>CAMRHE010000036.1:7921477-9132954 GCA_947044405.1 Leptodactylus fallax
AAATGCACTGCAGCAGAAGCCTACACCAAATCCACACACTACTCACAGGGACAGAGAAAACAGAATGGTCGACAATCATGGGTCAGCAGCTGAGGAGGGCAACACAGATCCAAATCACGAGACGAAGACAAATCCGGGAAACAAGCCAATAGTCGGAACCGATCAGGAATGCCAGAACAAAATTGCAAGACAAAAGAGGAATCCAAGAACACAGCCAAAAGTCAGGTATAGGAGCAGTCAAATCAAAGTCAGGCGCTTAGCAGGAGTTAGGAAACTGATAGCCAGCAAAGCTGAGTGATAGGGAGGGGTTGAAATAGGTCTGCTCAGGAAGCTTTCCTATGTTGTCATGGCAACCTTAAAGCAGCAACCACCAATCCTTCTTTATGTTGACCTGACAACTTTAAAGCAGCAACAACAGATGTAACATCCCTGACATGACTATTGCTATAAATGCACCATTCTCTAATTATTCAACTGCTCTTTCTCTACCGACATAGTGATGATAGATATTAAGATAGATATTAAGATAGATCGATCGATAGATAGATAGATAGATAGATAGATAGATATAGATAGGTTTAAAGGGGTTGTCCAGGTCAATCGGGGCAGTGAAAAAAATAAAAAATAAATCATACTCACCTTTCCACGGTGCTCTGGTGCCTTCCAGTGTGGTCCGGTCTTCGCGGTCCAGTGTTGACATGTAGCGGAAGTCCCAGTCACACGTAACTGCTGAGGCCAATCACTGGCCTCAGTGAAAGGGATCCGGGACCTCACAGATGGCGAGCAGTTTCACTTTAAGAAGACGTCGATTCAGCAGGCCCAGACCGCACTGGGAGGACACCGGAGCATCGGGAACAGGTGAGTATGATTTTTTTTTTCACCTCCCTCCCGGCCTATAAAAAAAAAAATAATAATTTGCCTGGACAACCTCTTTAGTTATGATAACAAACTTAAATTTCACATTTGCATTTCTTACACAGCTCGGCTCTGCTATTTTACTAGTTTTCTGTAATCAGACGGCATTATGCATAATAAATGTAAAGTACCTTGTAAGTAATTGTTTCTTCTAAATGACTTCCTTTTAAAGTGCAGTCTTGTAGGAAAGTGCCCATAAATCAGAGTGTTATCATTAGTGCACAGACAATATCAGGAAGCATGTTCCTTTGCTTTAACACCACTAAACTCTAAACATCTCTCTCTTTCTGGGAAAGGGCAATAAAAAGAAAGATCAAGAGATGTGTGTTGCTCCCTTTGGAACATATTGTAGTTATTGATAACCTGGAAGAAAGACACAGGATTATCTTTACGGCCTGTTATTTCTGTCATTGTAGTGTTTTCAGTTTAGGGTCAAACCAATTAAAACCACGGTTCATATTTTGGTTGCCAGAGATTCTATCAATACCCAAGACTACATTTTTCTTGTGGAATTCACTAGCTGGGTTATGAGGAGGACTTCTCAATAATACCTGTAAAATGAAATATTTAAAAAAGGAAAATCTACTTCAAACCTAGCAAATTCTATGTTTCCTTTCAGATAAGTGTAGGAGACTACGTATGGATTGAATGCGTTTAGACAGTTAAGATGGGAGCATTAAAGAGAACCTTTCACTACTTCCACCTACTCCAACTCTTTGCGTTCTTCAATAGGGGCACCTCCCTTGATTCCAGAGCAGGTTGATTTTTTTCTCTAGGTCTCACCGTTCCTGAGCAATCATTTCTAATTCAGCACCCAATATGCATTTTTGGATCTCTGCTGTAAGATTGCTGGTTCCTTTTTATCTAGTCCAGGACCATCCACCTGACAGTACAAAGTCTAATTAGCATATTGACTGATGACACTAAGGCTACATGCACATGACCATGTGTATGTGCCATATCTGTGGTTGACCATGACTTCACAGACCCATTAATTTCTTCAGTGAGCCCGATCCGCAAAACAGGAATAGGACATGCCCTGACTTTTGCCCCAGGCTTATAGCCCTATACATGGGCCTGTGATAATAGCCATGAAAAACACAACTAGCACATTGACAATGTACACAGTCGTTTGCTTGAGTCCTAACAAAAATGATTGCTCAGGAAGAGTAGGGGCTAGAGAAAAAAATTCCAACTGCACTGCAATCTGTGAAGCAGCACCTATTAAAGGATGATGAGAGTAGGAGTTGATTCACTTTCACTGATTCCATTAACCCCCTAACAGCCACATTTACAATGGAAAAAAAACTGTGGAAAATGACACATTTGTCATTTATTATGCCATGGTTACTTATTGTAAACATTTAATTCTTGTCAGATGTTAATACAGCTGATACAGAATTTGGGTCTCCTTAGTGCATACAGTCATGTCCATAACTGTTGGCACCCATGAAATGTTTCCAGAAAAGTATTTCTCCCAGAAAATTATTGCAATTACACATGTTTTGTTATATACACGTTTATTTCCTTTGTGTTTATTGGAACAACACAAAAAACAGACAAAAAAAAGCCAAAAATGATATTATTTTGTGCAAAACTCCAAAAATGGGCTGGACAAAATTACTGGCACCCTCAACTTAAAGGGGTCTTCCCATCTCCCTGTTTCAGCAGCTTTGCGGGCTGTCTCTTCTTCTCACTTCCTGTGCTCCCCCCCCAGCCTGCTGATCAGTGCACTATGAAGTATCACAATACTTGTTATGATTACTAGAAATCTAATATAAATGCAGATCTAATAATATGCACATGCTTCTAGAGAACGGACTCAGTGTTATCTGTGTGTTTACATAGAGAGATAACAGACATGGCTTTAGCAGCAAACTGCAATTAGCTGAAGATAACTGTGAGAGCAGTGAGTGATGTCACTTGTCCTGCTTATAATACAGGTCCGGCATTATAGAAACGCTGTGTAAACAATGGGAGATATAATTTCACATAGCAGGAAAACAAAGCCACATTGCTAAAGCAATATATTTGGGAAAACTCTTCAATTTACATAAGCTAGCAGTATAGATCGGATCCTTGAGCTGGGAATACCCTTTTAATATTTGGTTGTACACCCTTTGGAAAAAATAAGTGAAATCAATCACTTCCTATAACCATCAACAAGCTTCTTACACCATACCTTCCAACCGTCCCGGATTCTACGGGACAGTACTGGATTGTGGGTCCTGTCCCGCGGAGGTGTGTCCCGGTTACAACTCATCTGCGTCCGGAATACAATGGTGAACGAAGCAGAAGCCGTCTGCAGACAGCTCCCGTTTCACCACTGTGCTCCCTGTGTGCTCCAGGTAGATGAAGGGGGACATGAAACTAGGAGCAGATGGAGGGGGGCATGAAATTGGTGGCAGATGGAGGGGGAACATGAAACTGGTGGCAGATGGAGGGGGGACATTAAACTGGCGGCAGATGAAGGGGGGACATGAAACTGGGGCAGATGGAGAGGGACATTAAACTGGGGGAAGATGGAGGGGAACATTAACAATGGGGGTTGCTGGACAGAGAGATTAAGATGGGGCAACGGGAAAGGGGTATTAAACTGGGGGCAACTGGAGGAAGACATTAAACCGTGGGAGTAGATGGAGAAGGACATGTCCGCCTCCAGTTTAATGTCTCCTTCCAGCTACCCCTACAGTTTAATGTTGCCCTCCAGCTGCCCCAGTTTAATGTCCCCCTCTAGTTGCCCCCAGTTTAATGTCCTGCTCCAGCTGCCACCAATTTATTGTCCCCCTCCAACTACCCCCACTGTTTAATGTCACCCTCCAGCTGCCCCATAGTTTATTGTCCCTATCTAGTTTCCCCCAGTTTAAACTGGGGCACCACTAGAGGGACTTAATACTGTGGAGAAATTGGAGGGGAACATTATAATGTGGGGGCAAATAATGTTAGGGTGACTGTAGGAGCATTATACTCTGTGGGGGCACAAAGAAAAATGAGATGAGAATGGACGGAGTCAACGTAGAAGTGTGTGGAGCTAAATTTGACACATCTCTCTTTCTATCTTTTGAAAGTTGGGAGGTATGCTTACACCACTCAACTGGAATTATGGACCACTCTTCTTTTGCAAACTGCTCCAGGTCTCTCATATTTGAAGGGTGCGTCCACGTCCAGGGAGATTAGCTATAGTGCCATGGGTTGTAAACTTCTTGATTATGTTGCGCACCGTGGACTGTATTACTCCCATAAAGGGGTGTTCCCATTTCAGCTATCACAGTTCAAATGTTATACAATGTACATTATACATGTATGTAATTACTTTTATTTTTCAATAATACCCTGTTCTGGAGATCTTTTAATTTAATCCTACCCATGTCCACATTTTTATATTTCTGCAGTCCCATAGTGTCAACCACTGCTGTCCTACCTGCACAGTTACTTTTGTGTATTTTGCTATTAGTATGGCTAGGGTTCCAGAAGTATACATTGATAGAGCATGTACAATAGCTCCCTGCGTAGCCACTTATCTCCATCTGTATGTAAGTATATACTGTATAAGGATTCCTGAGCATGCACAGTAGCCTGAGGCTTTATGCACACAACAGTGACGTTTTTGATGGATCTAACAGTTGTTTTTAATGGCTGTTTTGGATCAGTTTTGCATCTGTTCCGTTCAGTTTTTCTGTGAAAACTGTCAATGAAAAAAAATGGATGAAAAAACCCACTTTTTCATTATTAGTGTACATAAAATGAACATCAATATATTTTACATCAGTTAAACAAGATAGCAGCCAGGGATGTACAATAATCTATGAGCTCTCCTATGCAGTTGTTTTTTTATTTTACAATACTTTGCATATATCTGCAGTGTCCCCATTGTCTATCAAGTTTTTCCTATAATTTTAGAAATGACCACTTGTTACACCATTACAATGTACAGGTTTAGGAATTTACTAATGCATTAAATTTATATTTAAAAATGTGTCATGTATTTTTCATTTGCTGATTTCTGTTGCTGATCAGTCTCTATGTCTGCTTTCTTCTGATAGTCCTGTTGCTGCAATTTAATACAATACATTTCTGCACTGGGACTGTAGAAGCTGAACCAAGCTGTGCTGTAATGAAAATGAAAAGCGAAGATGAGATTATCCAGGGATGTGATGCAACCGGTTCTTTTCAGTTCTGTTGACCTGGTTATTAAAAGATAACCCCTAAAAAGAGGTGCTCCTACCCTCCCGGCTCTGAACACTGTGTAGAGCAGGAAACCACACAAGAATATTAATATAGGGGAGCATCAGGGGACATTGGGAGAATAATAATATTGGGGGGCATTAGATGGGTCATCAGTGAACATTAGGGGAATTATTAATATAAAAGTGAATTGGGGGACATTGGGGGAAATATTAACATAAGGGGAAATAAGAGGCACTGTGGTTCTATGTCACCAAAAGGGGGCGTGACTTTTGCTTTATGGGGATAGCCACCCTCAAAATTTTTGCACTCGCCCTCCACCCTACTTTCCTTCTGCCTTCCCCCTCCGCCCCAACAATATCCTTTTATTTATATGGCAGAACTGGTTTTAAAGACCAGTAAAATTGGTTGCCCTTCTGCATTTACTTGATCTGACTTTATTATTTTATTTTTTTCATTATAAGGTCTTGTTTTTGGCAAGATTAATTGTAAATATTTAGGAACCATTTTCAGAGAAAATGTATATAGCATTTAATTTATATAATAAGGAAAATGCCTAAAATCACAACATAATGTTTCCACCAGAATTTTTCTTTTTCGTCTGTCACTTATCATCATGCATGCTGTCCATCATGAATATAGGAATATCAAATACAGTGGGGGAAAAAAGTATTGTCAGCCACCAATTGTGCAAGTTGTCCCACTTAAAAAGATGAGGCCAGCCTGTAATTGAGATCATAGGTAGACCTCAACTATGAGAGACAAAATGAGAAAACAAATCCAGAAAATCACACTGTCTGATTTTTTAAGAATTTATTTGCAAATTATGGTGGAAAATAAGTATTTGGTGAGATGGCAAAAAATCATTACTTCCAGCGTTTTTTTCCTTTTTTTTTTTTCCCGACGTTTACCCTGTACATTAAATATTGTTTCAGTTTTATTGTACAGGTTGTTACGGACGCGACAATACCATATAGGTATTGTTTTTATTAATTTTTAATTTTTTTAGTTTATTTTTTTTCACTTTTTCATGTGTCCCTCTAGGATACCTGAACCAGAGATGCTTTGATCGCTGCTTCAGTACTATAGACTGCAAGACACTAGCATACACGTGTCTTGCAGTCTATACAGGAAGTTAGCCTTTGCAGATGCAGAGACTGACTTCCTGAGGTCCCGGCATGATCAACCAGGTACTAGGGGTTCCAGGCAGCCTGGGGTCACTGGCCAGACCCCTGGCTGCAGATTATAGATATTGGCACCCCCCCGATCTCACCACGTGGGGTGCCGGGGGTGGGGAACAGCAACATGGCAGAACCCCTCGGATACTGTGGTCATGTTTGACTGCGGAAACCAAGGGGTTAAAACCTCCGATCGGAACTCAGCTTCGACTGGAGGTTATGGAACAGGGTGTTAGCTGTCAGTTACGAACGGGATTGGCATCGGATACAGACCGGTCAGCGACGCATTGGTTAAAAACCCATTCATTTGAATGGGTTTTTAAAGCAATGCGAGGGTGTCCGATTGCACCCTCT
Source organism: Leptodactylus fallax (assembly GCA_947044405.1). Lineage (NCBI taxonomy): Eukaryota > Metazoa > Chordata > Amphibia > Anura > Leptodactylidae > Leptodactylus > Leptodactylus fallax. The sequence continues at coordinate 7,928,110 of CAMRHE010000036.1, forward strand.
ATGCTGCGAATCCTTTTTTTTTCGTCGGAAACAAAGTCGGACAGGCAGGACTTCATGTCCGACGAAAAAAAAATGGCTTCGCAGCGCAGAGGGTGCAATCGGACACCCTAGCATTGCTTTAAAAACCCATTCAAATGAATGGGTTTTTAACCAATGCGTCGCTGACCTGTCTGTATCCGATGCCAATGCCAATCCCGTTCGCCGAGATTTTCACTCGGATTGGCAACGGAAGGACTGAAGCGCAGGTGTGACCCCACCCTTATCTGATAGAAATAAAGAATTTATAAAAAAAAAAAAAAAAAGAAAAAGAAAAATGTTAATATAGAATGTAAGACGGGGCCAAAACAAAAAGTACAGTAAGATAATTTTTGATTTCACAGATTGCAATGTATATGTCAATACAAGTAAATATATCTCTAACAATTATTGCTCCATTTATTTTTTGCTAAAAGAGCAGAAACATTTTTCTGATGTTAGTCTGTACTCTTTCTGTGCAGGGAGATGCTACTGCTCATTACATTGCAGTATGGTCACTGTCTTCAGTCCTTGATGGGCTGGAAGTAGCAATGTTCAAATTGTTTTATATATTGTGACAACTTGGGGGAATTAGTCTCAAAATGGCGGCAGACTCCTGGTCCGGACAGCAGTGGTTCGTGATACTGGACGTCGGAGAGACAGCGTTCAGACAGTCCAAGTGTAAAATAAAACTGGCTTTATTCAGCATAGGTGCAACATAGCAAAACAACAAAAAACCTAGGCCACAGTTAGGGCACTAACTGACTCCTTGAGCCCCTAACTAGCCTGACTCCTGCTCAGCTCTAGCAACAGTCCCCTGTGGACCCCAGCCCTCCTGGCACAGACCGTCTATCTGTCCAGCTGGTTCCACCATTTCCTGCTCCATGCAGGTTTCTCCAGACTTCTGGAGATACGCGCCCCCACCCAAAGGTGTGGCTGAGGGCCTTTTCAGGGCTGGCCTGGGTCGCTCCCTAGCGCCCTCTAGGTTCACATACTCACAATATATATATATATATATATATATATATATATATATATATACTAGCAGAAGGACCCGGCTTCGCACAGGTACATTTCATTTGTTGTTTGTGTAGTGACCCCATAAGAATTGGCCAGTTTTGCACTTGACATCCAGTATGGCAGTCCAGTATAGTTTTAGTCTATTTATGGCTGTGTTGTTATGGAAACCTGGTAAATGAAACGTGAACTTATATTGGCTGATGCATGTCATATGACTGAATATTTAAGGACCTGCGAACTGCTATTGACTCATACAGGTCATAAATAGCTTGGTTGCTATGGAAACCTGGTGTAAAGTTGTGTGTATCTCAAGACTGAAGAACCTGTGATTTTCCATTGGTCCATAAGCGTCAGTTTGGATATCAGTGAAAGACCTGCGATAGGTTGTTATGGAAAACCTGGAGTAAAGCTGTGTGTATGTGACCTTGTGTAACAGTGTCATCCACAGAGCACTGCCCCTTTAAAGCTGACTCACAGCAGTGAAGAAAAATGGCTGGGTTGTTATGGAAACATGGAGTGCAGCTGTGTGCATGTGGCTGACATTGCCTTGCCAGATTGGAGACGGGCTTGGGTCTGCTGGGTTGTTTCAGCAGCTCGCTGTTGTCTGTAACATACCTTTTCAGATTGAAGATGGGCTTGGGTCTGCTGAGAGTTTTCATTAGCTCGAGCAGCAGCCATGCATTTTGCTGCAGGGGGCATGAGTAGTTTAAAAACGTTTGGCTGTGTTGTTATGGAAACCTGGTAAATTAAATGTGAACTTATATTGGCTAATACACGTGATATGACTGAATATTTAAGGACTGCTATTGACTAATACAGGTCATAAATAGCTTGGTTGCTATGGAAACCTGTGTGCCTGAGGTGACTAAGCACCTGCGAGCTTCTATTGGCTGATAAGGGACATGTGACCGTGTGTATGGCAGTTGGAATATGAGTAAAAGACTTGCAGGCTAGTATTAGCTAATGCTGGTCATTTTTTGGGAATACTGTATCTCAGGAATGGTACATCCTTTAGGGCTGAGACCCAGTCTATGATATTTCTGGACTCCTGATGTACATGTGTGCCAAATTTGGTGAGGATCGGTCCAGTCGTTTGGTCGCGCATAAAGAACAGACAGACAGACAGAAACTCATTTTTATGTACAGTACAGACCAAAAGTTTGGACACACCTTCTCATTCCAAGAGTTTTCTGTATTTTCATGACTATAAAAATTGTAGATTCACACTGAAGGCATCAAAACTATGAATTAACACATGTGGAATTATATACTTAACAAAAGTGTGAAACAACTGAAAATATGTCTTATATTGTAGGTTCTTCAAAGTAGCCACCTTTTGCTTTGATTACTGCTTTGCACACTCTTGGCATTCTCTTGATGAGCTTCAAGAGGTAGTCACCTGAAATGGTCTTCCAACAGTCTTGAAGGAGTTCCCAGAGATGCTTAACACTTGTTGGCCCTTTTGCCTTCACTCTGCGGTCCAGCTCACCCCAAACCATCTCGATTGGGTTCAGGTCTGGTGACTGTGGAGGCCAGGTCATCTGGCGTAGCACCCCGTCACTCTCCTTCTTGGTCAAATAGCCCTTACACAGTCTGGAGGTGTGTTTGGGGTCATTGTCCTGTTGAAAAATAAATGATGGTCCAACTAAACGCAAACCGGATGGAATAGCATGCCACTGCAAGATGCTGTGGTAACCATGCTGGTTCAGTATTCCTTCAATTTTGAATAAATCCCCAACAGTGTCACCAGCAAAGCACCCCCACACCATCACACCTCCTCCTCCATGCTTCACGGTGGGAACCAGGCATGTAGAGTCCATTCGTTCACCTTTTCTGCGTCGCACAAAGACACGGTGGTTGGAACCAAAGATCTCAAATTTGGACTCATCAGACCAAAGCACAGATTTCCACAGGTCTAATGTCCATTCCTTGTGTTCTTTAGCCCAAACAAGTCTCTTCTGCTTGTTACCTGTCCTTAGCAGTGGTTTCCTAGCAGCTATTTTACCATGAAGGCCTGCTGCACACAGTCTCCTCTTAACAGTTGTTGTAGAGATGTGTCTGCTGCTAGAACTCTGTGTGGCATTGACCTGGTCTCTAATCTGAGCTGCTGTTAACCTGCGATTTCTGAGGCTGGTGACTCAGATGAACTTATCCTCCGCAGCAGAGGTGACTCTTGGTCTTCCTTTCCTGGGGCGGTCCTCATGTGAGCCAGTTTCTTTGTAGCGCTTGATGGTTTTGGCCACTGCACTTGGGGACACTTTCAAAGTTTTCCCAATTTTTCGGACTGACTGACCTTCATTTCTTAAAGTAATGATGGCCACTCGTTTTTCTTTACTTAGCTGCTTTTTTCTTGCCATAATACAAATTCTAACACTCTATTCAGTAGGACTATCAGCTGTGTATCCACCTGACTTCTGAACAACACAACTGATGGTCCCAACCCCATTTATAAGGCAAGAAATCCCACTTATTAAACCTGACAGGGCACACCTGTGAAGTGAAAACCATTTCAGGTGACTACCTCTTGAAGCTCATCAAGAGAATGCCAAGAGTGTGCAAAGCAGTAATCAAAGCATAAGGTGGCTACTTTGAAGAACCTAGAATATAAGACATATTTTCATTGTTTCACACTTTTTTGTTAAGTATATAATTCCACATGTGTTAATTCATACTTTTGATGCCTTCAGTGTGAATCTACAATTTTTATAGTCATGAAAATACAGAAAACTCTTGGAATGAGAAGGTGTGTCCAAACCTTTGGTCTGTACTGTATATAAAATATATATTATATATATATATATATATATATATATATATATACTGTAGTGAGGGAAATAAGTATTTGATCCCTTGCTGATTTTGTAAGTTTGCCCACTGACAAAGACATGAACAGTCTATAGTTTTAAGGGTAGGTTAATTTTAACAGTGAGAGATAGAATATCAAAAATAAAATCTAGAAAATCACATTGTATAAATTTTATAAATGTATTTGCATTTTGCAGAGAGAAATAAGTATTTGATCCCCTACCAACCATTAAGAGTTCTGGCTCCTACAGACCAGTTAGACGCTCCGAATCAACTTGTTACCTGCATTAAAGACAGCTCTCTTAAATTGTCAGACTCTAACCTCTACAACATGGTCAAGACCAAAGAGCTTTCTAAGGATGTTAGGGACCAGATCATAGATCTGCACAAGGCTGGAATGGGCTACAAAACCATAACTAAGACGCTGGGTGAGAAGGAGACAACTGTTGGTGCAATAGTAAGAAAATGGAAGAAATACAAAATGACTGTCAGTCAACATCGATCTTGGGCTCCATGCAAATTCTGACCTCGTGGGGTATCCTTGATCATGAGGAAGGTGAGAGATCAGCCTAAAACTACACGGGTGGAACTTGTTAATGATCTCAAGGCAGCTGGGACCACAGTCACCAAGAAAACTATTGGTAACACATTACGACGTAATGGATTAAAATCCTGCAGTGACCGCAAGGTCCCCCTGCTCAAGAAGGCCCATGTGCTGGCCCGTCTGAAGTTTGCCAATGAACACCTAGATTATTCTGTGAATAAATGGGAGAAGGTGCTGAGGTCAGATGAGACAAAGAATGAGCTCTTTGGCATTAACTCAACTCCCTGTGTTTGGAGGAAGAGAAATGCTGCCTATGACCCAAAGAATACCGTCCCCACTGTCAAGCATGGAGGTGGACACATTATGTTTTGGGGGTGTTTCTCTGCTAAGGGCACAGGACTACTTCACCGCATCAATGGAAGAATGGATGGACCCATGTACAGTAAAATCCTGAGTGACAACCTCCTTCCCTCCGCCAGGACATTAAAAATGGGTCGTGGCTGTCTCTTCCAGCAGGACCATGACCCAAAACATACCGTACATATCTTTTCAGACAGGCCTATCACAATTCCTAATGTAAACCCTTCCGTAGTTAGAATCCCTAAAATGTACCCTCCTCTGTTCACGCACCCACATTACCTCACCGGATATGATGCCGTTTCAGACTAACTTTATATGTCCAGGCACCATCTGCACATTAAAGGACACCACTGATGATGGCTCATACAGCTTTATATATGTGTAATGACAGTAACCTCTATTACAAAATTGTCTGACCATTGTATAAGCAATGCTACCTCTGATGCCACCCCTGCTACCTCTTGTGTCACCCCCTCTACCTCATAGATTGTAAGCTCTTGCGAGCAGGGCCCTCAATCCCATTGTGTGAATTGACTATTTCTTTGTAATGCATCTTTTTTGTCTGTACTTGAACCCTACAAATTGTACAGTGCAGTGGAATATGTTGGCACTATATAAATAAAATGTATTATTATTATTATGTAATACAATGTAAAGAACAACTTTAGGTTATGTTAATTTATGGACCTTTACTATAACTGGCCACCCTTGTAGTTTTTTCTCTAATAGGTTCAAAATTGTATTATTTATTATTAACGGTATAGTGCTTGGAGCTTTATTTTTTTCTAATACAGAGCTCCAAATTTCCTGTATAAACAGAGATTTAAAACATAACATTCTGATTGCCTCCATCCACCACTAGTGGGTGCTTACTGCATACTCCTTATACACTAAACTGTATGCAGGAAGCTCTGCCTGGAGCAGCTGCAAGTGCATGTTATCAGGGATTTGGAGCTCTGTATCAGAAAAACTAAGATTTTTGAAACCTAAATACAAACTAGTAAATATTCTTGTTAAGCCATGCAGTGAACAGAAAGGAAATCTTACATATAAAAACTGCTAGTGTATCAGCATGGTATAGTTGGTTCTGTGCATTTAAGATGGGTCATTTTGGTTCATGTCTTGGCATCATCTAGGCCAGTTTTTAAATGATAAATATCCTTTTAAAGTGAATGATCAGATAATTGACTATACATGTATGCTTCTACTATCTTGTATTTTATGAGCATACAACCTAATTTTCTGCTTCTGGACTGCAGATCAAACCAAACAGGCATCTGTGGTGTGTAATCTGTCTTTCCTTCTTGTGTACTATAAAATCAAAGACATGTGCTTTGTTTTTTTAGGATAGAATATAATATTGTTTACTGCTGATTAGATAATGATATAACTACTTAATACAATTTTGTAGCACTTTCTATACAAATAATTCCTGTTCCAAGTGGTTATTAGTTTCAGTTCATGGGTTGGTTTTATGGAATAGATTTTGTTCTTTTGAGTCTCTGAAATATGAACTAAGACTTTGGAAGAACTATGAAGTCATTTTATACAATCCGAAGCCTCACTGTCAATGTGCTCAGTGACTGTGATGTGCAATGAAGTTGTTGATACAATATATTCATATTGTGACTATAAATCATATATTACATATTGTGACTGATGTCATATCAACTAATCTTGATTTTAGAATGTGCTGATACTGTACATCCATCAATTATTTTGCACCTCACTGACAACGCAGAACCAAATAATAACATGCCAGCTTCAGTTCCATCAGTTTAGTATTTTTTGTTTTTTGTATTTTCTTTTGTATTTTTTTATTTATTTTATTTTTATGTATTTTCTCACGCCTGCTCCTATTCTCAGGCCTGCTGTTCTGTAGGCAATATGTATCAGAGTCCAAACTGTGAATTTTGGATTTGTATGTATGTATGTGTTGCCTGTAGCAGGCTTGATCCTTGCATATTACAAATATTTTTTGAGGTGTCCTTCCTTCTATATCATTTGAAAAACCTCTTACCAAAACTGTTTCCCTGACAATCAGCCATTATCATTTAGGAACCGCAGGGGTCACTAGTGAGAGATTCTGCGTTATTGCTTACATATTTACTAGGGCATACTGACAGAGGTTGTTTAAGCCAGGTAATCCCTTTAAGCTGGTCAAAAACAAAAGATAGTTGTTGGCTGAATGCTAATATGACAAATCACAATCTTGTCCACATCTGGAGATTCTACGAAGGATTGCCAAGGAGCTCCAGCCTGTGCTACATAGGGACAACAGACTCAAGGGCATATTTCCAGTCCCCCCTCTCCTTTCCTTTCGACAACCACCAAACCTGCGGCGTATTATTTTCCGCAGTGCCCTGAAAGCCCCAACTGAAAATAGCACCTCACAACAGGTGCACAGAATTAGGGGGATATTTTCCTGCAGGTCTTACAACGTGGTGTATCTCATAATGTGTGTGCAATGTCCCACCACAGGCCTCTATGTGGGGGAAACAGGGCAGAGACTCAGTCAGTGCATGAACTCACACAGATCCACCATTAATAACAGCAGAACAGATCTCCCAATGGCCACACATTTCTCAAGAGAAGACCACTCTATTGAAGAGTTGCGGGTTGTGGTTTTAATAGGACATTTTAAGACGCAGAGGAAGAGAAAGGAATGGGAATACAAGTTAATGCAAAAATTAAAAATTCTGCAATTTAGACTTAATATTCATGCCACTTTCATGTCACACTGTGTATGAACTGTGAGGGTCACAAATCACCACCTTATAGCAAACAGATAACAGCAAGAATTACTGATCCCTCCTTCATGCCCCACAAGTTGTAAATAACTTCTCTACTTATATTGCATTTTGTTTATTTGAGTATTCTAGGATCCTTTGAAGGTCCATGCCTTATGTATATAAAACATCTGTGAATTTTCAGCTTCTTGTATAATACCATGTCTGAAGAAGAGAGCTAGTACTCTCGAAAGCTCACCATCAAATATACTCAGTTAGCCTCTAAAAGGTATTGCCTGATTTCTTCACTCTTCCACTACTTTCTATGGCTAACACGGTACAACATTATACTACTATAATCTTGTCCATGAACATACATACTTGTTTCTGTTGAACATGCATGTTCAGTGTTAATATGCCAATCCTTGTTTCTCCTAGCAGCAGAATCCATGGACAGTTGGCCTAGCAGACAAATACCTATGGTGCATTCTTCTGAAATCAGTCAAGTAGGTTATGTATGAAAATTCACATAATAAACTCTGTTTAATGGGCAAGTTGTTTGATCTAGAAAGTTATGTGTGCAAACTCCTTCAACGGTGATTGACATTTAAAGGGAATGTTTTGCCAGAAAACGACCTATTGTTTAAATTACGTTTTTATGTTAAACATATTTTTAAGAATTTTTGGTGATATTATTTTTAATTTTCCATGTTATTATCCATGTTAAAAAATCTTGCAATTCCATCTCTTGCCATTTATCCTAAAATAGTTTATGACTTCCTGCCTCCTGGATATGGATCATTAGCCATAGACCCAAAGGTCTGGAGCACATCCTATTTGCTTCTAAAGCAGAGTATTCTAGGCATGCTCTGTGACCTATACAGAGAGGTGAGTAGATAAGCTTTGAAATCACTTATTGTAACTGATGGAATTTGTATCTTATCTATCTATACATGGTAGCTGTGATCCTCAGTGTTCTGAAAAGTGAAGTGGCTACTAGAAAGAAATCTTCAACAGAAAACAAGAAGTCACAATATAATTTTTATTGCCCAGAGCCTGAACTCCAGGATTTTTAGGATTTTTTTTTAAAATTATAGATATGGACATTTTTTTAAAAACATCACAAAAATATATTTAACATGAAACTCAATTAAAAAGTCTGTCATTTTCTGATAATGCATTCCCTTTAACATGTGATGTTGCTTAGTAGCATAGGTCTCAAAGCCAAAACTTGTGACATGCCAATATGCCAGAGGTTTTACAAATGTTAGTTAGCCTCTCAGATTTAAAGAGCACAGTACATTATGCAGATTCTAGATCACCTATGATAAATGGAGCAATGATCTGTTTTGTCCTTGGCTATTGGCATCTAATTGTGAACGTTATCTTTTTTTGAAGAAGTTGGGAACCATACATCATATTTGGAACTGCTAAATAATAATAATAATAATAATAATAATAATAGTCCTTTAATAGTCCCACAATGGGGAAATTCAGTGTGTTACAGCAGCAAAGATAAGCAGATACAAATACAACATGTACAGGAATGTTCCAAGGTAAGAGGCATTACATTGGTAGTAGACAGACAGATAGGAATTAGCAGAGGAGGAGGGGGGGGGGAATTTAACAGGCAGAAAGATATTTCAGCTCTCTGTATGGCCTGATCTCCACTTAGGTCGGTGTTGGTGGTATAGCCTAACCGCGGTTGGGGAGGAAAGACTTCTGATAGTGCTCCTTCTCACACTTAGGGTGGAGCAGTCGGTCACTGACAGTACTGCCCAGCGCTATCACGGTCTCATGCATGGGATGGGACTTCTTCTTCTGCATGGAGCTCACCACGGACAGTATCCTTTTGTCACCCACCACCTGCACTGGGTCCAGTGGGCTCCCCAGGACAGAGCTGGCCCTTCTAATCAGCTTGTCAAGTTTCTTTCTGTCCCTGGTTGATATACTGCTCCCCCAGCAGGCCACTTCAAAGAAAATGGCTGATGCCACTACCGAGTTGAAGAAAGTCCTAAGAAGTGCCCCCCGGATTCCAAAGGCTCTCAGCCTCCTAAGCAGGTCGAGCCTGCTGTGGCCCTTCCACAGGTCCTCCATGCGATCTGCCCAGTCCAGCTTATTATTAAAGAGCAAACCCAGGTACTTATAGGTGTTCACAATCTCGATGCCCGTCCCCAGGATGTCCACTGGTTTAGGAGGGCATCTGCATTTACGGAAGTCCACCACCATCTCCTTGGTCTTCCCCGCGTTAATCTTCAGGTGGTTCCTCTGGCACCAGTCCACAAAATCCCGGTTCAGTTCTCTGTACTCTGTACTTATAAGATGGCTGAGTACAGTCCTGTATACAGGTAATAACTTGTTTACTTGGTACAAGCCCTTTGAAGTGAACATTAGATTCTTTCTTCTAACTTTTTGTCTCAATTGTGAATCTGTGTCCCTGGATACTTTAATAAAACTGAATGTATATGTTTATAACACTGACATTACTCAACTTTATTTTCATTTTCAGTGTGATATTTTAAGAATCATTGTTTTATTATCTGCTATTTCTAGCATCAATTTAGTCTATTACTGTTTGCTAATGCATATTAGTGGAAACTGTGTGATATACATGTGTAATATTAAACATAATAAAAAGTGGATGATAAAAAGATTTGAATGATCTGGAAAACATTTATGCATTTCCTGTTTTGGTTCAAGATGTTTATGCTCCACCAGGGAATAGCCATTTCATTGTGATTTATACATTTTAATTTTCCTGTATTTGAGGGTGTGAGATCTTTTAAAAATTTTGTTTGTAGGCAGTTCACAATAAGAATGATAAAGAAAAAATATATTTTTTAGTTTCATGTTTATAAAAATGAGTCATTTGTGACACACACACACTTACTTAAAACATAGAAATGGATGCCATGTAATGTTCATTTCTATCAACACAAAGTACTGAAAAGGGCCAAGATGCATAATTATTTCCCTTGCATTCCGGCCACCATTCCTTGGCTTTCTAACACTGTATAGAACAGCCGTTCTGATTAGCATATTTATGAGAGCAGTGGCTAAAATAGCAATTAGTGCCACAATTGATAAATCTGTCCCTTAGTTTTCCTCCAAAATAAGGATATCACACTGTTCATTCAAGCCATTCTAAACATGTGGAGAGATTGGGAAACACGTTTTTATCCTGGCAAGCTCCAGTCCTACACATTTATTTAGAGCTTTGCAGCCCAACCCTATCTGTAATGATTTTCACAACAGATTAGCAAAGAAACTACAAAAACATTAAGAATGAATATGCATATTATAGTTCAACACTTCTTATAGAAAAGCCCAGTCATCGCACCATTTTTCTTTGATGATTACACTTGATGTATTGTGTGTACCTTGCTAAATGGCCCTTTGTGGGGAAAGGGAAAGTGATGCATATGATTTACATAATGGAAATAAAAGTTAAAGGTAAAAAAGGAATGCTTTTAAACATTTTTCATTTATTACCTGGGTTTTCTTTTGTAAAGGGCGATTCTGGTATCTGCATTCAGGTTTAACCCTTACAGATCAAAGACATTTTTCATTTTTGTGTGATTTTGTTTTTTGCGCCCTGTCTTCCAAAAGACATAACTTTTTCATTTTTCTGAGAGATTGTACTTCAGAGTGGTATCTTTTAATACCCTGTACAATGTACCGGGAAGCTGGAAAAAAATTCAAATTTCTTGATGTGGTTTGCAAGCTTGTGTATTTGGCCAAAATATTGACTACTACCTTGTGATTTTAAAGGGGGTTTCCGGGCAAAAAAATCTTTTTTTTTTTTTAAAAGGTCTGTTAGTGCTATTAATGGGATAATAAGTACACCCATATACTTTTAGCAGTGTTTTGAGTAATTTCAGGGTTTCTCTGGGAGCTCCTGGCATCTTCGGCATTTGTTTAATGGTGTAGCCTCCTGCTGTGTAGCTTCCTGTGTACTTTCCACACTACCTCTCTGTCATGGCCCCCCTCTCTCACTCCGTTACACCCCCCTACTTGTCTCCCTAGTTATCCCGCCCACTACCAGCCCTTCCCAACTAACTAACTCAGCCCCCCACCCACCGCATCATACTTACCTGTCTTCTTCTCTGGGAGATGGCTCCTCCTTTTCTTTCACTGTGCGCAGGCTGGAGACTCCTCTCTTCTTTTCTGCAAGCGCGTACATAGACCAGATGTACATATGACGTCTGCGCAGTAGAGATGAAGTGCCATGTGTCACAGGCACCTCCAGACTGCGCAAGCACTGGCACAGAGGAAGAGGAGAGGAGCCGTTCCTGGAGAGGATGATCGGTAAGTGTGATGGGGTTGGGGGGAGTAACGGTGACATTCCGTTTCGGAAATGGTGAAACAGAATATCACCAGATTATCAGAAAGTGTGCTTGGGGCGATCACATGATCGTCCCAGGCATATGGGTACTTGTAGATTTTTTTTTAATACAAGTAAATTAGAAGTTAGGTGGGGGAGGGGGTTTAGTTTAGGGGTTAATTTTTATTTCATCCCAGACAACCCCTTTAATACATTTTTTTGCAGTATGCAGCCAGGGCCTCTTATGCTGTTTAACAGTGCTGGTGCTAGTAAGGTTCACCTATAGAGGTGCTGCACAGCTCACCTGGTCAAAAAGATGGTGTCATTAATAGGTTGAGGCCAAGTCTATGCATTTCACATTATCATTTGACTGCCACCTAAAGCTTTATTTGCGTGCATTTGAAATGCAAGCATCACCCCCTCCTGGATTGTAGATGTGTGAGTAGTTGCATTATCTGCATTCTGCACGTGTGCTATCTTCACCATTGGGCCTGTCTGCATCCTACATAGATCCATGGTTTCATCTGATATCAGGTGTGGCCTTATCTTCAGGGATACTAACGTTGAAGAAAAATATATTTCTTTGAGTTGCCATATTCCTCTAACGCCTCTAACATTTTTATATTTCATTCAATATTTAATTTTTTTAGCCCTCCTAGGGGGCTTGAACCTGCAATTTTTACGTTGATTGTGCCATAGACTGAGAAACCTGTAGAAGGTTCCTGGCTGTCACGATCGTCCAGTGGAGGGCTGCGTTATTACCGGGCATCAAAGAGAAAGTGAAAGTAACCACCAAGGTGCAGTCATTTCTGATCATAGGCGTGCCTGGTCCCTGCTCTATGAACCAGCAAAGACCAGGTATATACAGTGCCCACTTTACTTCTGAGTAGGTGCCATAGTTATCATGGACGTACATGTACATGTATATCATGGTGCGCAAAAGGGTTAAAACTGATAAACAATGAACTGGTTTACCAATTTCAATCTGGTTTTGTGCCCCAATGTCTAGTAGATCGTTTGGGGTTCTGGCTGTAGCAGATTTCTTTAAAAGGGTTATGCTGTTATGGAAACTTATTCCCTATCCACAGGACCGGGGGATAAGTGACTGATTGTTGGGGGCCTGATCGCTGGGTCTCCAGTGATCAGGTGGATGGGGGACCAAAAGTCCCCCAAAGGTCTCCCTGTGAATGGGACACCAGTGTACATGTGTGACTGGCGCTCCATTCACTTCTAAAGGGCTGACGTGACTGTAATCTCCATCAGCGCCCGGAGCCCCATAGAAATGAATGGAGCACTGGTCACACAAGCAAACTGGCACTGCATTTACAATAAGGCCTTGGGGGGACTTTAAGTAATTGGGCTCCCCATTATTGGACACTTATCCCCTATCCACAGGACAACCCCTTTAAGTATTACTGAGCTGCCCATCTCCAGCACATCCATTCTTGGACCTCTCTTAGGGCATACAATAAATTGACTGAAATAGAAAAGTTTGACTTGCTCTGATCCATTCCAATTCCCTACTGTGGAGGGACTCCTTGCCCTAGATTCGGGTACCCCTCTGAGGTCCCATATGATTTTAGAGAGATATCTGGGCTTACTGCAGGAGGTGCCTTCTATTAGCATTAACATACCCATCACTAACTCCTAAATTCCTGATGGCTAACCTATGACTCGCGTGTCACAGGCGACACGCTGAGACGTTTTTGCTGACACGCAGCAAGCTGATAGCATCCGGAGATGGGGCAACTCTCCTGCTTCCTGCTGAGAGCACTGCGCGAACAGCGGCCATCTTACCACCATTAGTGAAGTTTATTGCAGACTTGCACTCAGACAGCTGGGAACAATAGAACTGTGTCCCACAGTTGCCCTGTCAGCAGCAGATGGCTGGACCAAGGTCCATTCCAGTGACTGCAGGGGGATAGGAGAGTCATCTCAGGCATGTGTGCTCCTTACACTCTGGCCATTATCTTAAAGCAGCTACCAAAATCTCATCCTGCTGCCAGTGTACCCACCACAGTTACCGCTCAGCAATACTGGGGGGAGGAGAACACCCCATCAGAGACAGTTAACTCTGCCAAGAACTCACTCGTCTTGAAGTGTACGAAATACCAACTTTCAATTGAAGATTTCATTAGCAATTATTTGATTTTGCTTTATTAATAAATACAGTACATACAGTGGGGAAAAAAGTATTGAGCCACCAAGAATTTATTTGCAAATTATGGTGGAAAATAAGTATTTGGTCACCTACAAACAAGCAAGATTTCTGGCTCTCACAGACCTGTAACTTCTTCTTTAAGAGGCGCCTCTGTCCTCCACTCATTACCTGTAGTAATGGCACCTGTTTGACATTGTTATCAGTATAAAAGACACCTGTCCACAACCTCAAACAGTCACACTCCCAACTCCACTATGGTGAAGATCAAAGAGCTGTGGAAGGACGCCAGAAACAAAATTGTAGACCTGCACCAGGCTGGGAAGACTGAATCTGCAATAGGCAAGCAGCTTGGTGTGAAGAAATCAACTGAGGGAGCAATAATTAGAAAATGGAAGACATACAAGACCACTGATAATCTCCCTCGATCAGGGGCTCCACGCAAGATCTCACCCCGTGGGTTCAAAATGATCACAAGAACGGGGAGCAAAAATCCCAGAACCACAAAGGGGGACCTAGTGAATGACCTGCAGAAAGCTGGGACTAACGTAACAAAGGCTACCGTCAGTAACACACTATGCCGCCAGGGACTCAGATCCTGCAGTGCAAGACGTGTTCCCCTGCTTAAGCCAGTACATATCCGGGCCCATCTGAAGTTTGCTAGAGAGCATTTGGATGTTCCAGAAGAGTATTGGGAGAATGTCATATGGTCAGATTAAATCAAAGTAGAACTGTTTGGTAGAAAGACAACTCGTCGTGTTTGGAGGAGAGTGAATGCTGAGTTGCATCCAAAGAACACAATACCTACTGTGAAGCATGGGGGTGGCACCATCATGCTTTGGGGCTGTTTCTCTGCAAAGGGACCAGGACGACTGATCCGTGTACATGAAAGAATGAATGGGGCCATGTATGGTGAGATTTTGAGTGCAAACCTCCTTCCATCAGCAAGGGCACTGAAAATGAAACGTGGCTGGATCTTTCAGCATGACAATGATCCCAAGCACACCACCAGGGCAACGAAGGAGTGGCTTTGTAAGAAGCATTTCAAGGTCCTGGAGTGGCCTAGCCAGTCTCCAGATCTCAACCCCATAGAAAACCTTTGGAGGGAGTTGAAAGTCCGTGTTGTCCAGCGACAGCCCCAAAACATCACTGCTCTAGAGGAGATCTGCATGGAGGAATGGGCCAACAGACCAGCAACAGTGTGTGCCAACCTTGTGAAGACTTATAGAAAACGTTTGACCTCTGTCATTGTCAACAAAGGATATTTAACAAAGTATTGAGATGAACTTTTGTTATTAACCAAATACTTATTTTCCACCATGATTTGCAAATAAATTCTTTAAAAATCAGTGTGAAAGATCCTCCGTGCGCCAACACCGCTTTGGCCACACCCTGAGTCCTCTTTCATATAAAAACCACACTCACCGCCAGTGAGTGCCGGGTTCACCAGATAAATACAAGACAAGCCTTCTAAATTTTATATATTTATTAACCCCTAAATGGGTCGGTATTAAAATCTAACATATACAGATCAGAACAGATATGCAGACATATGCCAGCATTAACAGTTACTAGTTACAAGATACAGTACAAATAAAATAAAAGGGATTAAAGGTGAAATGATTACTTTACCACACATGTCCTTGATGTGGTTCTATAGTCCAACACTCACACATGGCATGTGTGAGTCACCAGTGGAGGCTTTTCAGCATGTGGCATTAAAACGATAATCCAGCCTGCATGCTCTCATAACAGTCTCTCAGCATTAGTCCAATAGTCTCACTCAGTCTCTTGTAGGCTCATCATCGTCAGCAGCAGCATTCCAACCTGCCTGCTCATAGTAGCATCTCAGTCAAAGTCTCCATAGCATGATCTCCATAGCATCAACTCTATAGCATAAATCTCTCTCCACTGAGCTCTTACCTCATCTTTTATACCCTTTATGCCACCTCCCAGAATGAGGTCACCGGTGACAGTATGTCTGCTGAGTTAATTCAATCAACTCCTGATCTTTTGTATAGAGCTGAGACAAAGTGAATTGATACACTGTTATCAGTCATATCTGATCAACAGCCCAGGCTTGAACAATGCACTATTGTTTGATCAGCCAGGGCTGTATAGGAATACAATGGAGCCCTATTGTTCCAGCCTGGCCGCTACTGCCAATATACATCTAGGCTTATAGCTGCGCAAAGTATGCAAGCAAGCAAGAAGGGATATCCTATACCCAGAGACCAAAATACAGCTGAGTTATGGCCATATTTAGGCAGAATCATCACACCTCCCCCTTTAGATGGGGCTTGCAGGAAGTAGGGGCCTACGCCCCTCTTCTGAAAGCACCTCCGCCTCCAGCTCCTCAGGCTCTGGCCCCAAGGCTTTCTCACTTTCCCCCCGGGGTCCCAGCAGACTCGGGCCTTGTCAGACTCTAAGGGTGGTTGAGCGCCACGCGCCTTCAATATGTCCAGACTAGGGTCAGCTTGGACAGCATCTCTGAACTCTTGGCTGGAGTGAGACACAAGAGAGGTGCATGTTACATAGCTGCCGGCCCCTTCTGTCTCTCTAGTCTGACTAGGGACACTTCTAAGGCCCAGGCTCTGAGCCACGTACACTTGGCTACCTCCTGCCTGTTCTGGGTCCGCTTTCTGAGTACTGGCACCCTGTGGAGCCACACTCATGACCTCAGGCCCTTGGGATACCATTCCAGAGATCCAATCCCGGCAATCTCTGCTCTCCTGGCTACCCTTGGCCTGCTCTCTCAGGGTCTTCCCCACACTAGCCGCTAGTTGGGAGAGTTCTAGGGGGTTCTGCACCTCCCCCTTTGCTTCCAAACCTACATCCTGTTCCTCCTGTACTTGGGTGGGTGATGGTGATACCTTGGGCAAATGACTGAGATCATGCTTTCCCAAAACATCCCCCCACAATACATTGACAGGTAATACATTGGACATACCCTCTTCTTGGATCACATCTCCAGTACCCCATGCCATCTGCACTTGGGCCATGGGCACTCCTGGAATAGAACTGGACAGAAGAGATGTGTATGTCTCATACAGGCCGGACTCCTCCGGCTTCAAGGGAGTGAGGCTAGTCATGGCGGTGTCAGCACCGACTCCAGGTGGTGTAGGCAACGGTTCAAGGGTCGGAACGCCCTCCACCCTTGTAGCACTCTGGCTGCGGGCTAACACCGCACTACCAGCAGTCCGTCCCTCACCTGGATCGGCCATGAGATCCCCATAGCCTACCTGACCACCTGGCACATGGTCAGTAGTTGGGTGCTTATCGGATACACTGGGCGAAATAGTAGAAGTCGCTTCCAGTGACTCAGAAGAGCTCCCCTGTACATTTTCACAACAAGCATTGGCAATTACATTGACAGTACCTTCATTAGCAATTGTTAATTCACACCGGGCCTCAATGAGATTTGTGGTAGACAGATTAACAAGCTGGGAGGGCGACGCCCCCGCAGATGTGGGTGTGTCTACAGACTTAGTCTCATTGGTTCCTAGCACCAGAGGAAACAAAGCATCACTAACATTTTTGCTGAGCTGGGTTGCAGGAAGTTCAGTTGCATCTTCCCTGCTCTCAGCTGAAGGCAACTCATTAGCAGGTACACTTACTGCCATGGGAAGTATCTCAGAGGGGGGGTTACGGGCCCTCTCTGCAGATATGACAGACACATTATCAGCATTAATCATAGACAGTCCATCACAGTAAATTGGGTTGCTCCCCACCCCATATTGGGATATCACAGGTCCCAAATCAGTTCCCAACAGTACATTATTAGGCAAATCAGTCAATAGTCCCACAGTCCGTATTCCCTTTCCTGCACCCACATCCAGATACACAGATGGGCCACCTGCTGTGGCTTGGGAAGCAGGGAAGTTCTCAGGGCGGTTGGGGCACTCCTTCTTGAAATGTCCTGTCGGGTTACAGGCATGGCCCCGCCGCACCTCCCCTTGGGGTTTGGGGAAGGTCACTAGGGTGCCCAGAGTTCTTGGGACAGGGGAGGGACCACCCGGGGCATAGTTTGTGTCACCCGACCTGACGACTGACGGCTGTGGTGAACTCCGGCCTGACTTCTCCTTCCAACTTGAGGGTCTCTGCAGGGTTGTTGGAGTTTGCGCCTGCTGGGAGAGCTCCATCCTTTTGAGCTCAAGCCGATACTGCCATTCTGCTGCCTTCCTCTCTCTCTCTGCCTGTCGCTCAGCAGCCTGCTGTTCTCGTTCTGCAGCTTTCCTCTCTCTCTCTGCCTGTTGCTCAGCAGCCTCACGATCAGCCTGCCGTTCTCGTTCTGCAGCTTTCCTCTCTCTCTCTGCCTGTCGCTCAGCAGCCTCACGATCAGCCTGCCATTCTAGTTCTGCGGCCTGCCGTTCTTGTTCTACAGCTTCCTGAAAACAGTGCAACGCCTGCTGGTATATGTTAGGGTCCCTGGTGCTTAAGTGCTGCAGGGCCATATGCCAGACTGAAGCCATTCCCCCAGCAAGGCTGAGGCTACTGGTCCCTCCTGGTGAAGTAATCCTTGGGACCGGGCTGCTTGCTGCACTTCCTGGCCTAGCCCCAAAATCAGGACTCTGCTCGATTTTCTGCATGGCTGTGGCTGCCTCCATTTCAGCCATATGCTCAGGATCTCCAAAAGCCTGGTTCAGCAGTTCTGGAGATCTGCTTCTGAGCCCACTAGCCATCCACTGGTATTTGCCAAATAAAAGATAGGATAGAATACAAAGAGTAAGGGAGGGAACAGCACTGTATCAAATTTTCACTGTATCTTAATGCTTGCTTTAATACCGAGCTTGTCTCATAGGATTACCCTAATCCCCAGCATGTGAGTGATATAGGTCACCAACACACGCCGTTTATCCTAAGATCCCACCGCTTCCACCAATGTGAAAGATCCTCCGTGCGCCAACACCGCTTTGGCCACACCCTGAGTCCTCTTTCATATAAAAACCACACTCACCGCCAGTGAGTGCCGGGTTCACCAGATAAATACAAGACAAGCCTTCTAAATTTTATATATTTATTAACCCCTAAATGGGTCAGTATTAAAATCTAACATATACAGATCAGAACAGATATGCAGACATATGCAAGCATTAACAGTTACTAGTTACAAGATACAGTACAAATAAAATAAAAGGGATTAAAGGTGAAATGATTACTTTACCACACATGTCCTTGATGTGGTTCTATAGTCCAACACTCACACATGGCATGTGTGAGTCACCAGTGGAGGCTTTTCAGCATGTGGCATTAAAACGATAATCCAGCCTGCATGCTCTCATAACAGTCTCTCAGCATTAGTCCAATAGTCTCACTCAGTCTCTTGTAGGCTCATCATCGTCAGCAGCAGCATTCCAACCTGCCTGCTCATAGTAGCATCTCAGTCAAAGTCTCCATAGCATGATCTCCATAGCATCAACTCTATAGCATAAATCTCTCTCCACTGAGCTCTTACCTCATCTTTTATACCCTTTATGCCACCTCCCAGAATGAGGTCACCTGTGACAGTAAGTCTGCTGAGTTAATTCAATCAACTCCAGATCTTTTGTATAGAGCTGAGACAAAGTGAATTGATACACTGTTATCAGTCATATCTGATCAACAGCCCAGGCTTGAACAATGCACTATTGTTTGATCAGCCAGGGCTGTATAGGAATACAATGGAGCCCTATTGTTCCAGCCTGGCTGCTACTGCCAATATGCACCTAGGCTTATAGCTGCATACAGTATGCAAGCAAGCAAGAAGGGATATGCTATACCCAGAGACCAAAATACAGCTGAGTTATGGCCATATTTAGGCAGAATCATCACAATCAGACAATGTGATTTTCTAGATTTGTGTTCTCATTTTGTCTCTCATAGTTGAGGTCTACCTATGATGTCAATTACAGGCCTCTCTCATCTTTTTAAGTGGCAGAACTTGCACAATTGGTGGCTGACTAAATACTTTTTTCCCCACTGTATATTAAAAATATATTTTTTTGTTATTAGAGCTACAAATATCACAAAATTATGAATTTTTCTAGAAGTGACACACCACTCAAGTTATGCTAGTTTTTTTTGCGAATTTTGACACACCGAGCTCAAAAGGTTGACCATCACTGTACTAAACTATATATACAATCCATTACTGAGGTCATGCACTTAAGTATAACCCAGGCATGGATGGAGGCTGGGGTTTTTTACTTGGCTGATATAGTTGACCTGTTTACCCAAGAGCTCTATACATTTTCTTACCTTCATCCACAATCATCCATTTTATGCCGCACACCTTTAGTTCCTTTAGGTTTCCTCCCCATGGTTGCAAGGGCATGTGCACTAAAGACCTCATATTGGCTATTTATAGCTTTATCCATTAGTATCAACGCCACTAGTGTATAAGTAAATGAAGAATTTCCCATAATGCTATGGGTAGACAAGCTGCCAGGCTATTTCAGAATTTGCTCACTTCTGCTAAGACCTTGATTGCTTCACAATGGAAACAGGTTTTACCTTCTGACATGCATGATTTACTTACTAGAGTCAGAGATGTCCATACAATAAACATCTTACTGCATCTCTTAACAACACCCTGGAACAGTTTTGATTGGTCTGGGACCCATGAGGCGTCTATTGGCTGCCCTGGACATTTTAGATAGAACTATGCATATACCTGGCCATACAGGTTTGTAGGTTTGATTATATAACCTTTTCGTACCTCTCTTTCCCCACTCCCTTATCCCCCTCTGTGTTCTTCTCCATGTCTTGTGCCTAGGTTGAACTGTATGTATCAGTTATTCATATTTTTGTTGCTGTCTATGTACTGTTTTCTACTTTTTCCTCAAGTTCTAGCTTAGTGATTTTTGTGATAATGAGTGACAGGACCATAAATTGTCTCATATGCCCAATTCCTTCTCTCAGTTGTTACTCATTGACTGCTTCGTGTTTTGTTCAGACTAAAGACTATCATAAACAGCAACATATGAACATCTTAAACCAGACATTTCTTAAGGAAATAAAAATATTATTGGGAAGTAAGAAATGGTTCTCAAGACTTTTCCACATAGATAAATACTATAGATAGTGTATGCATGTCTTTAAGCAACCATTTTGATTCCTGACCCCATGATATTTACTCGGTTCTCGTGTCATAGCTGCTTTCTTGTAGTTGAAATACATGCAATTATTTTGTTCTATGGCATAATACAAATGAACACAAATTTTTGGTCATTATTTACTAACTATCCCCCTGGATATACTGTACACACATATTGCAAATACAAGGGATGATAGGTAGTTTTGGCCATAGTAAGTTACATCTATGCTAACAATGTACTTCATTTTCAGAGCACTAGCAACTTGGATCCATTAAAAATTACAAACATCTGCAATAATGTTATGAGCTCACCCAGACTGGCTCTGATTTATTTACAGACTACATAACCAGCATCCTTCCAATGCTCTGGTGAGTGTCAAAATCCTTGATGTTTCTTCTTATCTATAAAGAGGTAAATACAAACATAATTTAATCATATTAGCTTTGCTTGTGATTTTATATAAAACTTGTATTTCAGCTGAGCAGCAGAGCATACAATATAGAGTAGGAAACCTAAACTGCTCCATATCATTAACTTAGTGCTTTTCTATTAGCTCCTATTTCCTAATAATTAGAACAATCTACTTATATTTATACAGGTACTAGAACAGAGAAAAAACAGGAAAGACGTGCTCCTTGTGTGGAATCGGTAAAAATGTATATTGGGGAGCAACCAAATGGTTAAGATCTTATAAAATGGCCGCTCACCGTGTTTTGCTGTGATAAGCCATAACTACTAACAGGATTTAGTAATAACACAGGAAAATGGAGGGCAGCGTCCACTGGCGTACGGCTAGCTGGGACTTCCAGAGTCATAGATAACGGGGGTAATTGTAAATATATTTGTAATATTATATTTTGTAATGAAAATGTTAGAAAAACTATTTAAAAATTGACTCATTATTAATATGAGGATATCCTTCACTACTGTCACTAAGCTAAAATGTTAAAATCACATGTAGTAACAAATGTAATAACCCAGCATGCTTTGGACCACCAATGTGCTGGATTATCTATATATATCTATAAAAAAAAAATCACTGCTATGGTCCCCCTATGCTGATACCAATGTTATTTGTGCTGTGTGACTTTGTATGCCCAACAACTGACATCTCTACACAAGCATAAACATCAAGGGACTACACACTGTATACATTGTTATCTGTCATTGACCTACTACTAAGCACATCCAAGTATTCCACCTATAAAGCAAGAGATTACTTCATATTTTAAGGATTATTTAATTCAAGATACTGGGAAATTTGCAAACAATACATTTTTTCCCTATATAAATCTCCTTCCACATCTACATTCATAAAGACAAAGAATCATTACATTACAATATCTCCCAATAAACAGCACCAGCAAACTACCCCCTGTCGACCTACATACAGTCTGCATATAGTCAACATCCCCCCCTTACTGGTGGAAATTCACAGCCCATATGCCCCATTTTGTAGAGAATACAGCACCTTGTGCTTATTATCTCATTTTCCCTTTGAAGGACACAAGAGCAAGAAGCTCATATGGATGACTTTTCTTGCAAGAGCTGGGCTTCCAGTAGAAAGGAGATGACTTGTATCTCAGCACACATCTGATAGGTAAAATTGACTTCTCATAACAACAGCTGACCCTTGAGGGTATTGGGGATGAGTGCCTGTACGGCAATTAGTAACTCCCCCACTCCACAATGCTCACTGCGCTTTCAGTCCCTTGTGTGAAAAAAGTGCATTGCAAATGTTTCTCATTTCCCTCCTTTCATTTCACATCTTAAACTCAAATTGTAGGTTACTTTCTACTTTAGCCCATAGAGTCATTTTTATTTATGATACTTACAACATCTCTCACCTTTTTCTGGCGCTTATACACTCTTTATGTTTGTTTCTTCATTTGAAAAGTGTCTCTCAAACCCGAGTTTGTTTATGTCACAGTGGTTTTGTCATCATACAGAATACTTTAGGAGATGTCTAAAGTAATATTACCTGATATAAATTCATTATATTATAACAGTGTACAGTCATGGCCAAAAGTTTTGAGAATGATACAAATATTAATTTTTACAAAGTCTGCTGCTTCAGTTTTTCTAATGGCAATTTGCATATACTCCAGAATGTTATAAAGAGTGATCAGCTTAACAGCAATTACTTGCAAAGTCAATATTTGCCTCGAAAATGAACTTTATCCCCCAAAACACATTTCAACATCATTGCAGCCCTGCCTTAAAAGGACCACCTAACATCGTTTCAGTGATTGCTCCATTAACACAGGAGTGGGTGTTGATGAGGACAGGGCTGGAGATCAATCTGTCATGATTAAGTAAGAATGACACCACTGGACACTTTAAAAGGAGGCTGGTGCTTGCCATCATTGTTTCTCTTCTGTTAACCATGGTTATCTCTAAAGAAACACGTGATTGCACCTCAGTCAACAATCTATCGCATCATCAAGAACTTCAAGGAGAGAGGTTCCATTGGTGACAAAAAGGCTTCAGGGCGCCCAAGAAAGACCAGCAAGCGGCAGGACCGTCTCTTAAAAGTGTTTCAGCTGCGGGATCGGACTACCAGCAGTGCAGAGCTTGCTGAGGAATGGCAGCAGGCAGGTGTGAGTGTATCTGCACGCACTGTGAGGCGGAGACTCTTGGAGCAAGGCCTGGTCTCAAGGAGGGCAGCAAAGAAGCCACTTCTCTCCAGAAAAAACATCAGGGACAGACTGATATTCTGCAAAAGGTACAGGGAGTGGACTGCTGAGGACTGGGGGAAAGTCATTTTCTCTGATGAATCCCCTTTTTGATTGTTTGGAACATCTGGAAAACAGCTTATTCGGAGAAGAAGAGGTGAGCGCTACCACCAGTCTTGTCTCATGCCAACTGTAAAGCATCCTGAAACCATTCATGTGTGGGGTTGCTTCTCAGCCAAGGGAATCGGCTCTCTCACAGTCTTGCCTAAAAACACAGCCATGAATAAAGAATGGTACCAGAATGTCCTCCAAGAGCAACTTCTCCCAACCGTCCAAGAGCAGTTTGGCGCTCAACAATGCCTTTTCCAGCATGATGGAGCACCTTGCCATAAAGCAAAGGTGATAACTAAATGGCTCAGGGAACAAAACATAGAGATTTTGGGTCCATGGCCTGGAAACTCCCCAGATCTTAATCCCATTGGGAACTTGTGGTCAATCATCAAGAGACGGGTGGACAAACAAAAACCAACAAATTCAGACAAAATGAAAGCATTGATTCTGCAAGAATGGACTGCTATCAGTCAGGATTTGGTCCAGAAGTTGATTGAGAGCATGCCAGGGAGAATTACAGAGGTCCTGAAGAAGAAGGGTCAACACTGCAAATATTGACTTGCTGCATTAACTCATTGTAACTGTCAATATAAGCTTCTGTTACTCATAATATGAATGCAATTATATTTCTGTATGTGATAAAAACATCTGACAAACACACATAAAAACCAGAGGGCAGCAGATCATGTGAAAATAGAATATTTGTGTCATTCTCAAAACTTTTGGCCATGACTGTACAATAGATAGTATTGCTGCCAAATATTTGAAACAATGATAAAGTAATAAGTATAATAAGATAAAGTAATATGTATTGCAGGATAATCATGATTGTAGCTATACCTTCAGAAAGTCTCAAATTCTAACATATATCATTCTAAGGGCTGGTTCACATCTGCGTTCGGTTTCCATACAGGGGTGTCCGCTTGGGGTCCGCAGGTTTCCTTATGTAAACCTCTTCTCTCTGCGTATAGGTTTCCGTTCAGGGGGTCCCCAAGCGGATTCCCCTGTACGGAAACCGAACACAGATGTGAACTGGCCTTTAAACACACACACACACATATACACACATATATACAGTCATGGCCGTATGTGTTGGCACCCCTGAAATTTTTCCAGAAAATGAAGTATTTCTTCTAGGAAAGTATTTCATTTACACATGTTTTGTTGTACATATGTTTATTTCCTTTGTGTGTATTGGAACAACATAAAAAACAGAAAAAAAAGCCAAAAAAATGTAATTTCACGCAAAACTCCAAAAACGGGCCGGACAAAATTACAGGTACCCTCAACTTAACAGTTGGTTGCACACCCTTTGGAAAAAATAACTGAAATCAATCCCTTCCTATAACCATCAACAAGCTTCTTACACCTCTCAACTGGAATTTTAGACCACTCTTCTTTTGCAAACTGCTCCAGATCTCTCAATACATACATATTTATATATATTTATTTCATACAATATCCCCATGTGCTCCTTTACACAATATCAGCATTATTATAAATAACATTGTATATTTGTATTTTGCACTGTTTTATTTTATTAACTGCTCCATTTCTTATTTGAAAAAAGTATAAAAAAAATATAGTTCTGTTTTATAAAATACACATATATGTTACTTTATTATTATACTTTAGTCTTAAATGATAAATACAAAACGTAAAAACTGTTGAACTAGGAGTTATGTAAAGTATCAATTGATTAATAGCAGACATTTTTGAGCAAATATTATTATGAATCATTTTTATTTTTTAGTAAACATCCCTCTACCTCATTAATCTAAATTTTGCTGAGCATTTTGACTTTTAAAGCTCATTCATTTATGTCCTAAAGCAGCATTTATTGTAAGCAATTGTTGGTGGATGGCAAGAGCACACACCAGTAAATCCTTTCATTGAAAAACGGAACGATAAATGTTTATGAGATGTTTGGAAATCCTGTTTATCAACGCCAGGCTTCTGGTCTCCTCGTAATCCTACTCGCTGCTGTCTGAAGCTGTCTTTGTCCATCTTTAATTATGCATGAAACTACAGCATGCAGACAATAATTGATAGCGATTATTTCATTGTTTTACACCAAGCTTTATCATCTTACAATAAACCTGGGAGGGGAAGAACAACCCTTTAATTGCTGTGTATAAGAAAAAGAAAGAGGGCTATTTATACAATAAAGATCTTCCCTTACTCAAAGAACCAAGGATAACAGTCTTCTGCTAAGGATGATAAGCAATTTGCTCCTTTCATATAAATGTAACTAGAGAGTTATAGTATTTATATGAGCTATTGTCACTTGGTAATATACGGCTCATTTCATGTCCAGTCTTCTATACTACATCATATGTTCTAAAAGACTGGGAGGCTATAATCTCAATATATCTGGTAGTCCTTAAAACATATTTAAAGCAAAAAATAAAAATAAACTCAAAGCAAAGTCATGTCAATGGTAAAAACACTGGGGGAAATGTATTAAAAGGGTGACCACTTAGCCTTTATCTCTCCCCTGTGCAGCAATCGCTGTATTCGACAGGACTCATGCCCTATTGATGAATGTGGAGAAGGCTGAACATACATCTACAGGTTATGTGTAGTATTACATCTGAGCCCAATTCCCTTCAGGCATATGATGCATATGCTAAAAAGGACCTTTCATTTCCTTGCAGAGTAGTGTCAGCTTTGCTGGTATGCACCCTGGTGCCGGAGATATTGATATCATTAATTTTGGCACCGATATCCCTCCACTGTCAGAAGGGTGGGCCTTACAACCTAGTGTAATTGCTGGGCTGTGAGTAATGCCCCCCCTGTCAGTACTCTTCTATAGCCTTGTTCTATCGGGGAGGGGGGCACTCCTCACAGCCCAGCGATGACGCTAGGCTGTAAGGTCTGCCCTTCTGACAGTGGAGTGCTATCTGTTATCTCCAGCACCCGAGCCCACACTTGAAAAGCTAACAGTATGCTGAATTCAGATTTCTAGTGGTATATAATACTGCTGTTTTACAAGGACATGAAAGGTCCTCTTTAAATAGACACATGGACTAACACAGTCAGTCTCTTGCCCTGTCCCATGAGGCAAAAAGGCAAAGCCTCTTTGGCTTCCATATAGCGTAAGGTACGAAGTGTGGGGCTTAAGAAATGTAGAACTTGACATCTGAATGAGCTTATCTTGGTGTTTGTTAAAAATTTCAGTAGGAAAAGTACTATTTCTAGGTTGGGAAGTTACTTCTTTTTACTGAATCGAAATGAAATTATCCCATCCTGATGCTATTCAATCTCTCATATATTGAGATATGATTAGAGATTAGAGTATATTTCAAGGACATTATAATTCTGGGTAAGTAATTATCTAGGGTATGTTGCCTTTTTCTGGAGTGATTCATTTAAGTCACTGATAGATAGTGTTTTAAAAACTTTTCTTGAGGTGTCCACTCTGCGGAATATGTTGGTGCTATATAAATAAAATGCATTATTATTGAATACTCAATAGATGGTGGCGGAACACTGTTTGCAACCAACTATTTTTCCTGACTCCTCAATACACATGTATATTATGCTCAACACCTCTGACAGCAGTTTATTACCTGTAAGAAAAAAAAAGACTGGTCATGCTGAAATCCAACATACCCAATCTTTCCCCCCAATATTTGCCAGCAGTGAAAGAATAGCCAAACCTCCATACACTTAACATAGTTGGACAGTCCTGCCAAAATTGGCAGGTTCAAGCATCTTTGCTCTAGTGTTTGAGCACCCTTAAGTTCAGTAGAATATGATGTGCATATTTTAGACCTGTGAAATACTTTGATTTATGTTTCCTGAACTCATTTGAGAGCACCTTCATTTACATTACACATTTGCTACCCCATACATTTATCGCTAATTATGCAACATGTTTCCCTGAACATTTAAGCAATGCATTCATTACTAATGCACATTATCCTGCCTAGATTGTTATTTACAAATTAGCAGTAACACTGGTTATTATGTGCAGATTCAGCATTTCCATCAAATGCACCACTCCTTCTCCATGAACGTTAATGGATTTTGCTTACCATTACAATAAAAATAATCTTCTTAGGCTCATTTAACAGACTATAACTTCCTCAAGGCGCCTGCATCTCAAGAAGCTCTATAGCTTCTTACAGCTTCTTAAAGTGGAATAAAATGTCTACTTACACAGATTCATTTGAGCAAAATGCACTGTATTGTTTAAATTTATTCCTACTACATGATTTATAGATTTTATTTTTATAGCTGGACTGTTTCATATCATCATATATTAATACTTCTTCCAATAGAACATAATTATACAGTTAAATCTCAAGTTATATAATTGATTGGTCATGTCTAATAACTTTTTATATTATGTAATGTTTAAGATACATATTTACATATATAATAACTTGGACTGTGTATTATGATAATATCACTAACATTTTCATGGGTTCCACCTCTGAGATCATCTGTTTTGAGGATTGGTATCCCTTGCACCTATCTGAAGTTGACCTGTCCCCAAAATGTGAAAACTCATTTAAAATGCCAAAGATCATCCAATTTAATTTAAGGTATATTGTATATAATAGATAATTCTGATGCTTCCCCCTGTAGCATTTGTTAAACTCTACAATTAAAAAAATAATGTCCAGTTTCCTCATTCAGCCATGTGGATCTCTGGTCTTTATGCAAATTTGGCCCTTTACTTAAATGTTGACTGAATTGCCTTTAGGGGTTAGGTAAGGAAATGTATTTATATGTAAGGCTTTTACTAAAGAGGATTTAACTATCCTTTTGTATACAGATGCATTTATACATGTACATATACCACACACTCTGATGTAAATCTCCAAATGTAATATGATACTATAAAACTAGTTCACTATTTGCACACTATAACAATATAATGTCAAAGAGACATTAGTAGTATCCAAATGTCTCCACAGCTAGTATTCAGTTATAGCAGTGGTTCTCAACCTTACTAATGTCGTGAACTTTTAATACAATTCCTCATTTTGCGGTGAACCCCAACCATAAATTTTTTTTACCTCCATTACTGCTGCTTTCAACACAGTAGCTTCTTTTAACAGAGTAGCTGCCCCTTTAATAACTCCCCCTTTCTGCCTCCAAAATAGTAACAACCACCCCCCCTTATGCCCACACACAATTCATATAACCACCTTTGTACCGCCTAAGAGATTTTCACCCCCCCTCATCAGTTATTATAGCACCTACTTATGAATAATAGTCCCTGCTTATAAACAGTGCCCCATATCAGTAATAGTTCCCCCTTATCAGTAATAGTCCCCTCATAAATAATAGTTCACCTTATAAAATAATACTCCACATTATCAATATTAGCCCTCTTATTAATAATAGCCCTCTTAACAATAATACCCACTTATAAATAGTAGCCCTCTTATAAATAGTCCCCCCTTATAAATAGCCCCTATAACAATACCCTCCTTATAAACTTTCCCTGTTATAAATAAAAGAGACCACATTATAATGGTCGCCCATATAATGTCCCCCTTATTATAGGCCTATTATAAATAGTTCTTTCCTTATAAATAATAGCCTGCCTTATATATAATAATTTCCTCTTATAGTAGCCCCTTTATAAATAGTTCCTCCCTTATACATAACAGCCCTTTTATAACAATCCATCTTATATATAATAGTTCCTCTCCTATAATTGCCCCCTTATATATATATATATATCATAGTCTCCCCCTTATGAATAACAGTTCCCCATTTATGTATAACAGACACCTCCTTATATATAACAGTTCCTCCCTTATACATAATAGCCCCTTATACATAGCAGTCTCCCCCTTATAACAGCCAACCTTATATACAGTATAATAGTTCCTCTCCTATAGTAGCCCCACTTATACAGTCATATGAAAAAGTTTGGGCACCCCTATTAATCTTAATCAGTTTTAGTTCTAAATATTTGGGTGTTTGCAACAGCCATTTCAATTTGATATATCTAATAACTGATGGACACAGTAATATTTCAGGATTGAAATGAGGTTTATTGTACTAACAGAAAATGTGCAATATGCATTAAACCAAAATTTGACCGATGCAAAAGTATGGGCACCTCAACAGAAAAGTGACATTAATATTTAGTAGATCCTCCTTTTGCAAAAATAACAGCCTCTAGTCGCTTCCTGTAGCTTTTAATCAGTTCCTGGATCCTGGATGAAGGTATTTTTGACCATTCCTCTTTACAAAACAATTCCAGTTCAGTTAAGTTTGATGGTCGCCGAGCATGGACAGCCCGCTTCAAATGATCCCACAGATGTTCAATGATATTCAGGTCTGGGGACTGGGATAGCCATTCCAGAACATTGTAATTGTTCCTCTGCATGAATGCCTGAGTAGATTTGGAGCTGTGTTTTGGATCATTGTCTTGCTGAAATATCCATCCCCGGCGTAACTTCAAATTCGTCACTGATTCTTGTACATTATTCTCAAGAATCTGCTGATACTGAGTTGAATCCATGCGACCCTCAACTTTAACAAGATTCCCGCTGCTGGCATTGGCCACACAGCCCCAAAGCATGATGGAACCTCCACCAAATTTTACAGTGGGTAGCAAGTGTTTTTCTTGGAATGCTGTGTTTTTTTGACGCCATGCATAACGCCTTTTTGTATGACCAAACAACTCAATCTTTGTTTCATCAGTCCACAGGACCTTCTTCCAAAATGAAGCTGGCTTGTCCAAATGTGCTTTTGCATACCTCAGGCGACTCTGTTTGTGGCGTGCTTTCAGAAACGGCTTCTTTCGCATCACTCTCCCATACAGCTTCTCCTTGTGCAAAGTGTGCTGTATTGTTGACCGATGCACAGTGACACCATCTGCTGCAAGATGATGCTGCAGCTCTTTGGAGGTGGTCTGTGGATTGTCCTTGACTGTTCTCACCATTCTTCTTCTCTGCCTTTCTGATATTTTTCTTGGCCTGCCACTTCTGGGCTTAACAAGAACTGTCCCTGTGGTCTTCCATTTCCTTACTATGTTCCTCACAGTGGAAACTGACAGGTTAAATCTCAGACAACTTTTTGTATCCTTCCCCTGAACAACTATGTTGAACAATCTTTGTTTTCAGATCATTTGAGAGTTGTTTTGAGGAGCCCATGATGCCACTCTTCAGAGGAGATTCAAATAGGAGAACAACTTGCAATTGGCCACCTTAAATACCTTTTCTCATGGTTGGATACACCTGGCTATGAAGTTCAAAGCTCAGTGAGGTTACAAAACCAATTTTGTGCTTCATTAAGTCAGTAAAAAGTAGTTAGGAGTATTCAAATCAATAAAATGATAAGGGTACCCAAATTTTTGCACCGGTCAAATTTTGGTTTAATGCATATTGCACATTTTCTGTTAGTACAATAAACCTCATTTCAATCCTGAAATATTACTGTATCCATCAGTTATTAGATATATCAAATTGAAATGGCTGTTGCAAACACCCAAATATTTAGAACTAAAAATGATTAAGATTAATAGGGGTGCCCAAACTTTTTCATATGACTGTATATAACGGTCCCACCTTATAATAGTGCTCCTTATATATAATAATTCCTCTCTTATAATAGCACTCCTTATATAAAATAGTTCCTCCATTATAAATAATAGCCATATTATATATGGCTCCACCTTATAACAGCCCTATTATATATAATTGTTCCCCCTTATAATTGCCCACTTATATGTAATAGCCCCCTTATATATAATTATTTCTCTCCTATAATAGTGCCCCTTATGTATAATAGTTCCTCCATTATAAATACTAGAACCGCTGAGTTAGAGCATCGAATATAATGTGTACTGAGAGTAGAGAGAGGCCTCCCAGGTTTTGTCTCATTTTAGGTTCGGGTGGATCGGGTCCAAGATTTGTTTTAGGTCGAACAAGTTTGGTAGGAACCACTGCTTAAATTGGCTTACAACATAGTGTATAAAACTCTCAGGGTTCCTAGGAGTTCCTGTCTAATTTCTAGCTTTCTAAGGCAAACACAGCCGAAGTTATGTCAAAGTGAAAGTGACGTTATTATACTCCGGGGTCTCATCAGACCTCAGAGTATAATGGGTGGATACCCAGGTGTAAAAGAATAAAAAAAAAATCATTTACACTCACCTTTCATTACCTCTTTTAGGCCTACTAACATGTCCAGCACTTTCTCTCCTCCTCCTTGGTGACATCATGTAACCAGGATCACCTGTGATTGGGCCTCAGCGGTGACATTGGCACACCAAGTGTCATGACATCACAAGGAGACCAAAAACAGGTAAGGGAAGGTGAGTATGAATGTTTGTTTTTTGTTTTGTTTTTTTCACCTCCTCTGGGACTTCAACCATTATACCCCAGAGTATAATGTGGTGGCCATTTTAGTTTGCCCAATTGTTTGTTTTTGTAAAAAATAAGATTAATTTGCAATATTCAGATCAAACCTGGCTTGGTACGAGTCGGTTTGCTCATCTCTAACTGAGAGCCTTATAAATGTTTCTATGTAGAGATAGTAATTACTAATTATATCATCGTCAGGATATGTCAGGATTATTGGTGAGGATCTTAACCACTAGAACCTTCATTGACCATTTGAAGGCAGTAGCTACAGTGATACTAAAGCACATTGGAAATTTGGATTTTTTCATATACAACACCAACTTTGATCTATTGTGCAGGTACTTGAAAAGGGCTGTGTTGCAGTTTACATGGGTGCTTTCCTCTTCCTACAGTAATACTCAGATTGTGTGATTCACCCCCTCCTTCTGCAGACTGTTCTTTACTTCTATCTAAACTCCTCCTTACTCCTATCTCTAACACTTGGCTACTGGGCACAGAGCAGATAAAGCTGAAAATAGGTAAGAGCTGTGTGCTATGATGGACTCTATGTTAGTGGAAGAGTGAAGAAATCAGGTGATACCTTTAGAGGCTAACTGACTATATTTGATGGTGAGCTTTTGAGAGTACTAGCTCTCTTCTTCAGACATGGTGTAATACAAGAAACTGAAAATTCACAGACTTTTTATACACTAAAGACATGGACCTTCAAAGGATCTTAGAGTCCTTAAAAACAAAAAACAAAATGCAATATAAGTAGAGAAGTTATTTACAACAGGTCAAAAAATAAACAATCTGGAAACTTGTGGGACGTGACGGAGGGATCAGTAATTCTTGCTGTGATCTGTTTGCTATAAGGTGTTGATTTGTGACCTTCACAGTTCATACATAGTGTGACATGAAGCTGGCATGAATATTAGTCCAAATTGCAGAGTTTGAAATTTTTGCATTAACTTATATTCCCATTCCTTTCTTTCCCTCTGTGTTTTAAAAAGTCCCATTAAATCCACAACCCGCAAATCTTCAATAGAGTGGTCTTCTCCGGAGAAATGTGTGGCCACTGGGAGATCTGTTCTGCTGTTATTAATGGTGAATCTGTGTGAGTTCATGCATTAACTGAGTCTCTGCCCTGTTTCCCCCCACATAGAGGCCTGTGGTGGGACATTGAACACACATTATGAGATACACCACATTGGAAGACCTGCAGGAATCAAATATACTCAGTTAGCCTCTAAAAGGTATAGCCTGATTTCTTCAATCTTCCACTACTTTCTATGGCTAACACTGTACAACATTATACTACTATGGACTCTTTGTTAGAAACAGCACTACAGCCAGTAAGGCCAGCAGAGGAAAGCATAACTCACCATCAGAGTATAAGAAAGTTCAGGTTGCTTCATAATGGAGGGTGTCTTGGTAGTGTAATACTGGCACTATAAGCACTAAATAGGCACTATAATTCATCATTTATTTGGGCAAAGGATGGTCCTTTTTGAGCACTGGTTTGGGCACAGAGTGTTTATATATAATAAAGTAGACCACCTTGAAGACTTGTTTACAAGATGTCTGTGCGCACAAGCTTCCCATTATTTCCATCCACTGCCAATGCCCCCCACATAGTAATTGTGCCTCCTTTATTCCACAACCTCCCCTACAGAATCCCTCCATGTCTAAATTCTGATGACAAACTACCATTTTTGAAGTGAAAGGATTAATTATCTCCTCTCTGACACTGGAAGACTGTATATCATAAATCTTCTCACTCCAGCTTACTAGAGGGTAGGGATCACAAATTTATGAGGCTTAGACTGCCAGCCATCAAAGGAAATCAGAAAGATAAATAATCAGTAGATAAAATAATAATCCATCCCTAGTATGTTGAGGGTGACCTGTGGGGTCTTGGCCTAGTTGCAGCTGCCACCTTTGTGACCCCTATAGTTATGCTAGTGATAAGATGTCATGGCTGGAAGAAGAGTTCATGGCATTCTGGGCCAAATGGAGAAGATGAGGAAAGAGGATAACACGGGGGGGGGAAAAGCCAACCCCCCCCCCACCCCCCCCCCCCCCTATACTACTACAATGAGAGTAGACATCAACTGTGAGTCAAGGAATGTGATGGTATTTATTTATCCTGTTACTGTATCTGAGCAGTACTGTGGTGGGGGCATTGAAAATTTGGTCATTTCCATTCAGGCTTGGGCCCTGGATCTTTTAAAACCCTAGCAATACTCCCAGATGGGCATCCTTTGGAGGTAAAGTGACTAATAAGAACTACTACTGTGTGTGATACCCCGCCTAAATACTAAGTGGTTGCTCCTCATAGAACAGCACAGTAGTATTTTGTAGTTCCTTAATACATGTCTAAGAATAATCTAAATAACCTTACTCAAAACCAAAAATTGACCAAGAATTTTAAAGTCACTGAAAAATCCTATTTATGCTGTATCCTTATGCATATTTTAGCATTTTATGTGACTGAGCTTAAATAAACAACATAATATAGGAAATTGCATGACCCAAGTTCAATGCCTTTATCCTAAACATCCAACACATTAGTAGAGAAAAATAATTTTCCATGTTCAACATGCATTTGTTTCACTCAAGTCCAAAAATGATATCTTGATAGAGCGTAAGATAAGATATCATTGTGTGGCCTATCAGCTTGCAGTCTCCTCTATTTATGAAGGGTAATCAGAAATACACATTTGGAGTTCTGCTATATGAGCTCTATTTATTTCTTTATCATGGCATATTATGTTGTTATCAGAAGAATATCTGATGGCTCCTCCTATACTGAATAACATACATTAGTGATCAGGAGTTTCCAGACATCACCACTGACTGCTCATTTCCTACAGGATATTATCCACCATTTCCTTGAAAAACTAAACAATATGAGGTGCTCATAATTTAAATTATTAGCAACTCGTGTCAGTAAATTTTAGATTTATATACTATCAATTTTGCTGTATTGTCTTGCTTTTCATTTGATGAAAAACTTGCTTTGCAATTCTGTGAAAAGAAGCACTAATAAGTAGAATAATAATTTCAAATTTGTTTTTCCAAATATCTGTGGGAAGCAAAGCATCAGACTAGCAGATAAAAATGTACATTGTGTGTTTATTTCTATTTATTTGTATTTAATTCTAGTCATAACTTTTTATTATTTTTCTTCATACTCTGTGTATATGGTTATACATTTGTACAGTGTTCCTTACTTGTAACCTAAAATGTTACACTGTATACTGCCTCCTTATTGTCCCCCATACAGTTTACTGCCTCCTTTACTGGCTCCCCAAACAGTATACTGCACTTTTATTGGCCCTCATGCAGTAAGTGCTAGTGACTTTAGGCTGCCACCTGCCCCAGGATCCTCCGGAGTTTGTCCAATTCCTGGACAACCCTTTTAAGAATAATGTCCCATAGTTCATACAGTATAATATCCCACAGGGGCCCCTCCACAAAGTATAATGTCCCACGGTAGTCCCTCCACAGAGTATATTATCCCATAATGTCCCATAGCAGTAGTCTCATAGTGCCCTCTTTACACAGTATAATATTCCATAGTAGCCCATTCACACAATACAATACTATGGGATTCAGGTCTGGACTCATTGCTGGCCACTTTAGAAGTCTCCAGTGCTTTCTCTCAAACCATTTTCTAGTGCTTTTTGAAGTGTGTTTTGGGTCTTTGTCCTGCTGGAAGACCCATGACCTCTGAGGGAGAACCAGCTTTCTCACACTGGGCCCTACATTATGCTGCAAAATTTGTTGGTAGTCTTCAGACTTCATAATGCCATGCACACGGTCAAGCAGTCCAGTGCCAGAGGCAGCAAAGCAACCCCAAAGCATCAGGGAACCTCCACCATGTTTGACTGTAGGGACCGTGTTCTTTTCTTTGAAGGCCTCTTTTTTTTTCCTGTAAACTCTATGTTGATGTCTTTTCCCAAAAAGCTCTACTTTTGTCTCATCTGACCAGAGAACATTCTTCCAAAAAGTTTTTGGCTTTCTCAGGTAAGTTTTGGCAAACTCCAGCCTGGCTTTTTTATGTCTCTGGGTCAGAAGTGGGGTCTTCCTGGGTATCCTACCATAGAGTCCCTTTTCATTCAGACGCCGACGGATAGTACGGGTTGACACTGTTGTACCCTCGGACTGCAGGGCAGCTAGAACTTGTTTGGATGTTAGTCGAGGTTCTTTAGCCACCATCCGCACAATCTTTCGTTGAAATCTCTCGTCAATTTTTCTTTTCCGTCCACATCTAGGGAGGTTAGCCACAGTGCCATGGGCTTTAAACTTCTTGATGACACTGCGCACGGTAGACACAGGAACATTCAGGTCTTTGGAGATGGACTTGTAGCCTTGAGATTGCTCATGCTTCCTCACAATTTTGCTTCTCAAGTCCTCAGACAGTTCTTTGGTCTTCTTTCTTTTCTCCATGCTCAATGTGGTACACACAAGGACACAGGACAGAGGTTGAGTCAACTTTAATCCATTTCAACTGGCTGCAAGTGTGATTTAGTTATTGCCACCACCTGTTATGTGCCACAGGTAAGTAACTGGTGCTGTTAATTACACAAATTAGAGAAGCATCACATGATTTTTCAAAGGGTGCCAATACTTTTGTCCACCCCCTTTTTTATGTTTGGTTTGGAATTATATCCAATTTGGCTTTTTGACAATTCTTTTTGTGGTTTTCCATTGAAGACAAATTAAATGAAGATATTATTACCAAAGCATTTGTGATTGCAATCATTTTCTGGAAGAAATTGAGTATTATCTGACAGAATTGCAGGGGTGCCAATACTTTTGCCAATCACTGTAGTTGCAGTAATGATAGAGATAGTGTAGGGTCTGTGATTTATCTTACTGCATCATACAGTTCTGAAAAGTTTGCAAGGTATAGGAATTTAGTCATATTCAAGCAATTACAGAGGAAGATTGGGGATAGAAATCAAGCTGTTTTAGCTTGAGATTGCTGCATTCCTGCTCTAATACAGAATTACAGACACACAGACGGGACAGTTAATCCTGTCATTGCCAATAATCTAATTTTGTTTAAGTCTGTTGTGCAATAGAGCAGTTTCATCTGTATACACAGTCTTTAAACATACTTTTACTGACAAAATAATCCTGTTTCTGAAAAATCTATAAAAAAAACCTGTTATTTAAGTGGTTTCTTGTTGTTCACCCAATATACAGTCTAGACTACATTAAGCTGAATAGACAACTCTTGTTTTTTTCTCTTAGGCCTCTTTGGATCACTGAAATCAATCTCAAACACTTGTGATAATTAGTTTGCCAGGTGAGCCCAATTAAAGGAAATCTACTTAAGAAGGACGCTCTACATTATTAAAGATGTAAAAGGATACCCAAAAATGGAGAAAAAGAAGGATTCTGCGGTCATCATAAAAATCCTTCTTTTTCTCCCTGTTTTTTGGGGTATCCTTTTGCACCTTTATACCATATGTCTGTATTCCCTACTGGAACAGGATGACTTGGAATCTACCTGCTAAAACCACCTTCATCTATTGTGACAAGCTATATTGGTTGTTGTGGACCTACACAACCAAACCAGGTGAGAGTCCACCAGGACCAGATTATTTCTTCTTTTTTTCTGACTACAGCAATTCTGTATATTGGATATAGCTCTCTGAAATGTAATTACACTATGTGTTGTTCGGCGTCTACTTTTTTCTACATATACTAACGTTCCACATTATTAAACAAGCCACAGGTTTCAAGCAATGTTGGAAAGAAAAAGTTCTCTCTGCTGCTAAAAAGCCTCAAATATTATCTAGAGATTTGTGGCTGATTCAGAGCACAGATGGGTTCTGAAGATGAAGGCATATTGAGGAAGGTTTCTGCCAGATAAATTGATCAGATTAAAAGAGCAACTGCTAAAATACCATTACAAAGCAGAAATGGTTGCAGTGGCCCAGACATACATGAAGACTAGTTGTGAAACAGTCTTGTTTACTCATGAGTGCTGTGCAAGCCTGGATGGTCCAGATGGATAGAGTAGTGGATGCTTGGTGGATGTCCCAACACGGCTGCAACATCAGAAAGGAGGTGGCAGAGTCATATTTTGGGCCAGAATTATGGGGAGATAACTGGTAGGTCCATGAAGGTGTGAAAATGACATCTGCAAAGTATATAGAGTTTTCTGACTGACCACTTTCTTCTATGGTACAAAAAGAAGTACCGTGCCTTCCTTACCAAAATCAACATGCATGACAATGCACCATCTCATGCAGCAAATAATACCTCTGAGTTATTG
Source organism: Leptodactylus fallax (assembly GCA_947044405.1). Taxonomy (NCBI): domain Eukaryota; kingdom Metazoa; phylum Chordata; class Amphibia; order Anura; family Leptodactylidae; genus Leptodactylus; species Leptodactylus fallax. The sequence goes on from CAMRHE010000036.1 coordinate 7,966,537, forward strand.
GCTGCTATGGGCATAAAAGGAGAGAAAGTCATGGTGTTACCACCATACTCCCCTCACCTCTACCCTATTGAGAACTTTTGGAGTATCCTCAAGCAAAAGTTCTATGAGGGTGGGAGGTAGTTCACATCAAAACAGCAGCTCTGGGACTCTATTCTGACATCCTGCAAAGAAATTCATTCAAAAGTTATCCAAAAACTCACAAGGTCAATGGATGCAAAAATTGTAAAGGTGATATCAAAGAAGGGGTTCTATGTTAACATGTAACTTGGCCTGTTAAGATGTTTTGATTTAAGTAGCTTTTGATTTCAGTAAATGTCACCTCCTAATGCTGCAAATTCAACAAATGACCATTTTTAGTTTAGGAAAATATAGTTTGCATAATAATTTGGAATGTGGTGCACTGTTAACCATTAGATCCCTGGATAGTGTTAACTGAATTCCAAGGGTTACATGACAGATACTATGTTTTAGTCCTATTGAGTTAAACTGTGGGTGCATTACAACACATTTTTTGGCTGTTGTGTGTATACTACATATTCTTGTTTTGTTTTGTAGAGTGCCTCTTTTTATTTATTCTGTTATTGAGAATGAATAGCAGCATCAGGGATGCACAATAATAAATAAGAAAGTTTGTATTGTAAACCCAAGACAACTATGGCAACTCAAATGGACTAATGCTTCAATTCCGCTTATACCCTGGAGATCAACTGTCTACAGTAGTACTAAGGGAGTAGAGAAGACTTGGAAAGAAAGTGATTATACTACAAAAAGGCTTAGTTGGGGTAGATAGAAGGACATGAAGAGAGTTTTGATGAAGAAGGTTCCCCTTCAGACTATGTTGCATGCTTGCTCTGTGATTCTTCTGGTTGTCTACCAACTAGGTGTTGTCCAATCACAGTAAAGTCAGAATAACAGCAAGTCTAATATTTATCACTAGTATGGTACAGTATTCTATATTTTCCCTAGTGGTCAATGAGTTCTGGGGAGAACAAAGAAAATGTATCGATTAAAGACAAATTAATGCATATTGTACTGTAGACGAATCAATTGTGTATTACGTTTTATTGGACTAATATAATAATCTGTACTTTTATAGAATATAAGATTTTACAGACTTTAGACAGTCTCATATTTCTTGCAGTTAAAAATTCTTACTCATCATAGGGAAACAGGACCTAAATGTAGTCTAATACACTCTAATGCCTGTAAAATAAGGCTAAACTGTCCATAATGAACAAGGTTAATTTTTCCCTGGGACAGTTTTTACATTTGCAGCAGTGTGAAACCACTTATGAGCTGCACAGATTATCTACCAAACTAAAAAAGTCTTCTAATGATTCCTATATTGCTGTAGGAATAACAGTACAAATATATAATATAATATGTGAAAAGTATGTAATGGTTTCTTAATCCTTTCAAGTAATGTCTCGTATGTCTTATGTTAGTCACTGTCTACAAAACAGCAAGAGCAGGCTTTTTAAGTGATTGGTCAACATACTGTATACCTGTAAATCTACCCTGTGGAAAGTCTTCTGAAAAAGTTGGGAGAAATTTGAAGAAAATAATGCAATTATTTAGAAATCTCATATAACCATATTTTAATCACAATTGCAAAAAAACTCCCCAAAACATAGAACAAAAATCAAAAGTTGAAAGTTAGACATTTTTCCATTTCATTTGAAAAAAATAACTCATTTAGAAACTGAAGACAGGAACACATCTCAAAAAGTTGGGACAGGGTTAACAAAAGGCTAGAAAAGTAACTGGTACAAAGTAAGTTGTACTAATGAAAAACAGCTTGTGGGTCAATTTTCACCTGAGTCACATGACTGTGTATAAAAGGATCATGCAAAGATGTTCAGAGGTTCACCAATATGTGAAAAACTACATCTAAAATTTGTGAAATAATTAACTCATTTATAAACTGATGGTAGCAACACATCTCAAAAAGTTGGGACAGAACCATTTCTACCATTGTGTAGCATACCAACTTCTTTTACAACAGTCTATAAGCATCTGGGAAGTGAGGAGACCAGTTGCTGGAGTTTTGGGAGAAGAATATTGTCCCATTCTTGCCAGGAGAGGCGAGGCGAGGTAAGGTGAGTATAAGAGTTTGTTATTTTCACTCACCTTCCCTGGGCCTCCACTTATTATAAAAGTGTTTTGTGGATGACAAATCTCAAGTTTCAGGTTTGTGTGAGCCTGAAACTTTTGGAAAATTCAGATTGATTCTGGCACTGTCCCTTGATTAGTATTCACTGACATGTACTGCAGCAAGCAGGCTCTATTGGAAAGGGGCCTGGCAGCATGTAGATACATTAAATAATGTAGGGCTGCCGGGCCCTTTCCCTTAGCAATGTGGCCAGGCTCCAGCCCTGCTTGGACACATCAGGGGATCCTCCAACACTGGGTAGATGTTCTATTGTGAACAAAATATAATTATTTGTTATTTTCAAATCATTACATTCTTTTTTTCTTTACATTTTACATGGAATCCCAATTTTTTTTTGGAATTGGGGCTGTAACATATATGTCAGGAGTATCAGTTCTGACGCTGTGATTTTAGCCCCTTAACGACCAATGACGTACCCATTTTTTTTTAGGATATGCTTATCATTTATTTGGCTTTTTCAATTGTCTTATCACTGGGGTAATTTATCTTTGCCAGTGTACTTGTCCCAAAGGCTATATTGGAAAAACAAAAAGAGAGTTTTGGAGAAGGGTTGGTGAGTATATTAATAATATTGAACAAGAATCTCTCAAGACATGTACATGATTGTCATAATGGTGACCTCACAGCTATTTCTTTCATAATAATTGAACGTATACATCTCTCAGTAAGATGGTTTACGAAAAGAGACTCTACTGCTTTAAATCATATGTGCCATTTGGCCTTAATGAAGCTTTATCTTTTGTTAGTTTTCTCTAAAATTCTTCTAGCATTCATACATGTTATATTGTATGGTTAATCGACCAGCTTCTCTAGCATTTATTTGACATATTTATTCATGGGTATTTAATCTATGTTGATCATTGTACTATGCCTATATGGTGGTGTTATCTTATAGTCACCAGTGCCTGCACTTTGGTATGGCTGTGCATCCACTTTTTGAACTAGACAGCGTTACTACAATGTCTGAGATACTTATCATTGTGCATGCGCAAAAATGACAGATAGTGAATGCACAGTTAGCTGAAATGCATCGGACATGGCTTGTAGGGCATGGCGTCCCAATGCTGACATTGCTGTTCCTTTATGGACAGTGCATGCACTTCTGCCATTACTGGGTAGGTCCTCTGTCTCTGTTTGATGTATGTCATCAGGAGGAGACCTGTATCTGACTGGTTACTATACATAAGGTAGGCGGGTCTCTGCATTACGCAGCTTAGTTTATTGGCATCTCTCCTCCCGGTCTCTGTGTGCTTCATGCAATGTTTATTTTTACCTGTATGGAGCCGTGAGTATATCATTTGAGCACTAAGCACTATGCCACTATGGAAACTGAACATGTGATCCTAGATACATATTGTATATCTGCAACTGCATGAGGGCCTGTGATATATGACTTGGGCATTATTATATGCATTGAGATCTTTATAAACATAATACATTACATTTATATATACTATATTTCAGTATAGTCTTAAAACCTCCAGGGTTTTTTGTTGGTTTGGTGTGATTGTGCATTGTTGATATATTGTCCCTTGATGAACCAATATTAGATTTATTGGGGAAATATGTTGGGACGTCTTGATTTTAATTACCACCCAATGGGACTGGTTAGATGGTATTTTACCATACTGTCTGTATTGAGCATCTCTAGTCTCCTCTGGCTGGTGGGGTTGTTTTGTAAGTGGCTATTTTATTATAATGAATAAAGGTTATATTTTATTTGGCACTTTATGTTATTATATCTTCTGGGTCATGGTCTGGTCCTGTGCAAGCATACAGTGCAGACTGTATGTTGGGAGAGGATCTGATATGTAACAGAGATCAGGCCCTTCGTCAAGGTGCCAGCCCTGCAGATCCTCTCAAACTGGGTAGGGAGCAGCTTACAAGTATGTTACAGAAGACAGGGGAAACTCTAACGGTAGGGTAGCTGATTGTCCTTGAAGTTGAAGGAGAGGGTGAAGTTGATGCCGTTTTTGCAGAGTGAGCAGAGATAAATCCTGATACAGCTGCAGTTTGGCTCTGTCAAACTCAAAGTCTCTCAACTTTTTTGCCTTGGCCATAATGGACTCCTTCATTGTGAAATCATGAATGCAGTAAATCACGTCTCTGAGCATGGATGTGGAACATTTTGGGTGGAGAGCACAATGGGCCCTGTCCAGTTTAATTTTGTGCAAGGGTGTTTCTTGGAGGATGAGGTTGAAAATGCCCACTAGTGTATCATGTAGATCTTCCTCCCGGGTGGCCTCCAGCAAGCCCTTAATCTGAATGTTATTGCGCCGACCCTGTTGTCCAGGTCTCCCAGGTGGCACGACATATCTCTCAGGGCCTGGGACTGTGCTGACATAGTATCATGAAGTGTAGCTAAATAGTCTCTGGCAGCTTCATGTTCATCCTCTAAAGTCTCAACCCTGGATGCTATACATTGCATATCCCGTCTCACTGTAAAGATCTTAGCTCTACATGTTTCAGTAACTTCGGAAACAAGCGACTTAAAGTCTTGCTTTATGGTCAGCTGGGCAATGAGGGCAGCGGTGTCCCAGATCAGATGTGTAAGCCAGAGAACTCAGTCAGTATCAACTGACACAAAAGCAGAGGTTGGGGCCAGAGGATGTAGACCAGAGGCAGGTAACTCCTGTACATGTGAGGACAGTGGGGCAATTCCCCTATGGGGACAGCACAGTGGTGGTCCAGGGGGCCAACAAGAGAGCCAACAGATGCAAATGTGGACTCACCATGTGGAGGGGAAGACTCTAGAGTCCATTAGTGAGCTTGTGGTGGGAGGCATGGGCCAAATGGAGAGACCGGTACAATCTTAGGAGATGCATGTGCTGGGGCTGCAGGAGACAACAGGGCTGCCAGTCGGCTGTGCAAGGAGGAAGCCAGCACCGAGATGGACCACTGTGGCATTGGAGGCACTGCTGAGGCCTCCGTGTCAGGAGGTGAGCTCCTCTAGAGAGGTATGGCTGCAGCATCAGCGAGAGCCGGGTCCAGCCAAGATGCCCGCTGTGTTGAGGGAGCCTGGGAGGGAGACACAGGCTGAGACAGGAGGTAACCCTGCACTATGTGCATGCATCCTTAGTCTGGGTTTACGTGGTGCTTTTATGCATAAGAATGCAAACATTGTGTAGGCGTTTTTTGTGCAGAAAAACACCATGTACAGTGATGGCCAAAAGTATTGGCACCCCTGCAATTCTGTCAGATAATACTCAATTTCTTCCAGAAAATGATTGCAATCACAAATGCTTTGGTAATAATATCTTCATTTAATTTGTCTTCAATGGAAAAACCACAAAAAGAATTGTCAAAAAGCCAAATTGGATATAATTCCACACCAAACATAAAAAAGGGGGTGGACAAAAGTATTGGCACCCTTTGAAAAATCATGTGATGCTTCTCTAATTTGTGTAATTAACAGCACCTGTTACTTACCTGTGGCACACAACAGGTGGTGGCAATAACTAAATCACACTTGCAGCCAGTTGAAATGGATTAAAGTTGACTCAACCTCTGTCCTGTGTCCTTGTGTGTACCACATTGAGCATGGAGAAAAGAAAGAAGACCAAATAACTGTCTGAGGACTTGAGAAGCAAAATTGTGAGGAAGCATGAGCAATCTCAAGGCTACAAGTCCATCTCCAAAGACCTGAATGTTCCTGTGTCTACCGTGCGCAGTGTCATCAAGAAGTTTAAAGCCCATGGCACTGTGGCTAACCTCCCTAGATGTGGACGGAAAAGAAAAATTGACGAGAGATTTCAACGAAAGATTGTGCGGATGGTGGCTAAAGAACCTCGACTAACATCCAAACAAGTTCTAGCTGCCCTGCAGTCCGAGGGTACAACAGTGTCAACCTGTACTATCCGTCGGCGTCTGAATGAAAAGGGACTCTATGGTAGGATACCCAGGAAGACCCCACTTCTGACCCAGAGACATAAAAAAGCCAGGCTGGAGTTTGCCAAAACTTACCTGAGAAAGCCAAAAACTTTTTGGAAGAATGTTCTCTGGTCAGATGAGACAAAAGTAGAGCTTTTTGGGGAAAGGCATCAACATAGAGTTTACAGGAAAAAAAAGAGGCCTTCAAAGACAAGAACACAGTCCCTACAGTCAAACATGGCGGAGGTTTCCTGATGTTTTGGGGTTGCTTTGCTGCCTCTGGCACTGGACTGCTTGACCGTGTGCATGGCATTATGAAGTCTGAAGACTACCAACAAATTTTGCAGCATAATGTAGGGCCCAGTGTGAGAAAGCTGGGTCTCCCTCAGAGGTCATGGGTCTTCCAGCAGGACAATGACCCAAAACACACTTCAAAAAGACCTAGAAAATGGTTTGAGAGAAAGCACTGGAGACTTCTAAAGTGGCCAGCAATGAGTCCAGACCTGAATCCCATAGAACACCTGTGGAGAGATCTCAAAATGGCAGTTTGGAGAAGGCACCCTTCAAATCTCAGGGACCTGGAGAAATTTGCCAAAGAAGAATGGTCTAAAATTCCAGCAGAGCATTGTAAGAAACTCATTGATGGTTACCGGAAGCGGTTGTTCGCAGTTATTTTGTCTAAAGGTTGCGCTACCAAGTATTAGGCTGAAGGTGCCAATACTTTTGTCCGGCCTATTTTTGGAGTTTTGTGTAAAATGATCAATGATTTGACTTTTTTTTTCATTCTCTTTTGTGTTTTTTCATTGCAAGCAAAATAAATGAAGATATTATTACCAAAGCATTTGTGATTGCAATCATTTTCTGGAAGAAATTGAGTATTATCTGACAGAATTGCAGGGGTGCCAATACTTTTGGTCAGCACTGTAAACCCAGTCTTAGGCTGGCTACACATGGGTGAGTTTGGTCTGTGAAATATTTTCCAGACTACTAATAAATTAGAATATTTTTGAAATGTTCATTCATTTCAGTAATTCAGTAATTCAATTCATAAGCAGCAGTCTTCCATGATTGTGTGTCCTACTGAACCAGACTGAGGGACCATTTAAAGGCTTAGGAAACCTTGGCAGGTGACACACTGAATTTACAATACTGAACTTTTTTACAATATTCAAATTTTCTTAGATTTGGGTTTTCATTACCTGTAATCCATAAGCAACATTTACAGAAATAAAACACTTGAAATAGAACACTCTGTGTGTAAAGAATCTAGAAAATATAGGAGGTCACTTTTTTAATTAAATTACTGAAAGAAATAAACGTTTCAAAGATATTCTAATTTATTGAGATGCACCCGTATAAGCAACATAGTCATTCGAGATGAGCGAATCGAAGCTGACGAAGTGGAATTTCAGGAAATATTTGATTCGCATCGAATTCGGATTTCCTCATGCTTCGTGGTAACGAATCGCATTTTTTTACTAAAATGGCTGCAGCACATGTTAGGACATGGGGCAAGGAACTCTGGGAAAGCGGGATCACCCACAATGCCATGAGTGCAGCCAATCAGCAGCCAGCCAGCTCTCTGATGTCACTGCCGTATAAATACCCTCTGCCATTCTGGATTCAGGCATTTTCCAGTGTACTTAGTGCAGGAAGAGACGTCAGCAGGAGCTAGGGAAAGTGGTAGAAAACACTTGAATAAGTGAAATAAGTGGCTTATTCACCAATGTGTGTTGAAGGGAGAAAATTACAGGCCTTTTTGCCCTGTATTAATTTTCTTTTCATTTACTTATTTGATCTAACAGTATGTCAGATAGAGAAACGACAGTCCCTGCACAGGGGAGGGGCTAAGGCCTAAATGTTTCTGACACAGGCACAGTCACATCAGACACCCCCAGCCAAGAGTCAGTGGGTTCGTCAGACACAACCCTTAGTTGGCATGGCCCAGGAACAGGCCCTGTGCCCTCACCTGTCCTCAACCTACCTATGTCTGTTTCTGTTCCCTCAGCCAGAGAAATACTCTATGCTCTGGGCTCAGATCCACTATAGAGCGAAGACGAGCTACTAGAGGACAGTCAGCAGCTACTGCCCAGCCAAGATCTGGAGGAGACATCCGCCTCTTCCTCTGGTAGGCGGGCAAGTAGTGATAAGGAGAGTGGCGTGGGAGCTGGTGTTGTGAGCGGTCAGGCTCCTGGCTTAGAGACCGTTGAGGAGGACATCATTGACGTGCAGACAGTACTCAATGATGATGTAGCCGATCGCAATGCGAGCCGGGTGACGAAGGGGCTTCATTATCATTGGGAGAAGAAGGTGGCAACTTGCGCATAAGGCAGCGGCGGAACCAGTAAGTCAGTAGCGTGGCTGGGAGTCAGCAGGGTGGCAGCAGTGGAAGGTCGGGAGCCAAACATGCCCGGGGTAAACCACCCGCTTCGCAGGAGCCTACCTGCTCGGAAAGCAGTGGTGCAGGGATTCACTGAGGCAGTGGCGGTAGCAGTCAATCAGTGTGGAGTGTTGGGGGTAAAATCACCTACTCAGTGGTGTGGCAGTTTTTTGTTAAGCTGCCAGGGAAGTTGAACATGGCCATATGTTGAATCTGTGGGCAGAAGGTGAAGCGTCCGCTGCATCACCCAGTGGCACGCACCCCATTTCAGGCAGTCAAGGCTCCACCACCTCAGCTGAAGGAAAGTGTGTGTCCTTCTCGTCATCTGCTGGTCCTGATGCTCATGCTCCTCCTCCTAGTCAGTTATTGCGTCAGCAATCGATCATCGAAGCGATTTCGAAGAGACAACAGTATGCGTGCACTTATCCAATGGTGCAGAAGCTGAACGTGCTCCTGTCCAAGTTGCTGGTGCTGCAGTCCCTCCCTTTCCAAGGGAAGGACTCTGCACCTTTCAGAGAACTGATGGCATAAAGCCATAATTTCTTTGCCAAAAAGGCAGTACCAGCCCTGCACAAATATGTAGAACAGATGGTGGGCCAGTCCTTGAGACCTGTCGGTGTCTGCCAAAGTTCATGGCAGCACCAATGTGTGGAGCTGTAACTACGGTCAAGGGCAATATATGTACTTTATGGCCCACTGGGTGAATGTGGTTCCTGCCTAGACACACCAGCAACTTAGCCAGGTGACACCGCTTTCGCTACCACATTCTCACGCCATTGGTCCTGCAACAATGTCCGCCTCATCCTCCACTGTGTCCTCAGCCTCTACTGCAGGGACAATTCACAGTGCTCCTCCAGCATACCACATGTGCAGGGCATGGCGGTGTCACGCTGTTCTACACCTCGTTTGCCTGGGCGAACGGAGTCATACAGGGGAGGAACTGCTCCGTGTCCTTCATCAAGAAATTGAATCCTGGCTTTCTCTGCGACAACTCAAAATCGGAACCATGGGAACTGACAACGGGAAGGACATGGTGTTGTCGCTGCGTCAAGGAGGGCTGAGCCATGCGCCATGCATGGCGCACATGTTCAATCTGGTTGTCAAGCGTTTCCTTAAGTCTTTCACCCATCTGAAAGACATCCTAAAAATGGCCAGGAAACTTTGCATGCACTTCAGTCACTTGTACACCACCAAGCACACCCTCCTTGAGCTGCAGCAGCAGAACGGCATCCCCCAACATAGGGGAATTCCACCCTCCATATGTTCGTACCAACTGTACGAACAGAGAAAGGCCATAAATGATTTCTTGATGATCCAAGTGGACAGAGGTACTCCCCTGTGTAACTTCAATGTTAGCCAGTGACAGCTCATGCGTGACACCTGCCGTTTGTTCGTGCCTTTTGAGGATGCCACTTTATTTGTCAGTCGCCAGGACTACGGGATGAACAACGTCATTCCACTGATTCATATTCTGGAAAAGATACTGGTAAATTTGGCTGGTCAGGGGACTGGAGACGTGGCACTTACATCTCACGGCTACATGAGCCCTGTGGGGGCTGAACTGGAGGAGGAGGAGGTGGACATTGGAGCACAAGCAATGTGTAGCAAAATGGATGGTTTTTCTACACAGGTGACAGGAGAGGAGGATCAGGAGCAGCCAGAAGAGCAAAAGGGAGAAGAGGAAGACGAGGCAGATGACCCAGACACACCGTGACAGTATGCAGTGGAGATGGATGCAGGGAGTCCCTCGGAGTAACTTGCGCAAATGGCCTGATGCATGCTCACTTGCTTGCGTAGTGATAGCCGAATTGTCACCATTCGGAAGAGGGATGACTACTGGTTCTCCATTATCTTAGACCCTCTCTACCGGTCAAAAATGGGGGCCTTTTTTACACCCACTGAGAGGGAGGACAAATTGAACTACTATAGAGACATCCTATGTAGTCAGTTGGCCACTGCCTATCTGCGCCATCGTCCATCCTCTCGCAGGTCCGACTGGGGGGCCCTAGGCGCTCACCTTTCACTGCCATGGCTGCTGTGGGGGGGGGGCAGGAGCAGTATCAGCTCCATCAGCAGCAGCCTGAGCCTAGAGTTGCTGATGACCCGCATAGTGAAGAAACTACTTACCAGCAGCTAGACATAGAGCAGAACCTGAACCAGCAGGTGGTGGCATACCTGAAGTGCACCCTGCCACCCGTCATTGAGCCAAACTGGATTTGTGGCTGCAACTGGCCAAGTTTGCCCTGGAAAAGCTGTCCTGCCTGGCCAGTAGTGTTTAGTGCGGTGGGGGCCATAGTTACCCCAAGGAGAACTCGCCTGTCCACCCAAAATGTGTGGAGAGAATGACCTTCGTCAAGATGAATCAGGCATGGATCAGCCAGGAATTCCACCCACCAATGTCTGATGCATCAGATTAAATCATCCATGCTGCCTCACCCAAACCTTTACAAAAGAAACCGGTTTCTTCTGGCTACCTGCCTCACCTACTATTCTGATGCTGCCACTTGCCTGATGCCACACATCTGATGCCAAGTGCTCCTTCTTACAGCCACCATCATCAGCGGGTACTGTTTGTGCCACCCACCTCCCCACTCTGTCACCGGGTCACTCTATGGCCTTCTCATGCTGCTGCTACCTCCACATTATGTCACCTTGGCACTCTGTGGCCTCCTCATGCTGCCGCCACCTCCACATTATGTCAACTTGCCACTCTGTGGCCTCCTCATGTTGCTGCTACCTCAACACTATGTCACTTCTCATGCTGCCCCACTCCATGACTGGGCCACTATTTTGCCTTTTTGGCCTGGTTGACATCATCATTTATTTGACCCTTCTTATGATCTGTCAGAAGGAAGGAAAAATGAGACGCACAATGGATCCTGTCTGTGTAGCAGCTATAAGGCCTGTATGGTCCCATCAGAATTGACTTATGATTTGGTAGGCAAAATCAGGAGTGGGTAGAAAACACAGAAGACATACAGATAATCCATTCACGTGTCATCTCTGTTTTGGATCCACTCCTGTTTATATTTTGGCTTCAACAAAACTGATGGATTACTGACCAAATCCTGACCGAGTGAAGGCAGATGCTCAACAGACAGGATCCGTTTTTTGGGGGGGATTATTGTTCTGACAGATCAGAGGAAGGGCAAAATAATCAGTGACATCAACACAAACTTACTGCTGACACCCTCTCCACTCTGTCAGGTAGGGGCTCTAATTTTATAAGCGTTTAATAGAACAGGTTCTGTAGACATCTATGTGGAATCAGCAGACGATGGTGTAAAAGGAGTGCACTCTTTCATGCTACAGTAGGATCTTGGGCCTCTGCACGGTTCTTTATACCTGGCACTCACATAGACATGTAAGGCTGAGTTCACATTTGAGTTAGTTGGTCAGTTTTGGCCCCGTAACTGGCCAAATAAGTGAAGTGTGCAGTGGTTCTAAGAGCGACGCCTGTCATGTGCGTGTCATACTGACTCACAGTATTGTTTCACTACCACAGCAGACTCCCTATGCGTGTTACTGCAAGGCACAGTGTTCTACACCACTATACAGGCTCTCTGCAGCCAGGAAATCCCTGCTTCCCATGGCGCCACTGGCCTGAACTTGAAAGCATGATTACAGCATAAGACAGAACTCCTGGGGGAGGAAGTACTCCTAGCATCATAGATGAGTCCAGGTCCCAGTTAAGGATTCTATCTGGGAAATATGACCGACATCCATTCTGTATCTCACTAAAGCCGACTTTAGGCTGGAGCTACATATGGAAACAAAAATATATGTGTATTCTAAACTATTCCTCCACGATACATTGTTTTGATCAAAACTAATTAACTAATTAACCATCAGTAATATCCAAATTTTAATAGCATGCAGAGACTTGTGGAAATTTTTATTTGTGTCTACTTTATTTTTTTATTTTACCTTTTCTGACAAACACAGTTCCTAATTTTAATCCACATTTCCTATTTACTTTCACACATACAAGCTGTTTTTTCATCTGCTACTGGTTATCCATGTCGAGATATGTGGATCCAGTGGCGTAACTAAAGCCCTGTGGGCCCCGGTGCAATCTTTTTTTCCAGGACCCCATACCTCATCCCTATAGCGAATTCTTGATAGTGATGGTTACGGCGGCTAGGGAGTTTAATCAATCTTAGGGTTGGTTCACACCTGCGCTTCAGTCCGTCCGTTGCCAATCCGAGTGAAAATCTCGGCGAATGGGATTGGCATCGAATACAGACAGGTTAGCGACGCATTGGTGCAATCGGACACCCGCGCATTGCTTTAAAAACCCATTCAAATGAATGGGTTTTTAACCAATTTGTCGCTAACCTGTCTGTATCCGATGCCAATCCCGTTCGCCGAGATTTTCACTCGGATTGGCAACGGACGGACTGAAGCGCAGGTGTGAACCCACCCTTAGTGTGGTTAGGGTAATCTGTGCGTCTCCTTGGTTTATGGGCCAGATGGAAGCTGCAGTCTCAATACTGATGCCAGTGCTTATGGGCCCCCTAAGGCTTCTGGGCCCCGGTTCGACTGCACCCTTTGCAGCCCCTCAAGTTACGCCCCTGTGTGGATCTACTATATATTTTCTATGCTGTGTTGTGTGGGTGTGACACATATGCATAAAATGGATATGAGACTAAAATAGACTTACTAAAGTATTAAACTTATATTGGTTCTTTTATTTAATTGTACTGCTAAAATATAATAATAGTTCTGTAAACCTATAACTAAGTAATTGCATGAAAGCAATAGCTGAAAAGGTAGGTATTTCAGTGGTCACAATGGTCTCATGTGTCAGGAAGCTGCAACCTATCAAACCACAAAGGGCGCCTCAGAATGGTCTTCATTTAAAAATTCTCAGTGTAAAATCATTATTTCAAAAGAAAAATCTGAAGTATCTCTGGAATTGTCATCTGGGATAAGATCAGGCAAAGTTCAAATGTTGATGATAGCTTCTGGATGTACAAGTTCAGACAAGCATATGTATACAAGCAATCTTTCACCTTAACCATAGTCCTTGAGATCAGTGTCTGTGCATTGAACACTACGATAAAGTATATTTCCAGTTTTTGATTTTTCAATGCCATCTCTTATTTAACCCCTGCCTACTGCAGCCATTTTCATGTTTACATTTTGAGTTTTTACTCCCTGCCTTCTAAAAATTTGCGTATTTTCAATAGGGGAACAGCTAAGGATGGGTTCACACCTGCGTTCCAGTCCGTCCGTTGCCAATCCGAGTGAAAATCTCAGCGAACGGGATTGGCATCGGATACAGACCGGTCAGCGACGCATTGGTTAAAAACCCATTCATTTGAATGGGTTTTTAAAGCAATGCGAGGGTGTCCGATTGCACCCACTGCGCTGCGAAGCCGTTTTTTTTCCTCGGACACGAAGTCCTGCATGTCCAACTTTGTTTCCGACAAAAAAAAAGGATTCGCAGTGCAGAGGGTGCAATCGGACACCCTCGCATTGCTTTAAAAACCCATTCAAATGAATGGGTTTTTAACCAATGCGTCGCTGACCGGTCTGTATCCGATGCCAATCCCGTTCGCCGAGATTTTCACTCGGATTGGCAACGGACGGACTGGAACGCAGGTGTGAACCCACCCTAACATATTTATTTTTTTGTTTTTATTTTTATTTAATAAAAACTAAATAAATATATATTTACACACACACACACACACACACACACACACACACACACATACATACATATATGCACCTGAAATCAAAGTAACCATTCAGGTGCCATAGTCACATCTAACCAGAACATCTGGCAGGTTAATGGTTTCATGAACAGGGAGTCAACATCAAAATTCTAACGATCAAGAACTCTATTCATTAAATGAATAATAAAATAAAAAATAACATATAGTTATAATAAGTAGGTATGTTATATTGACATGCAATCTGAATATTCACATTTCATGCACTGTTATGTATCATTTAGTGTATAAAACACTTAATGTGTAAATATCTACTGGTATATCCTAATAACTTGTATACAGCTAAATGTATTATTCATATAATACATTGATATACTGTATATATGTATGCAAGCCTTTTAGAACAATGACTATGCTTAACAGTGACATTAGTTCAGAATAACTGAAGATGTGGGAAGCCATCCCGCTATCCAGTGAACTGTATTAGTTTTCTTCATGGTCAAAGAGGTTCTGTAACATATAATTTAATACATAATACGCTATTTTGTCTTAACTAGTTATCATATTTTAATGAACACATCTGGATTTGAGTTGACTAATATTTTTGATACAATACCTACACTAGTAATTGCTAGAATTAATGAGGCATAAATGCTGGTTAGCTGATGTTTGCATATAATAAAGGATTGACTATCAGTTACTTTCTAGTCACAAGGGAGTCATATATATTTCTTAGACAGATCTAGGCCACAGTAGACCCAAAATGACTTATGAAAGCAGGACATACATTATTAGGTTTTCATTGCTGTTACACCAGTGGTGGAGATTATGAGATTATTTTACATAACAAATTAGTCTAATAAATAGGTTTGAAAGCAATGTCTTTATTTCACTAGAGAAATCATGTGAGTTAGTACATATCATACATATTTTCTATGACAGATGTACCTTGGAAAACAAAAGAATCCCCTACTTATTACAATTCTTCATTAATGAACACTCCACCTTATGCATACTATATGTGTACACAATTACCGTTTTATAACATGTCAGTATAATAAAAGCATCTTCAAATATTGAAATTATAATGACTATTATATTATATGATAATTATTATGATAACTTAAACTGTTATGTAGCAATCTCTTGTCTCATGACATTAATTGACTACCTTAGGTCCCTCCTCTGGCAACCCCGATGCTGACTGATGTTCAGCCCAAACAGGAATAACTGATAAAGCTCATAGTAACTGACAAAGCTCTAGCTGCCTGCAGCTGCCACTATTGAGTACTAATGAATTTATATACTGTAGCTACTATATAACTATTTACATCTGCAAGATTGGTGGGGGTTGACCACTAGAACCTCCACTGATCACAATAGTTGGTTGCCACCTATCCTCCCATGTTCGTATTGCCTTATATGTTATGCCAAAGTTCTCCTGACACCATTTGTCTATGCATCATCAGAACAAGAGTGCTCTATATAACTTTAATGTAGCGTTCCAGCATGATAATTGGTAGATAATGTCTTTCTGCTATATTATTTGGTTTAGGAGCCTCATGAATTGATAAAATAATATAATTCATACATATACTTACCATATAAAAAGTTTTAGGACTTATTCACAAGACCGTGCAAAACAGCCATCACATGGCCATTTTGACAACACATTGGGGCAGATTTATGAAGACTGACAATATCAACACCAACGATGGAGGAGGACAGATTTTTGGCGTAAATGTTGATAAATCTGCCCCCTGTTGTCACATCCCCTTTTCGCAGATACGGCAAAGAGGGAGCCAAAATGAAAAAGTCGCATTTTTTTGTGAGTTTTATGCCTTGTATACCAGAAAACTGAATTCATTGTATATATTCACATAGTTTTTTTGACAGCCCATTTTTCAAAAAACCTGACATGCACTATCTTTGTCTGTGAAAATGGACATAGATAGTGGCATGTGAATAGACCCCCTGAAAATCTGACATACATATGATGCACCAACAAGCATAAGAAGCTCCCATAGTTTCCTTGTCCACCATCCAGACACAGGTGTCACCTTCATTACACACCCCTGTCTCTGTCCAGACCATTTCCAGGCACCTAGCAAAAGGAATTTTTGTGTCACGGCACCCATTACTTTAGTGACACATCCAGGTTCTGTTTGGGATCTGATAACAGAGTATGGAGGCCTCTTGGTTAGCATTTCAATCCTGCATTTACTGTGGAGCGACACATTGCCCCAACTGCTGGTGTGATCTGGAGAACCATTCCATACAGCGAATGGTTATGCCTAGTAGTGTTAAGAGGGGCGCTCAGCAAGCCATATGAAAGCTCAGCAATATGTGCAGGACATACTGCATCCCCATGTGTTGCCTCTCATGGAAGGCTCCCAACTAGCATTTTTCCAGCAGGATAAAGTTCACCCACAACAAGGCCTTCCCAGGAATGTCTCTGTCTGCTTGAAACAGTTTCTTGGCCTACCTAGTTGCCATATTTATTGCCAATGGACGATTTATGGGACCAACTGACACACCACCTTTGTCAACATACAAGTGTACAGGATCTAATATTATTTATTTAGCGCTATTACAGATATTGCCAACACTGTCCCAGTAGGACTCACAATCTAAGTTCCCTATCAGTGTGGGAAGAAACCAGAGTATCTGGAGGAAACCCATGCAAACACAAGGAGAACATACAAACTCCATGCATATAAAATTGCAGTTGATTCCAACAACTTCGTGGTGCGTTTTTTTTTTCCTATCGATGAGTGTACACTCTCATTTGACATATTGGTTGGATGACAATGAAACAGTAAAAATTTGCTGTGCCAGGTTTCTCCTCAATCTGATGCAAATCCATTTTTCAATGGTAAAGAAAAAATTCCTTTCAATTTAAACACCAGTGAAATCTTATTCAGAGCTTGAAGTACTTCACAGTAGATTTACTAAATCCATCTGAAAATCACTAAATCCAGTGAAAGCTCCTTTTCAGCTCAGATTTCCAAAATCCCACTGACTTTCTGACTTTTATTGATATTTCAGTGAAGTGTCTGGTTTGAAATGCTCTGTGTCAGAGTAAACCTGACTGCAGCAAAAATGGAAGAAAATATTTCAAAATACAGTAGGTTAATATATTCTGAAGGAATTACTTTAATAACGATTTGACTACATGACTATTTCTATTCCAGTCTGAGACTGATATGTACTGCATCTCCAGTATATGATAAAGGAAACTATACTAGGTATATAATCCAGATTTTTATTTTTATATAAGTGCACAATATAGCAGAAAGCTTATTATTTAGATTTCTTTGATTGTACTTTATCAAAGGCAACCTGTCGGTTGGTTTTTCCATCATAAACTGGCCCCAAAAACCACCATAGCATAGTGGTGAGATGCACAGTAACATGTGCTACTCATTAGGCAGGATTTATGTGCAATTTTTTGCTGAAGAACTACATGAGGTTTTTATTCTCAGTAAGGGGGTAACCTAGTGGTACTGGATCGCAGTCATTACATTCAGATGTGTAATAATCTTATCAAACTCTGAATGTTATGAAGTGGTAAGGAGGGAGTCCATTGTTGGGTATGTTACTGAATTGGAAATAATCCTGGATAAGGCATTTGGTGGACATCCAGGTGTCCCCTGGTGTTATGCTTGCTAGTTTGGATTTGAGGCCCTATACAGCTCCATACCCCATGATCAGGGGTATGGGGCTATAGGGGAATTCTTCAGTATGGGGGGGGGGGCATATTGAGGAACATAATTTGTTCGTTCTTGAACTGCTTAGGTTTGTGTTGGAGCGGAATATTTTTCTTTTTGACGGGAGGATCTTTTCACCAGCTCAGGGGGGTTGCGATGGGGAGTCCTTGTGCCCCATCGTATGCTAACCTCTACCTGGGCTGGTGGGACAAAGAGAGGGTCTTTACAGATACTATGGACCACTGGACCAAATGCATCCTCCTATGGGTCTGTTACATAGATGATGTGTTCATTCTGTGGGATGGGCCCAGGGGAGACTTTTTATCTTTTGTCCAAGTGCTGAACAACAATGACCTGGGTTTATTTTTCACCTTTGAAATTCAGAAAGAAAAGATGACCTTTTTGGTCTTGGTCATTTCAAAAGAATCATCAGGCCGCTTATGTACATGTGTTCACAGAAAGGCAACAGCTACCAACTCCCTTTTACAGTGGAATAGTTGGCATCCTCGGTCCCTAAGATCTGGTATACCAAAAGGACAGTACCTTAGGGTACGTAGAAATTGCTCTTGTCTTTCAGATTTTCAAATCATGGCAAAAGATCTCAAGGGTAAATTTGATAGAAGGGGTTATCCCAATAATGTATTGCACAATGCATATCATCATGCATTGAGTACTGATAGAACACAATTGTTAAATCCACAGAACCGATTGAATCAGCCCGGTGAGACACGTATCGTGGCTACCTATGACAGGAAAGCAGACACAATTAGAAAATTCCTGGGGTCGGCTTGGGGCATTCTTAGAACCGATCCTGTAGTGGATTCATTGGTAGGTACTAGACTGATGATCTCATTCTGGCAAGGCCCTAACTTAAGAGACAAGTTGGTGCACAGTCACCTACATCCTGAAATGTCTAGAGAGACCTGGCTAGATGTGAGACTACTGGTACCTTTTCATGTTGGAATTGCAAAGCTTATGAATTCATTGAGAAAAAAATTAAAGTCAAGAGCATGACTACTGGCAGAATATACTGGACCCGCAGTTTTATTAATTGTAGAACTAGCGGGGTTGTGTATTTGGTGATATGTTCCTGCAAACTCCAATACATTGGTAAAACAACGAGGGCGTTCCGAAGGCGGATCAGGGAGCATATCAACGATATTGCTAGGGGGGAACCCACCTCCATTTCCCGTCATATCAGGGACAAACATGAGGCTGATCCTAAACAATTAAAATTCCAAGGGATTGAGAAAGTTTTTCAATCACCGAGAGATGGTGATTATGATAGAAAAGTTTTACAACGAGAAACCCGTTGGATATTTTTGATGGACACTGTACATCCAAGGGGTCTTAATGAATTTATTTCCTATTCATCTTTTATTTGATTTAGATATCTCTTTTTCCCCCTTTCTTTACATTTACTTTTGTAGTGTATTTTCCTACTTTGTTGTGATCTATATAGAAAAAAAGGGGGGTTGGGCACACCTCTAGTGACGTCGTTCTATTAGGCGGGACTTTGGTATATATATATATATATATATATATATATATATATATACGGTCCCGCTATGCGTACTTTGCGGCCAGATATCACGGCCGACCGGCCACATTGATTTTTGCTCATGACTACGCAAATGAATCTGTTCCACTCATGTTGGCTGTCTTGCTATTATGCCTTACCTTTTTGCCTCTGATGAGCTGAGTCCATACTCAGCAGAAACGCGTCAGAAAATGTATGAGGCAGTTACGTGTGATGTATGTGTGCTTTAGTCAGTAACCTGGGAGAGTGTAATGTTAGACGGTGAGCTAGTTGCAGTGACCATTTTTTACTGGTTTTCATTTAGTTACTGGATGTGTGTCTGTTGCATGCCTGTATGTATTTATGTATACCTCTACCCTATTGAATAAATAAATGATTGGGGAAGTGTAGGCAAACTTATGTTAACCTGTGAGTGGTAGGATCGCCTTTTTTATACATTTAGGTGTGATCCCCTCCATATATTTGATGGTGGAGTGCTATGGCACTACTAGCCATTGCAGCATTAGACACACCGGCATTTTGTCTGGGTGATTGAGTGGGAGGAATATTATACATCCCAATGCACCAATGTTTACCAATACACCAGCACTGCACACTCTGGGGTCTGACTAATTAGTTTACTACGCACGTTTGCCAATGATATTCTGGACATTTTGAGACCGATACCTTACCTTTTAAATATTCACTATTAAAAGTTATGTTTTAGTATACCTTTCTAATTTATTTGTTTTTGATTTCTCAATTGAGGAATCCGCCTCAAAATCTGCCTCAAAAAACATCTCCCATTCATTTCAATGGGAGTCAGTAGCAGTTTTTTTTCCTGTAGCTGATTTTTTCAGCTAGAGGAAAAAAAAAACCATGACCTATCTTCAGGCAGATTCCGCCTTGAAAAATCCATTGAAATCAATGGGAGGCGGATAAAATGCGACGCGGTTTTTGATGCATTTTTTTATGCAGTTTTTGCAAAAACTGCATCAAAGACCGCTAGCATTTTTTTAAAGAGAAGTTTCCTGGTCCATACGGTGTGCTGGAGCAAAAAATGCAGCAAAAACCGCGACAAAAAAAGTGACAAAAAACGCATCATGTAAAAAAAGCGTCAAAAAAGTTTCCTAATTTCTGAAGCAGGTTTTTTTCAGCTTACAAAAAACTCAGTGTGAACATACCCTAATAAGTAGCACATGTTATAGCACATCTTACTATGCATTTCTTCAGCAAAAAAGCAAAGAGAAAAAAAACATGTGCTACTATGATTACAGACTGCATACAGTTCTTTAGTTAAAAGGTGCCATGTAAACCCAGCCTCAATAAACTTGTGATCAAATTATCCTGAACAAATGCAGAACACTTTTATACTCTGTCAAGCAATACTTCTACATTCAAATATGAATGTGTGTTTGTGGATAGCCATTGTAGTAATGAGCCTTTGTAGTGGATGAGATATTTAATTATCATGTACACAATGTGGCTAACAATCATGAGGTCTTCAGTGTAAGATACAATGTTTAAAGCTACAATATGACCTATTCATTATAGATTTGCAGTAGTTCTTCCTTGACCTTTGTAGGTAAAACCATGAAAAGGTAGAACCATGCAAAAGTATGTGTTTTATGCAAACTATTATCTATAACATGATTTTCGGTGGAGAACGTCAAAAAACATTTTCTGCTTTGTGAATAGTTTTAATTAAATATATACCACCATCTGTATGTATTACATATATATATAGACCTATAGGTTTCTATGGTAACAGACTACAGGGTGGGCCATAAGTATGGATACACCCAGATAAAATGGAAGTGGTTGCTGATATCACCTTACCGTTTGTGGCATATTAGTACATGGGAGGGGGGGAAACATTTGAGGCCGGGTGACGCCCATGGCGGCCATCTGCAAAGCCGTCGTTTTAGATTCAACTTTACTTTTTTCAGTGGGAAGGGCATCATGTGACACATCAAACACATGGAGAATTGCACAAGAAAAACAATGGTGTGCTCATTTTTAACATAGCTTTATTCATTATTGTTACTTTTACAATATAGTATGTATAGCACTGTAATCAAATCAAATACTTACAACACTGCTAAGCTTAGTTCTGATGAGGGTATCTGTAGGAAAATATCATCAAGCCATTGTGACAGGTATGCAGCAGCAGGCGTCCCCAATCTGCTATCAAGATTGCAACATATGGCTGGGGGATATCATCCGTCTTTATATACCCTTTGTGTGTGTCATAGAGTGGGCGGGTTACAGAGGTGTATACACCTCTGTAAGGCTTTTCTCATCTCCAAGCTCACATTCTTGCGAAATAGGCCAGTTTTCACCAGAATATGTCTTTTGACACTTAGCTTCATGCAGAGTTAATTGTTAAACTGGCGTTTATGGACATGTAAACATAAAGTCAAGCAGGGTTGCACTTTTGAGTTGATTTTTATGTCTTATGTAGACAAAGTCAAACAGAGCTGATTCTTCAAGCTGTCCATGTAAACATCATATAGAACAGAGTTGAACTTTAGAACTAGTTTCATGTCTATCTAGACATTATCTAGTTAAACTTTAAGCTCGCTTAATGTGCATGTAAACATCACATAGAACAGAATTGAACTCTGATCTTGCTTTCTGTCTAACTAGACACTATACAGAGTTGAAACTAAGGTTACATGACTTGACTTCTATAAACACCTTGTCAGCAATTTCATCAAGGGCTATCATTTTGGTTTTTATCATTACATTCCACCCTAGACAAGTCAAGTAACCTCATATGCACCATAAGCTACTTTTATTGTTTGATGCCTAGTGGGTGTTAACATAGTGTATAAGGATGGAATACATTGTAGACAGCAACAACTCATAATTAAAAGAGCTATTACACAAAGGATGACTCCGACAATTTGTCGAAGATATCCGAAATCTGGTAGGAAGGCTAATATCCAATCCCAACACCCTTGATTTACATCTTGTTTAATGTGAGTAATCATTTCCTGCAGTTGCTGCAACTTGTCATGAACATCTTCTGAATGATCAGACAAATTGAAGCAACACATTCCTGCAAAGCTGTTACATCCATAACCATGCTTAAGTAACAAGTAATCTATAGCAGCTCTATTCTGTAATATTGCTTTCTTATATGATTGTAAATCTAACAAAACATCCTTTATAATGGCACTAGTAATATTTATATTCTTTACCATAAAGCAAGCCATACGTAATATAGTTTTATGATTATATACTGCTAAGCCTGGTATTCCTACCAGTGATACAGCCATACTTATATATACACATGTTCTGATGTTTGCACAATCATAATAAGGACTTATCCAATCCACATGGAAATGTAGATCGGCTTCCTGTAAGTCAGTATCATTTAACTGAATTTGTAACAATTTAGTCCATACTGCAACAGAAGTTGGTCCAGCGACCAAACAAGTTTCCAGGACATTGCTGGAATATGCATTTTTCAGGCAAAATTCTGTCATATTCAGTACTTGAGCTAGGTACAGCCACATTTCTTTTGTTCTCCTCACTCCCGATTTGGATTGTCCTCTGACCCGCGGTGGTCTTGATAATGCTCGTGCCAGATCCATAATAACACTACCAGAAGGCATCCACTGAGGGCTAACAAAATCCAAACCTGAGAGGAACACAAATTACTCACGTAAATACACATTATTGGCTGAAGTGTACTAATATCAAGTTGTACCAGGAGTCATAGTAACTAGTACATTGTCAGTACCCTTTGCAATCACTTCAGCTGGTGTGGGAGGACCTTGTGGCTGTTTTACCAACACTTTGGCTCCAATTTCCCCCATGCCCCATCAGTTAGCTTTTACAATTGTTGTTTTAACATCCCATTCATCCGCTCAATTAAGCCTGCAGCTTGGGGGTAATAGGGGATATAAAATATCCACTCTATGTTGTGTTCTTGGGCAAATTGATGTATTCTATTGTTTTTAAAATGGCTACCATTTTCTGATTGCATTTGCAAAGGTATGCCATAATACAGCACTATATTTTCTAGCAGGCGGATGGTTGAATTAGCATTGGCAAACTTACAGGGGTGTACCATCAGTACACCTGAGTATGTATCCACTGCTGTGCAGGCATATTTACATCCTTGGGACTCAGTTAATGGTCCGATGAAATCTATCTGCCAAATCTGGCCAGGCAATGTACCTAGCAAGATGTATCCCTTTACCACCCTGGGCACTACCCTGTGTGTGAATATTGACACACAGGACACTGTTATATTATTGTTTTTATAACCTCTAACCTGAGGGAACACCTCTGGTCTGTCCCCACTGGAAGGTGGCTTTTTGGCAATCTTTGATTGTTCATCAGCTATGCTGTGGTAAAGTCTGTCAAAAGAATTGATATTAGTATGAGCATCCACATGAAAAACAGTCACATTCGTTTTATGACATATTCCCTATATTTCTTTGGTCCCTATTTTCCAATCATGAGAATGCCAGGTGGGCATCCAGTTTACCAACCCATTTGCCACAGACTATGAATCAGTGTTTTTGTGGCTCTGAGAATCTTAACAGGTTTCATTTTCAATTTCCCTATCAAAACAGGATTAATTTGCACAGATTTTACTCCAAAAGAATACTTACCATCAGGCAAATGTAACTGCATTCCTTTAAAAATGTCTATACCAATGATATATTCAGGCACTGGAACTACAATTACACTGTACTGCCTCACAGGAAGGTTTCCTATTCTCAGCCAAATTTTTGTAATGGTTATTTTCTGCCCAGAGTGCCTCCGCCCCCGTATCTACTAATGCAATTACATTTTGTACATTTTTGTGTTTCCATTCAATTCTCAAATTTACATGGGCATCTACACAATGGGCTTGGCTAATCTGTCAATCATATTGTTCCCGGGAAGAATCTCCCTGAAACATTCCTCCTCTCTCCGTGCTTTGTGTTCTAATAACAATGCCTTCACCTCTGTGAATTCTGCAGAGGTAGGGGCTGTCTGCTCCTGTTTGATAATGGGTTTAGCATTTACTCCAGGAGGATCTATGGTTGGGTCAGGGGGAGTTTCCCAATCATCATCCCCCTTAAAATCACCTGGGTGGACTTCATCAGTGGAGGAGAACACTGAGGCATCAATTTGTTTCTTATTAATTTTCCCTCTCCTCTTCCTATATTTATATTGAGCAATCCTAACCGCTGCTCGTTCAGCATAACTCTTAAACTGGTCAACTTTATCAGCTAAAATCTACTTTTGACATTTATTCATAGTCTCCTGAGACTGGAGGGCTAACAATTGCTGTGACAACATCTGTTCCTCATTCTGCTGTCTGTAAGCTGATAGCAAAATCCCGCCCCTCCTCCTACACACATCAACATATGCATTTCCATTGTTTACCATCCCCCTTTGTAAACATTTCACTGCATTTGCCTGGCTGCCAGCTAATTGATCTTTCCAATCCTCCCCCAGCCCTGTGATCTTAACACATTCCTGAGCTAGAATCAAGTCAAGGGCTTGCTCCCTAGCTTGCGTTTTACTCTTAAACATTTTATTCTATAAAATGGAATCCTGCCAACTACGCCAAAAATGTTTTGCCAAATGAAAACAGATTCTTTGGATTCCGTGTAATAGAATAAAGTTATAGAATAAAACACTAGACTGTCCCCAAATGGCTTAACATTTTATTAAGAAGAGTATAAGAAGATAGCAAAATGTAAGAAGATATCAAAAAGGTAACATTTCACTAAGAAGAGTATAAGAGAAGGTCTTATAACAAGGAAAAGTATAACAGATATTAGACAGAATAATCAAACCTTGCAATACAGCAGATATAGCTAGGTACAATCACATATCAAAGTCAATCAAACTGTGATATGTATTCAACACTTACCATACAGCAGGTATAGTAAGGTATAATCAAATCTCAAAGTCAATCAAACTATGAGATAATCAAATACTTAAAGTATATCAAATCAACTCTTGCTATAGCAGTTAGGTATAATCAAATCTCAAAGTCAATCAAACTATAAGATAATCAAATATCAAAAGTCAATCAAACTATGATATATTCAAATACTTAAAGTATATTAAATCAACACTTACAATATAGTATGTATAGCACGGTAATCAAATCAAATACTTACAACACTGCTAAGCTTAGTTCTGATGAGGGTATCTGTAGGAAAATATCATCAAGCCATTGTGACAGGTATGCAGCAGCAGGTGTCCCCAATCTGCTATCAAGATTGCAACATATGGCTGGGGGATATCATCCGTCTTTATATACCCTTTGTATGTGTCATAGAGTGGGCCGGTTACAGAGTTGTATACACCTCTGTAAGGCTTTTCTCATCTCCAAGCTCACATTCTTGCGAAATAGGCCAGTTTTCACCAGAATATGTCTTGTGACACTTAGCTTCATACAGAGTTAATTGTTAAACTGGCGTTTATGGACATGTAAACATAAAGTCAAGCAGGGTTGCACTTTTGAGTTGATTTTTATGTCTTATGTAGACAAAGTCAAACAGAGCTGATTCTTCAAGCTGTCCATGTAAACATCATATAGAACAGAGTTGAACTTTAGAACTAGATTCATGTCTATCTAGACATTATCTAGTTAAACTTTAAGCTCGCTTAATGTGCATGTAAACATCACATAGAACAGAATTGAACTCTGATCTTGCTTTCTGTCTAACTAGACACTATACAGAGTTGAAACTAAGGTTACATGACTTGACTTCTATAAACACCTTGTCAGCAATTTTATCAAGGGCTATCATTTTGGTTTTTATCATTACAATTATTGAGTTATTGACACATTTATTATTGTTACAGCCATTGACATGTCACGTCGAGGTTAACTGACGAGGAGTGGACAGACATTGTGTTGTAGTAGCTGGATGTTGTAGCAGCTGGAAGGGTAAGGGTGCCATCTGTGTGTAGCCAGTATCCGTCGAATGGACGTTCGACTGATGCCACACTCCAGAGAAATACGTCGAGTGCTACGCAGTGGGCTTTTGGTAAATGCTGCCAGGACATCCAATGATGTTTCGTCATTGGTGACAGTTTTCATACGTCCAGATTTGGGCTTGTCCAACACCAAGCCAGTTTCATGAAATTTGGCGAGCAGTTTGCTAACTGTGTCATGGGAGATGGGTGGTCTCGTAGGGTTTCTTGCATTGAAGTCTGCTGCAATGACTCGGGTTCTGCGTTCACCAGACATCAACACAATGTCTGTCCGCTCCTCGTCGGTTAACCTCTGCGACATGTCAAAGGCTTTAACAAAAAGAAATGTATCAATAACGCGATAATGAATAAAGCTACTGTACGTTAAAAATGAGCACACCATTGCTTTTCTTGTGCAATTCTCCATGTGTTTGATGTGTGACATGACCCCCTTCCCATTGAAAGAAGTAAAGTTGAATCCCAAATGGCGGCTTTGCAGATGGCCGCCATGGGCGTCATCCGGCCTCAAATGTTTCCCCCCTCCCATGTACTAATATGCCACAAACGGTAAGGTGATATCAGCAACCACTTCCATTTTATCTGGGTGTATCCATACTTATGGCCCAACCTGTACAATAAACAGTGTAGTCTGACCCTGCAGTCAAAGTCCCTTCCATTTATTCTCTATTTGGTATGCTATCAAATGATAACAATGTGTTTTTTTAAGAAGATATTGCAAATTACCAATTTGTTATTCATTTTTCAATCGGTTTAGATTAAATACATATGAAAGGTACTATAAAAACTTGCAAGTGGGAATTCAGATTTTCAGCAATAAATATGATAACCTGTTCATATTTAAGTTTTGAATCTGCATAGACTGTGTTCCTTTGTCCTTTGTTATTTATCATAGTATGCGTCATGTTAATTATCATGGTACGTATCATATTACGTATCATGGTAATGGATTGTCTTATCTGATTTCAATAAAGTGAAGCTGTAGCCAGCCAGCCAGCCAGCCAATTTTCCTGAAGTTGAAATGTAGTGTTACAAAGTCACCATGTAGATAAATGGCGTTTTGTATAATACAAGAATGGTTTGCGTCTGCCTGAATAGGAGCCATTCCTACATTGGCTTTGGTGGATAGTGGTTAGTTCTAAGTGGGAGGGGCTCGCAATGATGTCTATAAAAGGGCATTTAAACAGTGATTGTGTCAATAGGAAAATTCTGGTAAAAACAATAAGATTTGGCTTTATAAAGGAAGTATCAAACCTTACACTCAAGAACTGATCATCCGATTGATAAGTGTGGGTTAGTTATGTCTTAGGGTCTGTTCACATCTGCATTGTGGTTGGGTTGGGAAAATATCACTGCATATAGCAATATTTTTTCCAGCAAAAATGACCAATTCTGCAACAGGGGCTCTTTATGTAGCCTTCAACATAGATGTGAACATGCCTTTTTTTCAAAGTTATACTTAATATGCTGACACGTTTCCTTAAAACAACAGAGAAATAGGGAAAAATAAAGTAACTTTATACACAATAAAAACATTGTAAAACAGAAGAACATGGTGCTCCTATATTTGGCATTAACATCCATCAAGAAAGGGTTAAAGCTTTTATTAAAAAAGGAGATGAATTTCCCTGAACGAAAGTATTGATTTACCTGGGAGGAACTCTCTACATCATACAACACTGTAGCTAATATTAAGCTGCTTCTGGTAATATTTACTTGGATTTTATGAAATGGACAGTTAATATTTCCTCTACCTCATCCTTCCTTCTGACATTTACTCTAACTTGTGTACACAATAATAAAATCAATATGTAATCTCTCTCTCAGTTTATTTGTAAAGAATGGATAATGCACTGTAAGGTGCAAATGGGAACTTAAGCAACTTGTATGGAGATTTGAATATGCCTAGTACATTTTCTTATTGAGCATGGGACACATTGGCACATTAAAGAATCAGGGTTTTGGTCTTACAAAATAGTTTTATATTACAGTTTGAGCATCAGCGTATTTTAACAAATCAAGAAGGAGAAGGTGACATTCATACAATGAATTATACTAATGAATAAAAAGTTCAATATTAAAAGGAGGTGATTGAATTAGGAATTCAGGAATGTCTATAAAAATATGAATATCAATACATATTCAATACGCTAGTCAAGATAATGAGCTATCAAATGGGAAAGAGAATAAGGAGGTCTGTCACATGGTTACAGATGAAGAAGGAAAAATGGACTAGAATGAAAGGTTTAGTGAGATTGTCTGTTTTTCTCATTTGATGGTGTGCTGTCTGTGATTGATCTGTTATTCATGTCCGTAAATAACAGATCTTTTTTTTTTAATTCCTATAGTTTACAATGCCTTTGACTTTGTGAAAAATGGATGGCACATGGATGGCATCGGAATGCATTTCAAGGACCTATAGACTGTAATGGAGCTCCGTGCTCCACAAAAGGGACCAAAATAGAGCATGTCTTTTTTAATTAACACATTTAGGTGAATACAACTTCAGATGAACTACAACACATAACAAATTAAACAGTGTCATTATTTAAAAAAAATAAAATAAAACTTGGCCATAATGCAGAAGTAGTTAGTAAGTAATTAACCACTTCCGATCCGCCCATAGACTATATACGTCTGGAAGGTGGTTGCCTAGTTCTGCAAGGATGTACCAGTACGTCCAATCAGAACTCAGCATCTGCACAATATCACGCAGCTGCTGAAATGGAGAGCCGGCTGTAACTTCAGCCGGAGCTCCCAGAGAGAAGGCAGGGAAGGTTTATTACCTTCCCTGCCTTCCCGATCGCTGTGTATACAGCGCGCTGTATGGGCGCTGCCATCTTGTAGCTCCCCTCTGACCCAACGGTCACGTGATCCGCCAGGATCAGCATCTGCAAGAGCTGCTGGGTCCTACAGGACCCAGATCAGCTCTATAGTAACAGGCAGGAGGCTGTATTCCTCTTGCAACTGGGGCTAAATGTACCAGCCCCAGTTACAGGGGAAATCAGCCTCCCCAACAAAAGAAAGTGATCAGCTGTCCCCAAAGGTTTATTATGACCTTATGGGGACACAATGTAAAAAAATAAAATAAAAAAATTTAATAGAAAAATTAAAAAAAATTGTAAATAAAATTAAAAAAAATAAAATAATACACCAATAAAACTCCATTATTAAAGGTGATAGCCCCACCCACAACGACACCATACAAAATAAAAATTACTGTAATGGATTTCTGTAATGGAGAGTAAAAAAAAAGTTTTTTGAAAACTGAAAAACAGACCCATTTTCCCTCCTCTTTTGTTTATATTTTCCCAGATATAAAAAAAATTAAAACACATGCAAAAATAAAAACAACATAAAAATAAATGCCCTATGTGTCACCAAAAAAAGACAGAAATTAGTTGAATAACGCAAATGATAAAAATACTACAGACCTCAAAAAAGCACATACAAAAAAACCCGAAAATGTGTCTGGCCCTGGACCAGAAATTGGCCCGGTACTGAATTGGTTAAAGGGGTTTTCCTATCTCAAGGATCATATTCAGACTTGTAGCTTAAACTAAGTGAAGCGTTTTACCCAATACATTGCTTTATCTATCATGCTCCATTAATCAGTTACAGCTAAATCTCTCACCTCAGTGTTTACAGCTAGGTGCCTAGGTTACGGACCTGCTCTCAGGTTGGAATGATGACTAAGTCCCTGCTCCCAGCCATACATATTCTCTTCACTCTCACTCTCTCTCTCTTTCTGCATGCTGCTTTCAGTTTTTGAGTCCTGATAAGGGCTAGTAAAGTTCTTAAGCAGTGCTTCTGTTATCTGTACTGTATATGTAACCCCAGAGATAATGTGCTGTTTACAAGCAGCATGATCTCAGTGCTGAAATTAGCTAAAAAACAGGAAGTGAAGGGGAGAGAAAGCAGGAGGGCAGCTTAAATCCTGAGATGAGAAAACTCCTTTAGGCTAAGGCCCCACGAAGTGAGCTGCAGCCAAAAAAGAAACACATCTCGTTTTTTCCCGCAGTGCTCTTCACAGAAAGTCCGCAGAGTTTTCCTCTGCGGACTCTCTGCTTCCTATAATTGACATGGTGCGATTTACAAAAATGTGACGGTTTTTGAAATCCCAGTATTGCTGCTGTAGAATTTTTTCTGCAATGTGTGGATAGGATTAGCCAGAATCCCATCCACTTTGCAGGTAATGTAAAACACAACTGATTTTGCTGCAGCTTTTCTGCTGCGGCCTAAACGCTGCATATTCGCAACGTGGGGCTCTGGCCTTAAGCACATTCTTATTTCTTCCATAGGAATTAAGAGGTTGATTAGTAGTGCTGCTAATAAAATGCCCTTGATTATTTGGTCAACAGAAAGTGTAGACACTTTGTCAATTTGTTGATCTGGGACATTCAGGCATGTGTTAACACAACACTAAGGAGGAAAGGCATCAGCAATGATCTTAGAGAAGCTATTGTTGCTGTCCATCAATCTTGAAAGGGTTATAAGTCCATTTCCAAACAATTTGAAGTTTGTAATTCTACAGTGAGAAAGATTATTTATAAATGAAAACATTCAAGACAGTTAACGGGGACCTAGCCGTAGATGTCCCAATAAATTCACCCCAAGGACAGACTGTGCAAGACTCTACAGGCCTCAGTCAGTATGTAAAATGCCCAAGTTCGTGAGGATTAGAAAAAAACAAAACAAGTATGACTTGTTTGGAAAGGTTGTCAGGAGAATGCCTCTTCTTTCTAAAAAGAACATGGCAGCAAGGCTTAAGTTTACAAAGTCGCATCTCATTAAACTACAACCAACACTTCTGGAACAATCTACTTTGAGTAGTGTTGCACTGAAAAGTATGATTGCTCCAAGTAGGATAACACATACAAACTGTCAAGCATGGTGGTGGAGGGGAGATGATTTGGGTTTGCTGATAGTACTGCCATTAGGGGCCTGGTCAAAACTCTTAACACAAAAGGGGAAAATAAAATCATGTTATGTAGGTACACACCACCATGATCCTTCATTCACCCAGTGCATGCTTCTTTAGTATTCAGTACTCAATGACATCAGTGTCATTGAATTCTCAATAAGTGAGTTGAGCTACTCAGGCTTGGACTAGCAATTTGCTGAAGTTGTCCCTCTCCACAAGGCAGCAGACCAGCAGCAAACATCCATAAGCAGAAAAGTCTGTCCAGACACATTGAGTAGGGAAAACCAAATGACGCGATGCTTTCCTGCAAGCTGGTAGGTCAATGGTAGGGCTCTATATGAGGGATCATTAATCCCTCCCAGACCAATCTACACTTTTGCTCTACAACTCATTCATCCAGATATGGCTTTCAAAAAGGTCTGTTCTCACCGAAACGTTGCTTATTGGATCTGACAACCATTGTTTATATATCTATACTTTTGGTGGATGATCATTTATCACATATATAGCTATTTTAAGCTAATAAACTATATTTTGTTTGTATCAGCAATATATATTGTATGCTGTCATCTTCCTCTACATGTCTGTTGGGTTGGAGAACACTATCACAACGTGCACCATCAACATAATCGGGCAGTACTAACGGTAAACAAAATGTTAGATTTTTTTTATACTATACTCCCCCCCCCAGACTCCAGAATGTAAACCTATAGTATAATGTGTGTGTGTACAGCATGTAAATGAATGGGATAGCGGTTGCATATATGCATTTGTCTATTTAATGGTAAATTTGTATGTTGTGTAAATACAGGCTACAGACCACTGAAATTTTCCAGAAAGAACCTGTCAACTACTACAGATCTTTAGAAAATCTGCCTCCTCCCTCCTTTCTGTGTTCTGAGTGTTTTACCAGTACTATGGGGTCTTGCAGAGTAGGTAGTAAAGCCAAACCCCATAGTACAGCTAATACACCTGAATATGGAGAGGAGGGAGGAGGCAGATCAACTCAAGATCATGTGACCCTGAGTCGGAAACCAGCCCATAAACCCGACAGCACTGACAGAACTAAAATAGGCAAAATAGCCCCTTTAAATTTATAGTATTTCAAAATCAGGTGTTGTAAATGTTTCATCAACAAAGAAACTTGGGCCAAGCTTGATACATATCATATCTTATCACTCTTCTATTTGGACCTACTTCACCCTTGTTTTGTGTTTAAAGGTGTTATCCAAATTTAATTAAAACTAATGCAAATAGTATAAAACAAAACAAAAAAATAGTACTCATAACTCCTTTCCAGCACTGGTGCTCTGACAGTCATCTGAATCTAATGCAGCCAGATGTTAATCCGTGTGCTCACATGCTGTACCACTGGCATCTTGGCTCCCATTACTGAGAAGCAGTCACATGCTGTTCACTTGTAAACATATACCAGTAGAAACAAATGAATGTTAGTGCTGGAAAGAAGTGAGCATTGTTTTTTTTGTGTATCACATTTGCAGTTTGTTTTCTAAAGTCGGATAACTCTGTCACTTCCAACCACACATCTTGGTCTATACTGTGCCATTTTCAGTCCACTTCTGCCCATCCACCTAATTACATAGCCTGTCATTCCCAGACCCCGTCCCCTGTCATGTAGACCACAAATGTGGTGTAGTAGAAACAGTAATGAGGGCCTACAATTACTGATGTCAGCCCTGGCCATAGGACCTGGGCACCTTGCAGTTACTGAGTAGGTCATAAATATCAACATATACCAAAGTATTCTAGAGTCAAATGTGAAGCACCTATCCTACTTCTAAAGCTTGGCCGAAACTGGGTCATGCAACAAGACAAGGATTCCAAGCACAGCAGGAAATCTACAACAGAATAGCTGAAAAAGAAAAGAATCAAGGTGTTGCAATTGCCAAGTTAAAGACCAGACTTCAACAAAATTGTAATATTGTGGCGAGATATTAAAGGGATTCTATCATTAAAAAAAAATGTTTTTAAACTAAAATCACGTAGGAATAGCCTTTATAAAGACTATTCATCTCTTACCTTTATTTTGCAGGTCCTCCCTGCCGTTTTCAAATTCTTCATCTTTTTCTTCATCCGCCTCTGTCTTCTCTTCCTGACGCCTCCATTGCGTTTCTCCTCCCCTTCACTGCTTCAGCAGGATTTCAATTTCTGAAGCGGCGCTCGTCGGCTGCTGAAGCAATGAAGAGGAGGAGAAACACAGTGGAGACATTAGGAAGAGAACACAGAGGCAGTGCTAGGAGCAATGCCCACCTGTGCTCTCTGAGCATAATTAGCATAAATTATAAATGATGAAGAATTTGAAAACGGCGGGAGGACCTTCAAAATAAAGGTATAATGTATAAAGGTATAATGTCCACAAATTTCAATGGACTAAAACAATTTTGTAGTGAAGAATGAGCCAAAATTCCTTGAGAACAAGCTATTGCTTCCTGGGATGTACTTAGTTTTTCACACTTGGCTTTTCCATTTTTTCTTAATTTTTTGTTAAATAAATAATGAAATGGTGGAATCTGTTGTGTGTTGTTGGTCATCTGAGGTTGTATTTATTTGAAGACCTTTTTTTACTATCATAATATATATAAATCCATAGAATTCAAAAAGGGGGGGCTTTGTTTCCCCCATGGGTGTGTGGCGGCGGGGGGGGGGGGCCGGGGGGGCCTTATGTGTGTGGGGGGCTTTGTGGTTGGGGCGCCGGGGGGGGGCAAAAAGCGGCGCCCCCCCCCCCCCCCTGATAAAAAATAAAATAATAAAAAAATAAAAACCAAAAAAAAAGGGGTTTCCCCCTTTGGGGGGGGGGGGGCGGTTTTTTTGTGTGGGGGGGGCGCCCCCCCCACACCAAAACCTCTTTCTCCCAAAAAAATCACAAATGCTTTGGTAATAATATCTTCATTTATTTTGCTTGCAATGAAAAAAACACAAAAGAGAATGAAAAAAAGTCAGTCGATTGATCATTTTACACAAAACTCCAAAAATGGGCCGGACAAAAGTATTGGCACCCTCAGCCTAATACTTGGTAGCACAACCTTTAGACAAAATAACTGAGAACAACCACTTCCGGTAACCATCAATGAGTTTCTTACAATGCTCTTCTGGAATTTTAGACCATTCTTCTTTGGCAAATTTCTCCAGGTCCCTGAGATTTGAAGGGTGCCTTCTCCAAACTGCCATTTTGAGATCTCTCCACAGGTGTTTTATGGGATTCAGGTCTGGACTCATTGCTGGCCACTTTAGAAGTCTCCAGTGCTTTCTCTCAAACCATTTTCTAGTGCTTTTTGAAGTGTGTTTTGGGTCATTGTCCTGCTGGAAGACCCATGACCTCTGAGGGAGACCCAGCTTTCTCACACTGGGCCCTACATTATGCTGCAAAATTTGTTGGTAGTCTTCAGTCTTCATAATGCCATGCACACGGTCAAGCAGTCCAGTGCCAGAGGCAGCAAAGCAACCCCAAAACATCAGGGAACCTCCGCCATGTTTGACTGTAGGGACCGTGTTCTTTTCTTTGAAGGCCTCTTTTTTTCCTGTAAACTCTATGTTGATGTCTTTTCCCAAAAAGCTCTACTTTTGTCTCATCTGACCAGAGAACATTCTTCCAAAAAGTTTTTGGCTTTCTCAGGTAAGTTTTGGCAAACTCCAGCCTGGCTTTTTTATGTCTCTGGGTCAGAAGTGGGGGTCTTCCTGGATATCCTACCATAGAGTCCCTTTTCATTCACCGCCAATGGATAGTACGGGTTGACACTGTTGTACCCTCGGACTGCAGGGCAGCTAGAACTTGTTTGGATGTTAGTCGAGGTTCTTTAGCCACCATCCGCACAATCTTTCGTTGAAATCTCTCGTCAATTTTTCTTTTCCGTCCACATCTAGGGAGGTTAGCCACAGTGCCATGGGCTTTAAACTTCTTGATGACACTGCGCACGGTAGACACAGGAACATTCAGGTCTTTGGAGATGGACTTGTAGCCTTGAGATTGCTCATGCTTCCTCACAATTTTGCTTCTCAAGTCCTCAGACAGTTCTTTGGTCTTCTTTCTTTTCTCCATGCTCAATGTGGTACACACAAGGACACAGGACAGAGGTTGAGTCAACTTTAATCCATTTCAACTGGCTGCAAGTGTGATTTAGTTATTGCCACCACCTGTTATGTGCCACAGGTAAGTAACAGGTGCTGTTAATTACACAAATTAGAGAAGCATCACATGATTTTTCAAAGGGTGCCAATACTTTTGTCCACCCCCTTTTTTATGTTTGGTGTGGAATTATATCCAATTTGGCTTTTTGACAATTCTTTTTGTGGTTTTCCATTGAAGACAAATTAAATGAAGATATTATTACCAAATCATTTGTGATTGCAATCATTTTCTGGAAGAAATTGAGTATTATCTGACAGAATTGCAAGGGTGCCAATACTTTTGGCCAGCACTGTAAATATGCCTATATGAGTGGGTATATTTACAGGTATATTTATAATCTTAAAGCGTACCTCCAGTATAAACAACTTTTTATAAATGTTTAGTACAGGTTAATATATGAAACATTGTAATATATCTTATTAAAGAAATATGGTTTCTTCACTTTTCAGTTGCTTTCTCCATATTAATTTATGAAGAGGGCAGGAGGATAGAAAAGGTGCTCAAATAATTGCTGCTGCTACACTCTGTTATTCCCTGCTTTTTTAACACTGCTATGTTTATAGGTAAGACGCTAACAGTACACAGAATAAGGCAATAAATCAATTAACCAGCCAGCAGGAAAATCCTACTCAATCCCTCCCTGCTCCATAGAGTTATATGTGTGAGGCTGAATTTGGAGACAGGAGTTAAATTACAAGTAGAAAGGCTTATGCTATATCCTCCTGTGGATACTGTACTGGGCGTATTTAATACCTCTGATGAACCACTGTAGATGTGATCTACGGTGGAGATGCGCGTCAGGTGTTGACTTCATGAATTGATACACTGTTACCAACATCCTCTGATAGGGTAGCAGAGTAGGGGCAGCATGATAAAAATATAATCAGCTGTCTCAATCATACCTAGTAGATTACGCTCGAAAATCTTCATAAAACTGGTCAATCAGCAAAAATGCCATACAGTACTGACCAGGTTTAGAAGTTCAAACAATACTCTGAGTACAAACAACTCTCTTATGAATAGGTTTAAACATATGTTTACTGTGTAGGTGTGCCGCACTGATTAATTCTGGACTGCTGGGATATACCAGAGTGTTTTGGCTGTGTTCTTTCTCCTCATTTACCACACTGATATTATCCTGAGAATAGTCTGGTGACATACAATGTGCACCAGTCAGTTTCTCACTAGTATTTTGTGCCCCTTACTGGTTTTGGGGCTTATGACTAAATCTAGAAACCCACCTAGACATTTATTAGAGGTGGATCTTGTCTTATTTCTTCTAGGCAAGGCTCTGTAATGGTGTGGTTCAAAAAATACGACAATAAGATTAACAGTTTTTTATTTTTTACAAAAGTTTAAAATATCCAATAAATTTCGTTCCACTTCATGATTGTGTCCCACTTGTTGTTGATTCTTCACCAAAAAATTAAAATTTTATATCCTTATGTTTGAAGCCTGAAATGTGGCAAAAGGTTGAAAAGTTCAAGGAGGCCGAATACTTTCGCAAGGCACTGTATAAACAGACACCATGACCCCGTCATAACTGTGGTCTTGCTGCAATTTGGTGCAGTTGTGCAGTAGTTGTGGTAAAAACCTCTTCAGTCTGAATATACCTTACTTATTTGCTGTTGTAAGAAAGATTTCAGGAGCAAGGATACTGCTTTACTGACCAGTCAGGGACATGTCCCTGGAACTGAGCAGAGAGAAGCTTTGCAGCCATGTAGCTTAAACGGAACATTGTATATAAAACCCTTTTGCCAGTTCAACAGCTGTCCTTCACAGATCACTTTTCTTAGGTGCCAACCACTACATCCTAAAAACAACCCACAAGGCCTGCTGTTTTGAATATGATCTTGCCAAGTCATCTAGCTTTCACAATTTTTCCCTCGTCAAGGTTGCTCAGATAGTTGTTTTCTGCTTTCCATAAGAACGTAAACTGCAGCATAATATATTCCACACCTTGACAAGTTCCATTGTTATAAGATCAGTAAAAGTTATTTAATTCATGTCAGTGAATAACATTGTATCATTATGTATATACAAATGTATTCAGAAAGTCATCAGACCCTTTCAATTTGTTTTCCATTTTATATTGCAACTTTGTGCTAAAATATAAAAAAATCAGGCTTTCCCCTATCATTCTGCATTCAATACCCCATATTGACAAGGTGGAAACAGAATGATGTAAATCTTTGCTTTTATAAATCTTTGATTTATTGAAAATAAAAATCTGAAATATTGCATTGACATAAGTATGAAGACCCTTTTTAAGTACTTAGCTGATTACAGACTTCAGTGTTCTTTGGTATAATACCACTAGGTTTACACACTTGGATTTGGAGATTTTCTGCCATCCTTCTCTGCAGATCCTCTGAAGTTCTGGCAGGCTGGATGGGGAAGGTTGGTGGACAGGTCTTCACAGAGATGTTCAATTTGGTTCAAGTCAGTGTTCTGGCTAGGACACGCAAAGACATTCACAGGGTTGTCATCAGACAACTCATATGTTGCCTTGGCTGCGTGCTTAGGGTCATTGTCTTCTTGGAAGAGGAACTTTTTGCCCAGTCTGAGGTCCAGAGCACTCTGGATCAGGTTTTCAATAAGAATATCTCTGTACTTTGCTCTATTCAGCCCTGATCAGTCTCCCTGTCCCAGCCACTGAAAGGCACCCCCACAGCATGATGCTGTCACTACCATGCTTCGCTGTTTTGGACAAAGGGTAAGCACTGCCTGGATTCCTCCAGACCGGACGCATAGAATTGCCAAAATGGTCAATCTTGGTTTTATCAGACTGGAGATTCGTGTTTCTCATAGTATGGGAATCTTTTGACTGCTTTTTCACAAACTGTAGGTGGGTTTTCATATGTCTTTTAATGAGAATAGGTTCTGGCCCCTCTGCCATAAAGCTCAGATTGGTGAAGTTCTGTAGTGATGGTTGACCTTTTGAAAGTTTTTCCCAACTGCACACAGGATATTTGCAGTTCAGCCAGAGTGACCATTGGGTTTTTGATCTCCTCTCTTACCAAGGCCTTTCTTTCTTAGTTAGTTTGGTACGGCTTTAGGAAGAGTCCTAGTTGTTTCAAACATCTTTCATTTAAGAAATATTGAGGCTGTTTTCATGGGAACTTTCAGTACAGGAGACATTTTTCAGATCTGTGCCTCCAAACAATCCTGTCTCTGAGCTCTACAGGTAGTTCTTTCCTACTAAGATCTTGGTTTATACTCTGATATGCATGTCAGCTGTGAGGCCTTGTATAGACAGGGGTGTCTATACTCTTGTCAACGTGTAGAAACATCTCAAAGATGACCAAGAGAATGGAAGGCCCCCAGAGATAAATTTCAGGTGTCAAAGAATATGTTCATGCAAAATTTTAGTTTTTTTTCCTTTTAATAAATTTGCAAAACTTTCTAAAATTCTGTTTTCACATTCTCATTTTGGAATACTGAATACAAATTGATGGGGGGAAACTTTTTTTTTTAATTTTAGTATTTTGGTACAATGCATTTGGAAATTCTGAAAGAGTGTTTTCCAATTCAATATTTGCTGTATGTAGTTAGCTAGAACAGACAAGTGATGCATAATAATAAAAAAGGAAAACAGCTATTAAGTTAAAGCGCTTTTATTTTGATTGATTGCAAATATAAGACAAAACACGTATCTATTTGGAGACATCTCTAAGAAAGAAATTACACAAATGATTGTTGCTCAGTGAAAAATATTGTTTCATATAAATATATGAAGAAATTTTGACAAGAAATGTAATTGCCTTTCCTACACTTCCTGCAGGACTTATTGGTTTGACGTTTTCATTTTGTGACATTTTTGATTTTCAAAACCTTTGTGATATAGATCTGATATAATGCAGGAATCCTAGTATGCCAGACAGTAATGCATGGATTTATTCCCCAGAGCCCTCTCACAGTTCAATGCTCCACAGTGGCCGCATACAGTATGTGCTCCCCACAATGGCCCCACATAGTGTAATATGCTCCCAAGAGCATGGAGCCACTTCATATGAACATGAAATTCATTTTGATGAGTATTTATGAGGTTTGTCCCTCCAGCAGTGCTATAATTGTGCCTTGGGGTCTCTTCAGATATCAGAGTATAATAAATGGAGGCCCAGGAGAGGTGAGTAAAAATAGCAATCAGTTATACTCACCTTGCTCCACCTCTCTTGGGTATTCTTATGGTGTTTGCCTGTCTCTGGCATCCTCTTCAAGGCCGCAGCTGGAGTCACTCAGTCCAGGGGTCACTACTAAGGCCTGTGATTTGGCCGCAGCAGTCACATAGGGACAGAAGATGATCTTGGAGACCCCTAGATATCTAGGAGATGTGAGTATAAGTGTTTGTTATTTTTACTCACTTCCGCTGGGCAGGCTTCTATTGGAAATGGGCCTGGTGGCATGTACATACATTACATGATGCCGGGCAAGGCCCTTTCTATTAATGGTGTGACCAGGCCACTGCCCTGCCTGGGCCCACTGGAAGTTGCTCCAGTCCTCCAATAGGTGAGTCCGATGCTGGCACAGTTTGATGGCGAAATATAGTATACACAATTAATTCTATAAACTCACAATATGTGCATACATATATCAACACCTATCCACTGTTTAATGTTACAGTAGTGCAGATATACATCCTAGATGCACTGCTATATTTATTTTGTGTGTTATAGCACAAGGTATATGACATAATGAATCCTCTACTATAAATTCTGAAAATATTTGTAGCCTCCATGGAGTTTTGGGACCGTATAAACACCTAAAGCTGCAGATAAAGATCCACATTTTTTTCAGGCACAGTTTACGCAAAACTGTGTCAAATCTGCTGTGTGACATATTTAATAACCATTTGTGCATGAGATTAGAGTCATTTGGGCCATGCAAATCAGTCTATAAAAGTAGAGTAAAAAGTGAACATTGCTTACTACTTGGACAGGCTATAAACACATTGGGGAGTTTTATCAATCCTTCAAGACCAGATAACTGACATATAAGGCTGATATTGTGGTGCACATTTGGTGCAAGGCCCTTCCTTGTACCACAACCCTTGTTCAATGCCACGTTCACCACATTGTGCTAATGTGGGCAGAACAGGGCAGGGGATCAAGTTGGGACACCTTGGTCTGACATTTATTTTAAGTCACCCTCACATCATGAGTTATAATGGAATTCTACTCCACTTCCTAAATGTGTAGCCGATTTTGAAAAGACATACGATACAGCAATCGTATGAAATGCAAAAGAATCACATCTAGGTGAATTTATAGATGTGGCAAACTTATCAACATTGTGCTACATTTTGATAAATTTTTGTTGCAAATAACAATAATGTTGCCTCCAGCAAAACTCTCTTAAAAAAATACTGTGCACCATGATAAATTTCCTGCTGAGTACCTAAGATCATGTGACTCTAGATAGCTACAGAGAGTTTACTAGTGGATATTGGTCAATAACTTGGAGTGACTTGTTTTTGGGCTTGGTAGACCAATACCTTAGTCATGTGACTAATTAGAGGTAGCTTACTTTAAGCCAGTGTTCTACTTTTTACCAAGCCCTATCACAAAAGCTTAACTACTATTCCTAGTCATGTACCATGGCTTGTTAAGGAATTGAACATTGACCTAAAGGGGGCTATCTCTGGTACATGCCACATGCAGAATAGTTTTCTGTTCCTGTAATAAAGCTATTTGCACACTTTTTCCCATGGGACTCTGACAGGAAGCCTCAATGCTAACTATTCTGCTTAAGGGAAGCTAAAGGCATGATAGGCAGCTAACACATCTCCTGGCACAAATGCTACCTGGGGAAAAAAAAAGAACATGTGCTTTTCTAGTTATAGGGAGATATCCCATGGATATACCATATGTGAATTGGGAATGCCATTTTGAACATGAATAGTTCATCTTGGAAGCTCTAGTTTGTTTCTGTATCAGTAAGTGTGGTTGCTATTCACATTAAAAGAGCAAATAAGATGACATGATCTCTTATTTAGTTTAATAATCCTAATGAGAAAGTAAATTCACCTTGGAAAGAATATTCTATCCCTCTATCCTTATGAAGGACTTGACTTTGTTACCTATTTTCTTATCATTACATTTATATCAATATCTCTTCATGAGGCAGACAGCTAATTCTCCTTCATAGAGGGCATGCTGGTAAGCATTCATCAGGCAGGTATACATAGTGTAATATTTTTAGTTACAAAACTATTTGCAGTTAGAAACAACTGTCTAATAAATAGTATAATCTACTGGATATAATCCTAATGGTTAATGCTACAGGTATGCTCACACTGCTATGAGGGAAATTAAATGGATTCAAATTAAAATGTAATAAAATGAATAAACTATCCAACCGAGCACTATTACTAGAGACATACATATGTGATTATTAGTCGAAAGTGAAAAACAGATCTAGTAAAAATCTTTTATCTCTCTGAAATTTAAACTTAAAGATAACCTTTCATTGTCACCAACTTGCTT
Source organism: Leptodactylus fallax (assembly GCA_947044405.1). Classification (NCBI taxonomy): domain Eukaryota; kingdom Metazoa; phylum Chordata; class Amphibia; order Anura; family Leptodactylidae; genus Leptodactylus; species Leptodactylus fallax. Next base: position 8,008,386 of record CAMRHE010000036.1, read on the forward strand.
CCTTTAATAAGGCACAGTTACTCTGATTCTGAAGCCGTTGGAATTTTTATGTAACCACACTGTCCCTGAGCAATCAGTGCTGTTAGTTTTGGATAGTTAGACTCTTGATTATCACATAGGTGGTCTTGGGCCAGAGCAGACAAGGAGGAGTGATTCAAACCTCCGACACTGTCTTCCTTTAATTGGATAGTGTCAGAGAGCTCAGAATCACGCCCCCCTGTGTGCGCCTCCCTTAGACCAGGGGTCCCCAACCACCGGTCTGCGAAACAGGACTGGGCCATTGGGGGTTCTTTGCCAGTCCACGGGTTGGCCTTAGTCTTAGCTGGATACTTCGCACTAGGTCATGTTGCTATGGTAACGTGTAAACTATCAGGTAGCGTGGCGTCCTGTAGCTTCTAAGGATGCTGCGTTACCCGATAGTTTACATGTTAGCATAGCAACATGTCCTAGCGCGAAGTATCCAGCCTCATTGTCGCTTACCTTACCATCCCGGCGGAGAGTCTTCCCGTCCACACGGTGGAGCATATAACCCCGCCCCATATGGCCAAAGCCCCGCCCAACACCGACCCACGCCCCACCCTACCCCACCCTGCCGGGCCATCCTCTGCGGCAGCCGGTCCCTGGTGCAAAAAAGGTTGGGGACCACGGCCTTAGACCACCCACTTGACAGTACAGTATCTAATTATCATATCAAGCAGCAAAATTAACTGATTGCTTAGAAATGGTGGGTGCTTTAAAAGAAAATTTCAACTGTTCTGGAATCAGTGGAGTGCCTGCCTATTAAAAAATGCAATAATATGGAATATAGTTAACAATATGGAATAAAGTTAGCATGTTATATATGCTCCATGCTCAGTGGTGCAAAATTTATAGAGCAAAATAATACAGATCACAGAATTTAATTTTTTTCTATTCCTCCCCACAAAGAGATAATTCAAGTTAATTACTAAGTTATATGTATGCCACAATGGTGCCGCTAAAAAGTACAGCTGCAAAAAGCAAGTCTTTATTCAGCTATGTGCATAGAAAAATAAAACAGTTAAGGCTCTATGAAAGCACAAGAAAAAAATGAAAAAAATATATTTGATCATTATGTCCCAATTAGGACCATTCCTTATATTAAAACAAATCCATATATTAAAACCAAACATTCAAATAAAATACCCCCATTTTTCATCAGTTTGAAGACCTTACTTTTTTCTTCCCAACTTTGTCCAATCTCAGACAACCCTTTTAAAGAGTAAAATTAAAACAACTTTCTTGCCTAATAAAAACCAGATACTGAAATGTATTTTTTTTCTAATGTTTTTATTTTATGATTGCAGATCTTTTTATTCTCTTTTCTGTACATGATTATGAGAGTAGTCATCTTTTCTGAACTACTTTTAAAAAAGTTATCCAGGACTTAAATCTTAACGACCTGTCCTTATGGTGGGTCATCAACATCAGATCGATGAAGGTCTGACACTGGTAGTACACCTACTGATCAGCTATTCAAAATGACTGAGGCTCGTCATGTTTATTGGTCTCTTTAAACAGCTGATTGTGGAGGTGCCAGTTGTCAGACCCACTTATCTGATATTGATGACCTATACTAAGAATAGGTAATCAATATATATCTCCAGGAAAAACCTCTTTAATGGCATTCATAGATGTGATTTACAGCAGCCTAATGGACTATAGACTATGGGAGAGTATTCTAGCCATGCTCTGTGACCTTTCTATAGGTTATTGACCAGGGAGGAGAAGGAGGAGAGATACAACCTATAGTTAATTATGTGAACTTGTGTTCTATATATTAATACAGTAATACATTTTATTGTAATCCAGTCTGTAATGATAATGACTCTGACTACTGAAAATTGATCTCAACAGAAAAATAATTGTCTGATCAATTCTCTTTAAGTAAACTTTGTAATATTGGAAAAGTTTCAATATGTTTAAAATGATTCATACATGATGTAAAACGTAATTTAATTTCAGCTATACTTTTTCCCAAAAATTCAATTGACCTTGTATTTACAGTGAGTTATAATAATAATAACCCCAGCATAAGACAGTAATTATGAATATGTCAAATATGATATTCATTCATAATATGCGATTGTGAAATACAGATGCTTCCGATAAAGACATGACAGATGTATGCAGCCATCTACGGTCAGATCATTTTTTTGTCCAATAATGGTTATAAACCCCAAGTGGTTAAATGGTGTTGTGCTTTGTATTATATGTAATTGCTGTGTAACTGTCTAGGTCAAATGAAGGTTAAGTTGCACCTTCATGGAACAGAGAAATAACACAGAATTGCCTGCTTAGTGATATTACTCTCCCTTTCCTGGCATATCCCTAGAGTTTGGAAGATAAGAGCCTTGAGGCAAAATGTTCAGAAGCTCATAAGTTCACAGCTAGAACACTCCTCAGGGAATTTGTGTGAGAAACTTTCTTTTATGAAAAATCTATAAAAAGTTTACAAAGTTACATGCAAGCTCTTGCTCTGGTAACTTTAAAGATAATCTGTAGTATAAGAAATCATGTATTTCTCTACTAGAGAATAGCAGATACTGACTGTTCAGTTTAAATCTACATGAAACAGGACAACAATATTCTAGCTTATGTTCAGAATGGGTAAAGATGAGGATTTTAGTTAATGCATCAACTTTATTGTTATCCTGTAAATTGAAAATATCTGCCATATGTAACACATTCTAATTTACTGAAAAAGTAATATTTAAGAGGCTACCAAACCATCATCACCAATTCTGTTTCTTTTCCTAAGAAGTGTCATGACTGGTACCTGACGTGGCATTCTTCCAAACCCCATTTCAAAGCACTGAACATACAAATTTATATGAGATGAGAGCCATCTAAATTGATCTCTTGACTGACAAGTGTTCAGTGTTTTTCTTTGACTTAATCTTAGTTCACAAAATTAATTTGATAAATTAATTGAATGAATGATTTACATAATCTATTACTCAATTTCATGGTCTAACATCACTCTGTTTTCTCAGTATGTTAGGCTGAGAATTTCTTTTTAACATATCTTTTAATTAAGGTTTTTGGATATTAGCCATTTGTATAAAGATATGAAGACTAAATCGAAGCAAGTGCTATTCTACATATAAATATGTTACTAGAATATGTTAAGAACAAGAGCAAACAGCATATAACATCTATAAAGCTAACCAATAAGTAAAATCAGGTCACTAAAATCAAGTCATTGGAATATCAGTCAGTATTATGTTAGAAGGAAAGGGAAGAATTTAGTATTAGGCGTAGGAGCTCTTAGCCACAGGTGTTTCAGCATGGAATATTCACAAACGGCAGACCTGTACTCCGAGACTAATTTATATTTCGGATAGGTACACAGTTCCAAATAGAAGAATTCCTCCATTTCAACAACTTTTCTGAGCCAGTGGGAGATAGAGGGCATAGAAGAAGTCAACTGTTTATAAGGGCATTTGCTTCTGTCAAAAGGTACAACCAAAATGTTTAAGGAAACTTTTGGGGAGAAGAGGTTCAGGAGGATAATGACAGGAGAGTGAAATACCGTAACAGATTCTGTTCAGTAAATCATAGAACTGGGACCAATAAGGGTTCTCTCACAGTATCACCATATAAATAAGTATGTGCCATGATTGAGGCAGCAATAGCACAGAGGGGAGATGTCCTGGGAGAATTTATGTAACATCAAGGGTTTTAAGCCACCTATTTGTCAGCTTAAACCAATAAATCAATTCCTTTAGGCAGCCACATTGAGAGGGGCCTAAAGATTGTTTGTAGAATGTGGTCATTTCATTGTTTGATGGAGAAATCTTCAATTCTTTCTCCAAAGCTGCAATATACTGTAGGCTGGAGTGATTTTTATATATTAGAAATTCCAGACTGCATGTGAAGTTTGTGAAAGATGGAGAATGACCCATCTATTAAAATGAAGGGATAAGAGAGTCTCTTTGTTTCTTTTGAGAGAGCTCCACTGTCAGAGATACCTATCCATTAAATATCTGGTATCTGCCATATCAAGACAGTGATGTGGATTTGCTCCAATAACCGAGTACAGTTCCTGCCATACCATTTGTCTGGGAAGCTGCAAATTAATTCCTAAAAACTTGAAATCAGTATGAAGTGGGAAGGGGGACAGTTGGTCTATTGCTTCCTTGAATTTCAATAGGCAAGATACACAGAGGGCTTTGGATTTACTCGCATTCATTTTAAAGTTAGAAATACACTGGATGCAAGCTCCACCACAGACGATTCATGGCACACTGCATTAGTGATCACTGATTGGCTAGTCAATTCTTAGCAGCAATTTTCATAAAAACACAACAGTAACATATTGATCAGCCTTATTTTTGTGTGCAAGAGTATATTTGTTTCTTTTTTATCCTGTTCATACCCTCAAGTCCTGATATTCTCCTGCCAGCTGTCCCATTTCCCACACCATCCACCTGTCTGTGCTGCTATGCATCAGTTCTGATCAGTTCTGTGATACACAAAATTACAAAATGTACCTATCTTTGGCAAGAGAAATCACACAAAATAGCAGTGCTTTATAGATGCCATGAGTAAGGAGCATAATACAAGGCAGTCTGAAACTGGTAGGTTTTTGTAGAAAACATTTTCTCCTTTTATTTTTGTTTTAGTGTACTGAATAAAAGTTTGTTTTATGAAGATTCCCCAGTGTGCTGAACTACATTTATTCATTGTGAACGCATGCAATTTACCTATGTTTGGCAGGAGAAAATTCACAAAACAGTAGTGCTTTACAGATACCTGCCCTGAGTGAATTTTTATAATTTATGTTCACATTCAGTCTGAAATTTCTAACACCAATCTGCCAACGATGATAAAAGTTTTGTTTTGTGTAGAAAAAAAAATAATTCAGGTTTTTGTACTTGACAAGATGTTTGAAGCCATACATTTCTTTTCACATTAACAAATCTTTCATAGCACTTGTATAAACTCATTAGATTTTTCATAACAGAGTTGTTTTGTTGGCTTTTAATAAGCTTTAAACTTTTTCTTCTGGGCTAACATTGATTTTGCTCCCTATATCATCAATCTCTTGAACTGTGCGATAGGTAGAGAAAGAAAAGTCTAAACCTATATTCTTTCATATGCATTGTCTTTTGGAACTATTCCTTATGGGTCTACAGCTTGTGTTGCTTCTTTTATCTATTTCTTGTTTAAGATACAAATAAATCCCTTAAAGTTATTCTATAAAGTCTCAATTGCATTTCAATATCTACATTTTTTGTTTACTTGTAATGCACAGATGTTTCACTAATAGAATAGAAAATTACACTTAAGTCTCAATAATGGATAAGAGCTGAATACAGACTCAATAAGCCTTGACTTTACAGGAGGTAAGTACTGTAGAAGTATGGTACTGTAGAAGTGAGGGGGATGGGAAATGTGTTTAAAAAAACATTATCTTCGTTTTTCAAAATTAAATTTTATAATGTAACATTAAAAATAATAGTTGTCCTTCAAATTAAATAATTTTTAATATAAACTTAAGTTGCCTTGTCACTATTGTAATGCCTTTATTTAACCCCTTCCTACTGGTAACATTTTTCGATTTTTGTTTTTCGACACCCTGCCTTCCAAACCCCATAACTTTTTTATTTTTCCGTTCACAGAGCCATATGAGGGCTTAATGTTTGCGGGATAAATTGTTCTTCATAATGGTACCATTTATTCTGTAGAATGTACAGTCATGGCCAAAAGTTTTGAGAATGACACAAATATTATATTTTCACAGATCTGCTGCCCTCTGGTTTTTATGTGTGTTTGTCAGATGTTTTTATCACATACAGAAATATAATTGCATTCATATTATGAGTAACAGAAGCTTATATTGACAGTTAGAATGAGTTAATGCAGCAAGTCAATATTTGCAGTGTTGACCCTTCTTCTTCAGGACCTCTGCAATTCTCCCTGGCAAGCCTCAATCAACTTCTGGACCAAATCCTGACTGATAGCAGTCCATTCTTGCAGAATCAATGCTTTAATTTTGTCTGAATTTGTTGGTTTTTGTTTGTCCACCCGTCTCTTGATGATTGACCACAAGTTCTCAATGGGATTAAGATCTGGGGAGTTTCCAGGCCATGGACCCAAAATCTCTATGTTTTGTTCCCTGAGCCATTTAGTTATCACCTTTGCTTTATGGCGAGGTGCTCCATCATGCTGGAAAAGGCATTATTGAGCGCCAAACTGCTCTTGGACGGTTGGGAGAAGTTGCTCTTGGAGGACATTCTGATACCATTCTTTATTCATGGCTGTGTTTTTAGGCAAGACTGTGAGAGAGCCGATTCCCTTGGCTGAGAAGCAACCCCACACATGAATGGTTTCAGGATGCTTTACAGTTGGCATGAGACAAGACTGGTGGTAGCGCTCACCTCTTCTTCTCCGAATAAGCTGTTTTCCAGATGTTCCAAACAATCGAAAAGGGGATTCATCAGAGAAAATGACTTACCCCAGTCCTCAGCAGTCCACTCCCTGTACCTTTTGCAGAATATCAGTCTGTCCCTGATGTTTTTTCTGGAGAGAAGTGGCTTCTTTGCTGCCCTCCTTGAGACCAGGCCTTGCTCCAAGAGTCTCCGCCTCACAGTGCGGCAGATGCACTCACACCTGCCTGCTGCCAATCCTCAGCAAGCTCTGCACTGCTGGTAGCCCGATCCCGCAGCTGAAACACTTTAAGAGACGGTCCTGCCGCTTGCTGGTCTTTCTTGGGCACCCTGGAGCCGTTTTGGCACCAATGGAACCTCTCTCCTTGAAGTTCTTGATGATGCGATAGATTGTTGACTGAGGTGCAATCTTTCTAGCTGCAATACTCTTCCCAGTTAGGCCATTTTTGTGCAGTGCAATGATGACTGCACGTGTTTCTTTAGAGATAACCATGGTTAACAGAAGAGAAACAATGATGGCAAGCACCAGCCTCCTTTCAAAGTGTCCAGTGGTGTCATTCTTACTTAATCACGACAGATTGATCTCCAGCCCTGTCCTCATCAACACCCACACCTGTGTTAATGGAGCAATCACTGAAACGATGTTAGGTGGTCCTTTAAGGCAGGGCTGCAATACTGTGGAAATGTGTTTTGGGGGATAAAGTTCATTTTCTAGGCAAATATTGACTTTGCAAGTAATTGCTGTTAAGCTGATCACTCTTTATAACATTCTGGAGTATATGCAAATTGCCATTAGAAAAACTGAAGCAGTAGACTTTGTAAAAATTAATATTTGTATCATTCTCAAAACTTTTGGCCATGACTGTACTGGGAAGCTGGAAAAAAAATTCAGAATTGGGTGGAGAATTGGAGAAAAAGTGCATTTGTGAGACTATCTTACAAGATTTGTTTTTAAGATGTTCGCTGCGCTGCCAAAATAAAATGTCTCCTGCAATCTATGTTTTGGTGCAGTTCCAGGGATACTAAGTTTATATAGTTTTATTTACATTTTAACCCCTTAACAAAAATCCAAAACTTTGCAAAAAAATGTTTTTCTTAAAGTCGCCATATTCTGACACCCATAACTTTTTGTGTACAGAGGTGCATAGGGTGTAATTTTTTGTGGGGCCATGTGTACTTTTTAGTTATACAATTTTGGGGAATATCTATTGCTTTGATCACTTTTTATTCAAATTTTTTGGGCTCTTTTGATTTTTTTCCTGCTACAGCATTCATCGTGCAGGGAAAATATTTTATTTTATAAAGTTTGTATACTGGGCATTTTAAGACACAGGGATACATCTAATGTGTATGTGTTTCACAGTAATTTTTAACTTTTATATGTGTTCTAGGGAAAGGGGGTGATTCAAATTTATACTTCTTTTTATTTATTATTTATTTTATTTTGCATTTATTAAACTCCCTAGGGGTATTGAACCCCAGGGGGTCTGATCACTAATGCAGTGCATTACAATGCTTATGCATTGAAATACTTTTAAAAACATCTGCATAAAGCAGCTTATCATAAAAATCATAGCCAGACAAGCCTGGGTGCCTTCAATAGGGTGCTGGTGATCCTACTCAAAATGGCGACACCCATGCGTCTCCGGGAAAATGGGCCTTAATACCTGCGATCAGCAGCGACTCGGCGGCTATGGAACTGAGCAGCCGCTATATTTAAATACCTGACATCCGTCGTACTATTACAGTGTATGTCAGGAGAGGGTTAATACTGGTACAGCTACAACTGGCCTGTAGTTCTACAATCTCTTAATAATGTTATTTAATAATAATGTTATTTATATAGCACCAATATATTCTACAGTACTTTGCAAATCAAAGTACAAAATTATTAACTACATTTTCATTTTTTTATTGTCACAGAGTTGCTAGTGTATTTAGACAAACTTCCTCTTCATTTTTTGACCTCTCTGTGGTGAAAAGCTGAAGCAGAGTTTTGGCTTTCCGGCATTGCTTTCACTGGCTGATTAGCCCCAGATGAATTTCTTGTGCCATGGTTTCTGTGGTATCTGTGGCAAGATTGAGCAGGATGCTTATTTTTTCAGTGTCCTTCTTTAATCTCTGGCTCCCAATGTATATGATGAGAGGTAGATTAAGGCCAGGGCCCCACATGGCGTAAACAGTCCTTGCAAGCGTATTTAGCAAATCCCATCCACACATTGCAAAAAAATATGTGCAGTGGACATGCTGCAATTTCCAAAACCATTGTGGTTTTGGAAATCGCAGCATATCAATTATACCTACAGAAACTCCAGCGGTTTCTCTATAGGTATAATAGAAGCAGAAAGTCTGCAGAGGAAACCCCTGTGGACTTTATGTGAAAAGCGCTGCGGGAAAAACCGTGATGCGGTGCCACTAAAGATTCCTAAAAATCATCCAGTTCTGACTCTGGCCAATGAAGTAAATAATATGCAGACACTTAATGTTTTCTGCATATTATTATCAGCACACTGATGATCACAACTATCATGTGTACAGTCATGGCCAAAAGTTTTGAGAATGACACAAATATATTTTCACATGATCTGCTGCCCTCTGGTTTTTATGTGTGTTTGTCAGATGTTTTTATCACATACAGAAATATAATTGCATTCATATTATGAGTAACAGAAGCTTATATTGACAGTTAGAATGAGTTAATGCAGCAAGTCAATATTTGCAGTGTTGACCCTTCTTCTTCAGGACCTCTGCAATTCTCCCTGGCATGCTCTCAATCAACTTCTGGACCAAATCCTGACTGATAGCAGTCCATTCTTGCAGAATCAATGCTTTAATTTTGTCTGAATTTGTTGGTTTTTGTTTGTCCACCCGTCTCTTGATGATTGACCACAAGTTCTCAATGGGATTAAGATCTGGGGAGTTTCCAGGCCATGGACCCAAAATCTCTATGTTTTGTTCCCTGAGCCATTTAGTTATCACCTCTGCTTTATGGCAAGGTGCTCCATCATGCTGGAAAAGGCATTGTTGAGCGCCAAACTGCTCTTGGACGGTTGGGAGAAGTTGCTCTTGGAGGACATTCTGGTACCATTCTTTATTCATGGCTGTGTTTTTAGGCAAGACTGTGAGAGGGCCGATTCCCTTGGCTGAGAAGCAACCCCACACATGAATGGTTTCAGGATGTTTTACAGTTGGCATGAGACAATACTGATGGTAGGGCTCACCTCTTCTTCTCCGAATAAGCTGTTTTCCAGATGTTCCAAACAATCGAAAAGGGGATTCATCAGAGAAAATGACTTTACCCCAGTCCTCAGCAGTCCACTCCCTGTACTTTTTGCAGAATATCAGTCTGTCCCTGATGTTTTTTCTGGAGAGAAGTGGCTTCTTTGCTGCCCTCCTTGAGACCAGGCCTTGCTCCAAGAGTCTCCGCCTCACAGTGCGTGCAGATGCACTCACACCTGCCTGCTGCCATTCCTCAGCAAGCTCTGCACTGCTGGTAGCCCGATCCCGCAGCTGAAACACTTTTAAGAGACGGTCCTGCCGCTTGCTGGTCTTTCTTGGGCGCCCTGGAGCCTTTTTGGCACCAATGGAACCTCACTCCTTGAAGTTCTTGATGATGCGATAGATTGTTGACTGAGGTGCAATCTTTCTAGCTGCAATACTCTTCCCAGTTAGGCCATTTTTGTGCAGTGCAATGATGACTGCACGTGTTTCTTTAGAGATAACCATGGTTAACAGAAGAGAAACAATGATGGCAAGCACCAGCCTCCTTTTAAAGTGTCCAGTGGTGTCATTCTTACTTAATCATGACAGATTGATCTCCAGCCCTGTCCTCATCAACACCCACACCTGTGTTAATGGAGCAATCACTGAAACGATGTTAGGTGGCCCTTTTAAGGCAGGGCTGCAATGATGTTGAAATGTGTTTTGGGGGATAAAGTTCATTTTCTAGGCAAATATTGACTTTGCAAGTAATTGCTGTTAAGCTGATCACTCTTTATAACATTCTGGAGTATATGCAAATTGCCATTAGAAAAACTGAAGCAGTAGACTTTGTAAAAATTAATATTTGTATCATTCTCAAAACTTTTGGCCATGACTGTATGTATAATGTGTCTTCTACAGTGACTTTGACGTAAATGTGAATGTAAAATGGGTTGCGAGAGTTGGAATTGCAAGATTTTTAGCATTTTTAAAAAATATTGATATTTAAAAATAATATCACTAAAAATTCTTAAAAATATGTGCAATAAGAAAGTGTGATTTAAAAAATATGTTACATTCCCTTTAAAGGATAAGAACGACCTATTATTTCATATGATTCATATTTTCCTTCATATGATAGTCATTGTGATGATGAGAGACCCCCAATTAAATATTTCTGCTGTGATGTATTACTACTTGTCCCCATTACTACTAAACAGTGTGGGGTGGTGCCTGTTATCAAAACCAGTGGAATAGCTACTTTGTAACCAAGTCCCTTTGTTGTTCTGCCCCTGGTTCAATTAGCATACCCTTGTTACAACTCATTATCTCCACAGGGGTTTCTTGCTGAGAGGGGGCTGAAAGGCTTTTGAGCAAACATGGTAGAGAATTTGTGTCTCTAGGCCACAAGACAAAAAGGATATGGTTTTGGGGGGGCGTGGCTTGGAGTCGACTGAGATGGTCGCTGATCTGTGAAGCTCTGAGGCCTCACAATAGTCCAGCGGCTCGTAGCGACTAAGCGGCGCCGGTGACACCCGGAATTTAGGGCGTGGAAGGGTCCTCAGCTCCCCTGGACTGCGGAACTATGGCGAAACGGGGGAAAAAAGGCCCCCCGAAGCGGCTGACCGATTTCTTCACCGCATCAGTCTCGGCCCAAGATGGCGTCGGCGGTTCCTCCCTGCACCCGATGCCGCGGGCGTCGGGCCGCACCGGCTCGGAGCACAACGGCACTCCAGGTGAGCAGCAATTACACCTGGAGGCCTCTGGTGACAGTCCTGGCTCCCAGGTCAGCCAGATAAGGACTTTAGAGGGCCAGCAGCAGGCTTCAAAGAGGGGACTACAACCCCCATCTTCACCCACTTCAGCCCTTGTCAGCCATCCTGAGGTTCCTCCTGTAGAAGCATCCTCCCAGGCAGATAACATTACTCCCACACAAAGCCCTGTAAAGCAAAGGATGAGATGGGACACTACGTTCTGTTTTGAATCTCGCCCGGCTGCAGAAGATCCCCAATTAGGTGACTCGGATGTGCTCCAGGCTATCCCTGCAGGTACCCAATCGGCTTCTGAGTCCTTTTTAAAGGATATAATGCTAGCACTACACAGATCTATCCAGAAGGATATCACTAAGGCGATTGTGTCCGTATCCTCCACGGTTGATTCTCTTGGCAACAGAATAGACCATGTTGAGAATAAAATGAGTGAATTTGCCGCGGCGCACAACACTATAGTGGATGCCCACAATGATCTTGAGGAAGAGTTAGCGGCGGTCAAACTTAAACTTGCCGACATGGAAGATAGGAATAGGCGGAACAATGTCAAGTTTCGTGGCATACCAGAGTCAGTCGCTGCCAGGGACCTGACTTCTTATCTACAACGTTTAATGAAAGCAATCCTGCCACAATGCTCTGAAGCGGATCTTATAATAGACAGGGCCCACCGCTTGCCGAAGCCGAAGGGGATACCTGATCATATTCCTAGAGACACCCTCGCCCGCATACATTTCTACCATGTCAAAGATCGTCTCATGCTTGAGTCGAGGAAAAGACCATCTTTGCCTGAGCCGTTTAAAGCAGTTCAACTTTATGCCGACCTTTCTCAGGCCACCATTGCTGCCAGAAGAGAGCTTGCTCCTGTTACAGCAGTCCTCCGGCAACACAGCATTCCCTACAAGTGGGGATTCCCAACTAAAGTCATCGTTAACAGGAATGGAGTGACTTCTACATTTAACTCCTTTGACACCGGGAGAAACCTGCTACACCAATGGAACCTGCCGCCACCTGCGCCTAATGTTCCGAAACCTTCAAGGGCCGAGTCCCATAAGTTGGACCTTCCGTGGAAGTCTACCGCCTCCGCCGAGTGAATAGCTCAATATGGACGTACTGTGAGTCACCTGTGGTGTGTTTTGTACCTTCTATTCTATGGCAAACTTCCCCCCCAGTTTGCGCAGTATTACACTGCTCGGTTGTGTAACATTATTTTCTCTCCCCTTACTGTTCACTAGTTATGTGTTGACTAATGACGTTAACGAATTGTTCTTCTCTAGGCCTGAGAGATGTCACTTTAGCGTTATTCTCCTACCCGACCCTTTATACTACCAGTCTGTATTGATAATTCTTGAAAATTTAATTTAATTTAATTAATGGGTGTTAAATTACTGTCACTTAATGCGAGGGGACTAAATAGTCCCTTTAAGCGTTCATTGTTGTGGAAAGAGGCTCTCAGATCTGCAGCAGATGTAATTTGCATACAGGAGACGCATTTCTGTGACTCTCATCCACCAAAGCTTTCTCACAAATTGTTCCCTCATGTCTTCTTTTCCAATGCTGCCAAGAAGGTTGCGGGTGTCCTCATAGCAATAAAGCATACAGTGGCATTTCAGTTAATACATGTCAGTTCAGATCCCAAGGGCCGCTATGTAGCGCTCACCTGTCTGCTTGACAACTGCCCCATCACTATTATAAACGTATACTGCCCTAATGCGTCTCAGATTTCCTTTTTGAATTCTGTAATGAAGAAGTGTAGGAAGCAGGCTCAGGGCCAGGTTCTATTATGCGGTGATTTCAATATTGTACATGACGCCGCTGATGACTCCACTTATCGCGGCAAGCATCCACCTCAACAATTAGGCCCTTGGCTCCAGCAGACGGAACTTCACGATGTTTGGCGGTGCTTTCATTCCTCTGAGAAGGATTATACGTACTACTCTGCTCATCACCAATCCTACTCCAGAATAGACATGTTCCTAGCCCAGAGTGATATGCTACTTAGAGTACAAAGTTGTGAAATAGGAAATATCACATGGTCTGACCACGCACCCATCATTCTTAGCATCCACTTAGCGGGCACAATGGCTCCTCCCGTGTCATGGCGAAACAATACATATGTCATGTCTCTGAAATTGGTAACCGAGAAATTGAACACTGACATTGCCGAATTCTTTGACATTAATTCCCCCTCGGTAGAGGATAAGTTTTGCCTCTGGAATTCACATAAAGCATTTGTTAGGGGTCTAATGATTCAGCATGCCTCGCGCTTTAAGCGAATCCGCCTGAAAACGATGAGGGAGCTACTTGCTTCTATTGGAACTCTAGAGCAGAAGCACAAAGTTGACCCTAACCCTGCCCTATCGACTGCTTTGCGGAAGGCCAGGGATGACTTGAGCGCCTATCTACTGGTGGATTTTGAAAAATACACTAAACGCGTGAAAGCCTCCTATTACCGGTCGTACAATAAAGCCAGCAAACTAATGGCACAGAGAGTCAAGGCAGCAAGGATTAAATCCAAAATTCCATTTCTTGTGTCTAAAGCGACCACAGATAAAATCTTCCACAGCCAACAAATTGCTGATGAATTCAGTAAATATTATCAGGACCTGTATAACTTGAAAGATGACTCGGACACCACGCAGCCTTCAATGATAGATATTAACCGATTCCTGTGCTCTTTGCACCTTCCCTCTGTTACACCTGCACAGCTGCAATCTTTAAATGTTTCTATTTCCACTCAGGAAGTGGCTAGGGCGATTGATGGATTAAAACTTAATAAATCTCCCGGTCCAGATGGGTTCTCTGGGGAATACTACAAGCTGTTCAAGCCACTTATTCTTGCTCACCTTACTGAGGTGTTTAATTTAGCAATGGTGACAGGAACCTTTCCCAGTGAGATGCTATCCGCAACGATTGTGACACTACCCAAACCAGGCAAGGACCCCTCCCGACCCTCTAACTACCGGCCCATATCACTATTAAATGCGGACGTTAAGTTGTTCGCGAAGGTACTTGCGAGTAGGCTTCTTGATGTCATGCCCACACTGATAGGAGGGGACCAGGTTGGATTCACTAAGGGGAGACAGGCCCCAGACGGCACGAGGCGTGTGATCGCGCTGGTTGCGGCGGCCCAGGCTCGGCGAACGCCTTCTCTGCTCCTGTCCCTGGATGCGGAGAAGGCGTTTGATAGGGTACATTGGGGGTATCTTTTTGAGGTTCTCCATAAATTCGGTTTTTCTGGTCCCATTGCTACTGCAATCTCTGCCCTCTACTCTAACCCATCCGCACAAGTGCTGGCGAATGGGGTCCTGTCCCGCCTCTTCGCCATTACCAATGGCACGAGACAGGGGTGCCCATTGTCCCCTTTGATATTTTCATTGGTGATGGAGCCTCTGGCCGAAAGGATCAGGACACATCCGGGTCAGTCTGGTATCAGGTTGGATCGGACAGACCACAGAATTAACTTATTCGCGGATGATGTGATTCTGTCCCTCTCCTACTCTAATAATGTGCTCTGTACTGTATCTCAAATTCTGAAAGATTTCGGAGAGTTATCATATTATAAAGTTAATGAATCCAAGTCCCAGATTCTAGGAGTTGGTATGTCTCCAAACAATATATACCACATCAAAACCACATCGCCCTATCAATGGTGCTCGCACGCTATACCCTATCTAGGGATACAGCTCACTCCAAACCCAAAAGATTTAGTTAAGGCCAACTTTCCTGGCCTGCTGGCTACCCTCCAGAAGGAGCTTGATGGGTTAACTAAATTTGAGCATAGTTGGATGGGAAGAATAGTGTTATATAAAATGTTGATCCTTCCCAGGATACTTTACTATTTTAGAACATTAGTGATACCGATACCAAAGTCCACCTTCCTGAGTTTCCAAAAACTAATTATGTCCTTTATATGGAATGGTGGTAAACCCAGAATAGCACTCCATACACTGTTTAAATCAAGAGACAATGGGGGTATGGGTGTACTAAACTTGTATCATTATTATTTAGCCATAGTTTTAGGTCAACTCCAATTCTGGTTTACAATGAACCACGACAAACTGTGGCCAGCTATGGAGGCCCAAATGGTTCAGACTACCGATTGGGAGGGATACCTTTTAGCGTCAGGCCCCAGGAGTGGATCTTCCATATCTGCTCCACCGGCTGTACAGGCTACGATTGGGGCATAGCATGCATTGTGTACTCTGCAGGATGGGGATGCTCCTACGGTAGCACTAAATCTGCCCATTACGACGCTCCCTCACAAGATGCCACATTTATCCCTTGACGTGTGGTGCAGATGTGGGGTAAAGTATGTCTCTGACCTGTATAGGGGTGGCACTAGGGCACCCTTCTCTGTGTTGAAAGAGACATATGATCTGCCCGCAAGGGAAGCATACACATACACCAGATTGACTTCCTACTTGTCTGACACGACCTCGACTCAGTTGCGCCTACCGCAGTCGGCCGCTGACCTCTTACACCCACAGGCTTCCACAGCGGCTTATAAAACTAAAACTCTGTATCGAACTTTGAATATGAATTGCACTTTTCGCAAGACTAAACACATGAACCTTTGGGAAGAGGACATAGGCAGTAGATTTGAGGTTGGTCACTGGCGGGAGGCGATCAGATGGGCTAAGCAGTCCACAGTATGTGCCTAACATTGGGAGCAATACAGCAAACTACTTCTATGCTGGTATTATCCTCCTTTACGCATAGCTAAGTTCTACCCATCATGTTCACCTCGCTGTTGGAGGAGATGCGGGGAGAATGGCTCTTTATTCCATGTGTTCTGGCACTGTCCACTCATTCAGCCCTTTTGGGTTTCTGTGTTTTCCTTGGTCAATAGCCTGTGTGGGGGAGTGGTGGGGTATACACCTGAACTGGCACTCCTCCTGCTGGGTATTCACATGATACCGGGTAGACATAGAACAGTTGTTTGTCAGGTGCTAGGGGCTGCCCGCCTACTCATTGCAAGAAGATGGAAGTCTGCTGTATGCCCGACATTGACAGAGCTGATTTCAGCGGTGTCATTGAACTATCAATACGAGCGCTTTTGTGCATGTAATGGAGGGGGCCTGGATAGATTCCAGACACACTGGGAGTCGTGGGCAGAGGCATTCCCCCCACCGTATACTCATTGACGAACTATACGGCGAGGCCTTCTCTGTCACTAGGGTATTACATTTTACTTTACTTATAGCCTCTGGGGGCCGCTCTGATTTGGTATTCCTGTAACACCTATATACTATCTATTTAAGAAATTGGAAAATTGATATCTGGTAGCTGATGGGTCTTCCCCTTTGTTTAAGGGGTGAACCACCTACTCTGTGGGTGGGGGGATATGATTCGACTGTATTCATTCTCTAGGCCTAGACTATGGTTTGTGTTTTCTTTTCTTTTGTTGTTGTGCCCTTCGCTTTACACCTTATCCTCCACTAGCCCGTTCCCCACCTCCTCCTTCTTATGGCAAAACTTGATTGTCGTTCCTTATAGCCGTAACGTGTTAGGTTTATCATACGTATGGAAAGGCTTACTTGCTCTCACTATGCATTGTCACTGTATGTATTTTATTCATGGATGTACCTCATCTGAGTGTATTGTATTGTACTGCGATTATGATGTATATGAGGCCATAACTGTGCTCTTGTTTTTTTGATGTGTTTCCAACTTGTAATGTATTTCTGTTAAAAATTTCAATAAAAACTATTGAAACGAAAAAGGATATGGTTTTATGACAATATCTTTCCCGGGGAACCTCTTACAGTTGCCCTAATAAATTCTTCAAATGCTCCCTGCCAAGGCGCACGTTTCAAGCCCACACAAGGTACTGTTCAAAGCCCGGAAAAGGTCCAGACACTGATCTCCTCAACCAAAGGGGATTAGGGTGTCATCCTTGGTGTCTACATGATGGGGATCTCACCACGAACCCTGTCATACCTCTTGCACCACTCTACGGTCATCGGGCAAGGAGATACGATGAAACATAGTTATGGAGATTTTAGGATGGAGGGCAGGTCTCCTCCTCCTGGTGACATCACTTAGGGAGTAGACCAGGTTAGTTAAATGTTCTCAGACCAGGGGAAGGTCCTC
Organism: Leptodactylus fallax; assembly: GCA_947044405.1. NCBI lineage: Eukaryota > Metazoa > Chordata > Amphibia > Anura > Leptodactylidae > Leptodactylus > Leptodactylus fallax. The sequence goes on from CAMRHE010000036.1 coordinate 8,025,862, forward strand.
TCGTGTTCTGGACAGCATGTAGGAGACACATGCTCTGTAACTTGCTTAAGGAAGAACCCTGAAGCCTACCACATGGGGGCCCAGAGAAACTGACTACAAACTTGCTCTGGTATTTTCCTATCTTTTATTTCCCATTTTATTTTCTGCACTGTATTTTGCTTTTACCTGTATTTCCTTGACCGTTCATTGATGTATATTTTTGTATATGTTAGTCCTAGTACTGACCCACTTAGGGTTAATGAATATATAAAATTTATAAAGCTCGTTTCATATTATCCTATGAACCCGGCCCACTCACAGTGTGTGAGTGGGAGGTAAAAAAGTTGATCGCAGGTGTGCCAAGAGGCTTGGCAAGGCGAGATCCTTCACAGTCATGTACTTTAACTTTTTAAACGTTTGTATTCCTATTGTATTTGTTGCTGGTTGTTCATAACTTTGTAACTATGTTGTGCATAGCTGGGGATATAAGCACAACTGCATGTTTCCTGCCAGGCTTTGACTTAGCATCCATGTGACATGAAGCAGCTGTAGGCTGGTCACTATGTGTATGCATCCTGTAAACTGTATTTGCACTATTATGTCACAATAAAGATGGACGTTCACTTTTATTGGGGAAGGTCATGGATTAGCCTAGACCACATGAATTGAGAAGTGCTGACTTTCTGGACTGAGGACAGACCATATTCTGTCTATCCTTTTTACTCTCCTCTTACTACTCTAAGGCTAAGACCCCACGTTACGCAAAAACTGCCTTTTTGTTATTGCAGAATTTGCTGCGGTTTCTTTTGAGCCAAAGCCTGGAGTAGACTTACAAATGTTTCCTATATATTCCCAATTACTGTTGAAGCCACCCTTAGCTTTGTCTACAAAAAAACTCCAAAAAAAACCCCCAGCAAAATCTGCCACAAAAAAAGCTGCTTTTTCCGTAATATGGGGCCTCAGCCTCAATCTGAGAAACAATTATCAAGATAGGTCAACAATAATAACAATAACAACAATATTATCAACATAAGAAAAAAAGGAAAACTATGATTTAAAACAACATAATTTCCCAAACTAATCTACTAAAACTTGAGCTACGAAAATAAAAACTTAAGGCATATTAACACTAGAAGTCCCAGAAATTTCGAGCTCCCCCTTAGTCCAAACTGACAACTCTGATGGCTCCAATTAGCATTTCCTTTCATTTGTAAATGTGGCCATTGTCTGAGGAATCTGCAGGGGGGAATTGTGTTGATCCACCTCAGGTCTTGTAAGAGAGTGTAAAGAAAAGAATGTAAGCTGCTCCTGAGTGTCTGCCCACCCCCCAGCTGCATTGTTGTGCTGGGAATATTTGCTAACACCTTAGCAAATTTGCATGCAGCCTTTTGTGCTGTGGGGGATGTGACTGCTTCTCAAAGTAGTCTGCGACTTGAAATCAAAGTACATCTGTAATGTCCTCCCATATCTTGGCAAGGACCCCAGTCGTCCCAGCGGGGAGAGACTGTCCGAAACTGTAGTGATGAGGCTGATGGAATCATTCATGGACAAGGGCAGAACTGTAACCACGAACAATTTCTTTACATCATTGTCACTTGCACAATGACTGCTTAGCCGGAAAACCACTATCCTCGGCACAGTCAACAAGAGTCGGCGGGAAATTCCTCAATCCGCTAGACAGATGGGCCGCATTGAATTCACCACTCAGGTGTTTTCAACCACTGATGCCACACTGACAGTGTATGCACCCAAACGAAAGAAGGCCGTCTACATTCTCAGCAGCATGCACAGCGTGGTTGAGACTAAGGATACCAACAAAAGGAAGCCAAACACGGTCACACAATACAACCACACAAAGTGCGGTGTGGATGTAATGGACCAAATGGTGCGGGAGTACAGCCTGCATGCAGGAACACGGAGATGGCCATTCGCCGTGTTCTACAACATGATTGACATGGCAGCACTGAATGCTCATGTTCTTTATCAGGCATGCACTGGGGTGCAGGAGAGACGGGTGGACTTCCTGGTTGAGCTTGCAAAAGAGTTAGGTGGCTCTCATGTGACTGAAAAGAAGGCACGCAAGGAGAAACTCCTTCGGCAACAACCTTCCACACCCAGCCCTGGCAAAAGGGCGAAGTGTCAGGTCAACCATCGATGCACGAACAATTGTGCAACTGAGAGATGTGTTTACTGCTACAAATACACGTGTGGCAAATGTACCAGGGACATACCCAGGCAGTGCCAGGTATGTTCCGACAGTGCAGACAGACTGCTGAGTGAGTGCTGAAATGCTAGTCACACAAGAAGGACATGCCACTCACACACACACACGCAGCCCCCCACAGCAGCCTATTGTAAATATGTGTGGAATTGTTTTATTCCTTGTATTTTTTTTTTATTATTTTCATAACAAAAATAAAAAGCATGGAAACAAATAACAGTTGTTCTTTTGTATATTTACATTTTTGTATATTTAGATTCAAGTCAATGGGTGCAGAAAAAAAAAAAAAAAAAAAATCGCAAAAAAAATCACAGCTACTTGCGATATTTTTGTGATCTGTCCCATTGGTCATATAGATCACTCCTCTGGGATTTTTTTCGCACGAAAAAAATCGCACAAAAAAAAAAAAATCGCAGGAAAATCGCACCTATGAAAAAAATCGCACAAAAAAAAATCGCAGGTGTGCTTGGTGCCATTGAAATACATTGGCAAATCGCAGAAAAAAAATTGCATCGCATTGCGATGCGATTTTCGCGCAATTTTTTTCCGCTAGTGTGCTTGAGGCCTTAGACCAGGGGTCGGCAACCTATGGCACACGTGCCACTCTTGGCACGCGAGGCTTATTCCCCTGGCACGGCAGCGGACTCCTCACCCAGCAGTTTCGATCGGACCAAACACGGCCGAAACGAAACTGCTATTATTATACTGTGGGGTCTCTTCAGACCCCCGAGTATAATAAGCGGAGCCCCCGGGGAGATGATCAAACATAAAAAACAATGTACTCACTATTCCACGCTCCGCAGCCGCTCTGTACTCTTCGGGCGCTTCTGCAGGGGCCACTATAGAGCATAATACCGTGTGCAGGGACCACTATGGGACATATACCGTGTGCAGGGGCCACTATGGGACATATACCGTGTGCAGGGGCCACTATGGGACATATACCGTGTGCAGGGGCCACTATGGGACATATACCGTGTGCAGGGGCCACTATGGGACATATACCATGTGCAGGGGCCACTATGGGACATATACCGTGTGCAGGGGCCACTATGGAGCATAATACCGTGTGCAGGGGCCACTATAGAGCATAATACCGTGTGCAGGGACCACTATGGGACATATACCGTGTGCAGGGGCCACTATGGAGCATAATACCGTGTGCAGGGGCCACTATGGGACATACCGTGTGCAGGGACCGCTATGGGACATATACCGTGTGCAGGGGCCACTATGGGACATATACCGTGTGCAGGGGCCACTATGGGACATATACCGTGTGCAGGGGCCACTATGGGACATATACCGTGTGCAGGGGCCACTATGGGACATATACCATGTGCAGGGGCCACTATGGAGCATAATACTGTGTGCAGGGGCCACTATGGAGCATAATACCGTGTGCAGGGACCGCTATGGGACATATACCGTGTGCAGGGGCCACTATGGAGCATAATACCATGTGCAGGGGCCACTATGGAGCATAATACCATGTGCAGGGGCCGCTATGGGACATATACCGTGTGCAGGGGCCGCTATGGGACAAATACTGTGTGCAGGGGCAGCTATGGGACAAATACCGTGTGTAGGGGCCGCTATGGGACATAATACCGTGTGCAGGGGCCGCTATGGGACAAATACCGTGTGCAGAGGACGCTATGGGACATAATACCGTGTGCAGGGGCCACTATGGAGCATAATACCGTGTGCAGGGGCCGCTATGGGACAAATACTGTGTGCAGGGGCCGCTATGGGACAAATACTGTGTGCAGGGGCCGCTATGGGACATAATACCGTGTGCAGGGGCCGCTATGGGAGCATAATACCGTGTGCAGGGGCCGCTATGGGACATAATACTGTGTGCAGGGGCAGCTATGGGACAAATACTGTGTGTAGGGGCCGCTATGGGACATAATACCGTGTGCAGGGGCTGCTATGGGACAAATACCGTGTGCAGAGGCTGCTATGGGACATAATACCGTGTGCAGGGGCCACTATAGAGCATAATACCGTGTGCAGGGGCCGCTATGGGACATATACCGTGTGCAGGGTCTGCTATGGGACATATACGGTGTGTAGGGGCCGTTATGGGACATATTGCTGTGTGCAGGGGCCGCTATGGGACAAATACTGTGTGCAGGGACTGCTATGGGACAAATACTGTGTGCAGAGGCAGCTATGGGACAAATGCCGTATGCAGAGGCAGCTATGGGACATATACCATGTTGAAGGGGCCGCTATGGGACATAATACCGTGTGCAGGGACCACTATGGGACATTATTCTGTATAACGGTGTGTTTTCTATATTAAGGATGTGTTTTTGCACAGAAAACTCCGGCTTTGTTTTTTTTTGTGCAAAAATGCACCAGTTTTACATTGAATGAAAAAGTTCCAAATATAGCTGCATCCAGATACATAGTGTGTATTCACCATAAGGATGCCGCCATACGGGGCTCCTGGACACAATAAATTTACCACTAATTGGGGGCTGCACATGGACTTTCATTGCTTCTAATCAGAAAGTACAGGAGTGTCCCAGGAAATAGCAGTAAACGCATGTGTCCTAAAGCATCTGGTGGCAGCACTTCTGTGTTATGGTTTGTGGTATATGACTTTAGTTTAGGGGTCGTCAGACTTACAATTATTGACCGGCACTCCGAGTACCTCATCTTTGATTTTTTTATTAAAATCGGCACGCCGAACAAAAAAGGTTGCCTACCCCTGCCTTAGACAAATGCTTCTGGTCATTACTCACAGCTGTACCTTGCTCTAAAATTTCTAATTCTATTTAAAATATATAAAAAATGATTAATTGTTTCAGTGCTTTTTTGCTCAAATAAAACTAAACTTAATACAATATGTATAGTCTTTATATTATCAAATACAATACACTGAATAGAACTAACTAGACACTAAATGGCTAAACTCAATGGAAAACAACAACCTCCTGTGGTGTGACAGTAATGGCCTTAATAACAGAACAAAAGACGGTGATTATAGGATGTTAGATAAAATCCTTCAGGTCATTCGACCGGTCTCTGGGTTCCAAAGGTAGAAATGTTAAATGACCCCTCTCTGGGACTTCTAGTGTTAAGTAATAATAATATTTATTTGTATAGTGCCAACATATTCCACAGCAGTTTACAATTCAAAGAAAACACGTATAAAGAAAATCTGACGTAACAAAACTCAACAATTCAAACAATAGGAGTGAGGGCCCTAGCTCCAAAATCTTATAATCTGTGAGGAAATGGAGGAGACACAAAAGGTAAAACTTGGTACAATGATCCAGTCATTTTTTATGCTAAATAGGGTCCATTTGACCAATAAATCTATTTGAGTGTATGGACTGTAGGGATCACTGCTGAATGAGCAGATCAGGCTTTTAGGAATACTGTAGAAGGGAGTGGGTACGGAAAGTATTCAGACCCCTTTAAATGTTTCACTCTTTGTTTCATTACAGCCATTTGCTAAAAGCAAAAAAGTTCATTTTATTTCTCATTAATGTACACTTAGCACACCCCATCTTGACAGAAAAAAAAACAGAAATGTTGATATTTTTGCAAATTTATTAAAAAAAGAAAAACTGAAATATCACATGATCATAAGTACTCAGATCCTTTGCTGTGACACTCATATTTAACTCACCTGCTGTCCATTTCCTTCTGATCCTCCTTGAGATGGTTCTACTCCTTCATTGGAGTCCAGCTGTGTTTAATTAAACTGATTGGACTTGATTAGGAAAGGCACACACCTGTCTATATAAGACCTCACAGCTCACAGTGCATGTAAGAGCAAATGAGAATCATGATGTCAAAGAAACTGCCCAAGGAGCTCAGAGACAGATCTAGTCGAGGTTACAAAAGAATTTCTGTAGCACTCAAGGTTCCTAAGAGCACAGTGGCCTCCATAATCCTTAAATGAAAGAAGTTTGGGACAACCAGAACTTTTCCTAGACCTGGCCGTCCAGCCAAACTGAGCAATCTTGGGAGAATAGCCTTGGTGAGAGAGGTAAAGAAGAACCCAAAGATCACTGTGACTGAGCTCCAGAGATGCAGTAGGGAGATGGGAGAAAGTTCCACAAAGTCAACTATCACTGCAGCCCTCCACCAGTCAGGGCTTTATGGCAGAGTGGCCCGAAGGAAGCCTCTCCTCAGTGCAAGATATATGAAAGCCCACATAGAGTTGGCCAAAAAACACATGAAGGACTCCCAAACTATAAGAAATAAGATTCTCTGGTCTGATGAGATGAAGATTGAACTTTTTGGAGTTAATTCTAAGTGGTATGTGTGGAGAAAACCAGGCACTGCTCATCACCTGCCCAATACAATCCCAACAGTGAAACATGGTGGTGGCAGCATCATGCTGTGGGAGTGTTTTTCAGCTGCAGGGACAGGACAACTGGTTGCAATTGAAGGAAAGATGAATGCGGCCAAGATAATTTGCAAAAATATCTACATTTCTGGGTTTTTTTCTGTCAAAATGGGATGCTGAGTGTACATTAATGAGAAATAAAATGAACTTTTTTGCTTTTAGCAAATGGCTGCAATGAGACAAAGAGTGAAAAATTTAAAGGGATCTGAATACTTTCCATACCGACTGAAGAGAAGAGCTATATTAGGGAGTGATATTAGGGAATTTGACAGGTATTCTTAAAGAGTACCTTTCATCACCCCTTCCAAGTCCAGTTCTTAGCATATGTTAATAGGTGCTTCTCCAATTATTCCAGCTGGAATTTTATTGTGTAGCCCCCACCATTCCTGACTGCAGTTAGTTTTGTTGTCTCAAATGCTTTTTAGGCTGTCAACTGGGTGGTATCAGTTAGGAGCAGGGAAGGGGGAGTAATTTGGAGCTCCGATCAGAGGTGGACACAGTCAAAGAGCACATAATCACACCCCTTGCCTGCTCCTGTCTTACCCTGTCCTTCTGACAGTACAGAGGTCAAATAGCATACCAGGCACCAAAACTAACTGCACTTATTGCTAGAATGCTCATATATTGACTGCCTAAGGTAGTGGACAACCTCAACCTCAGTTCTGCATTATCAGTATGAAAGCAGGTGTACTGTTTCTAGATTTGATTAAGTTTTACTTACCCTAATGTATAATTTGTAATATAGAGGTAATCAAAATTACACAGCTAAGTTATTTTAATACTATCAAAGTTTTTTATTAATTAAATATTGGTCTAGGAAGCATTACATGTTACTGGATGTGTCAGTAATTAGGAACTTTGCAAGTGGGGTTCACAGATAATTAGACTTCATTCCGTCAGTTAAACAAACATTCTTTATGGTAACAATCATAAATAAAACATTTATTTATCTTCTCATTAGGGACAAGAAATTTAATTAGGCTTTTTAATGTGCTTATTGTAATGCCTTTTTGGTTTACAGTCCACGCTATGGTATCCTATTTTCTACATACTGTTTTCTTGATTGCATTTTTGAATCCTCTGAGAATTGCTTCAAAACTGTAAAAAGTCAGAGCTTTTCTAATACATAACAGAATATTTCATTAATACTATTCTCCATTGGCTTTCAGGGTCAGCTTTGTACTGGAGTCACAATGTCCACTAATACGTTTCTTTCTTGCTCTTGTATTTAGGCAAAGTAAAAAATAGTAAATCTAATAAACACATAAATTGATGTGAAAGACACTAAAAACAATTGTTTTCACAGAAGCAATAAACAAAGCTCCCTTGTTGCATATTTGAATAGATCTTTTAAAGTATACGGTATCTCTTACCTACACACATTGCAGGAAAACAATGTGCGATAAAACTATTTTCTTAAATGCTTTTATTTGAATTTCAAGAGATTTATATGATGCACCAATATATTCCATACAATAGAAAGAAAGAATGGATGGACAACACAATTCTAAAATGCAAAGTATACAAAGGTAGACTGTATATAGAGGCCAAGTTAGAAAGATAAAGTCACAATTAAAGAAAAAAAAACAATGTTGCAGGATTTCAATTTAGATTAGTATGCTTAAAGGGGTTTTCTGGTCCCAAATTAAGTTTCCACACTGATGACCTATCCATGTGATAAGTCATGAAAGGTCATCAGCGACGCCAATCCATGCAGTGGAGGGAGTTGTAGCTCTGCCTCTATTACTTGAATAGGAGCAGCCTGCACCAGCTTCTAGCACCTGGAGACCGCTGAAACAGCTGATCTGTGAGGGGTCCAATTCTAGACCCCCAGAAATCACATCCTGAGGAGCTATCATGTGGATAGGTCATTAGTATGAAAACTCAATTTGAGGCCAGAAAGCCTCTTTAAGTAAATTGCATCAGAATATAGTAAAACATGACATATGTGAAACCATATTTAATACATGCAACGTCATGTCCTCATCAGCATATCATTTGGGTTCACAAACATCAATATCTAAATGAAACTCTGGCTAAGGAAAGAAAGTTACTTTGCCTAACTTCTAACAAACCTGGTTAACTACAATAGTCAATAAGGTTTTCAATAGGCCCTAGTAAAGGAGTACTGGTAGTGCCCTAGTGTCACCACAGTATAAAAACTACATAACATAACAAAAATATATGCTTAAATACAAATATTAAATAACAACCCAAGAGATCTGACAGCAAATAAAAATGTACAAAATATATACATAAACTATATATAAACAATCTACAGGGAATCCACTTTTTTACAACCATGTAGCAGATGTGTTTAATGGACGCAAAAAACTGTTACCAACGGATGCAAATGGATTACCATTTATTTTCATAGAGATCAATGTAAAAAAAAGAGGATCAGATTTTATCCATTTTATTAAAGAAACCAAAAATGTATTGTTAGTGGAAAAAAAGGACATTTTTTTTTTCATTAATCTCTTTGCAAATGGGTAGATATCCTTTTGCATCTGTTTGCATCAGTTTTTGCATGCTAAGTGGATGTAAAAAAATTGATGCAAATATACGCTAAATTGCTTAATCCATTTATATGGGACACAAATTCTGTGCTGTAAAGCATCACCTGAAGTTCCACAGGACCATATTATGAAGCCATAGAATCAGATTTTTTTATGCTATATTCACATGTTAACATTTTTTTGGACGTGTTATGTCCTTGATAATCATAAAGGCACTCCACCCTGCTTAATTTGCAGGTGGTGTGCTGTCCATGGGTCATCAGTTTTGAATGTCCTTGAAAATCAGATCAACTTTTTTTTTCCATTTCCTATACTTTGTTTGTCTCTGGGTACATGAGAAATAGATGACACAGGGACTTGCACTGATGTGATGCATCCACATTAGTAAAAAAAAAATGCCTGCTTCCATTTTTTACTCAATTAACAGACCTATGGACTATTTAGAAAGTGGATGTGTGAATAAGTACATTGAAAAGAATGCATACATGAATAAGTGGAAAGTTGTAATAATAAATTTACTAAAAATTTTCATAAAGGGTCTCGATTGAATACATTAATATTCCAAGATATGACTAAGTTACTAGAATGGTGGAAATTGAGTTGAGAAGGAATTTTTCCCTTAGATGAGTAAATTTGTTTCTATCTCATAGAGTTTTTGCCATTATCTGAGCGAGAACAGCTTTAAAAGCTTACTGAAAAAGCTTGTGAGTGTGTTTGACTCCTAAGGCTAGGTTCTCACCTGTGTCTGTATTCCATTCGGGGTTTCCATCCCTGAATCTGCTTGAATATGCTGAGAGAAAAGTTCTGCAAGCAGGACTATTCTCTCCGCATTTTTCTCCATTTTTCGGATGGAAACCGGACGGAAACCTGGCGGACCCCATTATAATCTATGGGGTCTGCGGGTTTCTGCGGGTAATCGCTTTTTAAGCGGATTAGGTTTCGTTCTTCTGGTCTCCAAGCGGACCAGAAGAAAAGAAACCCAGGTACAGGTGTAAACCTAGAGTAAGTGTGTTTTGTCTTAAGTGTGACTTAATATTAAGTGGCTTTAGAGTCAGTGATTTTAGAAGAAAAATTATATACTCTTTTTTTTTATATCTTGACAGTGCTTTTAAAGGTTGGTTCACATCTGCATTGGAGTCTCCGACTCATGTATACCAATACCTGAAGTCTTACTAACAAGACAGAGGAATTAGAAGTGATAATGTTGAAAAAGAAATATTTCATAGTCAGGATTGGTGAGACATGGCAGGACTCTAGCTATAATTTGGCTGTAAATATAGTGGGATAAATAAACTGTTTACAAAAGAGCATACAAATAGGGAAGGGGAGAGGTTTGCTTGCACATAAAATTCTACTGGGAGGAAAATTAATATGTGGAGTCCTAATGGGTGGAAATAAGGGGAGGGGTAAAGAATAATAAAATACTGATAGGAGTTTGTTATAAGTCTCCAAATATAATGGAAGAAGCAGAAAATTTACCAGTAAGATAAATAGATGAGGCTGCAAAACATATTAAAGTCATAATTCTGGCGGACTTGCACCACTCAGATGTAAATTTTGAGGCAGAAACCTGCAGGTCCAACAAAGGTAAAAGGTTTTTGTCAATAATAAAAGACAATTACCTTTCACAACTAGTGCAGGCACTTTTAGACCTAATTTTGGCAAACATCCCTGACATATTGTTAATAGTGAAGGTCGAGTCTCATCTATGTAATAGTGACCACAACATAATACGTTTTTGTGTACACTGGAGTCCAGGGAAGGTAAGTTACATTGTTATTTATGTTTAATCACTTCCCCTGGACCTTATTATACTCTGGGATCTGAAGAGACCCACAGTATAATAGTAAGTAGTGAGCAGAGAACCCCAAAAATTTTGTGTTTGGCTGAACCTGAAATTTTGGAAAAATTTGTTGAGATATTATGGCGGGGCCTCTATGGAACATTTTACCACGTGGAGGGGCCACTATGGGACATTATAATGTGTGAGGTGGTCACTATGGATCATTATACTATGTGAAGAGGCCATTATGGGACGTTACTCTATATAGCAGTATGTTTTTGCACAAGAAACAAGCAATTTTACAATAAAAATGCATGCATTTTTGTGCAAAAACGCACCCTGTGAATGCAGCTTTACATCAAAGTGAAAGTAGAAGTGGCCTAGGACTGGATGTAGCTATAGCTGGGGTATTTCTGAGCTCGGGAGAAATTGAATAACGAAGTGTGAGATGCATTTTCTCCTTTAACCCCTTGTGAAAGTGTTAATTTTAGGGCTAAATGAATGTATTATTGAAAAAAGAAATGAAATGTCTAAATTTCAACTCCATATTGTTTTCATTCCAGTGAAATGCTTAAACGGTTAACAAACTTCCCAAATGCTGTTTTGAATTATTTGGGAAGTGCAGTTTTGCAAATGGGGTCATTTATGGGGGGTTTCTAATATATAGTCCTTTATAATCCCCTTCAAAACTGAAGTGGTCCCTAAAAAAATTGTAAATCTGAAAAATCGCTGTTACACTTGCAAAACTTCTAAAGTCCAAAATAAATTAAAGGACAATTAATAATTGATGTGAATATAAAGTAGAGATATGGTAGATAATATGCATTAAATTATTTGGGTGGTATGACTATCTGTCTGAAAAACAGAGCATTTCACATTTTAAAACTTGCTATTTTTTTTTTTCCAAATTTCTATCAAATTTCCTATTTTTCTTATGAATAAATACAAAAATATTGAACAAGGTTTACCACTAACATGTAGTACAATGTGTCATGAAAAACAGTCTCAAAATCACTTGTGTAAGGTAAACCCTCATAATTATTGAATATAAATTGACACATGTCAGTTTTGTAAAATGAGGCCAGGTCCTTAAGGTACTTTTAGGCTGTGTCCCCAAGGGGTTAAAGTACTAAAACAAAAAGGTAGTGACACAGCATTAAATATTATAAAGAGAAAATAATTTTTGCAAAAGACAAAGGAAGCAAAGAATACGGCCGAGTGAATAATTACTGAGGAAAGTGAAAATAAATCCAAAATTATTTTTCAACCACATAAATAATAAGAAACTAAAAATTGTCAATCTGGGCCCTCTCAAAAATAAGTTGGGTGTAATGGAGGAGGAGGGTATTTACACAGAAATATCCAATGACCAAAGACATGCTTAGGGGTAATGTAAATTCTCTATTAAATGCAACCCAGGAGGAATTGCGACAAATCACCGGCTCTAGATCGCATACACCCCCGAGTTCTAAGGGAATTATGCATTCTGATAGACATACCCTTATATCTAATATTAAAGGATTCAGTAATCACTGGGTCTATTCCACAGGATTGGCGCATAGCAAGAGGGATTTAAAAGTGAGCCTGGAAACTCTAGACTGGAAGGTTGAACCTCTCTTGTGGGAAAAATATTTGAAAGGTTTAAAAGATATGGTATCTTTGAGTATCTCAATGATAATAAACTTATAGCACAGTACCAGCATGGGTTTATGAGGTATCAGACTAATCTGATCAGCTTTTATGAGGAAGTAAGTTCTAGACTACAACAGGGTAATGCTATGGATGTACTATATCTGGATTTTTCAAATGTGTTTCATACTACACCACATAAATAGTTGGTGCATAAAATGAGAATACTTGGATTAGTAGAAAATATTTGTAAGTGGGTTAATAACTTGCTAATGGATAGGAAACAGAGGATGGTTATTAATGGTACATACTCTGATTCAGTTACAGTCACCAATGGGATGCCACAGGGGTCAGTACAGTGCAGTAAAAACTCTATATTAGCAGATGATACTAAACCTGTATAATAGTCAACAAAGAGGAGGATAGTCTAATAAAACAAAGGGATTTAGGGAAGCTGGAAGGTTGGGCAGAGAAATGGCAGATAAGTTTTAATGTGTATAAATGTAAATGCACCTTGGCCTTGGAAGCAAGTGTTCCAATTATGTAATAAATAATAAAACTGCGTAAGACTATTGCTGAGAAAGTTTTTGGGACATTGTTGGACAGTAAACTTAATGTTAGCCACCAGTGCCAGGCTGCTGCCAAAGCAAATGAAATCATGAGCTGCATTAAGAGAGGAATAGATGCTCAAAACAAATATATAATTTTGCCTCTATATAAATCACTGGATAGGCCACAAGTAGAATACTGTGCACAATTCTGAGTACCTGTATAGGAAGGATATAGCTGAACTGGAGCAGGTGCAAAAGAGGATGACCTAGGTAATTAAGGGAATAGGCGGATTACAGTTGTTCAGTTTCCAGTAATTTTTTTTAAACCAAGGTCTGTAACTGTGACAAGGGTGCATCCTCTACATCTAGAGGAAGGAAGGTTTTACCATAGTCATAGTTGGGGCTTCTTTACAGTAAGAGCAGTGAGAATGGAACATACTGCCACAAGATGTGGTGATGAATGATAAGTTATACAAGTTCAAGAGGTCTGTGGATACCTTTCTTGAAAGTAAGAATATCATAGTTTAAGGGAGCTAGACATTTTTGGGATAGGATGTTGATCCACAGACTTAGTCTAATTGCTATATTTGGAGTTGTGAAGGAAATTTTTCCTCTGATGTGGCAATATGGCATCAGCAGAGGTGTAACTAGTTGCCTGACCAGCCCCCTGCTGATTTATTTCTTTTTAATAGGCTATTGCTCGCTGGATTACTCCAGCAGGTGAGGTGGACTGGGATAGGGCAGAGGCCACCTGGGTAAGCTAGCGACTGGCTGTTGCAGTGGTCTCCTTAAATGCTATGGCAAGCTGGGTCTAAGAGCACTACCATCCAGTACTACCTCTCCTCGATGCTAATAATATGCATCAGCCTCCTCCCCTGGCTGTACCTATGACATATGAAGGGCCACCTCTGTATCGAAGAAGGTCTTCCTCCTCTTCCAGTATAGGGTTGCCCTGGTGAAGATGGAGGTGGGAAACTGTCCAAAGAGGAGGCCTATTTGGTAAAATCCCACCACACTCTCTGATATCGGTCGTGTCTCCTTTTCTTCCAGCTGGTCAGTTCTTCAAACCTCGCTATTTGGTGGACTTTTTCCATCCATAGTTGTAGTGAAGGGGCATCTTCTGGAGCCAGAATAAGGAGATCAATGATTTTGCTGCCTCTAAAAGGTGTGTTGTCAGGGTAGAGTCTCGGAGGTGAGGGCCAGCTTGTTGTTGTCTGGCGAGCAATACTCTGTCAGGGGTGAGAGAAAGTGTTACCTTAGTTACCTGTGCAATAGAGTTTTCGACCTCTTTCCAGAAGCTTTGAATGTTCTTGCAAGTCCACCAGATATGGAGCATGGTACCTGGAAGTTTTTGACATCTCCAGCACAAATTCGAGTCCATAAGGTTGTGTCTGTAGAGCTAGTCTGGCGTCCTGTACCACCTGGTTAGTATTTTATAGTGTGACTCTTGCAATCTGACACAGGTGGAGGTGCCATGGGAATGTGTAAGAATTACTGGAATGTCTTCCTCAGGGAGTATGATGTCCATTTCTTTTTCCCAGGCTAGTAAGTAAGCTGGTTTCGAGGTCTCTGAACAGAGGTCTTTGACAGAGCAGTTTTGCATGACGAGATCTTTCTGGGTAATGTCAGATTTGACGTTAAGCTTTTTTTCGAACTGAGTGAGCGGCCTATCTATGGGGGATATTTTATTTATATCCTTTATCGTAAAGCGCAATTGTGTCTGGTGGAGAAAATTAAAGCGGGTCTCAGGGGCTAAGTGCTGTAGGCTCTGTGGACTAATTGGGAGCTTCTGAGCTATTAGGTCTTTAAGCCGTAGGTGTCTTAGTTTGTGCCAAAAATCTTCTTGAGGCGCTCTCAAAGGGACCTTTGTGTCCTTGGAGGGGTTTTTGGTGGAGTGGAGTAAGATCGGAGCTAGGTTCGCCGGTAAGATGGGAGAGGGGGATGGAGAGAGCTTGGCCTTGTAGTGGTGCCATGTCTCGCATGGGCCACGAATCAGTGGGTCAAGGTCTTGTCTCTTTCTAGATCACATGTCCAGGAGCCATAGTTGTTGGAGAAGAGTCGGGCCGATATGGGCTTATGCTAGGATATTGATAATAGGGCATTTGATTGGTGCCACATACGCCATCCATCTGGAAAGTTGAATAGCTTCGTAATAGCGATACATGTCCAGAGGGCAATACCTCCTTCTGCTTTACTCTTTATCATAAGCTGGTATGCCAATTGGGAGGTCTTGTGCTTCCAGAGGAAGGCTGTGAATATCTTGCGAGGGAGTGGAAGAAGGCTTTCGGTAGAGAAATGGGAAGCATCTGGAAATTGTATGTTATTTTTGGCACAATGTAAGTTTGGAGGAGATTTCTTCTCCCTAGCCAGGATAAATACGGCAGGTTATATGTTTGGAGTAAGGTTTTCACTTCCTGTAAAAGGGGGACATAGTTCCTTGAATAGATCTCTTGTATATTGGCCGGTAAATGGACACCTAGGTATTTTATAGATGTATTTTTCCATGTATAGGGTGAGTTGGCGCTAAGCCTTTGCGCTTGTAGGGCCGGTAGTGAGATGTTAAGGACTTCAGACTTCGAGCTATTGACTTTATAATCGGAGAGTTTGCCATATTGGTCCATTAGGTTGGTGAGGTGAGGTAGACCTTCCGCCGGGTTTGTGACTAGAAACAATACGTCGTCCGCGAAGGCCACTGCTTGTAGGGTTTGATTAGAGACAGAGAAACCATGAATGTTGGGGTTTTTCCGGACTGCTTGAAGAAGGGTTTCTAAGGTGAGGATGAAGAGGGTGGGGGAGAGGGGACATCCTTGTCTAGTTCCATTTGTGATGTTGAAGTAATCTGATAGGGTACCGTTCACTTTTAGACAGGTGTGGGGCTGAGAATAGAGGGTAAGTATTGCTTTTATGAAATCTGGGGGGAAACCAAAGGTTTCTAATGAGACGTCTATGAAGGCCCAGTCCACCCTGTCGAATGCCTTTTCGGTGTAGACACCCAACAAAATCAGAGGGCGTTTGGTCTTTTTGGCTATGGCTATTGTGTGTAACAGACGGATGGTGTTTTCTTTCCCTTCTCTTCCCTTCACAAAACCGGATTGTTCGTCTTTAAGAAGCTTTGGGATTAGGTGTCTAAGTCTGAGAGCGAAGAGTTTGGCCTATATTTTTAAGTCTACATTTAGAAGTGATATGGGCCTATAACTGCTGTATTGGACCAGATCCTTTCCTTCCTTGGGAATAAGTGTAATGTGTGCCTCCTGGACCTGTCGTTCCATGGGGACCCAGAAGGAGTTGGGTTTGGAACGAGGAATAATATAGTAGTGGTAGTCCATATGGACCTGGGCTTTTGCCTGTTGGAAAACTATGTAGGGTCTGTCGGACTTCTTCTAGAGTGATCGGTTGGAGGAGCTGGGTTCCTTCGGTTTCTATTTTTGAGGGTAAGGAGAGGTCTTTAAGAAACTCTGATGTCCTCCCGAATTACTGAGGGGGAGGAGGGGGAGAGATCTCTTCGCAGGTTATAGAGGGTAGAATAGTAAGAGTGAAAAGCTTTGGCTATGTTTGGCGTGTCGTGAACCAGTCGACCTGTAGGGGTTCTGATTGCTGGGATAAGCGCTTTAGTTTTCTCCTTCTTTATCATCGCTGACATTAGTTTGCCTCCTTTATTTTCATGTGCATATACTGTAGGCGCATTCTTGAGTACATGAGCTGTTTCACTGCAGTGCAATTAAGTGCTTTTTTCAGTTTTTCTCGGAGGGTGACTAGGTCAGCATGAACAGTGTTAAGGGTTTGCAATTTATGAACTCTCTCTAGGGTTGAAATTTGGGCAAGGATGGAATCTATTTCCTTCTGTCTTTCTCGCTTAAGTACCGTCGCTTTTGAAATAAGAAGCCCTCTTATGAAGGGTTTGTGGGATTCCCACAACACGGTGGGGGTGATTTCTGGCGTGTCATTTCGTCTGAAGAAGAGGTCCAGTTCCTCCGCTAGGTGGGTTTTGGTGGCTTACCTGTCCAGGATCGATTAATTTAGGCGCTATGTCCAATGTCTGGGTGGGAGGTCTGGGAGAGATAATGTGGTGGAGACCGGTGCATGGTCTGATACGCTAATACATCCTATTCTAGCGTATAAGGTACATTGGGCGATAGATTTGGAGGATAAAATGTAATCGAGCCTCTGATGTGTCTGATGTGGGTTTGAAAAGAAGGTGTAGTCCCTTACGTTAGGGTACTGGAGGCGGCAGGTGTCTACCAAACTTAGATTCTGTAGGGAGATGTGGAGGCGTCGCAACACTTTTTGCGAGAGGGCTGACTTTCCTGTGGATGAGTCTAGAAGAGGGTCTAGTACCAGGTTGAGGTCTCCTCCCAGTATGATATCCCCTTCTGCAAATAAAGCTAGGTCGTGCAAGGTCTGGATAATCCAAGGTATCTGGTCATGGTTCGGTGAGTAGATTGAGGCCAGTGTTATAGGCCTGGATGCTATATGACCCTTCACAAAAAGCAGGCGGCCTTCAGCGTCTGAGTGCTGCTGCTTGAAGACAAAGAGGAGAGAATGCTTTAGTGCTATTGCGACACCTTTGGATGCTGAGGTCTGGTGTGACGAGTAGTACCATCTATCATAAGGAGACTTATAGGGCTTTGGAATTTTGTCTAGCTTGTAGTGGGTTTTCTGCAGTAGTAGGATGTCCGCTCCCATTCGTTTGGTTAGGTTCATAACCCAGTGTCTCTTATTGGGGGCGTTCAGCCCATTTACATTGAAGGTGGAGATGGACAGAGTGTTAATACTGGGGTTACTAATCTGATGTGGGTCCGAGCTATCTGTGGCTGACATCGTCGAATCAGGACCAGGGCTATGTGATTTTAGTTTGAGGTGGCTCAAGGTGGTGAGTCTAAAGAAAGAGCCGGAGACAGTTGCTGATGGTCATAGGTGGCTGCCAATGTAGGCGAAGATAGAGAGTGCGGTCCCCCACGGAGGGGGGGGGGGGTTGAGGTGGAAATGAGAAAGGTAAGGCAATGAGGAGCAGAGAGGACAATGATAGGGTGGGGAGGACTACAGTAGTCTGATCGTCACAGAGCTATTATCTCTATAGACTAGGACTAGGACTGGGGAGCAGTTAACTGATGTGAGTGGTGGAGTGGGTTCCTGATCGGAGGTGAACCCATGGGATACCGTTCTGGATCGTGTAGAAAAATAGTGGGTGGTGCAGGCAAGGTCATGTAACATTAAGCTGATAAAAAGACATTGTCAAATTGTCACAAACATGTTATCAAAATACTTTTCAAACTAAGTATTTGTACACTCCTGTTCTAGGTATTATGTAAGTATGAGTAGAGTAGGTCTATCAAGCCTTGGGTCTAGTCAGCTAGACCCTGCCAGAGATGCGCTTTAATATCCTCGGCTGTCTAAAGAAGTTAGGACAACAAGTATCTTGGGAGCTAGGCAGACCTTCATAATCCTAGGGTACAGGATGGAGGTTACTATCCTATATTCCTATCTAAATAAATCTTAATGCGACAACCGGTCGCCGTAGGTGTCTCTGTAAAAGATCACCACTAAGTCTAGCCTTGTAAGTTTAGGCCCCATCAAACAGGGGGAAACATAAATGTTAATACTTATTAAAGGGCTATAAACTGAGTGTCTTCTGACTCACAGCTAGAACTCGTTTGGCTCAGATATACCAGGAGTGTCTATACGGAGGTGGCTGTCTTCCCTTTAGGAGGTTCTTTTTCGGGTGCGGCGATCTGAATATCGTTGTGCTGTTCCCGGACGTTAGAGCAGGTAGTTGTGGAACGCGGTCTAGGTGCTGGGATGGTAGCCAAGACGGGATATCCAGGGGCTCTATGTCCAGGAGGGTCCAGATGGCTGGAAGGTCCTGGGGCGTGTGGATAGTTATGCGCTTGCCCCCCTGCAAGATGGCTAGGCCAAAAGGGTACAACCAACCGTACTGTATGTTTCTGGCTCTGAGTTCCTCCAGGAGTGGCTTCAGCAGTCTCCTCTTGGCGAGTATGGATGGCGCAACGTCTTGGTATATGGATATCGCTATCCCATCTAAGGAGATTTGCTCCCTGCCTCTAGCTGCAGAAAGGATTGCAAGTGTGTCAAGATATGAGAGGAGGCCACAGAGTACATCACGCGGTGGATCACCTTGGCGCGGTTTAGGTCTCAGGGTTCTGTGGATGCGTTCTACTACGACTCCTGCTGCACGTTCTGGGCCTAGTAGTTCTGTGGCTAGCCGCCATCTTAGGGAGCTCCTCTGGAAGATAGGACTCTGGGACCCCTTTAAGGCGCAGATTGCGGAGGCGGCTCCTGTTTTCCTGGTCCTCTATTACGGTGAGCGATCTGTCAATGAGTTCCTTGTGGTTTTGGAGCTGGTCTGTTACTGCCTCTACGTGTGCTTTTACTGTGGTATATGTGTCTTCCAGGGCCTGCACTCTGCATCCTACAGACTGTATTTCGGTCTTAATCTCTGTTAGTTCTGTGAGTACTGAGCTAACAGCTTTAGCTAGAGCCTTTTGTAGAAATGTGCGAGAAATCTGTGTTATGCCTGTTTCAGAGTGCTCACTGTCAGGGACACTGTCAGCCTCAGATTCCTCTCCCGTCTCCGTGTCCTGTTGGAGCTCCAGTGCCATCTTAGAAGGACCGTGCGGTGAGGAGAAGTTCTTCTTTCTAAGGTAGCGCTGTAGTTCTCCTTGCTGCTTCTGAGCTTTTGGGGTGCTAGGCAGATCCCCCAGCCTGTCTTTGCCTATTTTGACCATTGTGCCTGCGCTAAATGAGGTGTAACGGCGTCGTTAGGGTTCTCTGCAACGGAGCACTAGCAAGTTGCTTCCACCTTGTTGTGCGGTCAGGCTCCGCCCCCTGGAGTAATTTCTTTTAAGATTTGCGCAGACAAAATCAGCAGCACTTTGCTGTTTTAACATTTTAAAACTATGTATTAAATTAAAAAAGGTGAAGACAAAACTCTTGCCCACAAAAAGTCCTTAACAAAACATTTTTCGATAACAGGATTGTCTTGTCAGTAAAAAATGTTTAAAAATGTGTATAGAGATGAAATTGCTCTATTGCACAATTAGATTATTACCAATGAAAGGGTTAACTGTTTGTGTAACCACTGTAGCAGAAGAAGCACATATTTACCTAGTCACTCGCTACTATGTCTATGAACCTATCCTATCTATATTAAATTCTAGCACTAATCTGCCCTGTGTAATTGCTTGATTCTCTAGCTTCTCTTAGTCCTCTAACTATTGCTGGAATTGCTATTGCTTTTTCTGAACTGTGCTAACTAAGCCTATAGCCTATGATGCAGTGAGATGGATTACATCTCTATTTGCATGTCCAATTTGCTCTTCTCTAGTTCTGACACATAAAACCGTAGATCTCAAAGAAGGTGTACTTTGTTTTTCTCATGACTGTATATACTGATAGTATATAAATAATGGTGCGCAAATGTCTTCAAAATGTTAGATCTTAAAGATAGACAAATATGTATATGTTTAGGCTATTATATGGATACTATCTACATTTTTCTATTTTGTCTAGACAATATCACATTTTTAAATAGTAGCATATAAAACAGTTTACTGGCATGGTTGAATGCTTACCTATCCCTTAAATACAGTCATTGAGAATTCAGACATTAGTTTACTGCTAACAATAATGTTGGTGCAGGTTCTAAACCGGAAAGTCATTAATCAGGGTTCATACAAAGGTTTTATTTTCGTACATCTGCTTTGGAAATGGTGCCATCTGTAAGGCATGCTGTTTTCTTGGATCTGCCATATTAAGTTCCATGTGGCTTTTGTTATACTAAATCTATTTCTATGATTCTAAAAAGTTATTATAGCCATTCAGACACACTTCTAGTCTTAATATGTCTGCTGGGTGTAGGATTGGCTGCTTGTTTTTCAATATATGACAGTTGTACGGACATAATATGTTACTGAATTCTTGTTCATGACTCTAAATACTGTTGGCTATAAAGCCAAAAAATTTCTAAATAAACACTAAAGCAATATATTTGTTTATTAACCTAAATAATTATCGTCAATGAGAATGTATTCTACTATTCTATCCACCAAGCCACAGTGATTCATGAATATGAAAAATAGTTGTATGATTTCTGTACTAGATTTCTCATAGTTACAGGTTGCTTTCTGATGAGAAAAACTCATTTTTATTTCCTAACCCTTGAATGCTTCATTTTTGGTAGTAAGGCTTGAAGTGTACAGACGTGTGCATTTGCAGATACAGTATATGTATTCAGCACTCTAAATGTTTTAGTACTGGGTGCTTATAATAGGATCCCAACCCATCATACAGTAGTAGAAATACATTCCCCACCACTTTAAAAAGATTCTTTACAGTAATATATTACTGTGTGAGTTATATTATATATGGATATTGTACATATGTGTCTAGTTTACAAGAGGGTATCTATGACTGTAATTATTGTATTACCTTTTTCTTTATATGTTTTTTTAACTGACATTTTGTTATTAATTCATTACATAGAGTCTGATGAAGGCCTCATGGGCAGAAACGACACAAATTACACCTACTGTAACCTCTGTGGATCGCGTATCACTGTAACTTTTATGGATTACTGACCTTCACAACTACCATACAAGTTGTTGAATACTTACCATTGCATATACTGTGAATGATTAAGGATTTAGTCATCACTGCGCCTTTGGAAGTTCCCATTTCAGTGGATATGATGGATAATTTCCTGCTGTTTGTTTTATGGAATATTTGGAACTGATGTGTGCATTTGTGCCCACAATGTAGTGCACAAAAATGTATTGCAACTCGCAGAGTATCACAGATGTCACAGATGGAATTTTTGGGCATATTCACACGACTGAGTTTTAACGTGAAACTTGGTCCGTGTTGGATGGATTTACCGGCCTGCACCTTATGCTGGGAGAGGGACTCCTAGCAGTATAGTTATCTATGCTGCTAAGAGTCCCTGCCTCCCAATGACAATATGTCACTGGTTAAATTGGTTAAATCAAGCTATCACATTCACAGCTGAAACTCTGATGTGTGAATGTGTCCTTTCCCCTAGAAAGCTACTTTTTTGTTGCAGTTTTTGAGCCAAAGCCAGGAGTGGCTTCAAAGGGAATGGGAAATGTATAGGAAGCACTTATACTTCTCTCTTCTAGTAAATTCACTCCTGGCTTTGACTCAAAAAAATGCAGGGAAATCTGCTATTTTGCTGTTGTTTTCTTATTTCTTTTTTGTTTGTTTTTTTATTCCTCTTGCTTGATAAATATGCCGAAAGCAACGGAAGAAAATGCAGATATAGCACTGCATGTGAATTCCCTTGTAAAGGAATAGTAGTTGAAGGGGTTGCCCAGTTTCAGTAAATAATTGTTATTGCTTGTATAATGAAAAGGTATACAATTTTACAATATACTTTCTGTACCAATTCCTCATGGTTTTCTCTGTTTTCTGTCAATCATTGTTTACTTCAAGTGGATAAAAATCAGTCCATGGTCATGTGATGGGCATACAGGTGCACAGCTCGTTACAAGACAGAGCTTTAACCAGTTGACGACCACAGGCCGTAAATTTACGGCCAGCGGTCCTGATCTCTGAAATCCGGCTAATTGTAAATTTACGGCCGGCACTTCAGAGACACTGTGAGCGGGATCAGGAGTTAGCTGTAACTGACAGCTAACACCCTGCTCCATAACCCTCAGTCAGAATTGAGTTCCGATGGGAGGTTTTAACCCCTTGGATACCACGGTCAAACATGACCGCGGCATCCAAGGGGTTCTGCTATGTTGCCGCCCCCCCCCCCCCCGGCACCCCCGCGGCGAGATCGGGGGTGCCGATATCTATTTTCTGTAGCCGGAGTCTGGCCAGTGACCCCAGGCTGCCTGAAGCTCCCACTACCTGGTTGATCCTGCCGGGATGTCAAGAAGTCAGCCGATGCGTCTACATCGGCTAACATTCCTGTATAGACTGCAATACACGTGTATACTCGTGTATTGCAGTCTATAATAATGAGCTAGCGATCAGAGCATCGCTGGCTCAGGTGTCCTTATAGGACAAGTAAAAATGTAAAAAAAAGTTAGAAAAAAAAATAAAGTGTGTAAAAAAAATTTTATAAAGTTCTAAAGCCCCCAAAAATCCATTTTCCTATATAAAATAAATTATATAAAAAAACCCCTAAAAATTAATAAAAACAACACATATTTGGTATCGTCGCATCGTAATAACCGGTAAAATAAAACTGAAACAATATTTAACATACACGGTGAACGTCGAAAAAAAAAAAAAAAACGGAAAAAAAAACGCCGGAAGTAATGATTTTTGACTTACAAAAAAATGCTATAAAAAGTGATCAAAAACTCATATGTACCTCAAAACAATACCAATAAAAAGCGCATGATCTCCCGCACAAAATAAGCCCTAAACCAAGTCTGTCAACCGAAAAATAAAAATGTTACACATCTCAGAAGATTCTGATGCAAAAACAATTGATTTATGTCCACAAATGGGTTTTTGTTCTGCAGAATTAGTAACACATAAAAAAAAATATAAATGAGGTATCGCCGTGATCGTACCGACCTGCAGAATAAAGGTAACATGTTACTTATGCTGTACGCCACACGGCAAAAAAATTAAAAGGTAAAAACCAATTCCAGAATTGATTTTTTTTTTAATCCACCCAGAAAGAGTTAATATAATTTATTCAATAAGTTATAGACACCCCCAAAAATGGTGCCATTAAAAAATGCATCTCATACCGCAAAATATCAGCCCTCATATGGCTACATCACCAGGAAAATAAAAAAGATATAGCTTGTACAATGTGAAGACAAAACCTCCCCAAATCACCAAATCATTAGAACACAACTGGCTGCGGCAGGAAGGGAATGTATAAGCAGTGCGAGAGTATATCAGGGGACACTACAATTTTAGAGCTGACAAGGGAAAATAAACTAAAAGTGACCCCCAGAGTGACCCCCCCAATCATAGGAGCTACTGGGGATATAGTAGGGAATTTGGTGTTCCCAATGTACTCCGCACAACTTACATATTCACTCTTAACCATGCGCTGTGCATTCACGTCTGGGATACTAATGCTTATTACACCCCCTGAAAAATTCTTTGAGGGGTGCATTTTTCAAAATGGGGTCACTCCCTAGGAGATTCCACTTTTCTGGTACATTAGAGTCTCTGCAAACATGACATGGCGTCCAGATAACAAACATTTGAATCTCTACTTCAAAAGTCACATAGTGCTCCTTCCCTTCTGTGCCCTGCTGTGTGCGCAAACTGCAGTTTATACCCACATGTATGACACTGGAGTACCCAGAGTAACATACTTAATGTCATATCTGGATATAAACTGCTGTTTGGGCACAGCCGGGTACAGAAAGGAAGGAGCGATGTTTGGTTTTTGGCGCACAGATTTAGACAGTTTAGCTTTTGAACGTCATGACACACTTGCAGAGCTCCTGAAATGCCAGTAAAGTGGAATCCCCTGACATGTGACCCTATTTTGGAAACTGCACCCCTGAAGGAATTTATCCAGGGGTACAGTGAGCATTTTTAACCTCCAAGTGTTGCTATAATTTATTTTCCAGAAATGAATACACAGCTGATTGTGAAAGGTGAAAATGGCAATTTTTCCAGGAATATGTAATTTCAATGCATAATATGTTGTGCCCGGCTTGTATCAGATATGAACGCTCCAAAAGATGTTGTGCCTTGGATACCCGCTTAACAGTTTTTAGAGTGTTTGTGCCTGCTGACATAAGCTGGGCACAAAATATTGGGCACTGAAATGGCGTATCTCTGGAAAAATTGCAATTTTCCCTTTTCATTATCAGCTGCGCATTAATTTATTGAAAATACATGAATGCAACACTTAAGGGTTAAGAATGCTCGCTACCCCACTTGATAAATCCCTTCAGGGGTGTAGTTTCCAAAATGGGGTCACAAGTCTTCAGATTCCACTTTACTGGCAATTCAGGGGCTCTGCAAAAGTGGCATGGTGTCCAAAAACCAAACTGGCTTCAAAAACCAAAATAGCGCTCCTTCCCTTCTGTGCCCGGCTATGCCCAAGCAGCAGTTTATACCCACATATGGCATTAAGTACGTTATCCTGGGTACACCAGTGTCATACATATGGGCGTAAACTGCAGTTTGGACACACAGCAGGGGGCAAATGTGAAGGAGCGCTATGTGGCTTTTGGAGCGTAGATTTAGATTGTTGGATTTTGAACACCATGTCATATTGGCAAAGACCCTAAAATTGCCCCTACAAAATGGCGTCACTTCTTGGGGAATTCCAATTTACTGGCACCTCTGCAAAAACAACATGGCGTCCAGAAAGTCCCTCTAAATCTGTACTCCAAAAGCTAAAAAGTGCAGTGCTCCTTCCCTTCTGAGCCCTGCTGTGTGCTCAAGCAGCAGTTTACACCCACATATATCATTTTTTTTGTACCCGGGATAGCCCACTTAATAGTTTTAGGAGTGCATGTCTCTGATGCCACAAAGTGGGTACAACATATTGGGCACCAAAATGGCATATCTATTTAAAATTGTCAATTTTTACTTTGTACATTAATTTTTGGGAAGCATTTTTAGGCTCAAAATGATAATACCCCTTGATACATTCCTTGAGGGGTGTAGTTTCTAAAATGGGGTCACTTTTGAGGGGTTTACATTGTATTGGTACTTTAGGGGCTCTGCAAATGCAATATGGTATGGTATGCAACTATTCCAGCCACATCTGCCCTCCAAAAGCCAAATAGTGCTCTTTCCATTCTGAGCCCCACCATGTACCCCTACAGCAGTTTACGACCACATATGGGGCATTTCTGTGTTCAGGAGAAATTGTGTAACAAACTGTTGGGTTTTTTCTTCTTTATCCCCTTGTTTAAAATTAAAAATATGTCGCTAAATGGACGGTTTATTGGAAAAAAGGTAATTTTTAATTTTTACATCCCAATGTTAATAGAATCTGTGAAACAACTGTAGGGTCAAAATGCTCACCATACCCCTTGAGAAATTCCTTGAGGGGTGTAGTTTCCAAAATGGGGTCACTTTTTGGGGGTTTCCATTGTATTGGTACTTTTGGGGCTCTGCAAATGCGACATGGCACCTGAAAACTATTCCAGCAAAATCTTCTCTCCAAAAGCCAAATAGCGCACTTTCCATTCTGAGCCCCACCATATTCCCATACAGCAGATTACAACCACATATTGGGTATTGCCATGTTCAGGAGAAATTGTGTAACAAACTTTTTCTCCTTTATCCTCTTGTGAAAATGAAAAATTTGGGACTAAATTGATGGTTTATTGGAAAGAAAGTAATTTTTCATTTTCATGTCCCAATGTTAATAAAATCTGTGAAACAGCTGTGGGGTCAAAATGCTCACTATATCCCTTGATATGTTCTGTGAGGGGTGTAGTTTCCAATATGGGGTCACTTTTGGGGGTTTCTATCGTATTGGTACTCTAGGGGCTCTGCAAATGTGACATGGCACCTGAAAACTATTCCAGCAAAATCTACCCTTCAAAAGCCAAATAGCGCTCTTTCCATTCCGAGCCCCGCCATGTACCCATACAGCAAATTACGATCGCATATGGGGTATTGCCGTGTTCAGGAGCAATTGTGTAACAAACTGTGGGGGTTTTTTCTCCTTTAACCCCTTGTGAAAATAAAAACTCTGGGGATAAAGTGATGTTTTAGTAATTTTTCATTTACACATCCCAATGTTAATAAAATCTGTGAAACGGCTGTTGGGTCAAAATGTTCACTATACCCCTTGATAAATTTTGTCAGGGCTGTAGTTTCCAAAATGGGGTCACTTTAAGGTGGTTTCCAATGTATTGGTACTCTAGGGGCTCTGAAAATGAGACATGGTACCTGAAAACTATTTCAGCAAAATCTGCTTTTCAAATGCCAAGTGTCGCTCTTTCTTTTCTGTGTGCTGCTGTGTGCCCAAAAATCATTTTACACCCACATGTGGGGTATTTATGTGCTCGGGAGAAATTGCACAACAAACTGTGAGATGTATTTTCTCCTTCAACCCTTTGTGAATGTGTTAATTTTAGGGATAAATGAATGTATTATTGGATAAAAATTAAATGTCTAAATTTCACCTCCATATTGTTTTAATTCTTGTGAAATGCTTAAAGGGTTAACAAACTTCCCAAATGATGTTTTGAATTATTTGAGGGGTGCAGTTTTGAAAATGGGGTGATTTATGGGGGTTTCTAATATATAGGTCTTTATAATCCTCTTCAGAACTGAAGTGGTCCCTAAAAAACATGAGTTTGGGAAATTTTCTTGTAAATCTGGAAAATCGCTGTTACACTTGTAAGCCTTCTAACATCCAAAATAAATTAAAGGATGATTAAAAGATGATGTCGATATAAAGCAGAGATATGGTAGATAATATTTATTCATGTATTTTGGTGGTATGACTATCTGTCTGAAAAGCAGAGCATTTCACATTTTGAAAATTGCAATTTTTTTACAAATTTCCCTCAAATTTCCTAATTTTTTATAAATAAATACAAAAATATTGATCAATGTTTACCACTAACATGAAGTACAATGTGTTATGAAAAAACAAACTCAAAATCACTTGTGTAAGTTATAGCATCTCAAAGTTATTGCCATATAAAGTGACACATGTCAGTATTGAAAAATGAGGCCTGGTCCATAAGGCACTTTTAGGCCTGGTCCTTAACCAGTTAATTACCATGCTGTCACTGTAACGAGCTGTGCACCTGTGTGTCCATCACATGACTATGGACTGATTTTTATCCAGAATGAATGACATTAAGACGAGATCTAGAAAACCATAAAGAATTGACATAGAAAATAAATTGGAAAATTGTACAACTTTTCATTACACAAACAATAACCATTATTTGCTGAAACTGGACACCCCCTTTAATGCAGAAATTTCTGTGACAAACCTATTCCATGGGGCTGCGAGAAGTCCATGTTTGCCATCAAAAGAACCCCATTAAATCCACGTGTAGAGGAGGACATGTCATTCTATTAGATTAATCAATCAGAGCTTTAGGAAGGCACAATAACATTTTTTAAGAACTTGACAATAGAGAACTCAAGCTCTTGCTCATAAAATACAAATGTACAAAAGACTGCCATGATACACATCAAAAAAGGAAAGTCTATCACAGTCATAAAGAAAATCCCATAATTGTGTTTTCTGGTACTGATTATGTTCTACTTGGTTTACAATGGCTTCGTAACCCTGGGCTTCCATTTATTCGTCTTGTATTTTGATATAATCAATTTCTGTCTAATGGAGACACATTAATAAAAAAGAAAGCATATCCTTTGTATCACAAACTAATGCATACTTTAGTATTTTACATTTCTACAGTAATTTGTGTGTCTATGAGACCATTTTTCTGTAATGCTTACTTTAGATCTCAAAAGCTTTAGGGAATATATTTTTCTTGTTTCCTGATGGTTTCTTTTCTTGGAATATTTCTTCTTCATTACAGAATATGGCCTTCAATTATATGAATGATAGCTATGGACTCTAATACAAAATTAGGTGAGGATTCTCAAAAAAAATATCTGTTGGCATAAAAGAAAATCTATTCTTGGATTCCTGTTTGCAATTCTTTCCAATCTTTTTAATCAGACTGAAGACAATTCTCACATTTTATAACTACATTTATTAACTAATTTAAGATGCCCCAAATGCACATTTAAATTTAAGGGTTTTTTTTGGTGATATTTTTTCACTTATGATTCATTTGTGCAGTGGGCAAAGTGGAGCAGGAATCTAGGTAGGCTGAGGCAGGTAGACAGGTCTATCAGATTTATTATAACTCACACCAGAAATCTATAGCATTTTATGATTGGCATAGATTTGAGTTCGGGAGCACCTAATAGCGTCTCCTAATAATTCTGGCGCACATTGTGCCTGTCGTGGAATGAATTAAAACTAGTGTAAGAAATACCAGTTTCAAACACCAGATTCCACCACAGCAGGTTAGAATTAAGAGGCAATAGCCTCTTAACAATTCTGGTGCATCTGCCTCCTGTACTCACTGTATTAAGACTATAGTGCATCTGGTGCATCTGCCTCTGGCACTGTTCTTAATAAATTCACCCAGTTGTATCAGATTTCAGTGTAGAGTCATTGGGTGTTGTTTTAACAGTTTACTAATGGTAGTGATTATAAAAATGATAATAATCATCATAATTATTATGCTATACAAATTTCATACCAAAGAAAAATGAAAATATCAATTTCATCCAAGTCAATACTGTTTCATATTATCAGCACTGGCCAGGATGCTCACATAGGAGGTTTAGATATTTTGTCCCTCCACAGGAGTATAAAAGCGAAGTTTCTTGTGTAGTGCAGTTCACAGAACTCAATCTCTGCACCTTGTGATGGCAAGCATCGGTGGAAAAATTCTATCACAACAAGTCAGGCAGTGGGTTACACATAACTTCTCAGCATGCTTCTCAGGGACATGAAATAAGAAAACTCTATAATGTGCAATTGCTATTTCCTCAGTCTTGATTCTTTAATCATTGACCTGATCACTATGAAATTAGTTCTCAGGATACCTCTCAGGAAAATGTATTCTTTTAATTCATCACTAATGTCATAGAAGTGCACCAATAGATTTTTCATTTACTAAACTTCTATACGTCTCTATTCTATGGATACAGAATATACTTTTTATCTCTGTGTTTAACTCTTCCATTTTGATGTTATTTTAATGCAATCAGTTTTATTCATGACAGATGATATAATGTCACCAAATGCTAAGCTCACTAGTTAGAAATGTGGAGAAGGGCAATTCATGTTTAAGATTTTTAGTTAAATTAAAGAATTATCATTGATTGAAACAAAATGTCAAAAACAATTATTCCATAGGCTGATGTATTACGTTCCATTGGTGTCTCTCTCTGTAACAAAGTAACCTGTCATCAGCAGAGAAACATTCCCACTCCCTAAAAGCAGAATTATGAAATGTACAAGATGGTTCTTTGACAAGGAAAACTGCAAATCTGCAAAAATTTCTAACTAATAAGAATGACAGCTATGGTGGGATGCCATTTTTGACAAATGTGAGGGGCTGGTAGTCTCCCATGAGATATAGAACAGCTATATAATATTGCTTTCCACATTTAACCCTGCTGTTCTGTTCGGTTCTACTACAGTCATGGCCAAAAGTTTTGAGAATGACACAAATATTATATTTTCACATGATCTGCTGCCCTCTGGTTTTTATGTGTGTTTGTCAGATGTTTTTATCACATACAGAAATATAATTGCATTCATATTATGAGTAACAGAAGCTTATATTGACAGTTAGAATGAGTTAATGCAGCAAGTCAATATTTGCAGTGTTGACCCTTCTTCTTCAGGACCTCTGCAATTCTCCCTGGCATGCTCTCAATCAACTTCTGGACCAAATCCTGACTGATAGCAGTCCATTCTTGCAGAATCAATGCTTTAATTTTGTCTGAATTTGTTGGTTTTTGTTTGTCCACCCGTCTCTTGATGATTGACCACAAGTTCTCAATGGGATTAAGATCTGGGGAGTTTCCAGGCCATGGACCCAAAATCTCTATGTTTTGTTCCCTGAGCCATTTAGTTATCACCTTTGCTTTATGGCAAGGTGCTCCATCATGCTGGAAAAGGCATTGTTGAGCGCCAAACTGCTCTTGGACGGTTGGGAGAAGTTGCTCTTGGAGGACATTCTGGTACCATTCTTTATTCATGGCTGTGTTTTTAGGCAAGACTGTGAGAGAGCCGATTCCCTTGGCTGAGAAGCAACCCCACACATGAATGGTTTCAGGATGCTTTACAGTTGGCATGAGACAAGACTGGTGGTAGCGCTTACCTCTTCTTCTCCGAATAAGCTGTTTTCCAGATGTTCCAAACAATCGAAAAGGGGATTCATCAGAGAAAATGACTTTACCCCAGTCCTCAGCAGTCCACTCCCTGTACCTTTTGCAGAATATCAGTCTGTCCCTGATGTTTTTTCTGGAGAGAAGTGGCTTCTTTGCTGCCCTCCTTGAGACCAGGCCTTGCTCCAAGAGTCTCCGCCTCACAGTGCGTGCAGATGCACTCACACCTGCCTGCTGCCATTCCTCAGCAAGCTCTGCACTGCTGGTAGCCCGATCCCGCAGCTGAAACACTTTTAAGAGACGGTCCTGCCGCTTGCTGGTCTTTCTTGGGCGCCCTGGAGCCTTTTTGGCACCAATGGAACCTCTCTCCTTGAAGTTCTTGATGATGCGATAGATTGTTGACTGAGGTGCAATCTTTCTAGCTGCAATACTCTTCCCAGTTAGGCCATTTTTGTGCAGTGCAATGATGACTGCACGTGTTTCTTTAGAGATAACCATGGTTAACAGAAGAGAAACAATGATGGCAAGCACCAGCCTCCTTTTAAAGTGTCCAGTGGTGTCATTCTTACTTAATCATGACAGATTGATCTCCAGTCCTGTCCTCATCAACACCCACACCTGTGTTAATGGAGCAATCACTGAAACAATGTTAGGTGGTCCTTTTAAGGCAGGGCTGCAATGATGTTGAAATGTGTTTTGGGGGATAAAGTTCATTTTCTAGGCAAATATTGACTTTGCAAGTAATTGCTGTTAAGCTGATCACTCTTTATAACATTCTGGAGTATATGCAAATTGCCATTAGAAAAACTGAAGCAGTAGACTTTGTAAAAATTAATATTTGTATCATTCTCAAAACTTTTGGCCATGACTGTATACACATATAATGTTCCGGTCATTTTTGACCGAGCCTATTAAAGTCTGGCTTTTTAACTAATTTAAGTGTTTTATTTGAATTTATTTTGCGTTATTATACTGTATGTGAACATGGTTGTTCATAAACAAATGAAAAATGAAATCAAAAACTTAATTTTTATTTTTTTTTGTGTCAAAAAATGTTACATGGCCTTATTGCATTATTCATATATATTTTACATTTTCAAAAAAAAATCTTTATAAAACTGTAAACTATAACTAATAACATCAATCTGTATGTAAATATATTTAAAAAAAAAAAAAATAAGTCTAGTTTTTTCTATATAAAATGTGAAATAAGGTTGAAGGTGCTAAATTTACTGTTTGCATTCGTCACAAGTATAATTTACATGTCTTTTGCATAAGTACTTTGCACATTTGCAACATATCACATTTGATTTGTGATTACTTGATGTTGGACAGAAGGTGCATCGTTTCCGTTTTAGGCTGGTTGTACTGCTGGTTGGGGCCGTAGGTATCGTCGCAGTGCTAACGGAAGCCCTTGGTTCACTTTCTTCAGCATGCTGTTGGATCCTGTGGACAATGGCTGCAGCTCCATCATCTCTGGGTGTTACTTTTCTTTGTTCAATATATGGGCTAACCAGTGATTTTCCCAACTCCTCTAAAAAAATTCTTCTTTTATATAGTTTATTTTTGTTCCAATTTGGGTCTATTTCACGCCATAACACAAATGCATTGTACGCCGACACATCAAGAATGTTGTAAAAAACAACCATTGGCCACCGATTAGTTTTGCGTTTACAGGTGTCCATCTACAGTATCATAATTTGAAAATGTATGTATGTGTAACTCTGCATGGACCAAAAGGACCTAGATAAATTGATAAATAGTAGTAGATGAACTATATAGACCAAAATGAGATTATAACTCTTTTATTTTTTTTAAAAATGGCTGGAGATTAGTATAAAAGGCTATCGGTCATTTTTGACCGAACAGTACAAGTGTAAAAAAAGACGTGGAGCAAAAAGTAAACAAAAAATAAATAAATAAATAAAAACTGCTATTAGTAAGAACCCCTCAAATGAGAAAAAGTCAATGAACCACAAGTTTCAGAACCGCATAATGAATATTTTAAAAAATATCAAATTTCAAATTCGGTCATTTTTGACCGAACAGAACAGCAGGGTTAAGTTTAAGGCCGCAGCTCCACGTGGCGTAAACACCGCTGTAAAAATCGCAGTATTTTACAGTCACTGCAAAATCTAGCGAATCCCATCCACACATTGCAGAAAAATATGCGCAGCAGAAACTCTATGATTTCCAAAACCGTTGCGTTTTTGGAAATCGCAGCATGTGAATTATACCAATGGAAATGCTCGCGGTTTCCCTATAGGTATAATTGAAGCAGAAAATCCATAGACGAAACCTCTGCGGACTTTCTGTGAAAAGCACTGTGGGAAAAAATGTGATGTGTTTCTGCCACGGTTTTTCCCACAGTGTTTTTTAGCTACGTAACTTGGGGCCTTAGCTTAAATATGGAAATAGTTAAGTGAGTTTACAAATCTTAAAGAATTTGTGGACTATGTGCTTTTTTTTTGGTCAGAGATACAATAAGCTAGATACCTACAGGTGAACCTCAATAAATTATAATATCTTTGAAACGTTTATTTATTTGAGTAATTAAATTAAAAAAGTGACCTCCTATATTTTCTAGATTCTTTACACACAGAGTGTTCTATATCAAGTGTTTTATTTCTGTAAATGTTGATTATGGATTACAGGTAATGAAAACCAAAATCTAAGAAAGTTTGAATATTGTAAAAAAGTTTAGTATTATAAATTCAGTGAGTCACCTGCCAAGGTTTCCTAAGCCTTTAAATGATCCCTCAGTCTGGTTCAGTAGGACACACAATCATGGATTGTGATCCCGATTTTGGCAAAAAAGAAAAAGAACTTCAGATGAATATAGAGAAATATACTTATTTTATTAAACATCGTAAACATCAGCAGTTTCAAAGGTACTTGGCAGATTTCAGGGAGAATAGGGCATATTTAGGACTGGTCGTACCCCAACCCTCCAGTGATTTATCTTCCTCTGAGTATGATACTTCTGATAATGAGAGATCGGTAAGACCAAAGGAGTTAGGAGGGAGATCAAAGGGAAGGAATCCTATTGTGAGCTCAAGGGGGAGGGGACAGCGTGAACGGGCCAAATGGGGGAGAATTCAACAGAAAGGAATCAAGGGGCAACTGGAGGTTTTTTACCTCAAGGGCCCGCAATCACCCAGTACTTATTGAGGGGCCGCACAGAGACATAGAAGGACTGTACAGTACCACCCTAGATCCAGAGATGACACGATCAAGTGATAAAGAAATGCAGATCATTAATTTATCGACACATAGTCTAACCGATAAGAAATTACAAGTTTTGTCTAAAGGGTTATCTTTCGTACCTTCTACATGGTTTAATCTATTCACATGGGTCAAAGACATTGCTCTCTTTACTAGGAAATTGCGTTGGTCCAAATTTATGACGATAGTACAAGAGAGGCGATCCAATGAGTTAGGCCTAGAGGTTGAGGATCTTCGGGGTCTAGATGTATTGGAGGATTTATTAAATGAGGGTGAGGGACTGATGGGTCCGGGTCCCTTTACAGATCTTCATTTAGGAAGTACAGCAACCCCCCCAAAATGTGATACATCAGTTATTGACATTTTTGAGAAAATGGTGGTGGGGAGGTTGTCCAAATTGACTATTCCATACCATACAAAGAATAACCTGTCTCCTCCAGAAATGAGGGCATTATTGAATTTAGAGAAAGATAAATCCATCATTATAAAGCCCTCCGATAAGGGGGGCAACATTGTGATTCTTAACAGGGAGGAATATGTGGCTATGTGTATGGACATTTTGTCCAGAGAAGAGAACTATCATATCCTGCGGAATGATCCCACTTCTGAGTTTCTGAATGAACTGCGTGTCATTTTAGATGAGGCAAGACAACATGGCCTAATTAATCGTAGCGAATGGGAATATATGTGCCCCAAGTTTCCACGTATAGCCACATTTTACTGTCTCCCCAAGGTGCATAAGTGATATCCACGACTTAAGGGACGTCCAATAGTCTCGGGCATCGGCGGCATTACTGAAGGGGCTAGCACATACGTGGATAAGATCTTACGTCCATTTGTGCTGGCCTTGCCGTCATATGTCCAGGACACGATGGACGTCCTTAGGCACCTTGAGGGAGTACAGATTCCAACTGTTGCGTCATTGGCTTGTTTAGACGTGGAGGCTTTGTATAGCTCCATTCCCCATGATTTGGGATGTGGGGCTGTGGAGCACTTTTGGCACAAAAGGGGCACACATATGAAAACCCATAATCAGATCATCATGAGGCTGTTGAGATTTATTCTGACACGCAATGTATTCACATTTAATAGACGCTTCTTCCACCAACTGCAGGGCACTGCCATGGGCAGCCCTG
Source organism: Leptodactylus fallax (assembly GCA_947044405.1). NCBI lineage: Eukaryota > Metazoa > Chordata > Amphibia > Anura > Leptodactylidae > Leptodactylus > Leptodactylus fallax. Next base: position 8,061,154 of record CAMRHE010000036.1, read on the forward strand.
CAGCCCCTACATATGCCAACTTGTTTTTGGGGTGGTGGGAGGAGCGTCATGTGTTTTCTGAGTCATGGGAGGAGTGGAATCAGCACATCCTCCTATGGCTCAGATATATGGATGATAAATTGGTGATTTGGACAGGGACAGCAGAATGCTTTGGGGATTTTGTAAGGCTGCTGAATATTAATGATTTCAATCTTAAATTCACAGCAGCGATTAGTCAGAAAGAGATTGTGTTTCTGGATCTTAAGATATTAATTGGAGAAGCAGGGAACATCTTGACAACGTTATATCAAAAAGAAACAGCGACTAACAATCTTTTGAGATGGGAAAGCTCCCACCCCAGACCTCTTTGTAAAGGTGTACCTAAGAGACAGTTCTTGAGGTTACATAGGAACTGTTCGTCTACCCAGGATTTTAATAGAGAATCCCAAAGACTCGAGCAACGATTTATTGATAGAGGTTACCCAAGAAATGTAGTTCGAGATGCTAAACAGTTTGTGGCGGAGTCGGATAGACATGGACTGTTAGTGCCCAAAGACACCTTTACCACACCCAACATCATTAGATTGATTGACACATTTGATCATGGGGCCAAGATGGTAGTGGATACTCTTAGGTCTTATTGGAACATTTTGCTCCAGGACCCCTACCTGAGCAATAAGGTGTCGGAATATCCATCCGTGACATATAGGAGGGGTCAAAATTTGAAAGATAGGCTGGTGCATAGTCATTTGGAACCAGAAGGTGTAGATACATGGTTGCAAAGTGAGAGACCCAAGGGGACCTTTAGATGTGGGGGGTGCAGAGTGTGTGACTTTGTCCTGAAAGGTCGTGTAGTAGTAGCAGTAACTAATGGTAGCAGTTTTTTTGCCAGGGATTTCATCAACTGCCGATCTACTGGTGTAGTGTATGTTGCATCATGCCCATGCCCCATGAATTATGTGGAGAAAACTAAGAGGGAATTTCGTCGCAGAATACTAGATCATGTGGGATATATCAATAGAAGAGAGGAAAGGCCCGTCAGTGTCCATTATTGGGACAAACATGGAGGGGATCCTTCGACCCTTAGGTTTAAGGGGATTGAGTTGGTTCGTAAACCATTGCATGGAGATCTGGATCGGATGATCCTGAGGAAAGAGGTGGAGTGGATCTTTAGGTTTGATAGTGTAAGACCGAAGGGTTTGAATGAGGGGATCTCATTCGCACCTTTTTTTGAGCAACGATGATTGGTAGTCAGGGCCATCGTCTTATGGTCATATTGGTGGTCGAGGTGTTAATAGACATCTGGTTCTGGATATAATTAATACCAGAATGAGTTTAGTAGCAAAACAGAGACATGTCATCTGATTATATATGCTGAATGGGAATGTGTAGTGTGTATTATATTGAGGGTGAGGAGATAAATTATTCCTGATGAGGGAGGTGGGTGCAGAAATAATATTGGAAGACCTGGAGATATTGATGCATAGGAGATGTGGATAAGAGAAGGCGATAGCTCTATGTAGATCATGAGTAGTTAGGTTGAGATATAGGGCATGATTTGTATGATCTTGTGAGGATATTTATAGAAAGATAGAGAGGATTAATAAAGTGTGATTGGAGGTTTGCTGGAACGTGGACCAGATTTATTGTAATAGTATCCTATGTGGGTCTTATCCACCACCCTGTGGAATAGAGGATGAGTGACTGTATATAGTTTATACATTCTCCTCTGTTGAATATTTCACCCCCTTAATAGCATGATGTCACAGAATTGGAATGGAATTCAAAAAAATTATATAATAAAACTTAACATTTATTATAATCTAATAAAAGTGGACAAGCCACTATTTATGTGAGTGTCTAAAAATATATATGGTACTGTGATGAAGATCACTGGAAACTCATAAATAGAACAAATCTGATTCCAGCCCAATACTTGCATCCCATATAGATTACCCAAAGCTATAATTAACACATCAGTTGAATGTCTGGTGTCAGAGTCGTATGTGCAACTCCAAGATCACCTAGGCTGGTATACACACAGCAGTATTCATCAGGAGCAAATAGAAGTGATTATATATACCACATAGCAGGACCTATAATATCTCCAAACGCTACCCCTGCCTCTATAACCTGGCAGTGATAAAGCAAGATCCTAGCGTTAGAGTCCATCCCCCTATGCCTAACTCCCCTTTGATTCTCAGGCAATTAGATACAATCACAGCATTCAGAAAGCAGTAAAAACTGCAGTTCCCGGGGCTCTAATGGTGAGCCCCGGTACTTAGGATATCCGATATATGGGATGCAAGTATTGGGCTGGAATCAGATTTGTTCTATTTATGAGTTTCCAGTGATCTTCATCACAGTACCATATATATTTTTAGACACTCACATAAATAGTGGCTTGTCCACTTTTATTAGATTGTAATAAATGTTAAGTTTTATTATATTATTTTTTTGAATTCCACTCCAATTCTGTGACATATATGCCTGTAGGGGAATGGATATACACCCTCTGTGATTTTGTTTTTCCATAATAGCATGATAAAGCATTATAATCTTAGGTATGTATTTGGGTTTCTTTTTGTTGAAGATTGTTCCTTGGGAGAATACATATATTTGCCTCTAGCGTGATCACGGTATTGAAGCTTAGCTAAGTGATTATGTGATATAACAATCACATGACCGACAGTCCGTTTGACAGGTATACTCCCCCAAATAGGAGGGATGAGGGCTTTGGTCTGGAGTAAACAGTTGATTGGCTCTAGAGGTGACCATGTCATCAGTAGGGGTGGAGCCTAGGAGTACTCCTGCACTATATCTGACAGGAGAGCTCAGTGGCGGCGTTGACCACTCTAAGTACTGGAGCACACCATCAGTGCTCCGGGAACTGCGGTTGTTACCGCATATCGCTAATTAGATATTGGCTGACCAGTAGTGAAGGTAGGCAGTACAGGTTACATGACTTCAGGACAGGGTCGCTCCTAATTTAGAGATATCGCTCCTGATGAACCCGTGGATGTTAGCATGGAGGAAACGCGTAGAGCAGAATAATCATATAGCGGTCAGTAGTCCGTAGGTGACTTCATATTTATGTAGCAGTCATGGAATTATAGTGACTGACTAATTGTTATTACTGTTAATATCACCGCAATTGACCATTTGAGAGGTTTATCTGACTATGCACGGAGACTTGATTGAACAGTCTGTGCAGAGCCTTAATTGAGTCAGTGGGCTGGTTAACCCTGACTCAAATAGGTAGGAATATAATACCTCATAATGGGTTATGAATTTGAGCTGTCCTAAATTGTGGTCAGTGTTAGAGGAATATTGGTTGGTGTAATGTAGGCTCTGACCAAGTATATCTTTTAGTAACGATCAGTAGTTTATTTTTCTGTTAGTACTCCTTTATATCATGAAGACGATATAGTTACCAAGAACAGCAGGAGTGTAAGGACATATTTGTAGTCCAACTAGGGAGACTCCCAATTGAATGTATAAAAGTGGTGCACCACTGTGTATGATATTGGCAATTTGGCTTATTGGGCCTGTGGACAATACCCTGATATTTAAGGGCCACTGAGACTTTGATAGGTAGTGGGAACTTACCTATAGGTTTATGCTATATAGTGTGAAGGGGTTAAATTGATGCACTAATCCTGCAAGTAGTGAATTGGTGATAAGTCTTTGAGGGAATTTCCCGGGGTTACAAACAGGTGGCATTACTGATCGTTTTATATTAGTAGACGTCCGCCTCATATTTTAATAGATATAAATAAAAGTTAAGTTTTAATTACAAGTTATTACACCATTCAGTTTCTGTGATATGTTTTAATTGTGGATGGTAGAGAACCCTCTGTGAGAATTATTGCTATATGAAGTGTTGCTCACAAAGTATACCCTGAAAAAAGATAAGGATCTAATCCCCCCCCCCCCACACAAAAAAAAAAAAAAAGCAGCTCTGGTAAAGTTGGTCCATTTCACCATATATTCTGTTTTTGATTATGTTCTCAAATCTTATGTTCAGTACAGTACAAGCAAATGCAAGAAAATAGTTCATAGACAAGTATCAAATACAGAGCAAGAGCCTATTTTAAGTATCAAATAACAAGCAACAAGTAAGGGAAAGAGGAAGGGGTGGACAACGGGAGGGGATCAACATACAAGTAACTAATAATAATCTGTGGCAAAGCCACCTAGCTAGGTACTAATGGAGAACCAATGGGCAGGTAGGAGTGATGCAGGTGCCAGTGAAGAGGAGGGAGAGAGAAAGAGTGAGAAGCTGAAAAGGAGAGGGAGAATGCAGAGAGGGCTCCACTACCCGGCCATCACCTAGGCATTAGGTAGATGGCAACCGGCCCTCAGAAATCCAGGGAGCAAAGCAGCGTATCTTTAGGTATAATTGACATGCTGTGATTTACAAAAACGCAATGGTTTTTTAAATCGAAGCATGTCCAATGTGCATTTTTTTCTGCAATGTGTGGCTGGGATTAGCCAGAATCCCATCCACTTTTCAGGTACTGTACGTGGGGTCCTGGCCTTAGCAGCCATTTTCCACCAAGATGTGCTTACAGTTCAGTAAACCAATTTCCTGTAGGTGCTCTAAATATAAATTATAATAATATTTTAGCCCCCATACACAGTACACCCACTTTACATTGTATTCAAAACTCTAGCCACGTTTTCATCAGGATGTGCACAATTTGAACCATGTGTAAGACAGCATGTAATAGGAGAGAAGGAATTTTACAATATACTGCAGTACTTTTGAATAAAATTCTTCTAGATATAGCAGTCAATGTTCGTTGTACTAATTGCACTTATTTTCAGATTTTCATCACAAAAAATTTTCACAAAACAAATATTTATTAACATAATAAGAGTGTTTGTTTAACAACTTCTACATCTGTATCATCACTACACGTCAACCTCAGAATCTGCTTTAATAATCTGAAATACAATAAAAACTGCTAAGCTATTTTCATTATATTTGGGAAGGGCTGCCTTTCGAGATATCTAGGTTCTAATCCTGAATATGGTCTGGGCCCCTAACTTCCTTATTGTGAATGCAAGTCTACATCTTATACACTATTGCATACATTTGGTGGATGCCTAAAAAGTGCAGTTAGTTTTGGTGCCTGATGGGCTATTTGAGCTCTGTAATGTCAGAAAGACAGTGTCAAGCAGGGGGTGTGATTCAGAGCTCCAATCAGAGGCCACCAGTGTCAGAGCTCAGAATCACACCCCTTGCCTGCTCCTGCCTGCACCATCCTCTTCATAGTACAGAGTCTAAATAGCTTATCAGGCACCAAAAGTAACAGCATTGATTGTTTGGGAATGGTGGAGACTAGAGCAAAAATTACAACTGCACTGGAATTATTGGAGCAGCATCTTTTAAATGATGTAAAGAGCTGGACTTGTTGGAGGAGGTGAAAGGTTCTCTTTAAGTAAAAATCCCAACCCCCCCCCCCCCCAAAAAAAAATGAAAAAAACATATCTCATTATTAGTATCACACAACATGTTTATAATCAAACATTTGATGTAAACAGTAAAAAGTTCCATTATCTATTAATTCAGCCAGGAAACAGGACATTGTGTTATCTGACAATTGCCTGTACAAATATTATCGTATCCATGTACAAACACGGAATCTATATAAATATAAAGTATATCAATTTATTAATCAATGTGAAAATGCTCCCATTATCGTCAAAGACCAGGAAATGACTGGGAACTTAAGGGAAAATATGAATTATGTCTGTCAAGGTAAAAGCAATCTACTGGTTATTTATTATGATTGCTCAATTTGTTCCTGCATTATGCCGGCTACATTAGTGCTAACGGTTGCTTTTGTCATTCCTTTAATAGTGGACATAATTTTTGTTCACCCAAAGGCTAAGTGCTCTGCATGTGATATATTTGTGTTTTGACCTTATGTGTTTGTGATTACCTAACTACATAGTCAGACATCCTTTGTGATAATTGCGAAAGGTATATTTATCTATGTTCCCTAGCGTCAGTTCTTCCAAATACAAGGCTTTATAAATCATTTATACTAAAAGATAATGCACACATTCTTGGAATTGTTGATGGAAATGTTACCTGGCAATAGTCTGGTAGTAAATCATGATATACATTACCCTGATCTTGTGTGTCTTCCACCCTTATCCCACCATCTTGACATGAAGCTGCAGCGAATATTTGAAATGGGACTGTAGATATTAGGCATTTCCTGACCACTTGACTATACTACGCATCTGCATTCACATTGGAGATACCATCAAATATCCTATCTAATCTATACTTATCAGTCATGATTTTCTGTCTGCCAGTCTGTTCCTTGTATATTTTCTAATTGTACAGTACTAAGTGCTGAGAAAATTTTGTGATTATTCTAGTGAAGACATAGCTGTTAATATCAAAGGGACAATGGCGCTATAATCAATGATTAGTGGTAACATGAATCATTTTTTTGCAGTGGGTTTATGTAAGATTTACAGCAGTTTCATATCTTTCATTTTCAAGATCTTGTCTTCATTTTATTTCCTGGAAACATTACTTGTAAATATTTAGCAGCTGAAAGCTGCCCTGACCATGTTCAACTGAGATACATGGCTCAGTGATTGCAGAGTCAGCCTTAAAGGGGTTGTCCGGGATAAATTAAAACTTTACCACTAAGCTAAACCCCCTCCCCCCGCCTAACTTCTAATTTACTCCCTTTAAAAAAAATGTATATTTACCCATATGCCTGGGGCGGTCATGTGACCACCCCAGGCACATTTTCTGATTTCCTGGTGACATTCCATTTCGCTGTTTCCAGAGACGGGAGGCCACCAGAACTCCTCTCTTCCCCCCATCCCCCTCATACTCACCAATGCTCATGTCCTGTTCTTGTGCTGGGCGTTGCTTCCTTCACAAGGGAGCCAAGCCGGCGCCTGTGCAATAGAACGTCGGCAGAAGCAAAAAGAAGCAGTGATCTATTGCGCATGCGCCAGTTCTGGATCCCGAGTTTGGGCAGAAGAGGGGACAGCGGCACCTCAAAGTCATCTCCAGGACGAGAAGACAGGTAAGTATGATGGGGTGGGGGGCTGAGTTAGTTAGCTGGCTAAGTAGATAGGGCTAGCTAGGAAATCGGTGGGGTGTGAGGGAGGAAGTGAGAGGGGGGATCTGAGTAAACTGCAATACATCATGGTAGTTGTAGGCTAAGACAGCAGGAAGCTACCCATGTAAACAAATGCATAGGATACCAAGAGTTCTCATAGAAAGCCAGAAATCACTCAAAACACTGCTAAAGGTATTTAGGTGTACTTATTAACCCATTGATAGCACTAACAGACCTTTTTCAAAAATCATTTTTTTGCCCGGAAAACCCCTTTACGCTAGATGGTACCCTATGCATTATTCTGTTGGTGGCCTCCCCAAATGGAGTACTAACATATAGTATACAAATAACTTCCATATAAAGTGCTTATCTATTAGCACCATATAGTATAGTGTCCCAATAATACATCAACAACATTTCCTTGGAAACAATTAAGTAGTGTAAGTGCACTGTTGGCCCTATGGTTATCGGATTGGTCGGTTGGTTCAGCTCTCAGCAGTTGCCATCAGTTCTATTTATTTCTATAGAAACTGGCTTTCAAGGGCTGCCACATCTGTGGCAAATGGCCAGATCCTTGTTCTGCCAAGTGCAGATCCCAGAGGTCAGACCCAAAACCATCATAGTTTAATGATCTTTCTAAATGACAAGTTATGAAAATAAAAAATAAGTTGCAGTTCAATGTGCCCAAGCTTTGCAAGCTTTCACTCATATTTGATACACTGCGGGAAAAAAAAGTTTTTAGTCAGCCACCAATTGTGCAAGTTCTCCCACTTAAAAAGATCAGAGAGGCCTGTAATTGACATCATAGGTAGACCTCAACTATGAGAGACAAAATGAGAAAACATATCTAGAAAATCACATTGTCTGATTTTTTAAAGAATTTATTTGCAAATTATGGTGGAAAATAAGTATATGGTCACCTACAAACAAGCAAGATTTCTGGCTCCCACAGACCTGTAACTTCTTCTTTAAGAGGCTCCTCTGTCCTCCACTCATTACCTGTAGTAATGGCACCTGTTTGACATTGTTATCAGTATAAAAGACACCTGTCCACAACCTCAAACAGTCACACTCCAAACTCCACTATGGTGAAGACCAAAGAGCTGTGGAAGGACACCAGAAACAAAATTATAGACCTGCACCAGGCTGGGAAGACTGAATCTGCAATAAGCAAGCAGCTTGGTGTGAAGAAATCAACTGTGGGAGCAATAATTAGAAAATGGAAGACATACAAGACCACTGATAATCTCCCTCGATCAGGGGCTCCAATGCAAGATCTCACCCCGTGGGGTCAAAATGATCACAAGAACAATGAGCAAAAATCCCAGAAACACACGGGGGGACCTAGTGAATGACCTGCACTAATGAAGCTGGGACTAATGAAACAAAGGCTACCGTCAGTAACACACTACGCTGCCAGGGACTCAGATTCTGCAGTACCAGACGTGTCCCCCTGCTTAAGCCAGTACATATCCGGGCCCGTCTGAAGTTTGCTAGAGAGCATTTGGATGTTCCAGAAGAGTATTGGGAGAATGTCATATGGTCAGATGAAACCAAAGTAGAACTGTTTGGTAGAAACACAACTCGTCGTGTTTGGAGGAGAGTGAATGCTGAGTTGTATCCAAAGAGCACCATACCTACTGTGAAGCATGGGGGTGACAACATCATGCTTTGGGGCTGTTTCTCTGCAAAGGGACCAGGCTGACTGATCCGTGTACATGAAAGAATGAATGGGGCCATGTATCGTGAGTGTTTGAGTGCAAACCTCCTTCCATCAGCAAGGGCATTGAAGATGAAACGTGGCTGGGTCTTTCAGCATGACAAAGATTCCAAGCACATCGCTAGGGCAACGAAGGAGTGGCTTCGTAAGAAGCATTTCAAGGTCCTGGAGTGGCCTAGCCAGTCTCTAGATCTCAACCCCATAGAAAACCTTTGGAGGGAGTTGAAAGTCCGTGTTGCCCAGCGACAGCCCCTAAACATCACTGCTCTAGAGGAGATCTGCATGGAGGAATGGACCAACATACCAGCAACAGTGTGTGCCAACCTTGTGAAGACTTACAGAAAACGTTTGACCTCTGTCATTGCCAACAAAGGATATATAACAAAGTATTGAGATGAACTTTTGTTATTGACCACATACTTATTTTCCACCATAATTTGCAAATAAATCCTTTAAAAATCAGACAATGTGATTTTCTGGATTAGTTTTCTCATTTTGTCTCTCATAGTTGAGGTCTACCTATGATGTCAATTACAGGCCTCTCTCATCTTTTTAAGTGGGAGAACTTGCACAATTTGGTGTCTGACTGAATACTTTTTTTTCCCCACTGTATATCATGTCATCTATTAGACACATTTAGCTTTGAAACAAGTGACAATTCAAAGAATAATACGATCTTCATATTCATATTTGTACACATAATACAATGGTTTAAAGTCGGTCATAGCATACAGCTTTGTATAGTTCTGCTCGACTAATGATACAACTCCAATCTATAACATGTGTTTTCATGAACTTTCCCTAATAAGTATTTACCAGGTGACATTTTATTTTCTGACCTGTTTTCTCAGCACAAACAAAGTCATTCATCTCTTTACAGTACTTATTAAGGCTGTAACAAATTCCCCTTCTGTAATAAATTCCCCTATTGTTACAAATACTCATAGTTTGCTGTGGAAATGAAAAGTAGACCCTGACAGTGTCAGGAAATAAGTCATATAAACCATATAATGGTGCTGTCACACATGCTGTTTTGATGCAGGTTTTTGAACCAGTTTTTGAAGCCAAAGCAAGAAGCAATAGTAGTGTGTGTGTGTGTGTGTGTGTGTGTGTGTGTGTGTGTGTGTGTGTGTGTGTGTGTGATGATTATGATGATTATTTGGATTTGGTAATCTCTAGCAATGTAAAGCTTATTGGAAATTTTTCCGTTCATGAACTCCTTGGTAACTGTGATCACAATATACTGTAATTTCATTCTGCCTAAACGGTGAAGAAAAAACACAGTCTGGAAATGCAAAAACACTTATTTTAGAAAAGGCCAATATGCCCAAGTTGAAGCTGCATTTTGGAAAATAGACAGTGAATTTTATTTAGAGTATAAGTGTCTAACCAGGAAAATGGGGGCCCATTAGTTACCCATGAGAATGAAGCTCTGGTGCACATGCTTGGCTAGAGCTCCATTTACCTCTGTGTCAAGCATATGCATTACCACACTATTCACATGCGGCATTCAGGGGCAGTAGCACTTGAAGACCTGCAGCGATCAGACATAGATGTCATTAGTGGGAAACCCCTTTTGATGAGTATTTTTTTCATATTCTTTTTACAGTGTACTACGTGACTTTACCTTAAAGAGACAATCCAGTGAAAACACATTTCTCTATCAGTGCACCCCATACCTAAGTATCTGTTACACTCTGGACTATTATGTATACTGCACTCACTTCCCTGCAGTGCAGCCACTTATCTGCTTTTGATAAGAAACCATCTTTCAATAGGAATATGAGACCTAACAGGCAAGAATCATTATCATTTAGGTTTATAGCTTGTAGCATATATTTTTTGTAGCGAATATTGAATTTCTGTCAAGAATAATGCTTAAAATTTTACATTTGACTATATAAAACCAAGGAATTATAATGATGAATTTAAAAATTGTATTCTGACTAATTTTCCTGGTAAAAATCATCTGAAATACAGAAATTGAAATTTTCTACATTATTATAGAATCATTTAGGAGCAAAATATCACAGATTAATGTGATATATATTAGAAATAGCATCTTCTATTTAAAGTAGAACCAGAAATGACACTAATCAGTGAACCATTGTGATCACATAAATGAACGACTGCTTCCAATTATATCAAGAGTATAATGGTTATAGGACAACAGCAGCTATTCTAAGCAGACATTATTCTGAAAATATGGAGCTACTAGGCAAATTTGCATATTAAAATATATTGTTGCTAATTTTCTATTATTTTACTTGCACAGTGCTTTACAAATCAGCATTATGTTAACCATCTTTTGCCAGACACAAGCCATACTATCCCCACCATTTATGATATTTAGTTATAAACAAAATTTTATTTCTTGCACTGTTTTTTTATTTGTTTATTTGTCATTCAATTTTTTGTTAATTTGTTTACACGCTGAATATTTTTGAACGGTGTTTATTGACACTTTACAATACACATAAGTAATAAAAGACAAGGACCTGTAAGTTCTTCCAACATGTTCACTTCATAACTCTGGAACATATTTTCTTGTAATTCCTTCATTCCTCTGCTATTCATCCTGGAAATGTGTTGATAAATTGACACCTGGATATTTTCTTTCCACTTCTCACTATCACTGCCCACTGTGTCACTGCACAATTTGACACTAGCCTCTCAATGATGACTGTGTCAGGGTAGGTAGCCTCAAAGGGAATTATATTTCCCAGGTGTCAATTGGAAAACAGAAGAAGAGAACCCAGAGTTCTGAAAAAAGCTTCACCAGAATTGATACAAGTTTTAACTAATACAGGTTTTAGAGTAATCCTAATAATAATAATAATAATAATAATAATAATAGTCCTTTAATAGTCCCACAGTGGGGAAATTCAGTGTGTTACAGCAGCAAAGATAAGATAAGCAGATACAAATACAAATACAACATGTACAGGAATGTTCCAAGGTGAGAGGCATTACATTAATAGCAGACAGACAGATAGGACGTAGCAGAGGGGGGGGGGGGGATTTAACAGGCAGAGAGATATTTCAGTTCTCTGTGTGTAATGATCTCCGCTTAGGTCGGTGTTGGTTGTACAGCCTAACCGCAGTGGGGAGGAAAGACTTCCGATAGCGCTCCTTCTTCACACCTAGGGTGGAGCAGTCGGTCACTGACAGTACTGCCCAGCGCGATCACAGTCTCATGCATGGGATGGGACTTATTCTTCCGCATGGAGCTCACCACGGACAGTATCCTTCTGTCACCCACCTCCTGCACTGGGTCCAGTGGGCTCCCCAGGACAGAGCTGGCCCTTCTAATCAGCTTGTCAAGTTTATTTCTGTCCCTGGTTGATATACTGCTCCCCCAGCAGGCCACTCCAAAGAAGATGGCTGATGCCACTACCGAGTTGAAGAAAGTCCTAAGAAGTGCCCCCCGGATTCCAAAGGCTCTCAGCTTCCTAAGCAGGTAGAGCCTGCTGTGGCCCTTCCTGTACAGGGCCTCCATATGATCTGCCCAGTCCAGCTTATTATTAAGGAGCAGACCCAGGTACTTATAGGTGTTCACAATCTCGATGCCCGTCCCCAGGATGTTCACTGGTTTTGGAGGGCATCTGCCTTTACGGAAGTCCACCACCATCTCCTTGGTCTTCCCCGCGTTAATCTTCAGGTGGTTCTGGTGGCACCAGTCCACAAAAAAACGGTTCAGTTCTCTGTACTCCTTGTCATCATCGTCTGTGATGAGGCCTACTATTGCAGAGTCATCAGAATACTTCTGTAGGTAGCAGCTAGATGAGTTGCACCTAAAATCTGCAGTGTACAGTGTGAAGAGAAAAGGGGCGAGAACCGTACCCTGAGGTGCCCCCGTATTACAGATCACGGTATCCTGACACACAGTCTTGGGCTCTCACGTATTGAGGTCGATTTGTGAGGTAGTCTAGGATCCAGTTGGAGAGGTGGTGGTCCACTCCAGCAAGGCCCAGCTTGTCTCTCAGTAACCTGGGCTGTATGGTGTTAAAAGCACTGGAGAAATCAAAGAACATTATTCTCACCGTGTTCCCTGGTTTTTCCAGGTGAGACAGAGCCCTGTGCAGAAGGTGGATGATGGCATCATCTACCCCAATGCCCGGTCGATAAGCAAACTGCAGAGGGTCCATAGTGGGGCTCACTAGAGGGCGAAGATGTGTGAGAACCAATCTCTCTAAGATCTTCATCAAGTGGGATGTCAGTGCTACAGGTCTGTAGTCGTTGAGGTCCATAGGGTGAGGTTTCTTTGGAACTGGTACCACACAAGAAGATTTCCATAATTCAGGGACTATTTCCTGCCTCAGGCTCATATTATACATATATGTGATTATACCACACAGCTGGTCCCCACAAGTCTTAATTAGCCTTGCACTGATGTCATCTGGCCCTGCGGCTTTCCTCGCCTTGATCTTTTTCATCTCCTTCCTCACCTGGGCCCGTGTGAAGGTCAGACTGTGGTCAGATAAAGACGGATTTCTGGATTTACTGGTCTGTTGGGAAGTGGCCGCATGGGGAGAAGTCATTGTGGTGAGGGGAGCTGAAGGACATTCTGGGGTGGGAGGAGCTGGTGTGTGATCAAATCTGTTGAAGAATAGGTTTAGTTCATTAAGCCAGTTAACATCTGCCTCAATCTGGCAGACCGACTGTTTATGACCCGAAATTGACTTAAGCCCCTCCCAGACCCCCCTTATGTCTTTTCTTTCCATTTGCTTTTCCATTTTTTCCTTATAACTGGATTTTCCTTGCCTGATTAGATGCCTCAGCTCCTTTTGTACTTCCCTCAACCCCTCCTTATCTTTTGTCCTGAATGCCATCTTTTTCTCCTTAAGTAGTGTTTTTATATCAGAGTTAATCCATGGTTTGTTGTTGGAGAAGCACCTCACCACTTTTGTGGGTACTGTGTTGTCCACACAAAAATTAATGTAGTCCGTTATGCAGTGTGTGAGTCCTTCTATATCTTCTCCATACGAATCCTGCAAAACTTCCCATGCGGTTGTGTCAAAACAATCCCTCAGAGCCTCATCACTCTCCTCGGACCATATCCTCACTGTGAGGGTGACAGCTGGTTCTCTACGTACTAGTGGCTTGTACACAGGTCGGAGATGTACTAGGTTGTGATCCGATCTTCCCAGGGGCGGTAGGGCTGATGAGTTATATGCCTCCCTCACGTTGGCAAAGAACAAGTCCAGTGTTTTGTTGTCTCTTGTGTGGCAGGTTACATACTGTGTGAAACTGGGAAGTGTGGATGATGGAGAGGCATGGTTGAAATCGCCAGACACAAGAAGGAGGGCCTGGGGGTGCTGAGACTGTAACTGGCTCAGCGTGGCTTGTAGGACCTCGCAGGCAGCGTCAGCTTTCGCAGATGGGGGGACATATGCAGCTATCACGATGACATGTGATAGTTCCCTTGGTAGATAGAAAGGTCTCATGCTCACAGCTAATAGTTCAATGTCCTTACAGCAAGTTTGCTCCTTAATCACAATGTGCCTAGGATTGCACCATCTATTATTCACAAACATTGCCAGCCCCCCTCCTTTCCTCTTACCGCTCTCCCTTGTCCTGTCTGCCCGAAGGAGTTTTAAACCATCCAAGGAGACCAGAGAGTCAGGAGTAACTTCAGTGAGCCAAGTCTCTGTAAGTAGCATCATGCTGCACACCCGAAACTCCTAATGGTGCCTGGTGAGCGCTGTTAGTTCATCCATCTTGTTTGCAAGAGATCTCACATTGCCCATAATGATGGAGGGAACAGTTGGTCGGTAACGCCTCTTTTTAATCCTCTGAAGAGTTCCTGCTCTGCAGCCCCTCCCCCGCTTTTTCTTTCTTCAGAGTTCTTGGGGGATGGGTGGGCAAATGGTATGCAGCCCTGTTCTTGTGACTCTAAGCTGCAGTAATTTCTCTCTTGTGTAGACAAAAGAAATGCCTGCAGACACAAGAGTCCCCATTTCAGCAGGACAAAAAGACAGATAAAAACAAAAAAAAAAAGTATCACAAAGGTCCAATTCCAAGTCTTTGTTTCTTCATTTCTTCATAGTGTAAAGTCCATTAAGTAGAGAGATAAAAAACAGACAGAGAAAGAAAAAATAAGAGAGAGAGAGTCTCAGAGCTGCCTAACAGGCAGCCACTTCAGCGGCGCCATCTTGGAAATAGTTAATCTTTTATGTTAATCTCATATAGCCATACATATATACTCATTATCATGAACCAATGTTTCAAGACTTTGTATTTCATATCAGCCATGACCTTTCCCTGATATTCTTCATTTTTGCACACATTCTCATTTTTATACACAGTAAACAATTTGTACTGCCAACTTTTTTTAGACAGTGTGACCAGACATGGTCACAAATATGGGTTAAGGAGGAAGGATGCGAGGGAGTCAAAATTACTTCATCCATCATTGTTAGGTAACATAAGAACCATTGTGTGACATGGGTTAAATATAATTTGAGAAGAATTCCCAGAAATTGTGTAAAATCCCATATTTGTATGCCAATAACCCATCCCTAATTTACGTAATATGATTGATTACTACTGTTTTTTTATACCCTATAAAATAAAGGACCAGTGGTCTTCCCGGAGGAGATCTCTGGCAGTTACAGACAAATCTGTGTCGTCTCTGTCTTATTTGCTTATACACCGGTACCGGGTTTACCTAATCTACCTGGGAGTTTATTTTACTCTATCACAGGCAAGTCAGAATACCGACAGGTACTCTTTAAAACTCTGAGGCCTCATGCACATTATGGCTCTGTACAGCTCCAAGTTTTACCGAGCCATGCAACTTGGTGGTCCCTTATTGTTACCTTGTATGAATCTGATTTAATACAATGAAGCCAAATTCCATCAGATACCATATTAGTGAGAGTTAAAATGGTGCTTCACACAGACACCATACATGTGGTAGATGGAGTTGTGCTGAGCACAACGACATCCATAGCAGTACTGCCGCCAATCCTCCCAGTTCCCTCCCTGCTACATTTTTTCCTCTTCCTCTGGGCAGTCTGATGTCTGATGAAGGTCCTACAAGACCAAAACATCACATATTGTCTGTGGCTTGCCAATATACTTTTTCATGCTGCATTGACAATTGAGTGCCAGAATTATTTACATTGTTGATAAAGTGAATTCATTTCTGGGTACTGAATATATCTGCTTAATCGAGTGCCATATCACTAGTAATTACTTAGCAACAATTGCTAACTGTGCTCATGAAAACAAAAGTATATATCTGACTAATATAGAAATATTTGTATTGTTATGAAGTACTTTAATGTAGCATTATTATTACAGATGAGAAATGCAAAGCAACGGCATTTCCTTAGGCTGCTTTATAGTGGCTATGATTCGTCTTAGTCACACACCTATAGTTATAGTTATATTAGTGTTATCACACCTATAGTTCTTAATAAATAGCTGTGCTACAAGAAGGGTTACCTGCAAGACATTATGGGGAAGTCTGCTGGGCTGCAGTCTGAGGTCATATAATCCTTTATCTTTGTCTTCATCTGATCTGTGAAATAGTGACCACCTTTGAGCTTTCATGTTGGGCAAATCCCAAAAGTTTCTAATCCACTGAAATCTAAAACTTTTAGAAATTTCATAATGAATTCTATTTGTGCCCAATCGATTCACTCATGTCTAGATACTCTTGTTTCCTTATTTTTTCCAGCAAAAATGTAGGAGAAAATATCAAAGATACTATTTCTGAAAACTATTATTAGATTGCACACCAATAAGAGTACATTTAGGTTTAAGGCACTGTATTGTAGTTTACAGAGATATACTGTATGGGTTAAAGTGTGATGGAATGTTCTATAGCTGCCATGTTCTCCTTATCCCCTCTTTCATTGTTGCCCTGTTTTCTATCAGTGAAATAAGCACAGAATGAAAGTCTTATCTGAGAATGCAGACTTTGTAGCGGTAACAGCTTGAGCATGCACAGCAAAGTACAAAGATTTTCTCTTTTTGAAGCTATGGTCTAAATATAAAATGTCAAGCTGTCTAAGGAAATAGTATTATTCCACAGTATAAACTCTTACAAAAATAATAAATTGACTTTAACAAGTAGAAAAGCTTGATATATTTGCACCATATATGACTTAGGTAGGCAACCATTAATGTTTTCTTATTGAAGTCCCCATGCCAAGGAAGGTAGAGGAGCAGGTACATCATTGTCACTAATATAACACCATTTAAACTTCAAAGTAGTGTATGTAAACTGCGGCCCCTAAGATCAGAAAAGTCTTTCCCAGTTGTGCTGTTTAACCATCAACATCTGACAATGTCAAGGACATAGTGTTTAGACTTGATGCAATTGTACAAGTTTATTAACACATTTTTTACAGTCTATATGGATTTTCACATTCAATGAATATTTGTGCCTTGAAAACAGTTTTTTTTATGCACAAATAATATCACTTTCAATTTATATAATTTTATAAAAAAATAGATATGACTTGTCTAAATAAGCATAAACCTAAAACTAGATTTAGGGGGCAGTCCAAGAGAAGTAAATTTAGCACTGGTCACGCAAGCACAGCAACACTTCCTTCATGTGGAACATATTAGAGAGCCTTTGGTGCCCCATTCTCCTGATCGCTGGGGATTCCATCAGTCGGACCCCAAGAATCTGACACTTATCACCTATTCTCTGTATAGAGAATAAGTCTGCGGCACAGCCCCTTTCAGCTTCAATGGTTGACTAGTTTCTAATTCCCTGCCCAAAGTTACTGCCAGGTAACAAGCAACAAAATGACCTGTATATGTGACAGTGACTACAAAAGTCTGTAAAAGCGCTACGGAATATGATGGCACTATACATGTAAGCAAAATAAATAAATAATAATAAATAACTGTTGTTCAGACATGTGAAGAATATCGCCTTACTAAGCCACTTGGCGTACCTGCGATCACCCTTCTAACCTTCCACTTACCCCCCCCCGCGAGCGGACAGAGTTCGTAGGATAGAATGAAACGAGCTGTATAAATTTTATATATTTAATAACCCAAGTGGGTCGGTACTAATTAATAGCATATACAGAAATATACAATATTAATATGATCAAGCATAAACATACAAGCAAAAAGCGATGATACAGCACATAAAACAAAAATGGGAATAAAATATAGAGTAATACCAGACCTCAGGAAGATTCCTGATCACAGCTATCTCTTAGCTGTATCTCTACCAGCTTCCACACAAAGACAAAGAAAACTCACCCACCTCAGTGTCAGACCCTTTTCAGCCCCACCCTTCACCTCCCCCCCAGCCAGCCCTCTCCTCACGAAAAGAGGAATCTGTGCTGGTTAGAAGGAAAGATGGGTGCCTTCCTAGGTGCGGGGAGGGGTGGGCGAAGTTAAGGTCACCGGACCACTATCCTCCATCTCCATCTGGCCAGGGATAAAAACCAGTGAGGCATAGCGTCCAGCAGCGTAACCTCACTTAAGCACCACATTCCAACAAGTGGGGGAAGGACTGACATGAGCAAGTAAAAACACACTTCCAAGCAAGATATAAAACTGAGGGTCGGTTCATCACAAGACAAAAACAGAAATAACAAAGAATATATTTATTTTAGAAGCAAATAATCTTCCTAGTTTTAATTTCTGAAACTTTAGAAAAGATCTTCAAAGAAAATGTATAATCTGCTAATCATATATTGTTAAATCAAAAATAATTCATATAAACATATGGGGTGTTTATTATGTGGTAACTTGACTATCCATGCAAAAACATTAAATTTCTGTCGTTTCTAGAGTAGACAATTCCTGTTTCCTGCAGCTCACATTTCACTTTTGTTATGTAAATTGTGTCAGCAGAGGGTTATGGATTTAATGACAGCTCTATTGTCCTTCTGGAATGCTAGCTGAAGGCAGGATGACAACACCATATACACAGATAAAGCTCTACATATGCCAGTATCAGTCCTTGACTTCTGGGGGAAGAGACTGTACTTACTGTAATCACTTATACTTGCCAACAGTCCCAAATTTGCTGGGATTGTTCCAAATTTCAGAGACAGTCCTGCCCCCAAAAGAGGAAGTTAAGAAAAATCTGGTCTTGGCTGGGTTTGGGTTACTAGCGTGGCCAGGGCTTTAATTCCCCAATTTTATCAAGACAAATCTTAGTAAATTCAATCACTTTGTGGAGACTGTTTTAGTCTGTTGAAATGTATATTAATCCATACAGCACACAGCCTGCTGCGCTAACCAAACAGAAAACACAGGAAGGGAATGTTTGCCTCCAAAATGACAGTTCTCAGGGATGATTTTATAGGTGAAAAGTAATAACTATTACATAAAAAATAAAAAATTACATAAAAATAATACATTTAAAATGAAATTCATGGCACGGTACCTTGTTAAACAAGTAAATGCATTCTGATTGTCTACAAACGAAAAATTATATACTAACAAGTATTGTAAAATATCTCACGGCTGTGACTAGATGGACATGTTAACCATTATTCCTTCATGTATCTGTATATGTTTTTCTAAATGTGTTTTTATTACTTTTCTCAGTTTTAAAAATGTTCTGACATGTTATTTAGTCATGTTCATAAATAATGTTATATAATGTACTTATAATGGCAAGGTATTAACAAACATTATCATTTTAACATTATTCAAACACCCTTGGCTGCCTACTGTATAATGCAAAATTCAGAATAAAATAATGAAATTGCCTTATCTTCAAAGTATATGTCTATTTTGCATCACTTTTATCATATGACAGACTGGATAAATTAGCTTTATTTGTAGCGCTTCTGGTGAGACAATAACAGTATCATTTCCCACAAGCAAGAGAAATAAATACATGAAAAGATGTTGAAGCGTGTGATAGAGCATGCAAATATCTTCGTGAATAATATGTTTAGTAGCATTTCATACTGTAGTTTGATAATGCCATTATTCACTGAATAGCTAAATAAATGAGCAGGAGATGACATAGAACATGTTATGAAACTTTTATGTGCTATGTTGTGTAATAAAACTGTCAGCATGTGCAGCAGTGATGTGACATCTATAATGACTATACAGTGACTGGTTGCTGCAGTCAGGTCTGAAGTATAGTATGTCACCACTACAGCCTAGGAGACCACGTTTTGGAACATGGGACCATCTGTTCTAGGTGGCCTTAAGCCACAACCTTAAATGACCTGCAACATTCCAGGGCTAGCAGTGTGGAGATGATACCAGGGAAGAAACCCAAGATAGTGACTACTCACTCCTTCTTGCGTCACAGGGGCTTTGGTGCCAAATCCTCTCACAGGCCCTGGGATGTTGATGGGGTTACACATGGATGATAGTAGAGGTTTCCCCCGGGGCACTTACTGCAGTGGGTCTCCTGAATGTTGATGTTTCAGGGTGCCCTTGGAGTGGTTGCCAAGTGATGGCTAACTCATCCCACCTTCCTCTCTAGAGCAGAGGCCACTCCCATTTACCCAGAAGTATAGGAATGACTGGTTAACTCTTCAGGATCCAGCATAAAGATGAAAAAAGTGCTATAATGATTGTTCAACCATAGTATGACAATTAAATACAACATTTTAATACAAGCAGTGTCTATAAGAGGCTTTGCCTCAGTTGTCACTATCAATGTCTACTACAGATTTTGCCATGATTTCTGTCAACAGATACGTCCCCTGACACAAAAACGCCAGATGCCTTCAGACTCCCTACCTCAGGTATCTTCCCCTTTTGCATTAAACTACTGTTTGAGTCTGATGTGCACTTCTCACAATTGCAAATCATACAGAACACAGCATGTTCATGGTTCTCGGGTTTGGATCCATAATGTAAATGATGTTTCTCTTATGATTGTGATTCGTTATTATCCAGTTTATCCCCCCATGGCTTACTGTATAATATTGTTTATTGGACAGAACAACTGTCAGAACAACTGACTGTCAAAAAGCAAGCCTAACACACACAAAAAAAAAAAAAAAACTATCAGAAATGTGAATGTAGCCTTACTGACACAGATAATGTATAAAATTTGCAACATTTCTATCTGCTTCTCTTTTAAATTGTGGACATCTTTTAAGTATATTTTCATCACTGCCATGTTACCCAGCAATATATTCACTTCATAACATGTCTGCCTTCAT
Organism: Leptodactylus fallax; assembly: GCA_947044405.1. Classification (NCBI taxonomy): domain Eukaryota; kingdom Metazoa; phylum Chordata; class Amphibia; order Anura; family Leptodactylidae; genus Leptodactylus; species Leptodactylus fallax. The sequence continues at coordinate 8,082,084 of CAMRHE010000036.1, forward strand.
GTTTGCTACAAATCTTGTAATGGCACACAAAAGCATGACTTGAGGTGTAGGTAGCACTAACTAAATGTAATCATTATTACCATATGAAAAGATTTGGTATCTCTCACAGAGATATAGGTTGTGTGGATCAGACAGACTACAACATGGAGCTGTAGATGTGCCCAGCATTAATGACGTCACACTCCACTAACAAGAATTTCCCCCCTATGTTTACATGGATGATGAGACAGAGAATAAAATGATAGGTGTCACTGAAGCCTAACCAATGTGGTTGCTATGCAATGGCCCCCATATTAGGGATGTAATGTTTTGCGAAGGAAGCTACATAAAAAAGAACAGGTGATACGTGTGATTCTTTAACATTTTGCTGACTAATAGAGATGAGTGAATTTTTCAAAAATTCGATTTGGCTGCTTTGCCAAATTTTCCAAACCAATTTGTTTCGATCCGAATTAATTTGCAGCGAATCACGTTAAAAAACAGCTATTTCCTGGCTGCAAAGAGCCTGTATAGTGGTGTAGAACACTGTGCTTTGCAGTAACACGCATAGGGAGCCTGCTGTGGTAGTGAATCAATACTGTGAGTCGCTATGACACGCACATGACAGGCGTCACTCTTAGAACCACTGCACACTTCACTTATTTGGCCAGTTATGGGTCCAAAACTGACCAACTAACTCAAGTGTGAACTCAGCCTTACAGGTCGATGTTAGTGCCAGGTATAAAGAACCATGCAGAGGCCCAAGATCCTACTGTAGCGTGAAAGAGCGCACTATTTTTACCTCCGTCGTCTGCTGATTCCACATAGATGTCTACAGAACCTGTTCTATTAAATGCTTATACAAGTAGAGCCCCCCTGACAGAGTGGAGAGGGTGTCAGCAGTAAGTTTGTGCTGACTTCACTGATCCTGTCTGTTGAGCATCCACCTTCACTCGGTCAGGATTTGGTCACTAATCCATCAGTATTGTTCATGCCAAAATATAAACAGGAGTGGATCCGAAACAAAGATGACACGTGAATGGATTATCTGTATGTCTTCTGTGTTTTCTACCCACTCCTGATTTTGGCTACCAAATCATAAGTCAATTCTGATGGGAACATACAGGCCTTATAGCCAGTGGTGAACCTAGCCTCTTTGCTGCCTGAGGCGGACTATAGAAAGACGCCCCCCCCCCCAAAAAAAAAAAACAACTGAGTTTCCATGCTACTAGTTTAACACACTGTTATCGTCACACAATATACACAATACACAAAGTTATCAAACAGTTTTTAAGAATTCTTCTTACTGTATTACTTCAGTATCAGATCAACAACACGGCATTAACAATGAAAGTAACGTCACATATCTTCTGCTTGGTGGATGGACGAGCCCACGTGGCCCCCATTCTCTATAATAGGAGCCCCGCAGATAGCTGAGTACTGGACTTCGGGTATCTTTGGCACTCCCATTGAAGTGAATGAGAACCACGCGGGTTCGTCCATCCACCAAGTGACACACCTATATATATGGCTGCGGTCAGGCTGAATTCCCACCTAGTGGGGGGAAAAACCCAATTCTCAGGCCCAGTGGGGGTCTCAGCAGACAGACCCCCATCACTCAGGTATTTATCCTCTATCATTTAGGTGTATACAGGGCAGTAACATTTTGTGACTTACCGGTGACGTCTCTGACTAATCGGTCACATTTCCCTTCTCTTCCCTTTGGACCGCCATGACCATTTCTTCCATCTGTGACTTGTCTCTGTAAAGGTTGCAACACAGACATCTTTGGCTCCTCACTTTTCCAGGCATCCGACCCACATTGTCCTCACCTGCACACCCATCCTGCTGCTACCCCAATTATAAAATATATGATATAACCCCCCATAATGAATAATACCACCAAGTGCATCTTTATATTAATAATGTCCATGTGTACCCTGTATAAATAGTGGCCCTTATTAATAATACCCCAGGTGTTAACTAATTAAAAGGTTTTCCAGGTCATTAATAAACTAATCAGTGGGGTTCAAAAACCCAGGACCCCCACTGATCAGCTGTTTGAATGGTACCTGTGTAAGCGCCATGACCGCTTCTCTGTTTACATAGTGTATTTCGTCTCATAGCGGCCATGTAATGTAACTGCAGCCTCATCCTGTACATGTCTACAGTATGTGACAAGGCTACAATTACATCACACGGTCACTATAAACAGACAGCGTATAATATAAACAGGCGCCATAGCCCATGTTTATAGCGCCCCATTTACACACACTATAAAGTTCCACAGCAGCCCCTGCACACAGTATTACACAGTGTTATGGCCCGCAGCGGCCCCTGCACACTGTATTATGCCTCTCAGCGGCCCCTGCACACGGTATTATGCTCCATAGTGGCCCCTGCTCACGGTATTATGCCCCGCATTGGCCACTGCACACGGTATTATGCTCCGCAGCAACTCCTGCACACAGTTTTATGCCCCATATTGGCCCCTGCACTGGTATTATGTTCCATAGTGGCCCCTGCACTTGTATTATGCTCTATAGTGGCCCCAGCACACGGTATTATGCTCCATAGTGGCCCCTGCACTGGTATTATGCTCCAGAGTGGCCCCTGCACAGGGTATTATGCTCCATAGTGGCCCCTGCACTGGTATTATCCTCCATAGTGGCCCTTGCACTGGTATTATGCTCCATAGTGGCCCCTGCACTTGTATTATGCTCTATAGTGGCCCCTGCACTCGGTATTATGCTCCAGAGTGGCCCCTGCACAGGGTATTATGCTCCATAGTGGCCCCTGCACTTGTATTATGCTCCATAGTGACCCCTGCACCCGGTATTATGCTCTATAGTGGCCCCTGCACTTGTATTATGCTCCAGAGTGGCCCCTGCACAGGGTATTATGCTCTACAGTGGTCCCTGCACAGGGTATTATGCCCCATAGTGGACCACCCATGAACTATTATTATACTCTGGGGTCTTTTCAGACCCCAGAGTATAATGATTGGAGACCCAGGGGAGAATACAAACATAAAAATCAGAGTTACTTACCTATCCTGGACACCGGTGCACTCCTTGCAGCTTTCGGCCCTGTTTAATTGCGCACACACGTCACGTGATCAGGCCGGCGACGCGACCTGATGACGTCACCACAGGCCTCAAGCCTGCTCGGAGTTACATCGGATCGCAGGAGGTGAGTAACACTGTTTTTTATGTTCCCTCACCAACCCTAGGCCTCCGATTATTATACTCCGGGGTCTGAATAGACCCCGGAGTATAATAATAGTAGTATTTGCGGCCCGCGGCCTAACTTACCGATGCCCGCGGCCGCTCACAGCGGCATCCGCTTCCCTTTCTGCGGCCCATAGCAGAAGGGGAAGCGGGGGCGGCCACGAGCAGACGCGGGTAGGTAAATAAATAGGCCCTGACCTGCCGGGGATACTCCAACAGGTTACGGCCTATTTATATAGATAAAAAAAAAGCTATACTCACCTGCGATGCCTTGATGCAGCCGCCGCCGCCGCCTCCTCCTCTTGTCCGCGACGTCTGTGTCTCAGCGTAGGCGGCGTGATGACGTCATTGTATCGCCGCCTGCGCTGAGATGCGACGTCTTGTAAACCAGCACAGGACAGGCCGCGCTCAGCTCTGGTTTTTTTTTTTTTTTAAAGCGGCCTGTCCTGGGCTGGCTTACATTAAATAGTAAAATGCCACCCCCCGGACAGTGCCGCCCGAGGCGGCCGCCTCACCTCGCCTCATTAGCGGTGCGCCCCTGCTTATAGCTGCTACACAGACAGGATCCATTGTGCGTCTCATTTTTCCTTCCTTCTGACAGATCAGAAGAAGGGTCAAATAAATGATGATGTCAACCAGGCCAAAAAGACAAAATAGTGGCCCAGTCATGGAGTGGGGAGGGTGGGAACAGCATGAGAAGTAACATAGTATTGAGGTAGCAGCAGCATGAGGAGGTCACAGAGTGGCAAGGTGACATAATGTGGAGGTGGCAGCAGCACAAGAAGGCCACAGAGTGGCAAGGTGACATAATGTGGAGGTAGCAGCAGCATGAGGAGGCCACAGAGTGGCAAGGTGACATAATGTGGAGGTGGCAGCAGCACGAGAAGGCCACAGAGTTTCAAGGTGACATAATGTGGAGGTAGCAGCAGCATGAGGAGGCCACAGAGTGGCAAGGTAAAATAATGTGGTGGTAGCAGCAGCATGAGGAGGCCATAGAGTGACCCGGTGACAGAGTGGGGAAGTGGGTGGCACAAACAGTACCCGCTGACGATGGTGGCTGTAAGAAGTAGCACTTGGCATCAGATGTGTAGCATCAGGCGGGTGGCAGCATCAGAATAGTAGCTGAGGCAGGTAGCCAGAAGAAACTGGTCTCTTTTGTCAAGGTTTGGGTGAGGCAGCATGGATGATTTAATCTGATGCATCAGGCATTGGTGGGTGGAAATCCTGGCTGATCCATGCCTGATTCATCTTGACAAAGGTCAGTTTCTCCAAATTTTGGACAGGCAAGTTTTCCTTGGGGTAACTATGGCCCCCACCACACTAAACACCTGCTCTGATTCCACACTACTTGCCGGGCAGGGCAGCTTTTCCAGGGCAAACTCGGCCAGTTGCGGCCACAAATCCAGTTTGGCTGCCCAGTAGTCCAACGGATCTTCGATGACAGGTGGCAGGGTGCACTCTAAGTATGCCACCACCTGCTGGTTTTGCTCTATGTCTAGCTGCTGGTAAGTAGTTTCTTCACTATGCAGGTGAAGAAAGCTGCTCATCAGCGACTCTAGGCTCAGGCTGCTGCTGATGGAGCTGATACTGCTCCTGCCCCCTAACCCCCCTCACAGCAGCCATGGCAGTGCAAGGTGAGCGCCCAGAGCCCAGACCTGCGAGAAGATGGACAATGGCGCAGATAGGCAGCAGCCAACTGACTACATAGGATGTCTCTATAGTAGTTCAGTTTGTCCTCCCTCTCAGTGGGTGTAAAAAAGTACTTCTCTGGCTGAGGGAACAGAAAAGGATTGAGGCAGGTTGAGGACAGGTGAGGGCACAGGGCCTGCTCCCGGGCCATGCCAACCAAGGGTTGTGTCTGACGAACCCACCGACTCTTGGTTGGGGGTGTCTGATGTCACTTGGGATGAAGTGGATGACCGAGTCAACCATTCTAGAACCGCTGGGTTGCTGGTCAAGACACGACCGGTACCTGACACTGGGAGCTCAGGCCTCTGTAAGTTACCCCTGTTGCCACACTCCCTTACTCTGCTGCGACCTGTGCCTGCGCAGAAACATTTAGGCCTGTGCCCCTCCCCTGTGCAGGGCCTGTCGCTTCTCTGTCTGACATACTGTTAGATCAAATAAGTAAATGAAAAGGAAATTAATACAGGGCAAAAAGGCCTGTAATTTTCTACCTTCAAGACACAACGGCTAATAAGCCACTTATTTTTTCCTACTAATAAACGCCAAGGAAAGGCGTTATAACAGATAACTGCGGTGATTAACGGATAGCAATCCTTTTTTTTTTTGCCACTAATATGTTGCAAAAAAAGGCCTGTAATTTTCTCCCTTCAACACACAACAGTGAATAAGCCACTTATTTTTTCCCCACTAATAAATGCCAAGAAAAGGATTTACAACATATAACTGCACCGCACAAGGACTAATAAGACCCCAATAATTTGAATTACACAGGTATGATCTATTGCAAACCTGCAATGAGCAGCAGTATAATGTCAGTCAGTGCAGCAAGGTGTAGTAGGATTGTTCCTATTACCCAGGCTGCAAACACCCCAAATGAACCCTGTTCTGCTTCAATACTCTGTATAGATTCCTCCCTATCCTTTCCCTACGCTTCTAATGCTCTTTCCCTGAACTTCGATTGAGCAAAATATCAGCTTTCAAGTCTTTTCTATCACTTTCCCTAGCGCCCGCTGACGTCTCTCCCTACACTAAGTACACTGGAAAATGCCTGAATCCAAGATGGCGGAGGGTATTTATAGGGCTGTGACATCACAGGGCTGGCTGGCTGCTGATTGGCTGCACGCATGGCATTGTGGGTGATTCCGCGTTCCCAGAGTTCCTTGCTCCCTGTCCTAACATGTGCAGCAGCCATTTTAAGAAAAATGCGAATCTCTACCACGAAGTATGAGGAAATCCAGATTCATAGTGAATCGAATATTTCCTGAAATTCAGTTCGAATTCTACTTTGTCAGCTTCGATTCGTTCATCTCTACTGACTACCTGTTGAGTATATATGTAAAGATGGCAGCTGTTTAACTCTGCAAGGCCCTACCTGCATGAGATTATGCTGCTTCAGGAAGGAAAACATTGCAATGTTATAATGTTAATATTTAACCTTATGGGGGGCACAATGTGCAAAAAATAAAAAGGGAAAAAAAATAAGGAAAAAAATAAAATAAAATAAAGTGAAATTTAGAAAAAATTCATTTCACTACCATGCCCACATCACAGGTTCTAGCACCACCCCTGACAACACAAAACTATGTGTCACCTACATAAAGAATTACCATAACAGAGAGGGAAAATATATATAAAATGTTTTTGTAGCATTTAGTGCTTTAAAAAAAAATAAAAAACAAATACATTTCCCCTCCTTTTTTACATTTTCCCACAAAAAAAAGAAAAAAGAAATGCAAAAATTAAAATGACATAAGCCCTATGCATCACCAAAAAAGACACAAAAATTATTTGAATAACTTGAACAAAAAATTTTTTATAGCCTTCAAAAGCTCATGTACCAAAAAGCCTGAAAATGTGTTTGTCATGAACCAGGGTAAAATGTCCCTGGTCACGAAATGTTTAAAGAGGTGTTCCTACTATACAAATGTTTGATATATGTACATAATTTACGATATACATGTGCTAAGTGGACATCTGGGATCCTTACATAACAAAGATACCTATTTACTAAACATGAAAGCAGCCTTCCCCAAAGAATGCAATGATGAGGTGCCCATGGTTGGGCCATCCTTGAGCCTATGGGGGTTACAGAAGGAGCTAAAACTCAGTTGGGGGGGGGGGGGTCCATTACTAACATTTGTGTGCACAGATTTATAAATATACTGTATATGAATTGCTATTTTAATATACATCTTCTAAATATAAAGAAAGCATCTTAATTCTGTAAAGCAACTCATTGGTTAATAGAATCTTCATAATTATTTCTAGTAAAAATATTTAGAAAAAACAAGTGTTATCATCCTGCATTGCACTCAATGGGTTTGTTCACCACCCTCAGTTTTGCCTCAAGCTGAGTAACTATGGCACACTTGATATTAATTGCGGATGTAAATGTCTGTGTCATCAAAAGATGTTATTTACCGAATGGAATCTTGATCATTTCTGCATTACACTTCTGATAATTGCTGTTTTTGTTTTACTTTGGTTAACAAATTCATTCCTTCATCGCTGCAAAACAAAGTGACTAGGGCATCTTATTGTATATAAATGGTGTACCAGTTATTTCCCAATTATCTATTTCTTATTGTCATTTTTGGGATAACAGGAAACAACACCAGCTATCTCATTTACATAATGCAGTGACAAACTGAAAATATATGTTAATTCAAGCTTCTTACACGCTGAGATTTTTCCCTAGTGTTCTTTTTTTTTGCATAAAAAAGCCTTAAAAATGCAACTATTTCTGTGTAGATTTTTAGGCCTTTTTTGTTTTGCATGTTTTGTGCGCACATAGTTTTTTTCTTCTCAAATAACTTTTTATTTTCGGTATTGTAGATAAATAACCATATAAACAGTATCGCATGGCAGTTCATGCACATACATAAAGGAAAACAAAAGTAAACATATTGTCAGGTCGTCAATGCGAGATAGATTCGGCACACTACCAGGAGGTGTAATGGAGTATAGCCTGTGGCGTAGCTAGTGGGGAGGGTGGGCAGAGGGGGAAGCTGCCCTGGGCCCACTGACTCTGTGGGGTCCAACTCAGTGCCACCATTAATACAAGCTTTACTTTTAACTAGCGCGGGTCAAGAAGAGGAGGCGGAGGCTCCATTCATCAAAGGATCGCAGGTAGGTGAGTATAACTTTTTTTTTTCTTTTGTGGATGTTTTAATAGTATAAGGGGTTGTTAGGAGGGAGAATTATAAGGGAGGATTCATTAGGGGGCATTAGGGCAATAGGGGGATCATTTATATAAGGGGCATTATGAATACAAGGGTGGGATGTTATTTATATAAGAGGCACATTAGAGGCACAGTATTTACAGTCATATGAAAAAGTTTGGGCACCCCTATTAATCTTAAACATTTTTAGTTCTAAATATTTGGGTGTTTGCAACAGCCATTTCAATTTGATATATCTAATAACTGATGGACACAGTAATATTTCAGGATTGAAATGAGGTTTATTGTACTAACAGAAAATGTGCAATATGCATTAAACCAAAATTTGACCGGTGCAAAAGTATGGGCACCTCAACAGAAAAGTGACATTAATATTTAGTAGATCCTCCTTTTGCAAAAATAACAGCCTCTAGTCGCTTCCTGTAGCTTTTAATCAGTTCCTGGATCCTGGATGAAGGTATTTTTGACCATTTCTCTTTACAAAACAATTCCAGTTCAGTTAAGTTTGATGGTCGCCGAGCATGGACAGCCCGCTTCAAATTATCCCACAGATGTCAATGATATTCAGGTCTGGGGACTGGGATGGCCATTCCAGAACATTGTAATTGTTCCTCTGCATGAATGCCTGAGTAGATTTGGAGCTGTGTTTTGGATCATTGTCTTGCTGAAATATCCATCCCCGGCGTAACTTCAAATCGTCACTGATTCTTGTACATTATTCTCAAGAATCTGCTGATACTGAGTTGAATCCATGTGACCCTCAACTTAACAAGATCCCGGGCCGGCATTGGCCACACAGCCCCAAAGCATGATGGAACCTCCACCAAATTTTACAGTGGGTAGCAAGTGTTTTCTTGGAATGCTGTGTTTTTGGACGCCATGCATAACGCCTTTGTATGATCAAACAACCAATATTTGTTTTATCAGCCACAGGACCTTCTTCCAAAATGAAGCTGGCTTGTCCAAATGTGCTGCATACCCAGGCGACTCTGTTTGTGGCGTGCTCAGAACGGCTCTCGCACACTCTCCCAACAGCCCCTTGTGCAAAGTGTGCTGTATTGTTGACCGATGCACAGTGACACCACTGCAGCAAGATGATGCTGCAGCTCTTTGGAGGTGGTCTGTGGATTGTCCTTGACTGTTCTCACCATCTCTCTCTGCCTTTCTGATATTTTCTTGGCCTGCCACTTCTGGGCTTAACAAGAACTGTCCCTGTGGTCTTCCATTCCTTACTATGTTCCCACAGGGAAACTGACAGGTTAAATCTCTGAGACAACTTTGTATCCTCCCCTGAACAACTATGTTGAACAATCTGTTTCAGACATTTGAGAGTTGTTTTGAGGAGCCCATGATGCCACTCTTCAGAGGAGATTCAAATAGGAGAACAACGCAATTGGCCACCTAAATACCCCATGATTGGATACACCTGGCATGAAGTCAAAGCCAGGAGGTACAAAACCAATGGCCAGAAGCAGTAAAAAGTAGTTAGGAGTATCAAATCAATAAAATGATAAGGGTACCCAAATGCACCGGTCAAATTTGGTTTAAGCATATGCACATTCTGTTAGTAGAAAAACCCACAATCCTGAAATATTACTGTGACCATCAGTTATTAGTATATCAAATTGAAATGGCTGTGCAAACACCCAAATATTTAGAACTAAAAATGATTAAGATTATAGGGGTGCCCAAACTTTTTCATATGCTGTATGCCAAAGGGAATCAGGGGTATAATATAAGGCAGCAATTAATTTAATTAAGGTGGCACTTGGGCTTTAATAAGTCTAAGGCCCCACGTACAGTGGGGAAAAAAAAGTATTTAGTCAGCCACCAATTGTGCAAGTTCTCCCACTTTAAAAGATGAGAGAGGCCTGTGATTGACATCATAGGTCGACCTCAACTATGAGAGACAAAATGAGAAAACAAATCCAGAAAATCACATTGTCTGATTTTTTAAGAATTTACAGTATTTGAAAATTATGGTGGAAAATAAGTATTTGGTCACCAACACACAAGCAAGATTTCTGTCTCTCACAGACCTGTAACTTCTTCTTTAAGAGGCTCCTTTGTCCTCCACTCATTACCTGTAGTAATGGCACCTGTTTGAAATTGTTATCAGTATAAAAGACACCTGTCCACAACCTCAAACAGTCACACTCCAAACTCCACTATGGTGAAGACCAAAGAGCTGTGGAAGGACACCAGAAACAAAATTATAGACCTGCACCAGGCTGGGAAGACTGAATCTGCAATAGGCAAGCAGCTTGGTGTGAAGAAATCAACTGTGGCAGCAATGATTAAAAAATGGAAGACATACAAGACCACTGATAATCTCCCTCGATCAGGGGCTCCACGCAAGATCTCACTCCGTGGGGTTAAAGTCATCACAAGAACGGTGAGCAAAAATCCCAGAACCACACGGGGGGACCTAGTGAATGACCTGCAGAAAGCTGGGACTAACGTAACAAAGGCTACCGTCAGTAACACACTACGCCGCCAGGGACTCAGATCCTGCAGTGCTAGACGTGTCCCCCTGCTTAAGCCAGTACATATCCGGGCCCGACTGAAGTATGCTAGAGAGCATTTGGATGTTCCAGAAGAGTATTGGGAGAATGTCATATGGTCAGATGAAACCAAAGCAGAACTGTTTGGAAACACAACTCGTCGTGTTTGGAGGAGAGTAAATGCTGAGTTGCATCAAAAGAACACCATACCTACTGTGAAGCATGGGGGTGGCAACATCATGCTTTGGGGCTGTTTCTCTGCAAAGGGACCAGGACGACAGATCCATGCACATGAAAGAATGAATGGGGCCATGTATCGTGAGATTTTGAGTGCAAACCTCCTTCTATCAGCAAGGGCATTGAAGATGAAACGTGGCTGGGTCTTACAGCATGACAATGATCCCAAGCACACCACCAGGGCAACGAAGGAGTGGCTTCATAAGAAGCATTTCAAGGTCCTGGAGTGGCCTAGCCAGTCTCCAGATCTCAACCCCATAGAAAACCTTTGGAGGGAGTTGAAAATCCGTGTTGCCCAGCGACAGCCCCAAAACATTACTGCTCTAGAGGAGATCTGCATGGAGGAATGGGCCAACATACCAGCAACAGTGTGTGCCAACCTTGTGAAGACTTACAGAAAACGTTTGACCTCTGTCATTGCCAACAAAGGATATATAACAAAGTATTGATATGAACTTTTGTTATTTACCAAATACTTATTTTCCACCATAATTTGCAAATAAATTCTTTAAATATCAGACAATGTGATTTTCTGGATTTGTTTTCTCATTTTGTCTCTCATAGTTGAGGTCTATCTATGATGTCAATTACAGGCCTCTCTCATCTTTTTAAGTGGGAGAACTTGCACAATTGGTGGCTGACTAAATACTTTTTTTTTCCCCACTGTCTGTTTATAGTGACTGTGTGATGTAATTCCAGCCTTATCCCATAGATGTGTATAGGACGAGGCTGTAGTTACATTACATGGCTGCTATGAAATGAATACACTATGTAAACAGAGAAGGGGTCACGGCGCTTACACAGGTACCATGGTCGATTCAAACAACTGATCCTGGGGGTCCCAGGTATTGGAACCCCACTGATTTTGTTTTACCTTTTTTTTTTACATTTTAATTAGGAAACACCCGGGGCATTATTAATAAGGGAAACTATTTAAATGGGGTACACAGGGAAGTTATTAATTTAAAGATGCACTTGGGGTTATTATTCATTATGGGGGGTTGTATTATATATTTTATAATTGGGGGTAGCATTAGAATGGGTGTGCAGGTGAGGGCAATGTGGGTCAGGTGCCTGGAAAAGTAAGGAGCCACAGATGTCTGTGCTGCAAACTTTACAGAGATTGAAAGAAGTGGTTATAGAGGTCCAATGGTCCAGCCATCTTTTAATAAATAAGGCCACATAACTGAAGCTCTATTAGTCAGTCACTAGCCGGTATAAGTGCAAGGAGCGCAGTCTAACTTCTAGATGGAAGGTTCAGGATCTGAGGAATAGAAGAGGAAGAAATATTTGTGTAGTGTGCAGAGATGTAGAACAATGTGATCAGGTCATGTGATAAGCCTGCCTAAATAGATGTAATTTTAAGGCAGTTTTGAAGCTGCTGTAGTTGAGTATTAATCTGATTGTCCGGGTTAAAGCATTCCAGAGCACCGGTGCAGCTCGAGAAAAGTCTTGGAGACAGAAGTGAGATGTTCGGATAACAGAGGATGCAAGTCTAAGATCATTGGCAGAACGGTGAGGATGGTTAAGGTGGCAAACAGTGATGAGGGAGGAGATGTAGAGAGGTGCAGCGCTATGGATGGATTTGTGGGTGAGTGTGATAATTTTATATTGTATTCTGTAGTGGACGGGCAACCAGTGCAGTGACTGACACAAGGTAGATGCATCTGTGTACTGCTTTGACAGAAAGATGAGTCTGGCGGCTTCAGGACAATTTGTAGAGGGGGAAGTTTAGTAAGAGGAAGCCCAATTAGAAGAGAATTTCAATAGTGAAGATGAGAGAGAAACAGAGCGACAATGAGGGTTTTTGATGTTTCCACGGTAAGAACAGGGTAAATTCTAGAGATATTTTTGAGGTGCAGGTGGCAAGATCATACAAATGTCTGAATATGTGGGGTGAAGGTGAGATCTGAGTCAAATATAACCCCAAGACAGTGGGCATGCTGCCTTGATGTAATAGTAAGACTGCAGACAGAAATAGAGATATCAGGGTTAGGTCGGTTAGTGGATTCAGATTCAGTTTCTGATAAAGAGAAGACATGATGTTAGAGACAGCAGAGAGACAGTCACTGGTGTTCTGTAGTAGTGGTAGGATGAGGTATATGGCTCGGTGTCATCAGCATAAAGATGGTATAGAAAGCCAAATCTGCTGACAGTTTGTCCAGTAGGGGCTGTGTAGAGAGAGAAGAGGATGGGGCCTAGGACTGAGCCCCATGGGACAAGGGAGGATTTCTTCAATAGCAGGGTTATGACAGCATGTTTGAAGTAGGAGGGAAAGATTCCAGTAGAGAGAGAGAGGTTAAAAATTTTAGTAAAGTGATTTAGTAAGGTAACTGCAGGGAACAGAGACCGGAGGAGGTGTGACAGGATAGGATCACTTGTGCAAGTAGTAGGGAGAGAAGAAGAAAGGAGCTGGAAGACCTCTTCTTCTGTTACTGGGTCAAAGAATGAGAGTTCACAATGAGGAGAAAGGGAGGGAAGGGGACTGATGCTGCTTGGAGATTTGAATATTTCCTGACGGGGGTTGTCAAATTTTGTCTTTGAAGTATGTTGCTATGTCTTGAGCACTGAGGTCTGTGACAGGTACCTGCACCTTCGACGTAAGGAGGAAGTGAAAGGTGTCAAAGAGTTGTTTAGGGTTATTGGAGAGAGAAGAGATGAGAGAGGTGAAGTAGGCTTGTTTGGAGAGGTGAAGGGCATATTTATAGGCTTTGAGCATAAACTTGAAGTAAAGAAAATCTGCAGATGTGTTAGATTTTCGCCATAGATGTTCAGCACATCTTGAGCACCGCTAAAGAAAAAGTGTTTGAGGAGTGTGCCAAGGTTGCCAGTGTCTGTGTTGGGATTTTCGGAAAAGTCAAGGGTGCTACTTTATCCAGGGTGGTATTGAGAGAGAAGAGATTGAAGACAGTGATAACTGTAGGGTGTCTGAGAGGTGCTGCGAGTTTACAGCCCATAAATTCCTGTGTGTGCGGTAGGGTGGTGTGTTTTGTGAAGGACAAGAGTCTTTGATAGTAAAGGAAAGAAGGTTGGGGTTGGAAATTGGCAGAGAAAGAACAGAACCATAAAAAGACCAGATCAAGGATATTACCATCTTTCTGTGTTGGAGAAGAAGTAAGCTGTGAGAGACCAAGAGAGGTCGTTAGTGATAGAAGTCGAGATGCAGATAGGGAACCAGGGGTGTTAATGGCAATGTTAAAATCACCCATAATGAGGGTAGGAATTTCACAGGATAGGAAGTTGGGAAGCCATGAAGCAAAATGATCTAAGAACTGGTAGGGTGATCCAGGTGGACGGTAGATGACAGCTACTCTCAGGGGAAAAGTCTGATAGTGTGGACCTCCAAAAAAGGGAAGGAGAGTGATGGTACTGGGGGAATGACCTGAAAAATATAATGTGGTGATAGAATGACAACTACCCCTCCACCCTGCCTATCCTCAGGTTTAGAGTGCATGAAAATCAGAAGCCATCATAACAGCGTGCAGCAAGAGAGGCAGTGTCAGACTGTGTAATCTAGGTTCCTGTGACAGCCAGCAGGTTAAAAGACTTTGAAGAGATCTTGAATATTGTCAAGTTTGTTGCAGGCTGAGCGGTCGTTCCACAAGAAAAGGAGACTGGTGGAGGAGAAGGAGATGGCAACAGTGAATATCAATAAGATTAGCAGGATTTATTGGTGAGACAGGTACAGAGTTGAGGTTAGCAGAGGAAGGAGGACCAGGGTTTGGAGAGAAATCCCCAGCAGCTAGTAGCAGGAGAATAGAGAGTGACAGCAGATGGTTAAGTGAATTGCGAGAGCATCTAATTTGTTGCACAGAAGCACAAGGTGGGTTAAGATGGTTGAGGAACGTGAAGACAGAATGTACACACGTGGACAAAATTTTTGGTACCCCTCATTTAATGGAAGAAAAACCCACAATGGTCACAGAAATAACTTGAATCTGACAAAAGTAATAATATATAAAAATACTATGAAAATGAACAAATGAAAGTCAGACATTGCTTTTCAACCATGCTTCAACAGAATTTTTTTAAAAAAGAAAACTCATGAAACAGGCCTGGACAGAAATGATGGTTCCCTTAACTTAATATTTTGTTGCACAATCTTTTGAGCCAATCACTGCAATCAAACGATTCCTGTAACTGCCAATGAGAATTCTGCACCTCTCAACAGGTATTTTGGCCCACTCCTCATGAGCAAACTGCTCCAGTTGTCTGGGGTTTGAAGGGTGCCTTTTCCAGACAGCATGTTTCAGCTCCTTCCAAAGATGCTCAATAGGATTTAGGTCAGGGCTCATAGGAGGCCACTTCAGAATAGTCCAATGTTTTCCTCTTAGCCATTCTTGGGTGTTTTTAGCTGTGTTTTGGGTCATTATCCTGTTGCAAGACCCATGGCCTGTGACTGAGACCAAGCTTTCTGACACTGGGCAGCACATTTCTCTCTAGAATCCCTTGATAATCTTGAGATTTCATGGTACCCTGCACAGATTCAAGACACCCTGTTCCAGATGCAGCAAAGCAGCCCCAGAACATAACAGAGCCTCCTCCATGTTTCACAGTAGGAACAGTGTTCTTGTCAAGATATGCTTCATTTTTCCGTCTGTGAACATAGAGTTGATGTGCCTTGCCAACAATTTCGATTTTTGTCTCATCTGTCCATAGGACATTCTCCCAGAAGCTTTGTGGCTTGTTAACATGTAGTTTGGCAAATTCCAGTTTTGTCAGATTCAAGTTATTTCTGTGACCATTGTGGGTTTTTCTTTCATTAAACGAGGGGTATCAACAATTTTGTCCACGTGTGTATGTACATATTGTTATGTATTACAGGGACAGCATGCTCCAGTCCATTCACCAAATAGTCATATTTAAGAGCAACAATTCTTATATTGTTAATAATAGATTAACTTTGTAATTAGTGTTATTAATTAATAATGGGAATGTTGATCACAACTTGATAGTTGGCTTACTTCATGAGTTAAAGCACTGCGTTATCTTAAAAGGAACCTGTTAGCCACTTTATTCTGCCCTATTAGAGGTGTGATTATGCTATAGTTTTTAGAATGTAGGGTCCTTTTATGCAAGCAGATTTTCTTCCCATAACAACTGACGATATTGCAAGCTGATCAGAAGTCATTAGTTTTATTAACATTCAACAATCACCATAATGTATGGAAACATACTACAATTTAATTTTGTAGACCGCAATGCCTAGTTCATACACGGAACATGCTGCTGCCAAACAATGTTTTCAGGACATAATTACTTGGGGCAATGGTTGGAAACAAATGTTTGTTCTAATGTTGGCCTGTGTAAAAGGGTCTATATTCCTTGCAAGATATTGTCAGACTTACTCATAATATTGTGGAATACAATACACTTAAGTCTGGATTCATACTTGCGTTGGATTCTCCACAGGAGACTCCGCTGCAGAATCCACTTAAAATTGGAAGAGAGAAAAGTCCTGCAAAGAAGACTTTCCTCTCCACTGGTTTCAGTATAAAACAAACGGAAACCAAACGGAAACCCGGCAGACCCCATTATAGTCTATGGGGTCCGTGGGTTTCCGCTTGTAACCACTCTTTAATCAGGCAGTCTTTTGGGTTCCCATGCAGAAACCCGAATGCTAGTTATGAATGCTAGAATGAAACCCGAAATGCTAGAATGATAGCGTAACTTAGTACATTAATAAGTTTCACAATGGCAAAAAGAGACAACTATCTGCAACATAAAATAGTATGAATGACATTTAAAACACAATCAAGCACTAATAAACACATAAACACAATAATACTTATTCAAACATGCTATGTTCAGGGAATTTTTTGTCTGTGATGTAAATGTGATTACTACTACAAAGAAAACTTCTACAGAGTTTACAAGTGTCAGTCTATCATTAGGCTTTGTGTCCAGAATGAAAATTGCTGAATTTAATACTTTTTAAAAAAAAATATCAAGTGACATGGAAAATTTTAAAAAATGTATAATCAAAATTCTAAATAAATGTATTCATCACAGAAATATGGTTTGATAAATAAGTAATCTCTGGTGATACATTCCCTTTAAAATTTAAGCCAATAAATTGAATGATGTGCAATGACCTATGCGATATAACATTTCAGTAAAAAGACTATCCATCTGAACAAGGACAGGTGGGAATCATTTATATTTTTTTGCAGTTTGGCTATTCTCACTTTTTCAGCATAGTTTAGCCACATAATGATCTGACATGGATTGATTATCATGCATAAAACATTGCAGAGATATACTCCCCTAGTGAGATGACTTACATGGAGATGCCTAGCAGCAGGATACTGGTTAGAGATCTATGTGAGCAGGTCTTGGGCAAATACATGAATTTCAAATATGAATGAGAAACAAATCTTTGAGGGTGATATACAGAGACTGAGCAAGTGTTCACAGCTGGATGTGACTAAAGCACTTACCCCATAAAATAGAAATTGGCATTTTAGTTTCTTGGCCAGGAACAGTCAGATCAGTGTCATTAATACAGTTCTTTCCTGGTTCCCATCTCGTCTACCTGGAATTCCAATTCAAATATTACAAATGACAATACATCTTGACCTTGCATGAATAAATGACACATGTTCTCTGTGTCCTCTTAACTGAGTCCTCAATGATTTCTTAACATTTATTCTAGCTCTTTTTGTGATATATAAATTATATTTTTAGGAATTAAATAGTAGGAAATCAGTAAAGAATCAGATATATAGTTTAGAAACTGTAACACTGTAATTTTAGTTATAAATAGAGGTATACTTGCAATAATGTGCCAGGACTCTGGGGTCAAAGGCTGCTGGGGCAGAGCTAGTTAAGCTGTTGGAGTAATCCAGTTAAAGTAAAGAGTATTATAGGGTATTGTATGATACCCTACGACAGTGACCATATAGTGATAAATGCCATCTGTACACAGGTGCGTAGATCCATCAGTTATTACGCAGTAAAGTCCAGACTCCCAAGAAATGTCTTCTCTGATTGTAGAAGTTTACTTTCCTTTATTTCTTCATTTATCCCAAAATGATATGGTGACCTCTCCTGACGTCTGCCAAGACATTTTTGGTTGCTCGCTTCTGCAGCCATTTCCAGTCTCTGGCTATAGAGATAAATTCAGATTCAAAATAATTTCCAAAACTGTTTTCAAGGACAAAAGGATCAGTGGTCTGCATATACAGTGGGGAAAAAAAAAGTATTTAGTCAGCCACCATGTAAGGGTCTTGCCAAACGTAGCAATACCCTGACACACTGCAGGGGTCTGGGAGGGAGGACAGAGACAAGTGAGCCCTTATCTCACCCCAGCCACTGTCCCTTCCTACTTGTCTCACTGTCCTAATGACAGGAACAACTTGGAGCCGGTCCCTACTCTGAATAAGTGACAACACAGAACGCAGACAGGACGCACAAACAACAAAGGGAGGTCAGCTAGCCAAGGTGTTGGTAACAAACGAGCTATGCAGTACAGAATCAAAATCCAAGAGAATAGTCAAAGTCAAAGCCAGTGGGTCAGAGAATCAAGTAACAAGGTAACAAGGAATATAATAAAGAGAGCAGGAAAACACAAGTGCAATAACCGGCGACTTGCAGATAAGTGACATCCTGTATAAAGAAAGTCTGGGCCCAGCCCCAGATCTGATAGGTACACAGGCTGTCAGTCTCACAGGCCAGGAAGAGATTAACTCTATACCGTCCAGAGAGAAATGTTCAGAATACGGGTGGGGCCGGAAATCCATTACACTGACTAGGACCATGTTCAGACTGAGCAGCAAGAAACTTACACAAAGAACCAAACTGAACACGCCTCCTTCACCAAAGCGTGCGAGCGGAGGGCAGCGCCGAGACCCGAAACGGCAGAGACGTTACACACCAATCGTGCAAGTTCTCCCACTTAAAAAGATGAGAAAGGCCTGTAATTGACATCATAGGTAGACCTCATCTATGAGAGACAAAATGAGAAAACAAATCCAGAAGATCATTGTCTAATTTTTAAAGAATTTATTTGCAAATTATGGTGGAAAAAAAGTATTTAGTCAATAACAAAAGTTCATCTCAATACTTTGTTATATATCCTTTGTTGGCAATGACAGCGGTCAAACGTTTTCTGTAAGTCTTCACAAGGTTGGCACACACTGTTGCTGGTATGTTGGCCCATTCCTCCATGCAGATCTCCTCTAGAGCAGTGATGTTTTGGGGCTGTCGCTGGGCAACATGGACTTTTAACTCCCTCCAAAGGTTTTCTATGGGGTTGAGATCTGGAGACTGGCTAGGCCACTCCAGGACCTTGAAATGCTTCTTACGAAGCCACTCCTTCGTTGCCCTGGCGGTGTGCTTGGGATCATTGTCATGCTGAAAGACCCAGCCACGTTTCATCTTCAATGTCCTTGCTGGTGGAAGGAGGTTTGCACTCAAAATCTCACAATACATGTCCCCATTCATTCTTTCATGTACACTGATCAGTCGTTCTGGTCCCTTTGCAGAGAAACAGCCCCAAAGCATGATGTTGCCACCTTTATGCTTCACAGTAGGTATGGTGTTCTTTGGATGCAACTCAGCATTCACTCTCCTCCAAACACAACGAGTTGTGTTTCTACCAAACAGTTCTACTTTGGTTTCATCTGACTATATGACATTCTCCCAATACTCTTCTGGAACATCCAAATGCTCTCTAGCAGACTTCAGACAGGCCCAGATATGTATTGACTTAATCAGGGGGACACGTCTGGCACTGCAGGATCTGAGTCCCTGGCGGCATAGTGTGTTACTGACGGTAGCCTTTGTTATGTAAGTCCCAGCGTTCTGCAGGTCATTCACTAGGTCCCCCCGTGTGGTTCTGGGATTTTTGCTCACCGTTCTTGTGATCATTTTGACCCCATAGGGTGAGATCCTGCATGGAGCCACTGGTCGAGGGAGATTATCAGTGGTCTTGTATGTCTTCCATTTTCTAATTATTGCTCTCACAGTTGATTTCTTCACACCAAGCTGCTTGAATATTGCAGATTCAGTCTTCCCAGCATGATGCAGGTCTACAATTTTGTTTCTGGTGTCCTTCCACAGCTCTTTGGTCTTCACCATAGTGGAGTTTGGAGTGTGACTGTTTGAGGTTGTGGACAGGTGTCTTTTATACTGATAACAATTTCAAACAGGTGCCATTACTATAGGCAATGAGTGGAGGACAGAGGAGCCTCTTAAAGAAGAAGTTACAGGTCTGTGAGAGCCAGAAATCTTGTTTGTTTGTAGGTTGCCAAATACTTATTTTCCACCATAATTTGCAAATAAATTCTTAAAATAACTACAGGTAATGAGTGGAGTACAGAGGAGCCTGTTAAAGAAGAAGTTACAGGTCTGTGAGAGCCAGAAATCTTGCTTGTTTGTAGGTGGCCAAATACTTATTTTCCACCATAATTTGCAAATAAATTCTTAAAAAATCAGACAATGTGATTTTCTAGATATATTTTCTCATTTTGTCTCTCATGGTTGAGGTCTACCTATGATGTCAATTACAGACCTCTCTCATCTTTTTAAGTGGGAGAACTTGCACAATTGATGGATGACTAAATACTTTTTTTCCCCACTGTATTTCAGGCTTTGTCTTCTATTTACATGTCATACCTCCTGTTTACAGTTAACATCACTATTTACAGGTCATAAAAATCTGTCCTCTAAAATGCCAGGCTACCTAGGTTGTATTCTTCCATATTTTACATAGGACTGCTGCACACCCTCTATATTTTGTTCTTGGTAAAATCCATACCTCCCAACTTTCAAAGGACAGAAAGAGGGACAAAATATGTGGTGCGCTACGCGAGCAGCGGTATGTTTAGCTCCACCCACTTCTATGTTGACTCCACCCATTCTTATCTATTTTTCCATGTGCCCCCACACAGTATAATGCTCCTGCAGTCACCCTAACATTGTGCCCCCACATTATAATGTTCCTCTCCAATTGCTCCACAGTATTAAGTCCCTCTCCTCGTGCTCCAGTTTAAACTGGTGGAAACTAGAGGGGGACATTAAACTGGGGCAGCTGAAGGGTGACATTAAACAGTGGGGGTAGTTGGAGGGGACATTAAACTGGGGGCAACTAGAGGAAGATATGTTCCCCTCCAGCTACTCCCCACAGTTTAATGTCCTCCTCCAGTTGCCCCAGTTTAATGTCACCCTCCATCTGCCATCAGCTTAATGTCCCCCCTTCATCTGCCACCAGTTTAATGCTTCCCTCCATCTGCCCCTAGTTTAATGCCCCCTTCATCTGCCCCAGTTTAATGTCCCCCTTTATCTGCCACCAATTTAATGTCCCCCCTTCATCTGCCACCAATTTAATGTCACACCTTCATCTGTCACCAGCTTAATGTCCCCTTCATCTGCCCTCTGTTTAATGTCCCCCTTTATCTGCCACCAATTTAATGTCCCCTTCATCTGTCACTAGCTTAATGCCTCCCTTCATCTGCCCACAGTTTAATTGCCCCCTCTATCTACCACCAATTTAATGTCCCCCTTTATCTGCCACCAGTTTAATTGCCCCCTACATCTGCCTTCAGTTCTTCAGTTTAACTGCCTCCTTCATCTGCCCCAGTTCCCCCCTCTTGCTTACACATGCTGTCTCTTTGATCACTCTCATTCCCAGCTTTCTGTGTAACATCATACTGTCCCGCAGTATCCAGAATAGCTCCACGCACACGAGTCTGATCACATGGTCATGACGTCATCAAAGGTCCTTTAGCCCACTGGATTTAGCATCTACCATTTAGCCTTTACCCTACCCTAATAAAGTTTGTTAACAGCAAAACACTTCAGGGGCATAGCGGGACAAACTGTAAGCTATTCGGGACCGTGGGACAGCAGTGTGAAATCGGTACTGTCCCGCCACATGCGGGACGGTTGGGAGCTATGTAAAATCTATTCATAGGTCCCTAAACCTTCACATGTCTCATTTGATCACACACAATCCATTTGTGCCATCCACACTGTAATATTGCTCATCCTTTTACATCACAGTTTAATGTCCCAGAAGAGCATTGGACATCATCAGGAGAGTGCCGGACACCGTGAGAAGCCCCAAAAGAGGTAACTGAAGGTGAGTATGAATGTTTTTTGATTTTTTTTTCACCTCCCCTGGGCCTCCACTTCTTATACTCTGGGGTCTGAAGAGAGCCAGAGACAATTTTCCATTTGTTCTGTTTCATAAAAAAAACAAGGAATTAGGAATATTTGGGTCAAACCTGGCTCAGTACAAACTGATTCGCCCATCTCTAGTGCTGATTCCCTACAGGTGGGTCTGACTTTTATGTGTAAAGGTCCATAAGCAGTGTTGGACTGGGGTGCCTAGGTTTTACCAGGTAAATTTATTCTGGGGGTCCACTGTACAGCTGCATGTAAAAATTTCCTGATACTTGTTTGCAAATTCGTAAAAAGGCAATAAGATAAATTTATTTTTCATTAGTAGCTTGCTGTGTAGACCTGTCTTCTGATTGTTTCTGCCCTGGACTCTTCTCAGTAGTCTGCTACCTGGCTTTTGCCTTGAACTATGGTCCTAATATCTTTGTGAACCAGTGACATGTTCCAAAATATGATTAGTGATTAGGGCCTTTGTAGTGTGATTGAGCAGATGGGGTAGAAGAAGGATACTGATTGGCCTAAGTCTGCATTTTGATGTCATTATAGCTGACCAGTGTGTATACAGTATATAATAATAAACTAGCTTAAATAATCTACCCAGTTTATAATACTGATACATAACCTGATTGAGATAGTGTATGGTATCTATGTGCCATGGGCACCAGCATGACGCCCATCAGGCGTTTCATCTCTTTGCCAGTCTGAGCCTGTCCTTAAGAACTTAGTTTCAAGTCTAAGGCTGGAGTGAGGGACTTTACCAATTCCATTTACAAAGAAACAGAGAAATATAGAAGATTGACAGCAAAAAAGAACACATGGCTTATGTGGTCTCCTCTAGTCTCCTCTTATATGATTACTATTTTATCTTAGGATAGACATGTGTTTTTCCAAGGTTTGCTTCAGTTCACTTATTGTAGATTTCTGAACTACATATGCTGACAGTCTCAACTATTCTTTCAGTGAAACAATATTTCCTGACATTGCTTCTGATCCTCCAACTAATTTCAAATTTTGCCCCCTTGTTGAGTTATTTTTATTAAAACACCTCCTTCTTGAGCCTTGTTTATACATTTAACATATTTAAAGGTTACAGTCATGTTCCCTTTTCTCTTCTTCCCTCAAGGCTATACAGATTTAGTTCTTTAACCCCTTCCCGCCGGTGACATTTTTCGATTTTCGTTTTTTGTTTTTGACTCCGCCCACCACCCTTCCAAACCAAATAACTTTTATTTTTCCGTTCTCAGAGCCATATGAGGTCTTAATGTTTGTGGGACACATTTTTTTCATGATGCTTTCATGATTTATTATTCTGTACAATGTACTGGGAAGCTGGAAAAAAATTCAGAATTGGGTGGAGAATTGGAGAAAAAGTGCATTTGTGAGACTTTCTTACAAGATTTGTTTTTACGATGTTCGCTGCGCTGCCAAAATAAAATGTCTCCTGCAATCTATGTTTTGGTACAGTTCCGGGGATACCAAGTTTATATAGTTTTATTTACATTTTAACCCCTTAACAAAAATCCAAAACTGTGCAAAAATATTTTTTTTTACAAGTCGCCATATTCTGACACCCGTAACTTTTTTATACTTCCGTGTACGAGGATGCATAGGGCGTCTTTTTTTGTGGGACCAGGTGTACTTATTAGTTATACCATTTTGGGGAATGTCTATTGCTTTGATCACTTTTTATTCAACTTTTTATCAGAGGCAAAACTGTGAAAAAACAGCAGTTTGGCACTTTTGAATTTTTTTAGAAAAATATTTTTAGAGATTTGTAGACTGGGCATTTTTGGACACAGGGGATACCTAATGTGTATGTGTTTCACAGTATTTAACTAATTTTATATGTGTTCTAGTGAAAGGGGGGTGAATTGAACTTTTAATATTTTTTATTTTTTAAATATTTTTTTGTACTTTTTTTTATTTTTAATTTTGCATCTATTACACCCCCTAGGAGTCTTGAACCCCAGGGGGTCTGATCACTAATGCAATGCATTACAATGCTAATGCATTCCAATGCATTGCAAAGAAACGATGCTTCTATTGCAGGCTACATAGAGTTAATGAAAGACAGGCCTGGGAGCCTTCACAAGGCTCCCAGCTGTCATAGCAATGGGACGCTGGCCCCGTATCTTGCTCCGGGTGCCGGAAATCCCCAGCAAAATGGCCGAGGTAAAACAGCCGAGGCGCCAGAGGGGTTAATGCCCGCGATCATTGCGGGCACTGATCGTGGGCATTAGCGCCAGGTGTCTACTGTATAACACAGCAGAAACCAGGCAGCTATGGCGGCAGCTCAGGTCCTCAGCGGCAGCCATATTTAAGCACCCGGCATCCGCCGTACTATTACCGCAGATGTCGGGAAGGGGTTAAGCTTCTCCTTATATGTTTTATAATTCAGACCATTTTTGAAGCCTGCCTTTGCATCTTTTCCATTTTATTTTTTTTGTAGTTTGGGTTCTCCAGGATTAGACACAGTATACCAGGTGTGGTTTCATGAGTGCTCTATACAGCAGGATCATAATCTCTCTCTTCCTACTGGTTATACCTCTAGTTATACAGACAATCATCCTACTTGCTTTCCCTACTACCTGGCTGCACTGTACACTCATTTTAAAGCTGTGTGATGTCAGGAAACATAGGTCATACTTGAAGTGAGAGCTCCTTCACCTCAATTATTATCTTAGAGCATTCTCAGGCTAATCAGGGTAAATGATGTATTTTAAAGGACACAGATGTTAATGAATATTCCATTTTAAATAAAATGCAGATTGGAGGAAGATTGTAATATAGGTTACATGCACAAAATAACTGTCACATTAAATTATTATTTTTATTAACAGCTAGTGACTATTCACAAGGATTTAAGGACAAAGGAACAATGCCAGAAATGTTGCAATGATTTAAAATATCATCTACACCTTGCTCCAAGATGTGGTTAATATGATAAATACTTATTATAGCTTATTAATTGCCCTTGAGAACATCTTATGCAAAATGCTTTTGTTACATTAATCAATATCAACTCTTATGTGGCATTTATCCAAATGTATGAGCTAAGCTATATGGATGACTACACTAAAGTAAGAAATACACGTTGTTGTTGTGGCCCCTTTTTAGATAACAAGGCTGTATGATTATATCTTGTAGTTCTCTAAAGTCTCCGTCTTTTCCCCCCTCAAGTCCCCGTCAGGAAATACTGCACTCCCATATTCACACCCATTATTTTGAAAATTGGGTGTAGTGAGTGTAGAAATGCACCATGTTTGGCTCTTGGATCACTGACCAATGCTACCCAACACTGGTGACTCTGGACAGTGATTCAAGAGGAGAGCTTCGGCACTCTGGCTCTCTGGTCAGCCCTTTTGCACTTGCTGGTTTATTTATCATATACATAAAACGATAATTTTTCTGCATTTCTGTATCATTATATAAAATTGCAAGTTTGTGATTGCTTCAATAACATCTACAGTGGGGAAAAAAGTATTTAGTCAGCCACCAATTGTGCAAGTTCTCCCACTTAAAAAGATGGGAGAGGCCTGTAATTGACATCATAGGTAGAAAAAATGAGAAAACAAATCCAGAAAATCACATTGTCTGATTTTTAAAGAATTTATTTGCAAATTATAGTGGAAAATAAGTATTTGGTCACCTACAAACAAGCAAGATTTCTGGCTCTCACAGACCTGTAACTACTTTTTTAAGAGGTTCCTCTGTCCTCCACACATTACCTGCAGTAATGGCACCTGTTTGACATTGTTATCAGTATAAAAGACACTTGTCCACAACCTCAAACAGTCACACTCCAAACTCCACTATGGTGAAGACCAAAGAGCTGTGAAAGGACACCAGAAACAAAATTGTAGACCTGCACCAGGCTGGGAAGACTGAATCTGCAATAGGCAAGCAGCTTGGTGTGAAGAAATCAACTGTGGGAGCAATAATTAGAAAATGGAAGACATACAAGACCACTGATAATCTCCCACGATGAGGGGCTCCACGCAAGATCTCACCATGAGGAGTCAAAACGATCACAAGAACGGTGAGCAAAAATCCCAGAACCACACGGGGGGACCTAGTGAATGACCTGCAGAAAGCTGGGACTAACATAACAAAGGCTACCGTCAGTAACACACTACGCCGCCAGGGACTCAGATTCTGCAGTGCTAGACATGTCCCCCTGCTTAAGCCAGTACATATACGGGCCTGTCTGAAGTTTGCTAGAGAGCATTTGGATGTTACAGAAGAGTATTGGGAGAATGTAATATGGTCAGATGAAACCAAAGTAGAACTGTTTGGTAGAAACACAACTCGTCGTGTTTGGAGGAGAGTGAATGCTGAGTTGCATCCAAAGAACACCATACCTACTGTGACGTTTGGGGGTGGCAACATCATGCTTTGGGGCTGTTTCTCTGCAAAGGGACCAGGACAACTGATCCGTGTACATGAAAGAATGAATGGGGCCATGTATCGTGAGATTTTGAGCGCAAACCTCCTTCCATCAGCAAGGGCATTGAAGATGAAACGTGGCTGGGTCTTTCAGCATGACAATGATCCCAAACACATCACCAGGGCAACGAAGGAGTGGCTTCGTAAGAAGCATTTCAAGGTCCTGGAGTGGCCTAGCCAGTCTCCAGATCTCAACCCCATAGAAAAGCTTTGGAGGGAGTTGAAAGTCCGCGTTGCCCAGCGACATCCCCAAAACATCACTGCTCTAGAGGAGATCTGCATGGAGGAATGGGCCAACATACCAGCAACAGTGTGTGCCAACCTTGTGAAGACTTACAGAAAACGTTTGACCTCTGTCATTGCCAACAAAAGATATATAACAAAGTATTGATATGAACTTTTGTTATTGACCAAATACTTATTTTCCACCATAATTTGCAAATAAATTCTTTAAAAATCAGACAATGTGATTTTCTGGATTTGTTTTCTCATTTTGTCTCTCATAGTTGAGGTCTACCTATGATGACAATTACAGGCCTCTCTCATCTTTTTAAATGGGAGAACTTGTACAATTGGTGGCTGACTAAATACTTTTTTTCCCCACTGTACATGGCAGAGAATACATTGCACAATTATAAAAAAGTTTAAATTCCAAGTTTTAACATGCAAAGCAAAGCAAAAAAAACATCAATAGCAACTACCACTAAAATAAGTTTAGATATACAGTATTTGCACAAATCCCAGTGCAATATTAATAGCATTAAAGAAATTGTAAATTCTGCCACAAAAAGTCTTCAAATAAGTATTAAAGAACTTATTACCCTGGGCTATCCTAATGAAGAAAAAGTATGGAAAATGTGAACTAACGATGTAAAAATAATGAATATTTAATTAGTATAATTTAATGAACAGTTTTTAAAAGAATCATAGCTAGAGAACTTAATGTTCATTAGGTTTTTAGCAGTAGCTCACGTGCAATTACCTTAGGTTTTCTCTAGAGCAGTACATCATACATGAGAGGGCATACTGCTGGCATACACTGGCTCTCAAAATTCCCAGACCATATTCCAGTTTATTACATTGTTTGGAACAGTAGATAAAATGTAGAAATAACCCAAATGGTCATCTGGTAACCAAAAGTGTGAGGCCAAATTAGAATGTTATTAAAATGTTTGCTGATTAGGACTTTATGTTACTTTCCTAGCGCTGAGTTCTACTGAAATGTAAAGCTGCAACAAACGGACTGGTTACCTGCAACCACCTTGAACTGGATTGGATTAATTTTTTGTAATAGCTAATATTTGTGAATGGGAGTTGAGATTCAGCAACCCATCGCGGCCATTATACAGCGGATAGAGGTGTGTTGTTCAGATTCTGCAGATTGCAATACTTCTAACACCATGGCTCCTGATATTAGCTAATAGGAGGAGCTTCTCTGCACCCCCACCAATCTGAAAGGATAGGTCCTCAATATCTAAATCCTGTATAGATATAGAAGTCACAAAGGAATTGTGAATTGGACATTTCTTTTTGCAGTAGTTATGAAAAATTAGGAAAGTATATTACTCGTTATGCCAGTGTGTATAAATTTGTAATATTGTAATAGAATCCATTAATATTTTACTTCTTATTTATATTTTTATTGTTGCAGCTAAAAGGCAAGCAAAGCTACTATCTACAAGAATGAAATGCATCCTCCCTGTCATGCCCTTTGCACAATTTCAATTCACAATACACTATAAAAATACAAAGCAAATAAAACGCTAAATTCAAATCAAACTTATTTGCTTTATATAATTTCTATTTTAAATAAAACATGTAATCACTTCCTATCAAGGTAAAAAGTGTACGTTTAGGTCCAGCTGAAATTGGAATTCAAATTAAAAATTATATTCCGGAAAGGGGGAGGTTGTTTGACACCAGGAGGGCACATAATTACTTAAACTACTAGTTCTGCCTCAGGCTGATAAAGGATTGTGAGAAGTCATTAACAAGAAAATGATATTGACAAATGATATGTTTTGTGACTTTACATAGATGCCATGCTGTGCTTAAATTCTACTTTCACCATTCCTTAGTAAACCGGCTAATTGTTTTTGCCATGAGCCACATTGAAATTGAAATATTCTCATTTTCCTGTGTAATCTTGTATGAAAGATCACATGTTCACATGAATATTATGGTCAACTGCAATGTCCTAAGGTCACAATAAACCTGTTTGTCTACAGCTGCATTAAAGTATATTTAAAATAAAGAATAGAGAATACTCAATACAAATCTTCTGTACAGTATAAGCTATTTAGTGAGACATAAAAGGACATTGCAACAAATCTATAAAACTACATCAATATGTAATTTCTGTTTGCAAAATGTATGTACATACTAGTGTACTAGTGTAGACATACTATAACATTTTCCATCAATTTTTATTTAAGAAAGGTTAAGCAAGTAAAAGCAATATTTTTGCATTATTCCCCAGCAGAACTGTTCTTGGTTGGGGCATAGGCTACACTACTATTTCACATTATAATAGTAAATACATATTAGGAAATTAGATGCTTTTTGTCTGTATGTTATAAACATATTCTGTTTCAACAGATACACCAGACCTCCTTAAGGGTGTGATCCAGGTTCACATACTAGTGTACTAGTGTAGACATACTATAACATTTTCCATCAATTTTTATTTAAGAAGGTAAGCGGAAAGAGTATTCCCGCAGAACTGTTCTTGGTTGGGGGGTAGGGGGCACTACTATTTCACATTATAATAGTAAATACATATTAGGAAATTAGATGGTTTTTGTGGGTGTGTTTTAAAGAAATGTGTGTAAGAAACCAGAGCGCTGGGGGGGGGGGGGGGGGGGGGGTGGTAGTGGGGTGGGGGGGGGGGGATATTATATTTTTTTTTTTTTTTTTTTTTTTTGGGGGGAAGCAAGTAAAAGCAATATTTTTGCATTATTCCCCAGCAGAACTGTTCTTGGTTGGGGCATAGGCTACACTACTATTTCACATTATAGTAGTAAATGCATATTAGGAAATTAAATGCTTTTTGTCTGTATGTTATAAACATATTCTGTTTCAACAGATACACCAGACCTCCTCAAGGGGTGATCCAGGTTCAGGAAATTTATGACCGATCCTCAGGATAGCTGATCAATATTAGATCTGTAGGGGTCTGATTCTCAACACCCCCATAATCAGCTGTTTGAAGGGGCCAAAATGCTTTTGCAAACACTGCATCCTCTTTATTGTTACTTTATATGCATGTCTTCTATGCAAAAGTGTCTTTTCCTGGGAATTACGTTTTTGTCTCAGTCACTTGAATCAAGCAGCTGATCTATAGTGATATCAACCAATACCAGATTGGCAGGATTTGGACTCCTTCTAATCTGGTATTAATGAGTGAAACTTTTTTTGACCCAAATTTGGCTTTTGCACTGAAACTTTTGTGATTTGTTCAGATGAACTAAGATGGCCACCAAAGAGAAGGAGCCATGACCTAGGCAGGATTCTTGCATCACCTAACAGCTTTTCAGATAATCATGAGTGGTAGATGGAGAGTTTACAGTGCTGGTGTCTTATTAGCGTATAAAATATTGGGCAAGAAGAAGAGCAATTTTATGAGCTGAGTATTATACTGGGATATCTTTGCATATCACCTCTGGTAGTTCTACCACCTCCTCCAATCATATTCAGCTTTGACCACTGGGTTACAATTGTAAAGAACATACATTTGTTATGTATGTCACTTTAGTAGATTTGGAGAAAAACAACTTTGAAGTGATATGCAAATGAGGCAGTTGGTGTGCTGGGACGGGCCTTCACCTCCCTGGAGCACTGCTCTTGCCACTCAGACCCCTACCATCTCCTGCTTGTGTCACCCAATTGATCCTCACACTGCTATAAAATCACGCATCTTATTATTATTATCTCTGTAATGTGCTCTGCAACATGGTGGTGACAGTTGAATATGCTTGGGGAAGGTGGTAGACTCCCTTTAAGTCTGTAGTTTTTGATTGGGATTACACTAAGCAGATAAATAATTTTGATGTAACATAGAACCTATAGATGATGAAATTATAGATTGGTGTTGTTATTAATATACCTGCTTACATACTTATTATTGGCATCATTTAATGTATAACTGTATAATATCTGCTGCATGGGCAGCATGGTGGCTCAGTGGTTAGCACTGTAGCCTTGTGAATGCAGCCAAGGACAACATCTGCAAGGAGTTTGTATGTTCCTCCTATGCTTGCATGGGTTTCCTCCTGGTACTCCAGTTTCCTCCCACATTCCAAAGACATACTGATAGGGAATGTAGATTGTGAGCCCTATACGAGACAGTGTTGACAATATCTGTAAAGCGCTACAGAATATGATGGCTCTATATAAGTAAGTATTAAATTTAGGTATACTATATTATAAGTGTGCTTATTGAAATTGTGCACACTGTTACTTGTATTCTATGGTGTCAGTATTTACTGCACTATAGGTTTCTACTGCACTAGAGGTGATTCAATTCTCTGGTTGTGTGTGAGATGTCACTGTATAGTAATACATTTACTAATCAATTTACTGAAAAAAAGATATTCAAATAAAAAGAACTCAAACTAAATAGAATCATCGCTTTCTACAGACAATCAGGGATCCACTGGGAAACAAATGGTTAACATTTGCTTTGCTCCAAATTGGTAAATCCCCTTTCTATTGTGCTATTAAATAAACAATAAAGTTTATTAGGCTTAATCAGGTAAAGCACTATGTTGCCATTGCTCTGCACTAGGTATTGTTCTGTATACTAGACAAAAAAAATATATTTTAGAAAAGAGCTCGTTCGTTGCAAATAATTTTGATTTTCTACTCCCACATCAGACACAAAGGGAAATAATGATTGTCTCATTTTAACTGTATATCGTTTTCCTCATTCAGTGTCTGTTATAACCAGACAGCTCATAACATCCATCAATAATTTTCATTCTCAACTCATAAAAGAAATTATCAACTCTAGGAAGCCTAAATTTCTCCTGGGCAAATATATCTACCAGAACCCTAGCCTTTTAATCTGTCAATCTTCACAGCCTATAGCCATTAAAGCATTACACGTGTTCCTCTCAGCTTCAAAACAAGTCTGTGCAAACTTGAGAAAGAAAGTGAATTCTGTCTAACATTATTAATAAAGGATCAGTCACATCAAAACATGTATATGTATATTCATCCCTGGCTCTTATGGCACTCCCATATCCCTTCTGTTTTAGTAGGAACAATTAAAACATGTCTTCAAGAAAAGCTTCTACACATCCTAAAATCCCCATAGAAATGATTAACCAGACAAAAGCTTATTTTCAGCAAGGATACTAACAACCATTCTTAACATGAAATTCTTTCACAGTCCTCCAAGTATAAATTAAAACCAGTTGAAGAGGTCATTATATATTGAACAAAAATTACCAGCTCTTAAGACACCAAAATACCAGGGTTTCCCAGTTAGTATCAACAAAGTAACTTTAATACTGACAACAAAGACTAACCAAACTATGTCAGTGGATGTGCTGTACCTGTGCATCTGATATAAAATTGTACAAATATTTTGCTGATAAAATAATACAATTACATAAATAAAATAATTATATCAATTTATAGTGGTGATGATCACAAGATGACACCAAGTCTACCATGGGGACCTTGTTGTATAAGACTGATAACCTATGTATCAGAGTATATACAGATGTAAAATTACCAGGCTGTCAACTATGACTTACTATGCTCTTTACATAGCATACATACGCTATATATATAGGATGCTGCTCATTCACTTTGTATTTAAATAGTCATGATATGCAAGCAGACGAGAGCACAATTGCAACTACATTAATAAAGCAGCACACTGTTAGCTTGCCAAAAGTTACAGCTGTATAGTTAAAAACTACTGTGTACGGCACTTTTATACAATCTGTTTTGAGTGTTTTCAATATTGTCAATAACTAGTTACATAGCACTTTGGCTGTTCTTGGCTGTACTATAGGAATGCTTTGTATACTTTCATGTTTTTGATCTTAAGACTATAATCCCCTTACAGGGAAGGATGTCACCAACTACTGCTTCAGTCCATTACAGGCCGTTGTGACTGGCTGAAGTTGTAGTTGCAATGCAATGCAAAATATCGGCATTTGTATGGCAGACTGCATAAAGCAGCCTGCCATACAAATGAATGGCAGACAAGCCTGGGAGCCTTCAATATTCTCCCGGCTGTCATGCCAACGGTGATGCCAGCCCCGGATCTCACTCAGGGTGCCGGAGACATACAGCAGAGACCGGGCGGCTTTGATGGCTGCTCAGCTCCTGAGCGGCCGTTATATTTAAATACCCGACATCTGCCGTACTATTAAGGTTAAAGATGTTCTCCAGTTTCAGCAAATGTTATGCTTTGTATAATGAAAAGTCATACAATTTTCCAATATACTTTCTGTATCAATTCCTCATGGTTTTATAGATCTCTGCTTTTGGTCATTCATTCTGCTTACTACCAGTGGATAAAAATCAGTCCATGGTCATGTGATGTACAGTCCATGGTCATGTGATGTACAGTCCATGGTCATGTGAGGGACACGCAGGTGCACATTACAGTCACAACACGATAATCAGACATCTGCCTGGAATCAAGTTGTGCACCTATGTGTCCATCACATGACCATGGAACGATTTTTATGCACTGGAAGCAAGCAGAATGAATGACAGCAAGCAGAGATCTAGAAAACTGTGATGAATTGATACAGAAAGTATATTGGATATTAATTAAATTAATTAATTAAACCCCTTTAATCTTTTATTTCGTTGAATTTAGTGTAGATTGGGAACTGGGTTTGAAGTTTGTTTGGGTGGGTTTACTCTGGGTATTCCAATTTACTTCCACACTCCAAAAACATAGGTTAAAGGGGTTTTCAGAATATGAAGCAACCTGTGGGGTGTCGTGGGTTGGGTGTAAAATAAAGAAAAAACATTCTCACCTGTCCCTGGCACTCCATTGTTCACCACTGATGCCCTTTTTGTCTCTTGCTGCCTAAAGTCCTCAGACTCACTTGGCCTCAGGGTCACTGGAGAGGAAAGGATACTGGAGGCAGACAAGGAGTGCAGAGTACAGGTAAGTATGTTTTTTTTTTTCATTTTACACCAACTGGCTGTTCCATGGGTTGCCACAAATCCTGGGGAACACCTTTAATTTGGAATTTAGATTGTGAGCCCCAGTGAGAATACTGTAGTGACCAGTGTAGTTGGTGTCAACCCCTGTAAAACACTGTGGAATATCTATGCACTATATATAAAAATAATAAATTACCAGAATAGGGACTCTGGTAAGAAGTACCCCCCCCCCCCTTATTTGAGCAAAGCCAAAGTGAGACGGGGTTTTCATAGAGTAGCAGACAAGTAGATGCTTGGCATTTGTGAACAATGTAGCATACATATGTGTCAAAGGTAAAAATAAAGTCCTTCATATAAGAGCAGCAAAGGTTTGGGGACAATCAGCTGTTTGCCATCTCCTAATGGGATTGCATTCTGAAATGATCATTTATTATCGGAACTTCTATATGAAACCAGCACAATCTTTTCTACTTTGCAAGGAAAACAAATCATTTGTCTGGTTTAACAGATGTGAAATGTACTTTGTTGAACAACATGCGCAAATCAGGAATGTGCCAATTTGATATGCGCATACTAGATGTGCTATTCTAAATTTGCTGTTTTTCCCCATTATTTAGCTTATAGAAAAATAGTTGTCATAAAGCAATTCATACATATAAATGAATTGAAGTGCACATGGCATTTGATGTTGTTGTCTTCCTCTAGACCCGCTGTACAATTACAATATTTTAAATCCATCTTGATTAATACCACATCTGCACCAGTCTGAATTACCATAAATTCTAAATCTAGATTTCCTTGACTTGTTTATATGCATTATTGCTCTCTTTTACTTGAAATATGTTGCAGCTTCCAATTTTACAATTTCACTCTGGAAAGTTATTGCTGAATTTGGTCAGAAATCACATTAACTAAATATTATGGAACCCAGTATCAATAAACAATTGCTAAAATGATTCATAACAATGCAAAATATCATAAAATACTAGTTTTAATACTGGCATTTAAATCCAAAGAAAGAAATGCTATGACAAACTGCTATAATTTGTAAAAAAAAAAAAAAGGCTGAAGACCTGACTAAGACTGCTTAGAATTCAACTTGAGAATGCACAGTATTAAATTACATAAATTACAAAATAATAGGCTGAACTAGATGGACGTATGTCTTTCTCTGTCTTAACTATAGCACCATGTTTCTATAAGTTGTATCTGACATAATACAAGATTAGACATTTAGAAATTCTGATTCTATCAAATAAATTGTCAGTTCATTTGATGCAAACAACAATATATGGCCCATTATGGCCCAATTAAGAAATCTTTACAGCTTTTTTACCACAGGTATCATGGTATTAATACTGTTCCTGAATGTAATAACTTAGTGTAGCTTTTAATGAGGTATTGGTTATTATTATTTGTTTATATGGAGCCTTTAATTCTATGGTGATATACATTTGTGAAGGGGTTTACTTACGTAGTACAAATAACAAGTGCAATAAACACAAAATGAACTAGATAACCAACATGGATGCACATAGGAAGAGAACCCTGCCCGCAGACTTGCAATCTATATGGTTCTGAACAATTCTTTGCTTACATTGATGCTACACTTGTCATTCAAATAGTAACACCGAGGTCAACTATTACTAGTAAAATAGTAATATGAGGTGAAAACATTTCAGTCTGACCAGAGTCCCATGTGTCCTATGTGTTGGGAATCCACAGTGGCCTAGGACAATGTAAAATAATGTCTGTAAATTGTAAAATACTTTACAATTGAATGAAATCCTTACTCACGTGTTGACCCATAAGGTAACATTATTGGAGGACTCGGCTTCATATAAAACATGGAAATTTATTGAAGTCTTCATGGAAAAACAGATACATGGAAACCTTCCAGCATAACAGAAATATCAGTCAATGTCTTTACATTTCTTAGGAGAAGTGTAGAGTTAGGCTTCTTCAAGATGATTCCCTTGCAGATATCTTGGCTCAAGCTTATTCATCAATGTGTGTTGGTCTTCTGCAGAACAATACTGCCATCCTTCCAAGGTCTCAGAGGAAGTAGACACAGGTTGGGAGAGAGACACCCAAAGTGAGAGACAGAGACAGATCCCCACAGAGAGAGGGAGACCCAGACATGTGTGTCTGTCAGTCATTTATCTCCATGAGAGGGGGTGTTTTCCAACATCCTTATACTTTCTACTACTGTATTTGGACAATACCAAAATAGTCATACCCTATCCACACCCATGCACCATAAGTTACAAGAGTTATGTCAGCAGAATACAATTAACCCTTAAAGGTCTTGAATATTGTAGAATAATATTATTTAACAGACAAATATAAATATATAATATAACATATACTACTAACTATAATCAACAATGCAGAGCATACAGTGTTTTAGAATGACGTTGCATTATATTTTGATGCATGTATTAGTGTAATATCAATGTAGTAACCACCACAGCTACTCAAATTTAAAGTTGAATTCCAATTAAGGTGTGAAAATGAAGGGTAATGCTTACTGTATATGCTATCTGTTTTCTTCAGTGGTGGATCCTTTTAAGTTCTGCTCCATTAGGGTACTACTATGATCAGAAACTGAACTACGGTAACTACTTATGTCATGTTTATTTGGAAACAGAGAAAATTGATGGCAGGAAAAGACATCATGATCCATCTAGTCTGTCCTTATATTATTTAAATTTTATCTTATAACATGTGTTTATCCTTGGCATGCTTAAAATCATTTACAATAGATTTCCCAACTACTTCTGCTGGACGTTTGTTCCAAACCCCATATACTTTTTACTTCAAGAGCTTTACTGCACATACCTAATGTATATAAAAGTACATGAAAATGAGGTTCTTGGTTTTTACATTTTGATCAAACTGTATTTAAGACCTTCTGCCAATTACAAGATGACATCTTTTAGATAGATCCCTATACTAAAATGGAGAAGTGTATTTCAGCCATATTATACCAAGCATACAACATTAAGAGTCTTTTCCCTTTGGACTTGAGTCTCTGAATGAATGGGGAGTGTAGCTCACCCAAATTATACTTTAATTACAATTGGCCTTGGGCAGATGGGTGGCTTGCATGAATCAAAAAGGAGTTGGTGTCACCAATGCTGGAAATACATCAATCAATATACTAAAATGGATAAACAATAAAATTATCCAAACCAAGCTAAACAAACTAGACTCCAGGTCCAGATGGATTAGACCCACAAGTACTTAAAGAACTCAGTCCAGTCATTGCTATCAAAATTTCATACAACTCCATACAAGGGATTAATGGCACTTTGTGAGGTCAGTACTTATATGTATTGTGGTCACTAGACTACCAATGAATTTACAAATAACTTTTTCACCATATCAGACCACCTCAGAATACAAGCAGATGGGGTTCACTTTGCTTGTTGCTCTTGGATCTATTTTCTATCCAGCCCTAGTTTGAAAAATTGGCTAAGGCCTCTGTCCTATCCTTGTCTCATGCTTTACACTGCGACACTATGTGCCACTAGTAAGACAAGATGTAATGTTCCATTGCTTTATTTCATTATTTCTTCTTGACTGCAATGATGGTAAGATTAAGTTTACCCAATGTTGACAAAGACCGCACAACAGAACCCTTTTATGATTCTGCTATAAATTTGCAATAAATCTGCATTTATTAAATGGAGTCTACCACCTCCCCCAAGCATATTCAACTGCCTCAACAGTGTTACAGAGCTCATTGCAATGATAAACATTGTCTCTTTATTATTTATGTCACTTTTGTAGATTTGGAGAGAAACAACTTTGAAGTTTAGGGAGTTGATGCATTGGGGGCAGGCCCTCACCTCCTGAAGCAAAACTTGTGTCACTCAAACCCCAATCATTTCCTGCCTACATCACCCCATACAATAAGAGCTATGATATCATACATCCTACTGAAGCATCAAAAGCAGTTGCTGAAGGCTTGCCCCCAGTGCACCAACTATCTAATTTGCATGAGGTTTCAAAGTTGTATTTCTCCCACCTGAGCAAGAGCATGTTGTTTATTACTGCTGTGTGTTTGGGGGAGGTAGACTCACTTTAACGTGCATAGTTACATGTGGATTTCACTGCAAATTTGTGATAAATTTAAATTTTCACAGTAGAGTAGTTGAAATGTACATATGAGGAGAAAATCTGTGAAAGAATAGGACATGCTGCAGATTTTAAAATGTTTTCTTAGACGTATATTAACAGTATAGTTTTGTTAATTTTTTTGTGGCCAATGATACCCCAATGTCAATCGGCAATATGAGTACTTTTAAAAATTCATGCATATACACTGTGTGCAGAATTATTAGGCAAGTTGTATTTGAGATGATTATTTTTATTATTGAACAACAACTTTGTTCTCAATCAATCCAAAAGACTCAGAAATATCAAAGCTTAATATTTTTGGAAGTTGGGGTGGTTTTTTTTTAGATTTGGCTATCTTAGGAGGATATCTGTTTGTGCAGGTAACTATTACTGTGCAGAATTATTAGGCAACTTAATAAAAACCAAATATATACCCATCTCACTTGTTTATTTTCAACAGGTAAACCAATATAACAACAGAAAATTTAGAAATAAACATTTCTGACATTCAAAAACAAAACCAAAAACAAATCATTGACCAATATAGCCACCTTTCTTTACGATGACAGTCTAAAGCCTTCCATCTATAGATTCTGTCAGTTACTTGATCTGTCTACGATCAACATTGCGTGCAGCAGCCACCACAGCCTCCCAGACACTGTTCAGAGAGGTGTACTGTTTTCCCTCCCTGTAGATCTCACATTTTATGAGGGACCACAGGTTCTCTATGGGGTTCAGATCAGGTGAACAAGGGGGCCATGTCATTATTTTTTTCTTCTTTTAGACCTTTACTGGCCAGCCACACTGTGGTGTATTTGGATGCATGTGATGGAGCATTGTCCTGCATGAAAATCATGTTTTTCTTGAACGATACCGACTTCTTCCTGTACCACTGCTTGAAGAAGGTGTCTTCCAGAAACTGGCAGTAGGTCTGGGAGTTTAGCTTCACTCCATCCTCCACCCAAAAAGGTCCCACAAGTTCATCTTTGATGATACCAGCCCATACAAGTACCCCACCTCCACCTTGCTGGCGTCTGAGTGGAGCTCTCTGCCCTTTACTGATCCAGCCTCGGGCCCATCCATCTGGCCCATCAAGAGTCACTCTCATTTCATCAGTCCGTAAAACCTTTGAAAAATCAGTCTTAAGATATATTTCTTGCCCCAGTCTTGACGTTTTATCTTATGTTTCTTGTTCAAAGGTGGTCGTTTTTCAGCCTTCCTTACCTTGGCCATGTCCCTCAGTATCGCACACCTTGTGCTTTTTGATACTCCAGTAACGTTGCAGCTCTGAAATATGGCTAAACTGGTGGCTAATGGCATCTTGGCAGCTTCACGCTTGATTTTCCTCAATTCATTAGCAGTTATTTTGCGCCTTTTTTTTTTCAACACGCTTCTTGCGACCCTGTTGGCTATTTGCCATGAAACGCTTGATTGTTCGGTGATCACGCTTCAAAAGTTTGGCAATTTCAAGACTGCAGCATCCCTCTGCAAGACATCTCACAATTTTTGACTTTTCAGAGTCCATCAAATCTCTCTTCTGACCCATTTTGCCAAAGAAAAGGAAGTTGCCTAATAATTAAGCACACCTTATATAGGGTGTTGATGTCATTAGACCACACCCCTCCTCATTACAGAGATGCACATCACCAGATTTACTTAATTGGTAGTTGGCTTTCAAGCCTATACAGCTTGGAGTAGGACAACATGTATAAAAAGGATGATGTGATCAAAATACTCATTTGCCTAATAATTCTGCACACAGTGTACAAAGCAACAGAAATGGTGCTAATTGAATCAAATTGATCAGAATGACTCTTGTGATGGACTTCTTTTCTGCACACCATCTTAGCTGGTGTACATGTACAGATGTACTGTAGCAAAGTTTCATTTGAGACTTAATGTAGCAAATAACTATAACTTAACTTTTTCATTGACTTTTCATGTTTCATGTCTTGTAAGAAGATATCACACTGCAGCAAGTTACCAGTGTAAACTAACTTTTTACACCAAATATGTCAATAAAATTCAGGAGCATTTTACTCTTAGTTACACATTTTCAACATTTTTTTTCAAAACTGTTGAGATACTTTATGTAGAAATAGTGTTTAAAACACATAATAAAATTGGGTCGTGTCTTGCGCAATTGGTGCGATTTGCTAAGTAAATCTCACAAATATTTAATATATAAGGTTGTCTTAGTAACCATTTTTATCTGAATGTAAAAGTGATATTATCATAAGTCTTATGAAATATATCTTTGTAATGACATAGTGATATGTTTTGATGGCTGTTCCTTGCTTTTAATTGAGATATAGTGCATTAATATTTTCTTGAGGCAATTTTCCATTCACACTCTGTAATTGAGTCACCAATCATTCTCTTCTATATATAGTGTATCTCAGCATACTGTAATTGTATTTTCCACTATATAGTGTGAAAGATAGCGGGAAGATTAAAATCACATTTATTCCAGAAAATGTATATACGTCATGAAGGATTTACTTTTTGCTAGTTGTTGATATACTATCTATCTAGCTATCTAGCTAACTACAGTGGGGAAAACAAGTATTTAGTCAGCCACCAATTGTACAAGTTCTCCCACTGAAAAAGATGAGAGAGGCCTGTAATTGACATCATAAGTAGAACTCAACTATGAGAGACAAAATGAGAAAACATATCTAGAAAATCACATTGTCTGATTTTTAAAGAATTTATTTGCAAATTATGGTGGAAAATAAGTATTTGGTCAATAACAAAAGTTCATATCAATACTTTGTTAAATATCCTTTGTTGACAATGACAGAGGTCAAACGTTTTCTGTAAGTCTTCACAAGGTTGGCACACACTGTTGCTGGTATGTTGGCCCATTCCTCCATGCAGATCTCCTCTAGAGCAGTGATGTTTTGAGGCTGTCGCTGGGCAACACGGACTTTCAACTCCCTCCAAAGGTTTTCTATGGGGTTGAGATCTGGAGACTGGCTAGGCCACTCCAGGATCTTGAAATGCTTCTTACGAAACCACTCCTTCGTTGCCCTGGCAGTGTGCTTGGGATCATTGTCATGCTGAAAGACCCAGCCACGTTTCATCTTCAATGCCCTTGTGAACCGAGAGCAAGGCAGGTGGTTTGG
The DNA here is from genome assembly GCA_947044405.1 of Leptodactylus fallax. Classification (NCBI taxonomy): domain Eukaryota; kingdom Metazoa; phylum Chordata; class Amphibia; order Anura; family Leptodactylidae; genus Leptodactylus; species Leptodactylus fallax. Next base: position 8,122,865 of record CAMRHE010000036.1, read on the forward strand.
ACTCCGCAACCAGAAATGAACGCACACGCGGTAGTTCAAGAAAAGAATATATATTTACTATAAGTTAATAAAGGCTATTTGAAGGTAAAATGACAGGGATAAAGACAAGCAAAATATACAATATAGCATGAACAATTTCAAGGCAAATTCTGCAATGGTTTCTACTTTTACTCTGTCCACTTCTGCAGTATGGACACTGAATGAACAATATACTCAAAACTATCCCTAACTGACCCTGACATCACATTTGGGTGCACCCCCTTTTCCCCAGTGGTCCAGGTGGACCGCTTACAGTCCGTAGAAGCGCGCGGTGAGGCCCAAAGTCGTTCCTTTCTTTTATAGTGAAGCGTCTTCTCCTCACTGTTATCAGGATCTTGGGAGAAATGAAGTCCTCTTTAACAGGGAAACCCAATGAATGCAATGTAATCCAACAGCAGATTCCACTCAGCACACTGACAGTCCTGCCGAATCCATACACTGAGCTGGGTTGTAAGCCGGGGTTTAGCAGGTGCTGTCCAGTACATCAACAGCACTGCGAGTCTCTATCTGTGGTATCCATATACACAGTCACAATGTCAGTCTCACTGATCAGCCACTGAGCACAGTTCCTTTCACGTGGACTAACTAGTCCTGTTGTCTCTTTACACTCTGTTTGTCTCTGGACCAAGATACAGCTTAGCTGTACAGAAAAATCTCCACACCAGTTCAATACAACACTTGCCAAGATGGCTGCTGCTCTCTGTCTCGTCACTTCCTGCTTCTCTGCTCACACTCTGTCTGCAGAACAGGCAGGCTGACATAAAAGGGGGGGTCTCACTCCAGCATCATGTCACAATTACAATGGCTGCTGTCTTAAAGGAACAGAATCACAGAAATACATTCAACATTAACAGTTTATACAGACAAATGAAGCTTAGGACAACATTGGCTGTCTCTTACATATTCCCCCCCACTTTAAGATTGGCAGTCCCTGCCTATGACTGTATATCCAGAGAGTTGTACTTTTATGCACAGGGTGGTAGTATACCGATGTATGGCAGGCCAAACAAACTCATCCTGCGCATACCGAACAGGGGGAATACCAGCATTTGGCCTAGTGGTCCGCTGAGGACCGGTGGTATATTATGGGGTGCTGCAGCTATGGGCTGAGAAGGACCAGCGGATTCTGCACCTGAGGGGGCACAGGCCGGAGATACAGTAGTCACAGGTGGAACATCCCCAGGAGCAGGGATCGGCCAACAATCATCCTCCCGCTGAGGCCCATTCCGCACCTCCATTCTCTGACTGTGGGAGCTCATTCACATTGGCAGGCCCATCATGATTTGTCCCTTCAGAATGACACAGGCGCAACATATTTCGGTGAAGTACTCGAACATAATCAGTTCCTTCTTTCTGGACCTGGTACACTGGCCCATTCGCATACTTGCGGCCAACAACACGATACGGCAAAGCCTCCCATCGGCTTTCCAATTTCCCTTGGGGTTTCTTGACACAAACTAGCACCAGGTCGCCTGGTTGCAATGGTGCTTCTTGCACTGGGGTCTTATCAGGATGGGGATGTTCTTGCAGGCGCTGCCGCACCAATCGATGGATCGTCTCAAGTCTCTGCCGGTGCGCCCGCACCCAAGAGGTTGGATCCCTCGGAGGGAACCCATCCACATCATCCAACTGTAATTCTCTATACTTCGCCCAGACCGCCCAAAGAGAAGTGTATAAGGAGAGTACCCCGTTGTAGAATGGACCTGATTGTTATAGGCCCACACCATTTCAGACAAGAACTGAGGCCACTGTAACTTCTTGTCTTCCTCCAGAGTCCGCAGCATCTGTAGCAGAGTTCTGTTGAATCTTTCACAGGCCCCATTTCCCTGAGGGTGGTATGGAGTCGTGTGCGACTTCTTTATCCCGTAGATACGTTGAACTTCTTTCATTACGTGTCCCTCAAAGCAGGCACCCTGGTCGGAGTGGATGCGTTTAGGGCACCCATATACTCGAATGAAATCTTGGCACAGAGCACGAGCTGCTGACTCAGCTGTCTGGTCCTTGGTGGCGGTTACCACCGCAAATTTGGTGAAGTGATCCACCATTACGAGGCAATACTGGTGTCCGCTATTGGATGGGCCCACCATTAGATAGTCTATCATGACGATTTCTAAAGGTTCCTGGGTCACGATGGTTTGCAGGGGAGCTCTCTGTTCTATTGCCTTATGGATCTCACAAGTTCGACAGCTGCGGCATACTTCTTCGACCATTTGACGAAGACCAGGGCAGTAAATCAGTCGCTGTAACCAACGAAAGGTCTTCTCATGACCAAAATGTCCATTCTTATTATGAGCCTCAACTGCCAACGAGCGAGCCAGTTCACTAGGCACCACAATTTGGTATCGAATGTCGATCTCAGAAGGTAAATAGACCTTTCGGCATAGCACCCATTTTTCATCTCCAACTTTTCCCACTGACTCAGAACAGATAATATCTCACGTGTCAGTCGTTCTCTTTCCTCTCTACAGGGCTTCTGGCCTTTCTCAACACACTTGATCATCTGTGCCAGCCCCTCATGGGTCTGTTGTATCTGTGCCCATTCCTGTCGTGAGGGACCAAAGAAAGGAGCCGTTTCAGTCCCTCCATCTCAAACTGATTAGCGGCGGCCAAGGCCTGTGAAAATCTGCTGAAGTCGGGCACCTCCACATGCTCCAACTCATGATCCACGTCTACTGTGGGGGTCTGGGCGGTTACCCTAGAAGCCCGTCAGCATTCTGGTTCTCTGTCTTGGACCGATACTTAATGCGGTAATTGAACTTAGTCATTCGGGCTATCCACCTCTGCTCTAACGCCCCGAGCTTGGCATTTTCCAGGTGAGCTAGTGGGTTGTTGTCAGTCAGTACTAAAACTTCAGCACCGGTCAAATATTCAGAGAATTTCTCGGTCATGGCCCATACCAGTGCCAACAGCTCCAACTTAAATGAACTATAATTCTCGGGGTTTCTTTCAGAATCTCTCAAAGACCGGCTGCCGTACGCTATGACCCTCTCCTGGCCATCCTGAAGCTGGGAAAGCACTGCTCCAAGACCATACAGGCTTGCATCCGTATACAGCTGGAACGGCAAGTGGTAATCAGCATATGCCAAGATTGGGGCTGTTGTCAGTGCATCCTTTAATGCCTGGAAGGCTTGTTCCTGTTCAAGTCCCCACTTCACGGACCGGTTCTTTGGACCACCGGATGTGCCTCGTAGGAGAGCATTAAGTGGTGCTGCTACCTTGGCGAAATCCTTAATAAACCGTCGATAGTAACCGGCTACTCCAAGGAACGCCCTCACTTCTCGCAGGGTAGTCGGTATTGGCCAATCTTGAACAGCCGCTATCTTGTCTCTTGATGGTCTCACCCCTTCTCCTGATACGCGGTGACCCAAGTAATCAATTTCAGATTGGAACAACCGACATTTACTGGGTTTCAATTTGAGCCCATGTTCCCGCAATCTTCGAAATACTTGCCCCAACTGGTGGAGATGGTCTTCAAAGGTCGCAGAATACACTATAATGTCATCCAAGTAGATGAGAGTGAACTCAAAGTTGAAGTCACCGAGACATTTCTCCATCAACCGCTGAAACGTTCCGGGTGCATTTGTCAACCCGAAGGGCATCCGGTTAAATTCGTATAGTCCCATGGGCAAGATGAATGCCGTCTTCTCCTTGTCTTTTGTGGCCATCGGCACCTGCCAATACCCACTAGCCAGATCTAGTGAGGAGAAGTACCGGGCTCTCCCCAGCGCTGAGAGGGACTCCTCAATCCGTGGCAAGGGGTAGGAATCTCGTACGGTGCAAGCGTTTAACTTCCGATAGTCTACGCAAAATCGGATGGACCCATCTTTTTTTCTTACTAACACCACAGGAGCTGCCCAGGGACTCTGGCTTTCTTGGATGATCCCACCCTGTAGCATCTTAGCTAACAGTTCTTTTACTTCCTGATACAACTGTGGAGGAATTTGTCGGTAGCGCTCTCTAATTGGAGGGGTGTCTCCTGTGGGAATCTCATGGTAGATCCCTGTGGTACATCCAAAATCTTCAGCATACCGTGAAAAGGCGGCTCGGTTCTCCCACAACAGTTCATCTACCTTCTGCACCCATTCCAGAGAACATGAACTTGCATCCATCTTCATCTGTTCTCGAATTGCACGGCCATTCCATTCAGAGGTGGGTTCCTCATCTTCTCCCATGGACACAGTTACGGTCCACTCATCCCTTTCAGTCGGCTTCAGCTGCATTGGAGTTACTTTCCTTACTTCCTCCGGAGTCACATAGATGTTAGCCAGCTGCCTCCCTGGGGTCAGGTCCACACTCTGGTCCTGAGTGTTTACACATCGAAGTGGTACTCTTCCATTGCGAACTATTGCCAAGGAACGGGCCACTAGCGGATCAACACCTCCTTCGGCTGCCTGCAGTGGTTCTACCAACACAGCTATGCCCTCTAGTTTCCGACAGGTGCCTACGGGCATAGACACTATTGTCTCCCGACTGGGTGGCAGTGTAACTTTTGTATGCAAAGGAACTGAAATTCGAGCCAGAGGACGCTGCGCATCCGAACTTTTCTGTAAGCCACATGTCCGGATCAGCCGCTGGAAAGCTGTTTGAGTAGGCCGATGGGTGGTGGTTTCTTTCCAATAACCGTGACCTTTCTTTTCAAAGAGGATCTGATCTAATTCTTTTAACACATTCATTCCCAAAATGACAGGGACCTTTACTTCATGTGACTCCTGTACCACCACAATGCCTTTCCTACCTAGATCTTGGCCACATACCCGGACATTCATCCAGGCCACTCCCACGACTGGAACTGGTAACTGGTTAGCTGCGACCACTCGTACGAATGTATGGGGATCATATTTCACATGTTGCTGGAAGTACCGTTCATAACAGTCTCTACTCAAGGTCGTTACTTGGGAACCCGTGTCAATCATCCCGGTAACCGGAATACCCTCCATTTCCACCTGTATAACAGGACTTGCAGCGATCAGGTCATCATTAGGGCATTCTCCCCACATAGTCTCCTTGTCAGTCTCCCCTACTACACGCCCTACAGCAGCAGGGGACTTCAGTTTAACGGCGGTCTCTCATAAGTTTGTCGCTGCTCTGGACATCTAGCAGCAACGTGGCCCATCCGTCCACACTCCCAGCAGCGTATCTCCCGTCGTTCTGGCCATCTGTTTGGGCCCCTTCGGTAAGCCCCTTCGATTTCTCCTGAGCACTGCATTAACTGATTTGGACCCCTTCGGTAGGTCCTATCCTCATCCCTCCAGCGGGGTGGTGGGTGATTCTGATTTTCTGGGTATGGACGGCTCACCCTTTCACCTCCAGTTTTCTGGAAGTCTGCAATTTTCATAGAATGTTCATCACAACGGGTGTGCAAGTGTTCCATTTGCTCTTGCAGTTTCTGCATTACTGTGAGAATTTCTTTAACCGTCCCCTTTTCTACTGTCTCTGAGCCAGAACTAGCCCCCTGTGACAAAGTAACTCCAACTGCGGTCTGGGGCTTCGGGAACATACTATTGGCACGGGAGATGGCCTCTACCTGTACATCATGGAATTTAGCATCAGTCTCTCGTCGTATAAAATCCTGCATAGTCACAGTTAAACTGCCGTCACGTATCCCCAGGACAAACTGGTCACGGAGAGTCCGATCAGGGTTACAGAAGGCTGGCGAGCCCCCTCTTTCCTTCACTTGAATATCTCGGAGCAGTTCTTGTAGGGCATTTGCATATTGGGGAAGGCTTTCATTCTCCTGTTGTACCCTCTGGAAGAACCGAGCCTGCAGAGACCCCAGCAATGCAGTTTCTCCATAAATGGTTTCTAGAATCTGGACTACTTGCTCAAATGTCTGCCTTTGTTCAAATGGCCTCAATATCACCGTGGTCTTAGCATCCCCTTGTAATGTCAATATTGCTAGCTCTACTAGTACTTCTGGTGCGGTCTGGTACATTCGCTGTATCATTCGTATCTGTTCCACCCACATACTCACTGACATATTATTGCCATCAAATTTAGCTAACTGACTTATTATAGCCCCTGCTGGCATTCTTCCTCCAGCACCATTCTCCCGAACGGGTGCGTCACCGTCCATTCTGGTAAGCGGATCCTGCCGACTACGCCAATTTGTGAACCGAGAGCAAGGCAGGTGGTTTGGACTCCGCAACCAGAAATGAACGCACACGCGGTAGTTCAAGAAAAGAATATATATTTACTATAAGTTAATAAAGGCTATTTGAAGGTAAAATGACAGGGATAAAGACAAGCAAAATATACAATATAGCATAGAACAATTTCAAGGCAAATTCTGCAATGGTTTCTACTTTTACTCTGTCCACTTCTGCAGTATGGACACTGAATGAACAATATACTCAAAACTATCCCTAACTGACCCTGACATCACATTTGGGTGCACCCCCTTTTCCCCAGTGGTCCAGGTGGACCGCTTACAGTCCGTAGAAGCGCGCGGTGAGGCCCAAAGTCGTTCCTTTCTTTTATAGTGAAGCGTCCTCTCCTCACTGTTATCAGGATCTTGGGAGAAATGAAGTCCTCTTTAACAGGGAAACCCAATGAATGCAATGTAATCCAACAGCAGATTCCACTCAGCACACTGACAGTCCTGCCGAATCCATACACTGAGCTGGGTTGTAAGCCGGGGTTTAGCAGGTGCTGTCCAGTACATCAACAGCACTGCGAGTCTCTATCTGTGGTATCCATATACACAGTCACAATGTCAGTCTCACTGATCAGCCACTGAGCACAGTTCCTTTCACGTGGACTAACTAGTCCTGTTGTCTCTTTACACTCTGTTTGTCTCTGGACCAAGATACAGCTTAGCTGTACAGAAAAATCTCCACACCAGTTCAATACAACACTTGCCAAGATGGCTGCTGCTCTCTGTCTCGTCACTTCCTGCTTCTCTGCTCACACTCTGTCTGCAGAACAGGCAGGCTGACATAAAAGGGGGGGGGTCTCACTCCAGCATCATGTCACAATTACAATGGCTGCTGTCTTAAAGGAACAGAATCACAGAAATACATTCAACATTAACAGTTTATACAGACAAATGAAGCTTAGGACAACATTGGCTGTCTCTTACACCCTTGCTGATGGAAGGAGGTTTGCACTCATAATCTCATGATACATGGCCCCATTCATTCTTTCATGTACACGGATCAGTCGTCCTGGTCCCTTTGCAGAGAAACAGCCCCAAAGCATGATGTTGCCACCCCCATGCTTCACAGTAGGTATGTTGTTCTTTGGATGCAACTCAGCATGCACTCTCCTTCAAACATGACGAGTTGTGTTTCTACCAAGTTCTATTTTGGATTTATCTGACCATATGACATTCTCCCAATAGTCTTCTGGAACATCCAAATGCTCTCTAGCAAGCTTCAGATGGGCCCGGATATGTACTGGCTTAAGCAGGGGGACACATCTGGCGCTGCAGAATCTGAATCCCTGGCGGCGTAGTGTGTTACTGATGGTAGCCTTTGTTACGTTAGTCCCAGCTTTCTGCAGGTCATTCACTAGGTCCCCCCGTGTGGTTCTGGGATTTTTGCTTACCGTTCTTGTGATCATTTTGACCCCACGGGGTGAGATCTTGCATGGAGCCCCTGATCGAGGGAGATTATCAGTGGTCTTGTATGTCTTCCATTTTTTAATTATTGCTCCCACAGTTGATTTCTTCACACCAAGCTGCTTGCCTATTGCATATTCAGTCTTCCCAGCCTGATGCAGGTCTACAATTTTGTTTCTGGTGTCCTTCCACAGCTCTTTGGTCTTCTCCATAGTGGAGTTTGGAGTGTGACTGTTTGAGGTTGTGGACAGGTGTCTTTTATACTGATTAAAATTTCAAACAGGTGCCATTACTACAGGTAATGAGTGGAGGACAGAGGAGCTTCTTAAAGAAGAAGTTACAGGTCTGTGAGAGCCAGAAATCTTGCATTTGTAGGTGACCAAATACTTATTTTCCACCATAATTTGCAAATAAATTCTTAAAAAATCAGACAATGTGATTTTCTAGATATGTTTTCTCATTTTGTCTCTCATAGTTGAGGTCTACCTATGATGTCAATTACAGGCCTCTCTCATCTTTTTAAGTGGGAGAACTTGCACAATTGGTGGCTGACAAAATACTTTTTTTCCCCACTGTATCTATCTACAAATTCCAAGTACAGAGCAGCACCAAAAAATAACCTGACTCGGCTGGTGGGTGCAAATCCTAAAGATTCGGCATATGATCCCAAGTAAGTAATGCAAAAAATGGACAGCACTCCAGAGTTATAAATCAAATGAGTGAAGATTTATTCCAATGTAACGTTTTGGTCCTAAAGCTACAGGACCTTTCTCAAGCAGTAACACAGTAAAATGTGCAGACTTTTATAGTGAGGAGCTTGCCACTCTTTCAATTGTCGACAATCAAAATATCACATGTAAAACATTAGATCAAAAAAGTGAAATGCATATGAAGTGCAAATACACCATTGCTTCATCAATACAAAACAAATAGTATATTATGTCTCTTATATATATATAAAAATGAGTTTCTGTCTGTCTTTCTGTCTGTTCTTTATGCGCGACCAAATGACTGGACCGATCCTCACCAAATTTGGCACACATGTTGTTAGGGTCTTGCCAGACGTAGCAATACCCTCACACTACTGCAGGGGTCTGGGAGGAAGGACAGAGACAAGTGAGCCCTAATCTCACCCCAGCCACTGTCCCTTCCTATTGCCTCAGTTACCCTAAACGGTAAAAGGACAACTTGAAGACAAGCCCTATACTGAGTAAAATGACACACAGAACAAGGCAAACCACAGAGAAGAATGGTAAACAAGCAGGGGTCACAACCAGAGAAGCAATAGTGGTACCAAATCGAAATCCAAGAGAGTAGTCACAAGGCAAGCCAAAGGTCAGAGATAATAGCAAGGTCAAAATCAAAGGTACAAAGAAAGCAGGCAAAGTCAGTGCAATAACCGGCAACTTGCTGTGAAAATGACACCCCGTATATAGAAAGTCAGGGCCCAGCCCCAGACCTGATAGGTACACAGGCTGTCAATCACACAGGCAAGGTAAAGATTAACTCTATGCGGTCCATAGAGAAACAATGCTCAGAACACGGATGTGGCTGGGAATAATTTACACAGCAAGGAAACTTGGACCGTGTTCAAACTAAGCATCCAGAATCCTAAGCAAAGAATCAAACTGAGGACGCCTCCTACGCTGCAGCATGCGAGCAGAGGGTGGCGCAGAGACCCGAACAGGCAGAGACATAACACATGTACATCAGATGTCCGGGAATATTTTAGACTGGGTCTCAGCTCTAAAGGATGTACCATTCCTGAAATACAGTATTCCCAAAAAATTACCAGCATTAGCTAATACAAGCCTGCAAGTCTTTCACTCATATTCCAACTGCCATACACACAGTCACATGTCCCTTATCAGCCAATAGAAGCTCGCAGGCGCTTAGTCTCCTCAGGCACATAGGTTTCCATAGCAACCAAGCTATTTATGACCTGTATTAGTCAATAGCAGTTCGCAGGTCCTTAAATATTCAGTCATATCATGTGTATCAGTCAATATAAGTTCACATTTAATTTACCAGGTTTCCATAACAACACAGCCATAAATAGACTGTACCTATACTGGACTCAGTGGCGTAACTAGGAATGGCTGGGCCCCAAGGCGAACATTTGACATGTGACCCCCCCATCAACCGCCCCCCGCACAAACTGCATTCCTACACACACTATTATGCCCCATAGTGGCCTCTGTACACACTACTATGCCCCATAGTGGCCCTTACACAGTATTCTGCCCCATAGTGGCCCCTGCACACAGTATTATGCTCCATAGTGACCCCTTCATATAGTATTATGCTCCCTTCCCGCTACCTCTTCAATGTTGGATCAGATGTCATGTGAGCCAGGCATGCATCGCGACGCATAATGACGTTGGACTGGCCCACTGACGTCTGGGATGTCACCAAGGAGGCCCGAAGCCTGCTGGAGCGCAGGTGAGGTAAGTAACAATGTTTTTTATGTTCCCTCAACTTCTCGGGGACTCCGATCATTATACTCTGGGGTCTAAAAAGACCCCAGAGTATAATGATAGCAGTGTTTGTGGGGTTCATGGCCCACAGGTCTTACTTACCGATCCCCGCTCCTGCTCACAGCCGCCTCCGCAGAAGGTGAAGCGCAGGCGGCCGTGAGCAGGAGTGGGGATCGGTAAGTAAATAGGGCCCATTACATGCTGGTGTTACACCAGCAGGTAATTGCCTATAAAAAAAAAAAAAACATCAGGGGCCTGCCAGGACCCCTAATGTCCCTGGCCCTGTGGCAGCCGCTATCACTGCTACCCCGGTATTTACGCCACTGACTGGAATGCCATACTGGATTTCAGCATTCTTATAAATTGAAACGTTTTTAAACTACTCATGCCCCCTGCAGCAAAATGCATGGCTGCTGCTCGAGCTAATGAAATTTCTCAGCAGACCCAAGCCCGTCTCCAATCTGAAAAGGTATGTCACAGACAACAGCGAGTTACTGAAACAACCCAGCAGACCCAAGCCCATCTCCAATCTGACAAGGCATTGTCAGCCACATGCACACAGCTGCACTCCATGTTTCCATAACAACCCAGCCATTTTTATTCACTGCTGTAGGTCAGCTTTAAAGGGGCAGGGCACTGTGGATGACACTGTTACACAAGGTCACGTACACACAGTTTTACTCCAGGATTTCCATAACAACCGATCGCAGGTCTTTCACTGATATCCAAACTGAGATACACATGATCACATGACGCTTATGGACCAATGGAAAATCGCAGGTTCTTCAGTCTTGACATATATACAGCTTTACACCAGGTTTCCATAGCAACCAAGCTATTTATGACCTGTATGAGTCAATAGCAGTTTGCAGGTCCTTAAATATTCAGTCATATGACTTGCATCAGCCAATATAAGTTCACATTTCATTTACCAGGTTTCCATAACAACACAGCCCTAAATAGACTATACCTATACTGGACTGCCATACTGGATGTCAAGTGCAAAACTGGCCAATTCTTATGGGGCCACTACACAAACAAAAAATGAAATGTACACGTGCGAAGCCGGGTCCTTCTGCTAGTATACAATAAATACAATAGAAACATGTAGAAATATATGTGCATATTAGTTAAATATCAAAACTCATGTGCTAATCATATATAGTGATTAGTATACCAATTTTCTAGTATTAAAAACACAACTGTTGCATAAATATCCACGTGATAAAGGATTAAAAAGTGATAAAGGATTAAAAACTTGCCCCCATACGGTAAAATGCCATTAATCACGCTATTCAGTGTGTATAGGTGTAATGGAGTGGGCAGGACCGGAAATATTAGCATTCATGCATGTGCAGTGATACAGAGATAGTTTAAACTACTGGCAACATCATGCCAGAATACATATAGATAGAGAGAAACACAATGTGTATAAGGCAGGGTAACCAGGACTCATTGTCACATACCATATGGAAAGAATTTGTATAGCTACACATTAAATAAAAAAGCTGCAGTAACGCAGTGTGTGAACACATATCAAGTGAAAAGTTACAATATCACACTGTTGATTACACTGCATATAGCAGCAATAAAAAAAAAAATGAAGTAAAACAAATAAAAAAATAAATAAATAAATAACTAAATGTATGTATGCCACATTGTGGATTAATCACATAGTGACTAACCCCAATAAGCACACTATTAACCAAATACAGTCATATGAAAAAGTTTGGGCACCCCTATTAATCTTAATCATTTTTAGTTCTAAATATTTGGGTGTTTGCAACAGCCATTTCAATTTGATATATCTAATAACTGATGGACACAGTAATATTTCAGGATTGAAATGAGGTTTATTGTACTAACAGAAAATGTGCAATATGCATTAAACCAAAATTTGACCGGTGCAAAAATTTGGGTACCCTTATCATTTTATTGATTTGAATACTCCTAACTACTTTTTACTGACTTACTGAAGCACAAAATTGGTTTTGTAACCTCACTGAGCTTTGAACTTCATAGCTAGGTGTATCCAATCATGAGAAAAGGTATTTAAGGTGGCCAATTGCAAGTTGTTCTCCTATTTGAATCTCCTCTGAAGAGTGGCATCATGGGCTCCTCAAAACAACTCTCAAATGATCTGAAAACAAAGATTGTTCAATATAGTTGTTCAGGGGAAGGATACAAAAAGTTGTCTCAGAGATTTAACCTGTCAGTTTCCACTGTGAGGAACATAGTAAGGAAATGGAAGACCACAGGGACAGTTCTTGTTAAGCCCAGAAGTGGCAGGCCAAGAAAAATATCAGAAAGGCAAAGAAGAAGAATGGTGAGAACAGTCAAGGACAATCCACAGACCACCTCCAAAGAGCTGCAGCATCATCTTGCTGCAGATGGTGTCACTGTGCACCGGTCAACAATACAGCACACTTTGCCCAAGGAGAAGCTGTATGGGAGAGTGATGCGAAAGAAGCCGTTTCTGAAAGCACGCCACAAACAGAGTCGCCTGAGGTTTGCAAAAGCACATTTGGACAAGCCAGCTTCATTTTGGAAGAAGGTCCTGTGGACTGATGAAACAAAGATTGAGTTGTTTGGTCATACAAAAAGGCGTTATGCATGGCGTCAAAAAAACACAGCATTCCAAGAAAAACACTTGCTACCCACTGTAAAATTTGGTGGAGGTTCCATCATGCTTTGGGGCTGTGTGGCCAATGCCGGCACCGGGAATCTTGTTAAAGTTGAGGGTCGCATGGATTCAACTCAGTATCAGCAGATTCTTGAGAATAATGTACAAGAATCAGTGACGAATTTGAAGTTACGCCGGGGATGGATATTTCAGCAAGACAATGATCCAAAACACAGCTCCGAATCTACTCAGGCATTCATGCAAAGGAACAATTACAATGTTCTGGAATGGCCATCCCAGTCCCCAGACCTGAATATCATTGAACATCTGTGGGATAATTTGAAGCGGGCTGTCCATGCTCGGCGACCATCAAACTTAACTGAACTGGAATTGTTTTGTAAAGAGGAATGGTCAAAAATACCTTCATCCAGGAACTGATTAAAAGCTACAGGAAGCGACTAGAGGCTGTTATTTTTGCAAAAGGAGGATCTACTAAATATTAATGTCACTTTTCTGTTGAGGTGCCCATACTTTTGCACCGGTCAAATTTTGGTTTAATGCATATTGCACATTTTCTGTTAGTACAATAAACCTCATTTCAATCCTGAAATATTACTGTGTCCATCAGTTATTAGAGATATCAAATTGAAATGGCTGTTGCAAACACCCAAATATTTAGAACTAAAAATGATTAAGATTAATAGGGGTGCCCAAACTTTTTCATATGACTGTAAATGCTATGTCGTCATGCAAGGTACAATGTAACAAACTCATCAACTAGCTTAATATAATTACTTCAACCAGACCTGACTTCTTGCCTGTAAACCCACCAGGGGAACAAGACAGATGTCATATGTTTCGTTACAAACAATATATCAAACACCACATATCGAAACACCTGAAAACAGAGCACCAAATGGCCTATGGGAAGAGACAAATAAAATTAAATTGAAAAAAAATTGAAAAAAAAAAAAGTAAAAAACAAAACAAAACAATTTTTGAAAAAAAAAACAAAAAAAATTAAACATACATAAAATATATAAATTATATTAACTAATGATATGAATGTCAATGAGACCAGAACACAACACAAGCCAAAAAAAGTCCAAAAAAATTGTACAAACAAATGAGATCATGTCACTACAACCATCAACCTACCAAAAGTAATAATGGCAAAATAATAAAGCATAATTTTAATATTAATAAAAGTATACAAACAAGGGGGGAGTTTTCAATCCAAAATGTTGAGTGCATTCGGATCCCGATCAGAATACCTATCCCTTCTGTGGAAAAAAAATAGTGTAAATATACGGACTCGGTGGTATATAAACTTTCTCAAGTGGGCAGGACCTTGAGAAAGGTTCCTGTGACTACCGAAACGTTGCCTGTCTTGGATTGAAAGGTCACTAGTTTTTGAATTTATCAAGTTGAGGTCTAGAAATATGTATTTATCTATATACATATGTACCTATCTTTCTAACATCTATGTATTTAACATTTTATCTACCTATATATCTAAATAAATAAAATTAAAATAAATAAAAATAAGCAATATTCCAAAAACTTAATTTAAAACAGATTTATTCTAAAAAGCAATATTTTGTTCCTCACAACAATAGGACTTTTTTAAAGTTGTGAGGAATGTGTTGCTTTGTGGAATAATACCATCTGTTTTTTAAGTTACGTTTTTGGAGTGCTGCCTATTTTTTGTGTATTTATAAAGGAATATGTAGTCTAATTCTATTTATCTAAATATTTATCTCTTTATCTAATGTTATCTATTTATGTAATGTTCTTTGTATCTAAGTATTTATCTATCATTTCAAAGTTAAGGTCTAGAAATGTATTTATGTATTTACTTTAGGCTAGTTGTTGTAACACAGTCTATCCATCTATCTATCTATCTATCTATCTATCTATCTATCTATCTTCCTAATACCTAATAATTTACAATTCTATCTATCTATCTATCTATCTATCTATCTATCTATCAAACACTGGCTCTCAAAGTTTACAAATGGTATCTAAATCCACTATGGTACAAATATAGTTTTCAAATCTTCTCTGATACCTTGGTCGGAACAATCTGAAATGAAGCATGAAAATGCCCTAAACACATTTTTAGATTTGTATTTCCTCTCACTGCATTTAAGATGTTCAGGGTTTAAATAATTCGCCAGTTCAGTAGTAAAGTGCTAGGGTGCTTTGAACAGCTAAATTCAATTAAATCTTCTTCAAGGTGAAATGAAATATTTCTTTGCTATGGATAAAAAGGTATTCAAGAAATAAAATACAGAAAAAATTGATAATTTTCATCTGTCACTATAATAAAATGTCTCTGCTTTTCCCTTAAAAATTCTCAAGGGACAATTTAAATTCACAGACTAATAGGGTAAAAGTGTGAAACTGGTCATGAAACACAAGGAAACTGTTCATTTAATCGCAGATCATGAAAATAACAAGTCATATGCAGTTAATAAGATCATCAGCATTCAGGTCCACATAGATTTGAAATGTTTTCCCATTAAGAAATGCTTGTCTGTAAATTATTACCAAGACACTCATTTTCAAGTTTGTGTTGGAGACATTATAAAATACAAAGGGCATTTTCATTAATTACTTTCTTCTGACTACCTCTCTCTTAATTTCCATCTATTTAGATACATAATATTGATCCAGTGGCTGAGTGCAACATAAGCTGGTATCGTAGAGGTGTATATTCAGAAAGTCCTTCATGAAAGACAACGGAAAAACAACCAGGATAACCCTTTATCCTTCACATGAAACACACATTAGATTGCCAACAGAGGAGACTTGAAAGGCCAACATACACATTAGATGGTCAGTCAGTTCTGTGTAATGTGCATGGCTAACTTTTCCTTTAGTAAATACCTTGTTGACTAACAAAAACCTAGACAAGTTAAAGTTATTATTTCCAAATTTATATTTACATACCTGAAAAAAACTGCTAAGCTAAAAAGCCACAGAATGGAATTTAATATTTGGATTCTTCTTGCCCCTTTTTAGTTGTATGCCCCTTATTCTGTGGTGTATTTTCACGCATCTAATTTACAAAAAGGCAAACAATGCATAATAATCCTTGTGCAATTGTGATTCCACAGTTGTCGGATATTTCTTTTTTTTTCATTGTCCATGTACTGGAATTCAGTTGCCTCATTTTGCCTCACAAATGCATCTTAAATGTTACTCCAGATAAACGATGCTCACTTTCTCTGATAAGAGATGAGCCTTGAGTAAAAGTATCTAAAGTAGGTGCATACACATAATACATCTTAAGCATGCAAAGTAGGAGCAGAATTAGAAGAAAATTGGCACAACATGATTGTTAGATACCCCGCACTGACTACAAATATTAGAAACTATTTAAAATAAAAGGTTAATTACAGACAAAAATTCCCAAATATGCCTTTATGAAAAACCTTGCTATCCATTCTGTCCTCTACTTGGCTGCACCTGAACATTGAGCAGGCTATGGCAATAAAATGCAAGTTAGGATGAGGTCAGTTAGGTAGTTTCCTTTATTGTAACCCTGCTGTGGATAAATAGAAGATGAGAAATATGTTATAACCAAGAGTTAGCAGTTGGAATATTTGCAAACAAAATTCTGAATGGCTCAAGACACTGTCTTTTGTTGCAGTTTTTTCTGCAATTTTTTTCTATAGTGTTTTTTTACTGAATTGTTGCTGGGTGTTCTGCTGCGTTTTTTTCCTATATTAAAAAAACTATTCCAATTTTCAAAAAGCCATGTATTTTTCATAGTGCAGCTTATTTGCAGATTTTTTTCCCTACAATATGCGGATAAAATGAAATTAAATCTCATTCACTTTGCTGGTAGTGTAAAACACAGTGCTTTTTTTCGCTGTTTCCACTGCAGCCAAAAATGCTGCGTTTTCGCAACATGTGACTCTAGCATTAGTTTTTTTAAAAATTATTTTTAATACTTCTGCATAATTTAAACACTTTTAACAATAAAATATTTGTGTTGCAGCATTCCAAGACCAATATTTTTTTTTATTTTCCATCAATTAAACTGAAGACTTTTTGTCTGATAAGCTGTAGTACTTTTTGATCACCATTTTAGGAAGCAAATAAACAAAAGAAACTGCACTTCTGGTAGTGTTTAAGTTTACAGTGTCCATTATGTGAGATAAATCATTTGATAATATAATATTATGAGTTGCTACATGCAGAATTACCCAATATTTCTGTTTTTAATTTTTGGCCAAAGAACAAGACATGCAAGGACATGAGTAACTATTGTTCTATCGGTCTGACCTCACAGGTCATGAAATTGTTCAAGTGGCTGGTGCCACTCATTTTAACCATTTCCATACCAGATTCTTTACCTACCTTACAGACCAGACATATTTTTGGGTTTTTTTGTATGTGCGGTTTTGAGGGCTGTAACATTTTTATCATTTGCATTATTCACCTAATTTCTGCGTCTTTTTTCGGTGACACATAGGGCTTTATTTTTATTTTGTTTTTACTTTTTGCATGTGTTTTAATTTTTTTCATATACAAGAAAATCTAAACAAAAGAGGAGGGAAAACGTGTCTGTGTTTTTTTTTATTTAATAAAACAAAGTGCTACTGAAAAACTTTTTAAAATAGTTTTTACTGTCCATTACAGTAATTTTTATTTTGTATGGTGTTGTCGGGGGGTGTATTTTATTTACTTTTTTTTTTTTTTTTACTTTTAATTTTTTTTTTAATTCTTTTTTACATTGTGTCCCCATAAGGTCATAATAGACCTTTGGGGACATCTGATGACTTTTTTTTTGTTGTTGGGGAGGCTGATTTTCCCTGTAACTGGGGCTAGTACATTTAGCCCAAGTTGCAGGAGGAGTACAGCCTACTGCATGTTACTTGTACATTAGTATAGAGCTGATCTGGGTCCTGTAGGACCCAGCAGCTCAAACAGATTCTGAACCCAGCAGATCACGTGACCTCCAGGTCAAAGGGGAGCCGAAAGATGGCGACGCCCATAACGGTGTATACAGTGCTCATTGAGCGCTGTATACACAGCGATTGGGATGGCAGGGAGCTGGGAGCTCCGGCTGAAGTTACAGCTGACTCCCTGTTTCAGCAGCTGCACGATTTTGTACAGTTGCTGAATTCTGCTTGGATGTACCGGTACGTCCTTGCAGAAATTGACAACCACCTTCCGGACGTATATAGTCTATGGGCGGTACGGAAGTGGTTAAAAATGTGGGTGGCCCCATTTCTTGACTGGTTGCAGTTTGCCTAGCTGGCAAAGGTGGGAGTGGAAGATGCTCTGATCCACCTTATGCACAGAATATTCCAATGTAGAGGAACTTGGAGCGAGTGTACACATCACCTTATTTGATTTCTGCTGTGCATTTAACAATATCAGGCCTAGGTTGCTGGAATGTCAGATGGAAGTGGTTGATTCCCTTGTCAGGTCATTAGATGACTACCTCACTGAGAGACTACAACAGGTCAAGTTAGGATACCTACCTTTTCTATCAGTCAACATCTGCAAGGACTTTGTATGTTCTCCTCGTGTTTGAGTGGGTGTCCTCCGGGGACTCCGGTTTCCTCCCATACTCCAAAGACATACTAATAGGGAAATGTAGATTGTGAGCCCTATATGGGACAGTGACTGACAATGTCTGTAAAGCGCTGCGGAATATGATGGCACTATACAAGTAAGCATAAATAAAATAAATAAAAAAAATAAATTAATAAAAAAAAATAAAATCAGTCTACTGAGCAACATTGGGGTGCCACAGGGTACGGTGTTAGCACCATTCCTATTCACTGTTTACATGTCTGACTTCCAGTACTACTCAGGTGAGTGCTTCTTGCAAAAGTTCTTTGATGACTCAGCTGTAGCTGGGTGTGTGTCCAGAGACGATGAAGGAGTGGGGACCTTTGCAGCAAGGAGCAGGGACAATGGGCTTATCCTGAAGTGTCTAAGACCAAGAAGAAGATACTCAACTTTGGGAAGGTGAGGACAGATATTACTTCAATCAATATTGAGGGCCAGGATATTGAGATGACGAGGTCCTATAAATACTAGGGGGAATATGTGGATGACAATTTGACTGGAGGTTGAACACTGACAAGATGCAAAAGAGGGGAGCTAGCAAGTTGTTTTTGGCAACTGAGGTACTTTGACATGTGTAGCGATCTACTTGCTACCTCCTATCACACTGTGATGACGAGTGCCTTGTTCTGTGCAGCTGCAGGTTGGCAATAGCGTGGCAATGCCAGCCTTGGTAGGGGTGTAAATACCGGGGTAGCAGCGGTAGCGGCTGCCACAGGGCCTGGGACATTAGGGGGCTTGGACCCCTGTGGCAGCTGCTACCGCGAACCCCACAAACACTGCTATCATTATACCGGGGGCGGTGGTTCGGGGGGGCCCCATGTCAAATGTTCGCCTTGGGGCCCAGCCATTCCTAGTTACACCACTGAGCCTTGGAGATATAAAAAAAGATTGATAAGCTGATAAAAAGGTTGGGTTCAACTGTTTGGAATCCATTGGGAGCGAGAGAGCTCTGGAAAAACTTTAGACAATGATGGCGAACATGTCACATCCTCTCTACCTGGACCTCTTGAGATAGCAAAGCTCCTTCAGTGAAATACTCTTACAACTCCGCTGTGGTAGTAAAAGATTCAGAAGGTCTTTCATCCCATTGACCATCTCACTCTTCAACAGCGTTAATAACTCTCTGAGCAGACCACCGGTGGGGAGGGGGGTTGTCATTCACTACTAGTGTGTGCCGCTGAAATAGCAAAACTGAGTTTCTGTAACTAGGCCCCAACCTGTTCTGATTATACTATGTAACTTACCAATGTGTATCTGTTCTTGTTCGATGTATTGTGTGACTGTATTCTACTGGAGCTGGTGGAAAATCTAATTTTCCCCATAAGGATCAATAAAGTTCTATTCTGTTCTGTTCTATTCTGTTCTACAAGGGGTCTTGGACTTGATCATTTCATTGCTTACATTATGCACAGCAGTGTATTATGCCTGTCAGAGCAAAATGTACAACCTGGGCTTCTAGAAGGGCTTAATAGCTGCCCACAGACACCAGACCTGCAAGTCTTCATTAAGACCATAGCTGCCATGGAAGCCCCGTTGGAAATCCTGTACTTAGACACCAATTAGTTACTGCAATCAATATTGATCGGCATTTAAGCAGTTAAATGTCTGGGTTGAGATTCCTGTGGTCCCAGCTTTGATTACTGAAGCCTGGATGTCATGCCTGTGCCTGGCTTCTGCTGCAGTTCTAAAATGTAGTAGAATAAAGCCCCTAAGTGGCCACTGTAAACACTGTCTTAAGTTCTAAGTTATTTCTCAGAACCAGGAGGAGATCAATGACATAACTGCAGTCGTACCTATTGCACATCTAGACTAAACGTTTGCTAAGGAGTTAGCATACTATCCTCAGTTATATTCCATTCAGATTGTTAATTGTAAGTTGCAGTCATGGTAGTTGTCACCTTTCACAAACATTAAAAATTATGAAGCAGTTCCCAAGCAGGCAGAAAATGACAACTTAGGTCCCGTTCACATGGAGGAATTTGACGCTGATTTTCAGGCGAATTCCACCTCAAAATCAGTGGCTGATTCTGCCCTGATTCTGTCTCTGCCTGTTTTTAATTACAGGCAGCAATTAGAGCAGAATGCCCTAAAAAAAAAAAAATAAAATAAGCGTCCTGCTCAATCTTGCTGCAGAATCCATGGCTTTTCATCAACAGGGTAGGCAGCTCAAGAATCCCCATTGATTAGGCTCATTCATCTGGGCCTAATCAGCAGTGGAAACTCATGATGGAATGACAATGCTATGCATCAGCATTTTGCTGAAGGGGCCAAGGGGAAGAAAATCCCTCTTCATTTTCTGCAGTGTGAACATACCCTAAAATCAGAAAAATGTACAGGCATAATTAATATCATATGAATCTTCACTTAACTTGTTAATGATCATTTTATTTTAGCCGTCAAGTACAATTGTGTTTTTTATTAGGTATGAAGATATATTCACAGTTTTGTTGCAGACATTTCTGCAATTGAAAATCATATGGGGTAAAAATTTCTGCGGCAAATCTGTGTATATATGTAGCCTACAGTAATGAGAATTATTAGTGTGGTTCTCCTCTTACTATGTACAGTAGTAGATAGAAGTAAGAACGATTCTCTTCTGTTAAGGTGGCAACAGGCTTTCATGCCTACAGGTCCTTTGTGCAGCTACACAAGCTTTGAATGTTATGCATGCGCTAGAAAAGCTTATCATAAATATAATAAAATTCTGTATTTTTCTAAAATGTCTAGAATTGTTTTTCTTGCCAATAAATATGGACATAACGACAGTTGTTCAAATATGAAATGCAATGCTGGATGAATATTTTATATAGTTTTACACATTCACATCCATATTTCATATTTATAATATGCAATAATTCACCACATTAAATCATTTCTTTTAAATTGTTGATGATGCTCTGACTTGTGGTATTAAATTCTCCTGTCAGTGAAGGAAGTTAGTTGAATGCAAGTGACTTGAGGGACATACAGACAGCTTAATTAGTCGAATTTGACTATGTATAATGAACTATGATTAAAAACCATTTACACATTAATCTCTGATATGTGTATCTCTAAATGTGCACACTGCGCTATAATACAGCTGAGCTATTTAGGAAAGTGAACCAGACAGTCAGCTCTAGCTGGCCTACAGAAAAAAAAGTAATTTGGGCTCAATCTCAGTGACCTGTAGAGAGTCCTTCAATGCACAAATTGTCTTTGACAGATATAAAACAAAGGAGCCAATGGAAAAAATACTGGTGGCACAGGTCTTTTGTTCTATATTAAGAGCAGAGAGCTCTAGTAACAATATATAAACTATATATAGGCTGGATGTAGAGGGCACCACACAGGTCTGAAGGGTGAATAACATCATGCGACTATGTGAGGGACACTTACTCTCTCGTCATTATAAAGATAAAGACATTGGAGAATTCTGCAGCATTTCTTTTTGTGGATTGAAGAACCGTTAAGCAAATTGGAGGGGTGAGAATTTTATAGAGCAGATGTCCAGGGCAAAATGCCACTGAATATTTGAATAATATAATATTATTCCTAGCAGTCTAAATAGTGAGGTAGTATTATTTGCTTTCTGATAGGAGTTTCAATTGAATAAAGATGAGTGGAATGTGATACAATTCCATTACATTTTTTATCAGCCTAATATGCACTGACAGTTAAAATCAGTGGATAGGATGAATGATATCATGTTGTATTTGTCTCAATTCTCCCAGTGTATTACAATTGTCTACGTTGAAAAAAATCTAAAATGTATTGTATTGGCCATAGTAAACGAGTGGATATGAATACTATGGACATTGTGATGGGAACATTGGTAAATGACTATATGAATTGGAGGTATGCATCCCATCGGAATGCCTTCCTGCTAGGACATCAGTTGTTGCTATAAGCTGGATGAACTTATTTTGCAATCAGAACCCATTGAAGGCACCATATTTATACAGTTATACATCCCAGTTATCCATTGGTAACAGTGCTTAAACAGTGGTAGAGAAAGTGGGCTTTTTCTGGTGACATATCCACTATTGCTAATCACTTTCAATGGGTGGCACTGATATTTTGCAAAGGACTTTTATATGAAATATGATTTTTGTTGTGGGAATACTCCTTTAAGTGCAGGACCTAATTCTTCATATACAAGTGCATCTCAATAAATTAGAATCTCATCAAAAAGTTATTTATTTTTTTTAGTAATTCAATTGAGTAATTGCAAACATAGTGAACTTTTTCACGTGTTTATTTATGTTAATGTTGATGATTATGGCTTACAACCAAGGAAAACCCAAAAGTCATTATCTCAGAAAATTAGAATAATTAACCCAAAACAGCTGCAAAGGCTTCCTAAGCGTTTAAAAAGGTCCCGTAGTCTGGTTCAGTAGGCGACACAATCATGGGGAAGACTGCTGACTTGACAGATGTCCTGAAGGCAGACATTGACACACTCCACAAGGAGGGTAAGCCACAAAAGGTCATTGCTAAAGAAGCTGGCTGTTCACAGAGCACTGTATCAAAGCATATTAATGGAAAGTTAAGTGGAAGGAAAAAGTGTGGTAGAAAAAGGTGCACAAGCAACCGGGATAACTGCAGCCTTAATAGTATTGTAAAGAAAAGGCCATTCAAAAATGTGGGGGAGATTCACAAGAAGTGGACTGCTGCTGGAGTCAGTGCTTCAAGAGCCACCACACACAGATGTATCCAGGACGTGGGCTACAAGTGTCGCATTCCATGTGTCAAGTCACTCATGACCAATAGACAATGCCAGAAGCGTCTTACCTGGGCCAAGGAGAGAAAGAACTGGACTGTTGCTCAGTGGTCAAAGGTGTTGTTTTCAGATGAAAGTAAATTTTGCATTTCATTTGGAAATCAAGGTCTCAGAGTCTGGAGGAAGAGTGGAGAGGCACACAATCCAAGCTGCTTGAGGAATAGTGTGAAGTTTCCACAATCAGTGATGGTTTAGGGACCCATGTCATCTGCTGGTGTAGGTCCACTGTGTTTTATCAAGACCAAAGTCAGTGCAGCCATCTACCAGGAAATTCTAGAGCACTTCATCCTTCCCTCTGGCGACAAGCTTTTTGGAGATGGAATTTTCATTTTCCGACAGGACTTGGCATCTGTCCACATGCCAAAAGTACCAATACCTGGTTTAATAACCACAGTATCACTGTGCCTGATTGACCAGCAAACTCGCCTGACCTTAACCACATAGAGAACATATGGGGTATTGTCAAGAGGAAGATATTGAGATGCACTTGTATTTGATGGCCACATACCAGCTGTCCAGAGTCTTTGTCGGTCAGTTACAGATAAATTACTATAGTATATCACTTGGAAAAGACAGCAGCCTCAGATGGGTGAGTCGTCAGAGAGAAGAAATTTTAGCAGGCAGGTGGCTGTGGACGGATGACAGAAAGGTTGGAAAGGGAAGACACTGACTATTAGGCTGTTGTGTTAATAGAACTGATACTTTCAGTTCTCAGCTAAGTAGTAGTCCCCCTTGAACCCACTGGGTCCCAGCATCTGCCTGAGTTGTGGGGTGCTGATGCCAGCTCTGCATGTTATTACACTAACAGAAAGAAAACCTCTAACAACAGACTTTTATTCAGACGTCTCTCTTTTATTGTTTTTAACTAGACAACTGCTTGTTTTATTATATAATCAATAAAGTTTTGTGTATGTTTTGGATACATTTTCTCTTGTAATTTTTTGGATTACATATGTAGGTAATTTATATTCACACTTGACCCATTCTGTTTTTTGTGATATATAAATGTATAGAATAATTGAGTTCATTTTCTCAATCAGATCAGTTTTCTGTCTGCTTTTGTATGTTACCACATGGATTTGCTTTGCTACTATACTTTATAACTGTACAGTGTTTGTGTTTTGATGCATTAAGAATCATTGATACTATAATATTAAAAACACAAAACAACATTAGTTATGCTCTATACAGCGTATTATTACATTCCAAATAAAAAAAATAAAAGCGTAAATTATTGGGGAAAGATCATTTCCAAAGTAATTTCACACTGATTCTAATTTAGCATGATAACAGGTGAGAAGAAGTCATTAGTATGAAAATTTAAGATGGAGGACATTGTAAAAGAAATGCCATGGTCCTTTATGATTCATTAATGTTTCAGTGGGTCACATGGTGAGACAATAAATTGTTGAATGTTTGAATTAACCTGAATTAAAACAATGAGGACCACACATATGCTGCTACAGTTCATTAAACAAAGTTCACTGACAGCAAGGAAGAGGAAAGCTGTATTTGCTCCACAAGAAGCAATACAAATTATCAAGTGTATTAAAACTACCTTGAACTTATTTGTAACTGTTTTACAATTATGAATATAATTTGGTTAGGTGATACAGTGGTGCAAACTTTACTAAGGATAAGTTCACACTAACGCTTATTCTCCATTTGGGGTTTCGATCCCCGAATCCGCTCAAAAATTTTTCTGCATTTTTCAGTGCCCATTATAGTCTAGTGTGAACCTAGTGTAACCCATTTATGCCAGTTTTCTTTCTTATGCCAAAGAAGCACTGCATTGTCCCTTCTTTGGTCCTTTCAGCACTTTTTATGAAAGTGAGTGGAGACCAAGGCAGAGATGACTTGGCCTGACAAATTTACAAAAACTAATTGAAGAAAGCTGATGTGATTTATACCAGAAATCTATGCCAGTTCCTGACATGTGTAGGTCCCACAGGAGTGCACCTGATTTATTAAGAAATTGAATCTTCATAATAATTAAGGCGCATTTCAGACTAGCTGGGAACTTTATTTAAGAGAACCTTTCATGCTCTCTGACATTGGCGGTATTACATAACTCTAGAAACCTGACAGCACACTGAATTCAGTGCACTGTCAACTTTGCCGGTATGTGCCCCAGTGCCAGAGAGATCGCTGCTGTTAGTTTCAGCACTGATATCCCTCAACTGTCAGAAGAGCAGGCTTAAAAGCCTAGCATCAGGTCTGCCATTCTGACATTGAAGGGATATTGGTGCCGAAACTAACAGCACTGATATCTCTGATATCGATATCTCTGGTACCGGGCACATACCTGCAAAGCTAACACTGCGTTGAATTCAGTGCACTGTCAGCTTTCTATCAGTATATAATACCACCGATAAAAGGACATAAAAGATCCTTTACAAAATTATCTTACAGAAAACCAGTCTTAATAAATTCCCCCTAATATGTTGTATAACATATTGTACACTCTGTTTGTTGTAAATGCTTATCAATACTTCAGCTTGCTTTCATTCAGAAACACAAATCCAATCCTAACCTAGGTCTGATGAAAGCTCAACTATACTATACTATACTATACTATACTATACTATACTATATGTTACTATATGTTGTGCAGCTATTCTGTTGAAAACTATGTATTTGGAAAGCATATAAATCTGTCAATTATACCATAGGCAAGCAAAAGTTGTAGTCATTCCCCAAATTCTTATAAAGCCTGTACTACAACATAAAAATCATATTATACCACTCTATCTGTATATTTTCTGAAAGTGGGCACACTCTGAAAATACTTCTTGGTACTGTACAGTCATGGGCACCATGATGCAATTTGCATCAAATTGAAATGTTTTCTTTGTGTTTAGTTTGTTTGATGTTTAAAATGATTAATATATATATGGATATGGCAATATGCATATATGTATGTCTATGTTTTTTTATGTATAGAAAAATTAATAAAAATGTATGTTGAAAAAAAAATTGCAATGTTTTCTTTATAAAAAAAAAAAGCAAAACACAAAACACCTCTAAAAATAGCTGATGACAACATGCAAATGATCTTACATGTCTTCATGTATATATCTTTCCAAAACAATCATAAATTAAGAGACCTAAAATTTCTGTGATTCCAGTGATGCCAGTAAACATATGAAATACAAAAACCAAGCACCAAACAAATAAAGCATAGACATCTATAATTTATTGGAATATATTGATAAAATTACAAAAAGATATTAATGCAGTACAAACAAGACCACATGAAATATTTCCACCCTCCTCTAAATTATAGAGCAGCAAAAATACATATGTTAATGTGAAATGCACTGTGAAATGCCTAGCCCTAACCACTGCAAAAGTTTTGTCCTTCGTGTCCTCCACCATGTCCTTGAAAGTAAAATGGTTAAAGATCATTTGAAATATGGTTTAAGCCTATATATATATATATATATATATATATATATATATATATATACAGTGCTGGCCAAAAGTATTGGCACCCCTGCAATTCTGTCAGATAGTACTCAATTTCTTCCAGAAAATTATTGCAATCACAAATGCTTTGGTAATAATATCTTCATTTATTTTGCTTGCAATGAAAAAACACAAAAGAGAATGAAAAAAAGTCAAATCATTGATCATTTTACACAAAACTCCAAAAATGGGCCGGACAAAAGTATTGGCACCCTCAGCCTAATACTTGGTTGCACAACCTTTAGACAAAATAACTGCGAACAACCGCTTCCAGTAACCATCAATGAGTTTCTTACAATGCTCTGCTGGAATTTTAGACCATTCTTCTTTGGCAAATTTCTCCAGGTCCCTGAGATTTGAAGGATGCCTTCTCCAAACTGCCATTTTGAGATCTCTCCACAGGTGTTCTATGGGATTCAGGTCTGGACTCATTGCTGGCCACTTTAGAAGTCTCCAGTGCTTTCTCTCAAACCATTTTCTAGTGCTTTTTGAAGTGTGTTTTGGGTCATTGTCCTGCTGGAAGACCCATGACCTCTGAGGGAGACCCAGCTTTCTCACACTGGGCCCTACATTATGATGCAAAATTTGTTGGTAGTCTTCAGATGCCATGCACACGGTCAAGCAGTCCAGTGCCAGAGGCAGCAAAGCAACCCCAAAACATCAGGGAACCTCCACCATGTTTGACTGTAGGGACCGTGTTCTTTTCTTTGAAGGCCTCTTTTTTTTCCTGTAAACTATGTTGATGCCTTTTCCCAAAAAGCTCTACTTTTGCCACCACCTGTTATGTGCCACAGGTAAGTAACAGGTGCTGTTAATTACACAAATTAGAGAAGCATCACCTGATTTTTCAAAGGGTGCCAATACTTTTGTCCACCCCCTTTTTTATGTTTGGTGTGGAATTATATCCAATTTGGCTTTTTGACAATTCTTTTTGTGGTTTTCCATTGAAGACAAATTAAATGAAGATATTATTACCAAAGCATTTGTGATTGCAATCATTTTCTGGAAGAAATTGAGTATTATCTGACAGAATTTCAGGGGTGCCAATACTTTTGGCCAGCACTGTATATATAAATGCATTCAGATACAACAATTTGTGATTATTTAATAACTAACAGTATAAAAAATGTATAAAGAATTATTTTAATTACAATAAAACCACCAAAAATTAGCTTATTGTTAAAATATTGTATTTATAATAGATTTTTAATAATCTATTATATAATGTTATATACTTTGGAATATATAGTTTACCTCATTAAATTGTTAGTGAACGCTAATAACATAGAGAAAATTAATATAACACAGTTTCATCTTTAAGAAATGCATTTGCAAATGTTACCATGGATAATGCTTGTAATAAATATGAAGAATTATCCAAAGCCATTGGCAATGGACTGAGACTTTATCCATTTGAACAGAATAATGAAGAACCTCCACACTTTATACCATCATGTTGATATATGTTGATATAGCAGCATCATCAAAAGTTCATTATGATAGAACCATTATAAGGAATGATATGAGTGTTTTCGTAGTAGCTGCAGTCATCAAAAATACCCTTTTATAATGACTTGATTAGACTCTCTTGGCTCCAAAAGAGTCATCTGAACCAGCAGAGTAGGCATTAGAAATCAGTACACAATTCCCACTAAGCAAGAAAATTCTGCAAAATTAACAAAGGGCTTTATGTTCACTTTATCTATTCATTAATAAATATTCCCCATCTAAATAACCATTTTCATAAGTAGTTAAACATGACAGTGTAATGAAATGTAACATGGCTTAAAATAGAATTGAATTATTTATTGTTGTTCCCTTCTTATACTAATCTAACATTCCTTATCCATATGTAAAATCAATTACATAGTTTTCAAATCAACCGGAGTAATAAAATAGGTAGCTACTGAAAATCTAAAGAATCTAACAAGTCAACTAAAAAGGTAAAAAATAATAAAGGAGTTTTCCAGGCTATTCTAAGGATAGGACATCAATTAAAGAGCACATCAATACATACCCTGTTTCCCCCGAAAATAAGACAGCGTCTTATATTAATTTTTGCTCCCAAAGATGTGCTGTGTCTTATTTTCAGGGGATGTCTTATTTTTTTTTCAATTAAGAAGAATTCACATTTATTGCTGAACAAAAAAATGAACATTTATTATATACGGTACTGTACAGTAGTTGTCATCACAAACCAGCATAACCAGACAAACTGTGAATCCTATCAAGAATTTCTTACTACCGTACCATTATTTCCATGTACAACAATTAACAGTATGGTACATTTACCAATATTTACGGTACGAATAGAAAGTAAAATTTATTCAATGACAGTTATGTCATCATCTTCTAGGACATCATCATAACAATCCAAACCATTAATTTCCCTGCACACAGTATCATGCCCCATAGTGGCCCCTGCACACAGTATCATGTCCCATAGTGGCCCCTGCACACAGTATCATATCCCATAGTGGCCCCTGCACACAGTATCAAATCCCATAGTGGCCCCTGCACACAGTATCATATCCCATAGTGGCCCCTGCACACAGTATCATGCCCCATAGTGGCCCCTGCACACAGTATCATGCCCCATAGTGGCCCCTGCACACAGTATCATTCGCCATAGTGGCCCCTGCACACAGTATCATTCCCCATAGTGGCCCCTGCACACAGTATCATTCCCCATAGTGGCCCCTGCACACAGTATCATTCCCCATAGTGGACCACCCCTGAACAATAATTATACTCTGGGGTCTTTTCAGACCCCAGAGTATAATGATCGGAGACCCAGGAGAGGATAGAAACATAAAAAAACAACGTTGCTTACCTGTTCCTCGCTCCGGTGCATGCCCGTGCGCTACTCTGGCCTTCTTCAATGTTAGACCAGGCCGCGTCACGTGATCCGGCCGGCGTCGCGACGCAAAATGACGTCCGCTGACGTCTGCGACTTCACCAAACAGGCCCGAAGCCTGGAGAAGCGTAGAACAGGTAAGCACATAGTTTTTTATGTTCGCTCACCTCCCCTGGGCCGCCGATTATTATACTCCGGGGTCTGAAAAGACCCCGTAGTATAATGATAGCAGAGATTGTGGGGTTCGCCCGCGGCCTCACATATCGTATATACCGTATGTTCTGTTCGGGAACATACGTCTTACTTTCGGGGGATGCCTTATATTGGGCAATTCTCCGAAACCTCTCCTATGCCTTACTTTCGGGGGTGTCTTATTTTCGGGGAAACACGGTACAATATAAAGGAAGACTTCATTTATAGACTAAGAGTTTCCATACACCTTTTATATACATCAGCAGGCAAATAGAACAGTCATCTATGTATAATAAAAGCCAACTTTAAAAACAACGTTACACAAAAATGTTGTTAGATATATCAAGGAACTAAAAAAAATGCAGAGTAGATCAATACAGAAGATTAGCTGTCATTAATTGGTCATTTCTGCAAATGAAGAAGATTGATTTATGCCAGATAAATGCCATGCAAATCAGTAATAATACTAACTGTTCTCTTATATCAAATTAAAAAATAGGTTGTCTTTAAAGTGAACCAGTCACACTGAAAATGTAGTGTATTTTGCAAGCAGCATGTTATAGAGCAGAAGAGATGAGCAGATTGATATATAGTTTTATTAGCAAAGTTCTAGTGTAAGCTCATTGAAACTTCTGCTCTTTGTGAGTTTGGCAATCAAATGGGCTGTCCTACTCAGCGATTGACAGTCTTCTGTGTATGATTGTGCAGAGAAAAGTAACTGAGTCACTTTAACACAGGAGGTTTGTTCTATTCCAACTACAAAATCCAAATGTTTTCCAATCGAATTAACTGCCCATTACTTAGAACTATTGCAAGTTCATGATTCATCTCCATTGACTTTATTAAATCATCTAACAACTAAGGTTTTTTTTTTTTTGTTTTTTTTTTTGCATCTTAGCCATCAAACTATTAGAATTAAAGTGTAACTCCCATTTTATGTATTTGATTTTTTTGCTATTGTGTCCGGGGTGTGTTGTGAACATTTTTTTTAATATACTTTATTAATCTGTCAAACTTCCTTTTAATCAAAAACAGGATGTAAAGTTCCCATTAGCAATGATCTAACTAAGCTGTTCTGTTTGTATAGCAAGGCCTCACAAAAGCAATAGCAGGAGATTGGCTGATAACTGTGAGCAATAGAGACAGCTAATTAAAACTAGCACATTTCTGCGAGCCAAGACAGACCCCCAGACGCCTTCACCAGAGCCCACCACGAGGCGTGTTGGACAGACAGAAATACAAATAATAAATGCATTGCTGCAGAAACCAAAACCAAATCCACTAAAATTTACAAAGAGAAGTGAAGGCAAGTCATACAGGCACGGGTCAGTATCAGGAGAGGACGTCAGAGACCAAATCACAGGATAACGCAAAATCCGGGAAACAAGCCAAGGGTCACAAATCCAAACAGCGACATCACAAGCAGAATCAGAAGCTTATTGAAGGTTCCCAGACTAGTCAGTACATCAGTTCTATTACACACTGCAGTGTGTAATAGAAGTGAATGGATTTTCCTATACACTGCAATACATTAGTATACTATACTATGAGCAATCAGACTCTCTAGGGATCAAGGTCCCTAGGGGTCTGAAAATAAAAGTAAAAGAAAAAAAAAAGTTTTTCAAAGTATAAAAAAACACAGAAAACACAATAGTTCAAATCGCCCCCCTTTCCCTAGATCACATATAAAAATAAATAAACAATAATAAACATAAACACTTTAGGTATCCCTGTGCTCCAAAATGTCCGAACTATTAAGATATAAAAATATTTATCCCATACGGTGAATGGCATAGTGGGGAAAAAAAATCAATATAGCCAAATGGCAGTTTTTTTTTTTTAACAATTTGCCTCTATTAAAAATGGAATAAAAAGAGATCAAACCATCAGAACTTCCCCAAAATGGTATCAATAAAAACACCATCTTGTCCCGCATAAAAAGACGCCATACCCAATTCCATAAACATAAATATGAAAAAGTTACAGGTGTCACAATATGGCGACACAATTTTTTTCTATTTTGCAAAGTTTTTTTTACATTTTTTTAAGGTGGTATTGCCGTGATCATACTGACCCACAGAATACAGGTAACATGTCATCTTTACCATTTTAGCGAATACCGTAAAAATTAAACCCATATTAAATTGGAGCACATATGTTTTTTTTTTTTCCAATTCTACCTCATTCTGAATTTTTTTCCAGCTTCCCAGTACATTGTACAGGATATTGAATGGTGTCATTACAAAGTAAAATTTGTCCTGCAAACAATAAGCCATCATGTGACTCTGTGAACTGATAAAAAAAAAAAATTATGGCTCTTGGAAGGTGGGGAGGAAAAAACAGATATGCGAAAACTAAAATTGGCTCGGTCTTTAAGGGGTTAATATCATACATAAGATTATAAGGTATTCCAGATACGGTGGGCAGTTGGGATGTAAAACGGTGAATATAAAGTTTATATTAAGGTGGATACATCAACTCATTCCACCCAGATAGAACTGGTATGCCCAACACACCTCACATTCTTGTGAGATTCCTTTGCCCGCCCAGGAGGGATGAATATGGGTGTGAACAGAGGTCACATAACTTACAGTAACAACATGACAGTGTTTAAGATCACAGGTGTTGTGTTGGGTATGCCAGGAGATGTGATGGAATACACAGTGAACTGATCATTATCACTCTAGTTCTTATTAGATATTTTGTGTACTACAACAACATAGACTTGGGGGGTGCTTGGGACCAAACCATAAAAGTCTGCATAAAAGAATGACATATTTCAACTTTCCTTATCTGTAAATATACAAAGATATTTAATCAGAAAAGTACAATTATTTAATGGCACAACCAATCAGGATTGGCTACAGTATAGTCAATGGCTATAATGTGGATAAAAAGAAGGTTCAGAGGTTATAGAGTAGATTAGATGCTCCTCACCAGAAGTTCTGCATCCAAACCATGAGAGCTCAAGCAGGCTTAGCATATCCCTCTTTCCCTTTAGTAATCTTATCTTCCCCTCCTACTCCCTCTGTTCTCTTACCTACTGTACTTCTGCTGCCCCTCTCCCCAACTTTCATATCTAACCCTCTCCTCTTATGACCCCTTAAATATAGGGATAGTTATTAGGTGGGTCAATGAATTGTGTGTGTGTGAGTGTATGTACAATATCCCTATTGTTGTGAGTGGGTTTAATGTACCATTTAAGGTAACTTGGTTTTTGTATTCTGTATTTTTTGTATTTACTGTGTTCTGCTTTATACATAGACGTATGCATAGTCTGGACATTAGACATGTATTGTGAATTTGTGTTTCCTTTGTACTGTCTTATAATTAGCATTGAATGTATTAGTGTTAGTTAATAAACATATTTTATTATCCTACACTGAATATACATTGTCATATTGTGGAAGGTAACAGAGATAATCATTAATGCAAGGAAAAGGAGATATAAAAGGAATCATTAATATTAATTATGAATATCTTGTTTAGATATTAGTAACCAATATTGATCTCCCTTTTTCACCAATTTGTCACATATGGACCGTCCTAAAAGGTGAAGCGGGTGCGGCTGTTAGAGGTCAACTCACTCCACTCACTCAGTCTTGCACTTACCCTCTACTCAGGCTGAAAATTGAGCATAAATCACACCCCAAAACAATCCACGCACCCCACACTCTACAGCCACTACTGACTAACCACACTACCACACTAACATATACAGGCGTCTCTCCAACAGTCAAACACAAACACGCCTCAAAAAGGTAATGGGTTCATAGATGACAAAATAACACATTATTGCAAACAGCCTTAAAATAAATGGGAGGAAAACAGAATAATATTTAAGTCTTTGATTGCAGGAGCTTGGAAAATATACTGTAGTGAAATGGACACACCCAGTTCTCTTAGCTGGCTTCCACATCAGTTGTAAGGTATCATGGTCTCTTATGCCTTGTATTTAGTCACACCTCCCTTCCAGGGTGCCCCCTCCTACTACTCCCTGAGGCGGGGAATGCCAACTCATCTTTATCTGGAAAAGAGAAATTTATTTCTTTACCTTGTAAAGCTGTGTGTCTCTATTGGCTCTGGAGGTCATCCCCTTCCTCTCTCATGGTCACTAAACCCCTTCCTCTCTCTGTTGCTGGACCAGGACATCGTAAAACAATAAAACAAGATCTGGTTATGCATAAGAAGAGCAATTTCCCCTCTGACCCATCCTTCCCCCTTTGGATACACACAAACCACTGAGGTGGATTGATAACACAAACATAAACAAAACATTCACTAAAGATATATATACATGAATAACATGATTAGGTAATAATACATACAGGATAACAAATACACAATAATACATACACCATGCTACATAGCTTCTGTCATCACGCCTCCCCATTTTAGTTAATGCGTGGGAGACTGGCTCACTTGCCATTTCATTTGTCTATCTTTGGCCCCCCTTGGCGGGATAGACCATCTGCATTACCATGTTCAATACCCTTTTTATTTTGGATAGTAAAATCATACTGTTGTAAGACCAGGCTCCATCTGAGTAGTTTTCCATTATCCCCAGCCAGTCTGTTGAGCCAAATAAGGGGGTTGTAATCTGTCATTACTGTGAACTTGCGCCTATAGAGGTATGGCTGCAGCTTTGGTAAGGCCCACACAATTGCTAGACATTCCTTCTCAAATGAGGCATAGGCAGAAGTTTTTTGCTCATGTAGAGGATGGGGTGCTCTTCCCTAGCCTTATTCACCTGGTTCAGGACTACACCCAGGCTATAGGTGTTGGCATCGCTCTGTACCACAAACATATGGGCAAAATATGGGGCTTGGTGAACAGTTGAGCTGCCTAAGGAGGCTTTTAATGCATCAGAGGACTCCTGACATTCAGCAGTCCAAGAAACAATTTGGGGAAGCTTCCAATGATGACAAAAACAAACCCATAATTAAAGTGGCATAACTAAACTCTTGTGGGCCCCTGTGCAAACGGTTACAGTTACGGGTGCTGCAGCGGTATCTCAGATACGTGAAAGAGATACAGTGTTAGTACCCACAACTGCAGTTATCAAGAATATGGTGAGCGAGCAATGCAGCGCCCGGCATGTAAACAATATTTGGAGCTGCGTGCTGTGGGAAACAGCTGATCTGCAGGGTCTAAGAGATCAGGGGATGTCCAAAATGAGGGGCCCCTGATGATCAACTGCTTGAAGGTACTGTGGTGCTTTTGTGAGCGCCATGACTCCTTCACTATTTACATTGCACAGAATCTGTTTTATAATCAACATGCGATGTTATTACAGCCTGCAATAACATTGCACAGCTACTATAAAACATATGGCGTGTGATGTGAATAGTGAAGGAGACCCACAGAGTATAATATGCTCCACAATGGCCCCACATAGTATAATATGGTCCACAATGGACCCCCACACAGTATAATATGCTCCACAGTGGCCCCACACAGTATAATATGCTCCACAGTGGCACTTCCCCTTGGCTGGCATGCTGGGCCCCTTTCCATTAACAGTATGTATAGTGGTCAGGGAACCAGGCTGTAACGTCTCTGCCTGTTCGGGTCTCTGCGCCACCCTCCGCTTGCACACTATGGCGAAGGAGGCGTGTTCAGTTTGATTCCTTGCGTAGGTTTCTTGCTGCTCAGTCTGAACATGGTCCTAGTCAGTGTAATGGATTTCCGGCCACACCTGTGTTCTGAGCATTTCTCTCTGGACAGTATAGAGTTAATCTCTTCCTGGCCTGTGTGATTGACAGCCTGTGTACCTATCAGGTCTGGGGCTGGGCCCAGACTTTCTTTATACAGGATGTCACTTTCTCAGCAAGTTGCCGTTATTGCTCTGACTTTGCCTGCTCTCTTTGTGCCCTTGATATTGACTGTACTATTTCTCTGACCTCTGGCTTGCCTTTTGACTATTCTCTTGGATTTTGATTCTGTACTGCATCGCTCGTTTGTTACCGACCCCTTGGCTTCCTGACCTCTCTTTTTATCGTTTGTTTTGTCTTGTCCTGTTCTGTGTGTCACTTACCCAGTATAGGGCTTGTCTTCTGGTTGTCCTTTTACCGTTTAGGATAACTGAGGCAATAGGAAGGGACAGTGGCTGGGGTGAGATTAGGGCTCACTTGTCTCTGTCCTTCCTCCCAGACCCCTGCAGTAGTGTAGGGTATTGCTACGGTTGGCAAGACCCTAACACAGGCTTTCTCCGACTGCTATGATGGTGGTTCGTGGCCCCGGACATCTCCAGCTGGCTGCGGGCCCCATACACTACTGGCCCAGGTCATGGTCGCACCCCCTGTGATAGTGATTGTTATGTCACTGCATAATTACCACATTTATTTTTCCAGTTGTTACTTGTGATACTTGATGGCTTCCTGATGAGAAGAACATTGCATGTAGTATTTTTCTATTTAGCTATGCACAAGCTACTGTTAATACATTTATTTGTAAATAAAAATTTAAGCTTATTTAAAAAAATGTATGTTCCTGGATGCTTTAACATACTATACTATACAGTACATAGTAGAGTATATAATATATTCACATATTTTCATAAACAGCCATGATATTTTGAGCAGGGGTTTTAATAAAACAGTTGCTTGTTTCATTGTAGTATCATCTTACTGACCACATCTTTTAAATAAAACCTCCAATTTCCCCATAGGTCATCAAGTCTTTATTAGATAGAAAATATGCTAAAAAAAAAGGAATAATCTGATAACATTTTTGAAAGGATCCATGTTTTGAATTAAAAAAATAATAATTGTATATCAATTATATTCTCATAATAGACCTACCATATACAATATAGTTTTTACATAGATACTAATTTTATACAATACTGACTGAAATGAAAGAAATCAATCTCCTGGTTTTGGCATTTGTTTTGACAGAAAAGGAAAGTTCTAAACAGCAGGACTTGATTAGAGAAAGGTAGCCAACTGCACTTATGGCTCCAGAGAGAAGTTAGCTACTTGTAGAAAAGGGAAAGAAACATCTTCATAAGTCATGTACTACCAATGAAAAATAAGAAAAAAGTATTAAGGTAATAAAGTAAATACATTACAATTTTATTCATTTTAATTTACACAAAATATCCCAGATTGAATTTATTGTTCATTGAATTATTCTAAGTATTTATTAACGTCACATAATTAGCCATTCTGTCACTTCTGATTAAGAAATGAGGCTGTAACAGCTTCTAAATAAAAAAAAAAATGAATTTTAAACGTGAATAAAGACACAAAACTGAAAAATGTGGTTGGATCTTAAGCTACAGGCTGTGAAGATGAGTTGTGACCTTTTGTTCACCCATGTGAAAAGTGTGAAGCCTATCTTGACATAAAGCTTTGTAATATTGTAATTTTAACATATGACTTCCACAAATACAGAGCCTGATTTCTGAGGACCTTTTCACAGTGAAAATATTCCTTTCAACTGAAGTGTTGAGCTCTCAGCCCGACTTTTTAATGAAGGTCAAGCCACAAAAAAGACAACAAGTACCAGCATCACATAGAAACTGCCAATCACTGTATTTCATATATGGATATCTAAGCCATTAATAAATACTTCAAACTTCGAGCAGTACAAACATTCAGCAAAAATAAAGATATTTTGTATTAAATCATCTCAACTTTTCATTCTTCTTGTGTAAACTGGTTAGAAGAATACATTTTATATCTGAGAATAAGATATTATCATGTACCTTAGCTTTAATAAAATCTTTGAAGCTCAAGACTGTATACAGAAATTCTGAGCAGTTTCCCAGTATATACATAATTAGCCTATGGAATTCCCTAATATTGACTATGGAACAACCAAGGCTTGGTTTCCCTACAGAATTATTTCTCAAAGTCCTGGTAGTCCTTTTCTCTATTTGGATAAATAAATGTGGGAGAACAGAGAACAAAGAATTCATAGTTTATGAACACATGTACAGAAAACTGAAAATATGGACATGAAAAAGACATCACACTTTTTATTACAATCACCAAAACATATAGGGTTCATTCTACAATGTTTTACTATTCCCACAGTTCCAAATATGTATTGTTCTGGTGAAATATTTTTAAAAAATAAAATAATTTTCAATAAATAAAAAGAATAATACCTGTCAAGTACTGATCCCCGATATAACAAACATCAGTCAAATAATGTACTAAGTAATGTAATAATTAAGGAGGCAATAACATAGGCTGTATTTTATTAATATTGTAGCAAGGGTAGTTAATGACCGTTTTATGTTTTATGACGAATATGTCCATCATGAGTGGGGGGGCAGTTAATTCTGTCTGATAGATATATTTGTCATGATGATTGCAATAGCACTGCCAGAGACACACATAGCTAGGTTTCTGACGCAACTGCTGAGGATGGATAACTCAAATTTCTGGTAGTTTATCAATAGCGACTCCGGCATGTAAAGTGGTTAGATGTTAAAGTGGTTGGTCTGTCATATATGGAAGCCGATTAGGCCCAGCCAAAGGCTGGATCAAATAGAGTGGTTGTCAGTGTAGTACTGATATGTATAATAACCTATAAAAACAAAACACAAAAAATAACCCCAAAAATGAACGTTTTGCTCTTTTTCTATCCCCCCAAAAATAATTAAATTTTAACATTCTTTATATATACTCCAAAATGGTTTCATTTAAAAGTACAACTTGGTCAAGCTTTCATGGTTATGTCAATTGCAAAATAAAAAAGTTATGGCTCTCAGAAGACAGATGAAAAAAGTAAGAAAGTATGCCTTGTCCCAATGGCCAAAATAGCCTGTGTCATTAAAGGGTTAAGAATAGTAAATGTATAAATATATAACATTTCAAATCACCCCCTTCCCTAGAATGCATATATCTAAATAAATAAACAAAAATAAACCTAAAAAAATCAAAATATCCTAATCGCATTTCCAATAAAATGTGATTAAAACATCAGATATTGCATATTGAATATGGCAACAATAATAATTTTTGGCATTTTTCAAAGTTTTGTCATTTGTAAAGGTAATAAACATAACAAAAACTACTGTATATAAATTTGCAACAAAACAAACTTCATAGCACAATTGAATAGAGAAAAAACAGTAAAAAAGTTTTTTAACAACTAGTGTTGTCTCCAAATATGTAACAAGGAAGCCCTATACGAGTCATGCTATTACTACTAACAAATAACCAACCAGAATAAAAAGAAAAAAGTAGGAAAGCACTCAAAGTAATAAAAATAGCAATGATAAAACACATCATAAGTAAATACAAGACAGAAACAACAATACAAATAACGGTGTCAGCATATACAAAAAGGGGGGCAGAGGCTGAATTATGTAAGTGACATTATTGAATTTTAGGTTACAGCTATGTGCTGCAAAATATAAGAACATATCAATGCAGGGGATAAAGAATAAAACATATTGCCTAATGCATATAGTATAATAATAATAATAATAATAATAATAGTCCTTTAATAGTCCCACAATGGGGAAATTCAGTGTGTTACAGCAGCAAAGATAAGCAGATACAAATACAAATACAACATGTACAGGAATATTCCAAGGTGAGAGGCCATTGATAGCAGCAGCAGATAGGGCGGCAGGGGGGGGGGGTTAACAGGCAGAGAGAATCAGTCTCTGTGTGTAATGATCTCCGCAGGCGGGTTGGGACAGCCACGCGGTGGGGGGAAGACCCGATAGCGCCCTTCTCACACCTAGGGGGGCAGTCGGTCACGACAGACGCCAGCGCGATCACAGTCTCATGCATGGGTGGGACTTCTTCTTCTGCATGGAGCTCACCACGGACAGTATCCTTCTGTCACCCACCACCGCACTGGGCCAGTGGGCCCCCAGGACAGAGCTGGCCCTTCTAATCAGCTTGTCAAGTTTATTTCTGTCCCTGGTTGATATACGCCCAGCAGGCCACTCCAAAGAAGATGGCTGATGCCACACCGAGTTGAAGAAAGTTCAAGAAGTGCCCCCGGATTCCAAAGGCTCTCAGCTTCCAAGCAGGTAGAGCCTGCTGGGCCCTTCCGACAGGGCCTCCATATGATCGCCCAGTCAGCTTATTATTAAGGAGCAAACCCAGGTACTTATAGGTGTCACAATCCGATGCGCCCAGGATGTCCACTGGTTTAGGAGGGCTTCTGCCTTTGCGGAAGTCCACCACCATCTCCTTGGTCTTCCCCGCGTTAATCTTCAGGTGGTTCCGGTGGCACCAGCCACAAAATCCCGGTTCAGTTCTCTGACTCCCTGTCATCATCATCTGTGATGAGACCCACTATTGCAGAGTCGCAGAATACTTCTGTAGGTAGCAGCTGGATGAGTTGCACCTAAAATCTGCAGTGTACAGTGTGAAGAGGAAAGGGCGAGAACCGTACCCTAGGTGCCCGATACAGATCACTGTACCGACACACAGTCTCGGGCTCTCACGTATTGAGGTCGATTTGTGAGGTAGTCTAGGATCCAGTTGGAGAGGTGGTGGTCCACTCCAGCAAGGCCCAGCTTGTCCCTCAATAACCTGGGCTGTATGGTGTTAAAAGCACTGGAGAAGTCAAAGAACATTATTCTCACTGTGTTCCCTGGTTTCTCCAGGTGAGACAGAGCCCTGTGCAGAAGATGGATGATGGCATCATCTACCCCAATGCCCGGCCGATAAGCAAACTGGAGTGGGTCCATAGCGGGGCTCACTAGAGGGCGGAGATGTGTGAGAACCAATCTCTCCAAGATCTTCATCAGGTGGGATGTCAGTGCTACAGGTCTGTAGTCGTTGAGGTCCATAGGGTGGGGTTTCTTTGGAACTGGTACCACACAAGAAGATTTCCATAATTCAGGGACTATTTCCTGCCTCAGGCTCATATTATACATATATGTAATTATACCACACAGCTGGTCCCCACAAGTCTTAATTAGCCTTGCACTGATGTCATCTGGCCCTCGGCTTTCCTCGCCTTGATCTTTTTCATCTCCTTCCTCACCTGGGCCCGTGTGAAGGTCAGACTGTGGCAGATAAAGATGGATTTCTGGATTTACTGGTCTGTTGGGAAGTGGCCGCATGGGGAGAAGTCATTGTGGTGGGGGGAGCTGAAGGACATACTGGGGTGGGAGGAGCTGGTGTGTGATCAAATCTGTTGAAGAATAGGTTTAGTTCATTAAGCCAGTTAACATCTGCCTCAATCTGGCAGACAGACTGTTTATGACCCGAAATTGACTTAAGCCCCTCCCAGACCCCCTTATGTCTTTTCTTTCCATTTGCTTTTCCATTTTTCTTTATAACTGGATTTTCCCTGCCTGATTTGATGCCTCAGCTCCTTTTGTACTTCCCTCAACCCCTCCTTACTCTTGTCCTGAATGCCATCTTTTTCTCCTTAAGTAGTGTTTTTATATCAGAGTTAATCCATGGTTTGTTATTGGAGAAGCACCTCACCACTTTTGTGGGTACTGTGTTGTCCACACAAAAATTAATGTAGTCCGTTATGCAGTGTGTGAGTCCTTCTATATCTTCCCCATAAGAATCCTGCAGAACTTCCCATGCGGTTGTGTCAAAACAATCCCTCAGAGCCTCATCACTCTCCTCGGACCATATCCTCACTGTGCGGGTGACAGCTGGTTCTCTACGTACAAGTGGCTTGTACACAGGTCGGAGATGTACTAGGTTGTGATCCGATCTTCCCAGGGGCGGTAGGGCTGATGAGTTTTATGCCTCCCTCACGTTGGCAAAGAACAAGTCCAGTGTTTTGTTGTCTCTTGTGTGGCAGGTTACATACTGTGTGAAACTGGGCAGTGTGGATGATGGAGAGGCATGGTTGAAATCACCCGACAGAAGAAAGAGGGCCTGGGGGTGCTGAGACTGTAACTGGCTCAGCGTGGCTTGTAGGACCTCGCAGGCAGCGTCAGCTTTCGCAGAGGGGGGACATATGCAGCTATCACGATGACATGTGATAGTTCCCTTGGTAGGTAGAAAGGTCTCATGCTCACAGCTAATAGTTCAATGTCCTACAGCAAGTTTGATCCTTAATCACAATGTGCCTA
Source organism: Leptodactylus fallax (assembly GCA_947044405.1). NCBI lineage: Eukaryota > Metazoa > Chordata > Amphibia > Anura > Leptodactylidae > Leptodactylus > Leptodactylus fallax. Next base: position 8,164,458 of record CAMRHE010000036.1, read on the forward strand.
GGATTACACCATCTATTATTCACAAACATTGCCAGCCCTCCTCCTTCCTCTTACCGCTCTCCCTTTCCTGTCTGCCCGAAGGAGTTTAAAACCATCCAAGGAGACCAGAGGGTCAGGAGTAACTTCAGTGAGCCAAGTCTCTGTAAGTAGCATCATGCTGCACGCCCGAAACTCCTGATGCTGCCTGGTGAGCGCTGTTAGTTCATCCATCTTGTTTGCAAGAGATCTCACATTGCCCATGATGATGGAGGGAACAGCTGGTTGGTAACGCCTCTTTTAATCCTCTGAAGAGTTCCTGCTCTGCATCCCCTCACCCGCTTTCTTCTCCAAATCTCACGGGGGATGTGTGACCAGATGGTATGCCCCCTGCTGCCTCTGAGCTGCAGAATTTCCTGTCTTGTATAGACAAAGGAATTGTCCATACACAGAAGATCCCATTTTCAAGCAGAACAAAGACAGATAAAAAAAAAAAAAAAAAAAGTATCACAAGGGTCCAAGTCTTTGTGTGTGTTTCATAGTGCAAAGTCCTTAAGTAGAGAGGTACAAAACGAGTCATAGAAAGAAAAATAAGTTAGAGAGTCTCAGAGCTGCTGTAGCTGGCAGCCACTCCAGCGGCGCCATCTTGGAAAAAAAAAAAAACCCTACATATAATAAACGATATATGAGACCATGTCCTGATTTACAAAGTAAAGTGTATAGTGTAAAACCGTAACATACCCATATCGATGATGTAATAGATAATTCAGGAGAGCCTCTGCCTGCTGACACATTTAATATGTATATATGTGTATATTAATTGGTCCTGATAGTTCAGAGTTTCGGGGTGCAATTGTCAGGGTGGCGGGATTGTTCCACAGGTCTAACCTTGGCCCCTGGATCCTGTGATACTTGCTAAGGAGCACGTGTTCCAGAATGTTCTCTCCACAGTCTCATGCTGACAAGATGATGATACTTGACTTCCTTCAGGGCGATGGCTAGGCAGACAGGGGACAGGATCTTCTGAATAGCTGGAGTATGTCAACTCTCCAACATTCCTGGGCCTGTCTAGAACTTGATATACCTGCACTAAACTCACTGTTTTCTTCACAGGACATCACACTTATCTCCTCACCTCCTCCTCCTAACACTCCACACTTCTAACTCCTCACACGCAGGACCTTCCTGAAGGGGTGTTACCATGGGAACCAGTGATCAGCTGACTCCTCCCCTTTACCCAGGTGATGTCCTCCCATTGGACATTTGGTTACTATTCCATCCAATGGGAGGTGTAATGCATGTGTGAGGCTCACTAGGTGGCGCAGTGTTGTGTGAGACTCAGGACCCCCTGCTATGTCACACAGGCTATAAAGAAACAGGAAATAATGCAATGCAATTACTACAGAGATCACCCTCAGCGCAGCCATAGCTAGCTTTGGTATGCCACATATACAGAATATCAATGTATATCTTTCTATCTATCTATCTGTCTATCTAGCTGTGTTTTCTTCTGTACATGTGTACCATTATACATACTAGAATTGTATTTTATAGTGTGATGCTCAGTATATTGATATGTTAAAGGGGTTGTTCAGGAATTAGAGTTTTCTGCAAGGAGGTCGGGGAAAGTGAAAAATAAGAAAAAGAAAGCCCATACTCACCTGTCCCCAGTGCTCCGGTGTCTCCCACCAGGAATGGATATGGGATATCACAGGTGACGTATGTGAGTGACATCCCAGTTCCTTTCCTTAGGCTGCGAGGTTACTGATTGGCCTCAGCGGTTACATGTGGCGAGGACTGCCGGTGGAACAAGCCCTGGGGTGCCGCTGGACCGGACAGGTGAGTGTGTTTTTTTTTTTTCACCTTGCACAGCCTCCCTGCAGAAACCTGTAATTCCTAGACAACCACTTTAAGGATTAGGCCCAACACAGCGAAATGCAGTTAAAAAATACTGGAGAAAAAAAAGCAGAGAAAACACATTGTTTTTTCCACAGCATTTTTCATTGAGCTTTTGATGTATTTTTATCTGCCCTTTCTTCCCCTATTAAATATATGTGGAAATTCTGCAGCTAAAATTAACCTGCTGTGGATGAGAATAAATAATCACATTTTATTCAATTTGCTCACACATTTCTGCAGCCGCCATAATCGTTGTGTTTCACGTTACAGGAAAGCAGTTTTATTTTAGCCTAAACCAGGAGTGGATTGAACAGAAGGGAGAAATATAATAACTTTCTATATATTTCACAATCCTTTTGTAGACATTCTTGGTTTTGGCTCAAAAAAATGAAGCAAAATCTGCAACATAAAGGTTAAATGCTGGCTGGCATTATGAGGAGGCATCTTCAAATAAAAGGGGACTGGTTGTGTTCTTAATATGGGCAATGGAGTAAACTTTGATAGTGAAGTGTTTGGCGCTATGAGGGGAACATTATACAGTAAAAACAGCTATTTGTGCATTATACTATGAGGGCAGAGGGGAATTTGGCAGTAAGTGGCTGACGTGACAGTATTTAGTCCAGGTATACCAGTCAGTGGGTCACGTTATTTAGTCCTGGTATATCATTCAGCGGCCGACGTGACAGTATTTAGCCCAGGTATAGCGGTCAGTGGGTGACGTGACATTATTTAGTACGGGTATAGCAGTCAGTGGGTGACGTGACAATATTTAGTCCTAGTATAGCGGTCAGAGGGTGACATGGCAGTATTTAGCCCTGGTATAGCGGTCATTGGCTGACGTGACAATGTTTAGTACTGGTATAGCGGTCAGCGGCTAACATGACAGTATTTAGTCCTGGTATAGCGGTCAGCGGCTGACGTGACAGTATTTAGTCCTGGTATAGCGGTCAGCGGCTGACGTGACAGTATTTAGTCCTGGTATAGCGGTCAATGGCTGACGTGACAGTATTTAGTCTAGGTATAGCGATCGGTGGGTGATGTGACAGTATTTAGTCTAGGTATAGCGATCGGTGGCTGATGTGACAGTATTTAGTCCTGGTATAGCGGTCAGTGGCTGAAGTGACAGTATTTAGTCTAGGTATAGCGATCAGTGGGTGACGTGACAGTATTTAGTTCAGGTATTGCGGTCCTATTTGATAATTCTGTATATATACAGTACAGACCAAAAGTTTGGACACACCTTCTCATTCCAAGAGTTTTCTGTATTTTCATGACTATAAAAATTGTAGATTCACACTGAAGGCATCAAAACTATGAATTAACACATGTGGAATTATGTACTTAACAAAAAATTGTGAAACAACTGAAAAGATGTCTTATATTCTAGGTTCTTCAAAGTAGCCACCTTTTGCTTTGATTACTGCTTTGAAAAACTCTTGGCATTCTCTTGATGAGCTTCAATACAGCATCAATATAACATCAATACAGCAAGACTTGTGATATTATAGTCAAACTGAAATATATATACTGTGCATTATAAAGTATGTGACATTATCATGCTAGAAGCTGATACATGTACAGGTAAGACATCTATGATCAGGATTTTTCTGTTATTTACTGCTGAGTTGGAGTTGTTAGCTTGAGATATTAATAGAGCAATGCACTTTTATGAAATACCCTTCTCAAGAGGTGAGGCTCACATGGATATATATCATTTCTATTTAAGTTGCCAGTTTCTTTGGGAAATATTAAGTGGTAAATCCGCTTCTTAACATGATGCAAGCTAAGCATCTGCGAGCCACTGTAGGATAATGAAATTTCATGTGTAGTATTTGGTATTCCAGGATTGATAAAGGTTATCAGCAAGTCCTTTATAATAAAAGTCCTCTTCCTTTTCCTTAGCGTGCGCTGGGAAGAAGATGGTGCTATCAGTTTGACATTTCTGTCAGAACTGGTATTTGAACCACTGGATGATTCTTCCAAATGCCACTGCTGTCATCTGCTCGGGTTTAATTACACCTGACTGAAGTTCTCATTGGCACAGAGTAAAAAATACCTAATTAGTTGGTTTAAAGGGGATGTTAAGTGATGTGCCCACCTTGCCATATACAAACAACATTATTGCATCCCTCCAGTGGTTTTTCCCATGGATGCCCAGATTAGAATCTGATGACTTAGATAAAGTAAAAATACCACCAGTGCAAAAAGCGCAGCAGCATCCACATTGTTTTTATGACCTTGCTAATTTATTATCCAGTCATTTGTTAATGAGCCAGATTGCCGCCTCATAAACATTAATACCTGCTGTCTGAATCTTCACAGATAAGCAAGGAAGAGCAAGTTTTATTGAAACAATTATATTTTATTTTTAATGATTTCTCTTATTAAACGTGAACCACTGTGTCTCTCTGTTTATGAAGTCAATAAACCTCAGTGGCCTTTCAGTAATTAAAAGAGCAAGAATATTCACTGTGTCTGGCCCAAGTTCTTCTATATGAAATACAGTAAAAGCAGAGTATTTTATCATTAACCAGTGTATATACTGAAAATGAGAATATATAGTTCATACTTCCTATACCCTAATACACAGCTCTTTGTATTTTATATTTTATGTACTTCTTGTAATTCAGCTGTGTCAGTGGGACAGAACTAGGAATGCTAGCAAAAGCATGGTCAATAGACCATCTGCAGCATTTGTGTAAAGCCTCAGTATAAAGTAATAAGGTATCCACATCAGAAAACAGATATCCTGCAAGGGAACAATAAACAATAATCATATTTATGAGGGAGTTGAAGAAGCATGGTGATAAAATATTACATTTATGGTATACACTGATAAAGGACATTTTTTTTTACTGCTGAATAAGACTAAGTTATTACAATAGTGGAGCTGTTCTATCTTAATAATATATCCCCGTTATCTCTCAATACTGAATTCTGATCACTTTGGGATTAAAGGGGGTTTCTTAAAAACATATTTAAATGTGTAGATAATTAAAAATTGTATATTTTTGTAAAAATAACTAATTTAAAAATTTAGCAACGTGTTATAGATTTTCTCTAATCATTCTATTAGTGACAGTCTTTCTTCTTGATAGTTGCCAATGGATATGACCATGAATACACAACCTTTCCCTTATGTCCTACAGCAGCACAATATGGGGTATTCCTTCCCCTGTGTGCTGGTAGGAGAGACTGAACTTTTAATTAACATAAAATATGCATGACTACTATACCCTATAAGAGGGCAAAGAGACCTCCCCCTTGTGTTTTTTTCTGTCCTGTGTGGTGGGACATATTTTGTTTTTTCCCCCAAAAGTTTGTTAACTTCCTTTGGGGAATCATCTTTACACCTCTTTTCTCTTCTTTCTTCCACTGGATGCTTTTGTGAAAAAGAAGGGTTTTTTTTATTTAGGCAGTTTTGTGCCTAGCCAAGCTTGCAACCTTTGCTTTTAAAAGGTTGATTTCAGTAGTACATGCAGTGGTGGTTGCATGCTGCATGTTCAAAGACCTGTGGTGCAGGCCACTTGTGTGGCCTTGATGTGGGGCATTACTGTTTCACTTACCTTACAAGCTCTGTGGCCACTAGAAGTGACGTTGGTCACTTTGTTCCTCCGGAACCTTTATTTGTGTTCCAGTTTTCCGGGGACTGAATTCTCGGACGGACTTTTTGCGGCTTTGTTTTTCCTCCTTTTTGCAAGTTTATATTTTCTGAGTCTCTTTTCTGGCATTGGTCTGTATATTTTTAGCTTAATTCTGTGTACAAGGAATTAAGGTTTGCAAAATTTGCGGGGGGGGGGGAGGTTTTTTGTGTGCACTACTTGCTCATTCCTCCTCCCCTCCTATAGAAGCCTTCATCTCAATGCAGGAGATGGCTTGTCTCCTAGTGAGGAAGGCCTCAGTACTCCACTTGGATTACTGTTCTTGCTGCTGTAGCTCTGGAGAGCACAGTGGCTCAGTGGTTAGCACTGCAGCCTTACAGTGCTAGAGTCCTGGGTTCAAATCCTGCAAGGAGTTTGGAAAAAGGGGTCTGGTTTGTGTGCAGTGTAACACACTGTGAAGCTATTGAAGATTTCCAGGTGATTAACGAAGCGCTTTTATCTGATGATACCTTGGAAGATTCCAGCAGACCTCTCTTTCCTCTTAAGAAGATAATTAGGCTGCTGAAGTCCATCTGGTCAAGGGACTGTAATGTTGATGGGGAAGCCTCCTGTTCTACCTCTTTCACTGGAAAGACTCATGCTTGCAGAATGGAAACATCCAGAAAGAGCTCCCATACATTCCAGAAGATTTAGAACCTTGTTCCCTATTGCAGAGGCTCAGCGGGATCGGTGGGGCCTCCCACCTAAAGTGGACACAGCAGTGACCAAGTTGTCCCGTCATACGGTGGTCCCGGTGGATAATGGTTCTAACCTCCAGGACCCCATGGATAGATGCATAGAGAGTACCCTCAAGAAGGTTTAGTCTCTGGCCTCTGGTCAGGCTTCCGTGGCTATTGCCTCTAATGAAGTCTCAAGTAAATTATGTGCTGACTTAGCCCATCTTGCAAGAGACATCGACTCTGAAATCTCCAGAGATGATCTCCTAGCTTTTTTGAGTTCGGTCTCCTTGTTGGCAGATTATTTAGCCGAAGCCTCCCAACATCATTTAAGGCTGGCAGCCAAATCTTTGGCCCTTTCTACGGCAGCTAGAAGGCCGCTATGGTTAAAACCCTGGACAGCTGATAATGCTTTTTGGTAGATGCCTGGATGAGATTATGGAAGACCTTGCCGATAAAAAGGGTAAGACTCTGCCTCAGAGCCTTTAGAGGCAGGTCAAGACCTTCTGGCCTGGGTAGAGGTTATCAGCCTCAACCCAGACCTCAGTTCCAGAGACAATTTAGATATCAGCCTAGGGCAGTGATGGCGAACCTTTTAGAGACCGAGTGCTCAAACTGCAACCCAAAACCCACTAAATTATTGCAAATTGCCAACACGGCAATTTAACTTTAAATTAACCAGGATCTGTTTTATAGTGACCGTGCAATGTTATTACAGCCTGTAATAATATCACATGTCTGCTATAAAACAGATGCTGTGTGATATAAATAGTGAAGGGCCCCAGACAGTACAATGCGCTCCGAAGTGGCCCCCAGACAGTACATTTCGCTCTGAAGTGGCCTCCAGACAATATTATTTGCTCCAGAATGGCCCCCACTCAGTATTATATGCTCCACAGAGGCCCCTGCACAGTATTATATGCCCCACAGCGGCCCCTGCACAGTACTATATGCTCCACAGAGGCCCCCGCACAGTATTATATGCTCCACAGAGGCCCCCGCACAGTATTATATGCTCCACAGAGACCCCCGCAAAGTATTATATGCTCCACAGAGGCCCCCTCACAGTATTATATGCTCCACTTTGGGCCCCCACCCACATTATATGTTTCATAATAAGCACCCCCACACAGTAGTATATGCCCAGGGGGCCCCCACCAGTATTATACGCCCCACAGCGGCCCCCCACCAGTATTATATGCTCCACAGAGGCCCCCGCACAGAGTATATGCTCAAATTTGTGACCCCACCCACATTATTGCTTCCAATAAGTCCCCCCACACATTAGTATATGCTTCACAGTGGGCCCCCACACAGTAGTATATGCTTCACAGTGGGGCCCCACACAGTAGTATATGCTTCACAGTGGGGCCCCACACAGTACTATATGCTTCACAGTGGGCCTCCACACAGTAGTATATGCTTCACAGTGGAGCCCCACACAGTAGTATATGCTTCAGTGTCCCCCATGCATTATTAGATGCTTCACAGTGGGGCCCCACACAGTAGTTTATGCTTCACGGTGTCCTCCCATACAGTAGTATATGCTTCAGTGTCCCCCATGCAGTATTAGATGCTTCACAGTGGGGCCCCACACAGTAGTATATGCTTCACAGTGGGGCCCCACACAGTAGTATATGCTTCACAGTGGGGCCCCACACAGTAGTTTATGCTTCACGGTGTCCCCCCATACAGTAGTATATTCTTCAGTGTCCCCCATGCAGTATTAGATGCTTCACAGTGGGGCCCCACACAGTAGTTTATGCTTCATGGTGTCCCCCATACAGTAGTATATGTTTCAGTGTCCCACACACTATTAGATGTTTCAGTGTCCCCCATACAGTAGTATATGCTTCAGTGTCCCCCATACAGTAGTATATGCTTCAGTGTCCCCTATACAGTATTAGATGCTTCAGTGTCCCCCATACAGTAGTATATGCACCACAGAAGGCACCCACACAGTAGTTTATGTTACTTATCTTGTCCCACGAAGAGCTGCAGTCCCACGAAGAGCGTCCTCCTTCTTCTGATCACAGGCGCTGATGATTTACGTCATCGTGCCTGCGTCGGGGCAGAGGTCACACTCTGCAGTCAGTGTAGGCCGCGGTTCCGCGGACTGCGGCCTACACTGACAACTTTCAGCTGTATGTGCATTTGCACATACAGCTGAAAGAAGCGATCGCTCACCAACAGGGAATCCTGTACCGGATTCCCAGTTAGTTAGCGATCATAGTGACGGCACGCATTCCAACTGAGAGGGCTCTGCGTTCCCCCTCTGGCACGCGTGCCATAGATTCACCATCACGGGCCTAGGGGTTCTGGCAAAGGTTCCCCAAGGATGAGGACAAAAAGAAGCCTAGCTTTGACATTGACTGCCTTCTTCCTGTGGCTGAGACTCCTGTCGGAGGTTGGCTTTCTCACTTTTACACTGTCTGGCAGGAAAAAATTCAAGACCCTTGGGTCTTGCAGGTTTTTCAGCGAGGTTATGCGATCGAGTTTCTTCAGCCACCTCAAGATCGATTCGTTATAACTCGCTCCCTTCCTGAGGCTCAGCAGGATATATTGAAGTGCTTCATTCACGATTACATCTGCAAGGGGGCCTTGGAAGAGGTTCCCCCCTTCGAAGAAGGATTCGGTGACTACTCCCCAGTTTTTCTGATGCTAAAACCATCAGGCAGTTGGAAAATGATTATAGAACTTAAGATGTCAGAATCGACGTTTCAGTTTCCGGCCACAGGAAGCATCTTTAGTTCGCAGCCCTGCCCTTTGGCATCACTTCAGCTCCTCATACCTTCACCAAAGTTGTAGCTCCTATATAGCCTCTCTCAGGTTTCAGGGCCTTTTTGTAGTGCCATACCCGGATGACTGGCTAATAAAAGCCCAGTCAGAGTCTGTTCTGTTCCAGCAGTTACTGATAGCCATTTCCCTTCTCCAAACCTTGGGTTGGCTGATAAATTGGGAGAAGTAAGTAAGTTCCCTCTACCTGCAGGAAGTTCCTGGGGTATCTCCTGGACTCAGACTGCATGAAGGTTTCCTTATCACTGGCATGGAAGGAAAGATTAATTAGAGCGGTCCGATTTCTCTTCAGAAAACGCCTGGTATCCATCAGAACATCCATGAGAGTCCTAGGCCTGATGTCATCCTCAGCCATCACAGTCTCTTGGGCTTTATGGAATTTGCCTCCTCTCCAGATGAAAGTACTAAAAGCCTGGAGCCGTATTCCTCTCGGTCTCGACAAGAAGATCAAACTTTCTCCCAGTACTCATCTTTCCCTCAGATGGTGGATACACCTGAAAGACGGAATGTCCACGGTCCAACCTCGTTGGACCCTGTTGACTACTGATGCATCCCTCTCAGGATGGGGAGCCCACCTGTACGAGAAGACAGTACAAGGAGTCTGGAGCAGTCTAGAAGAAAAGACATCTTCCAATTGGAAGGAGCTCAGGCACTACTTCATTTTTCTCCTCTCCTCAGAGGGAGACCAATCAAGGTTCGGTCAGACAGCATGACAACCGTAATGTACCTAAACAGACAGGGAGGCACCAGATCATTATCTCTCCTCAGAATCAGATCTGATTTTTACCTGGGCAGAAAAAAATCTGACCCACTTATCCGCAGTTCACATCAAAGGTTCCCTGAACATAGTAGCGGATCAGTTGAGTCGGGGTCATGTCGTATCAGAAGAATGGTCTCTCAATCCAGATGTATTCCATCAATTTACCCTGAAGTGAGGTCTCCCAGAAGTAGACCTCATGGCGACCAGACTCAACGCTAAGGTAGAGATGTTCTGCTCACTATATCAGGAGGACTATCCCTTGGCAGTGGATGCCCTGTCCATCCCTTGGAGGTTCAGGCTGGCATACATCTTTGCTCCACTTTCCATGAGACCAAAGGTATTGATGAAAGTCAGACAGGACCAAGTCTCTGTGATACGCATCATTTCATTCTGGCTAAAAAGGACTTGGTTTGCCCAGCTCATGTACTATGAGTCGAGGGACATATTGGAGGCTTCCCCCCACCCAGAACCTGGTTTCCCAAGGAACTCAGAAGCTCCAGGATCTGAGGAGATTCAACCTGACAGCCTGGAGGTTGACCAGTCCCTACGGAGATTTAGTGGACTGTCAAAAGCCATCCTGAAGACTCTTTCCTGTGTCAGAGCAGAGTCTACCAAGAAAAGCTACCATAGGATAGGTAACATCTTCAAGCAGTGGTGCTCCAGAAGAGAAGCTGATAGTTCAATCCCTACTACGGCAGAAATTTTGAATTTTCTTAAAAGTGCCTTGGATTCAGGCCTTTCTCCTGCTACACTGAGAGTACAGGTTTCAGCCTTATCCGCCTGTTTAGGCAGACGATTGTCCCAGGATTCCCTTATTGTTGGGTTCCTTAAGGGCGCTACCAGACTTAGACCAGTGGTCTCAGCTCCAGTTCCCCAGTGGGATCTCTCTACTGTTCTTTCAGGTCTTTGTGGTCCTCCTTTTAAGCCTTTGGAGGATGCAGATCTTAAATTTCTTGCCTTTAAAACCACCTTTCTATTAGCCATCACTTCAGCCAAAAGGTTAAGTAAGCTCCAGGCTTTTTCTTCCAAGGAACCTTATATATCATTTTTTGCGGATAGGTCCAACTTAGGTTTCTTCCTGGGTTTAACCCTAAGGTGCCTTCCCGCGCCAATATTAACCAATTAGTCTCTTTACCCGTGTTTTTTCCAGCCCCTTCCTCTGAAGAGGAGAGAAAACTTCACACACTAGATGTTGTGAGATGTCTCCAGATTTACCTCTTATGTACACGTTCCTTTAGGAGAGCCGAGAATCTCCTTGTCAACATGTATGGTAGAGACAAAGGTCTCAGGGCTTTCAAGCCTACACCTTGTCTAGGTGGATCAAGGAGGCAATCAAAGTCTCTTTTTTTGCTCAGGGGTTAGCTCCAACCAAATTTTGTACAGCCCATTCAACCAGAGCTGTATCAACCTCTTGGGCTGAGAACCAGGCCTTACCGCTGGATCAGATCTGTGCAGCTGCTTCTTGGTCGTCTCACCTAACCTTTGTAAAACATTATCGACTAGATGTTCGGAGTTCTGTGGAGACTGCCTTTGGACAGTCAGTCCTAGGTGTTGTAGAGCAGGGATACCCTCCCTAAGGGAACTACTTGCTATATCCCCATATTGAGCTGCTGTAGGATGTAAGGGAATTGTTGCTTATGATGTTAATCTGTTTTCCCTTAGTCCTAACAGCAGCACAAGCTTCCCTCCCTAAACTTAGAAATTTTTAATTTATAACTTACACAAGGGGGGAGGTCTCTTTGCCCTCTTATTGGGTAGCATAGTCATGCACATTTTATGTTAATTAAAAGTTCTGCCTGTCCTATCAGCACACAGGGGCAGGAATACCCCATATTGTGCTGCTGTTAGAACTAAGGGAAAACAGATTAACATCATAATCAATGATTCTATGGTCTGGCTGTTGCTATAAACCCAGTCAAGATTTCCCTATTGTGTTTTATCTTACCTGATGACTTATTCACAATAAGGAAATCATAGTTGGGTTTCTGACCATAGAAAGTCTCAGACCATAGAAAGTCTGTATTCCTGGTCATATCCACTGGTAACCAAACAAAACAAAAGACTGTCACTACTAAGATGGCTAAAGAAAAACTGTAAAACTCTCCAAAATTTTTATTTACCTATATTTGCAAATGTGTTTAATGGGATCGTCTGGGCTTATTTTTTTTAATGGTCTATCCTCAGGAAAGGCCATAAAGATATGATCGATAGGAGGCCGACACCCGGCCCTCGGACCGATCATTTGTACAAAGCCACTTCAGGCGCCTATCCAGTACACAATACTTGGTTGGAAGCCAAAAGTTCTGTCTGTATAGTTTGCCCTTGACCACCATATTTATTTTTGCAATCAAAATAGATTCACCATATATATATTTATATATACAGAGCACCAAAACATTTGTAGCCATCAATAGGAGCAACATGGAATAAACACCACCTAACTTTTCCTTGGACACCAATAGGAGCATTTTTTTTCAATTTCCCTATATGCAGGGTATTTGGAGCTCTCTTTCAGAAAAAAACTAACTACAATATAGTATATTAGCCTAGTAATCTGCGCAGAATATTGAATCTAAAAATTATATGCTGTTAAAGGGAGTCTGTTAGTTTCCAAAATGCCTACCAAACCTATTATAGTGCCTGACAGCAAATTTGCCGACAGACAATTGTGATGCAAACAGAGGCTGAAAATGTCAATCACAGCTAAAGTTGAGAGATTGGGCCCCAATTCCAGACTAGAGCTGGATTATTTGCAACTCTCTGCAGGCAAACCTGGCAAATCAAACCAGCCCCTGGTGCACTTTCAGGTTGATTTGCATATATATTAAACGAAGATTATTTCTATATTGTTTCATCTGTTTGTGGTCACTAAGAAATGGTTCTGCTTGGCACGTATTGGTTGGGGAAGCATTTAGGACCTGACAGACTCCCTTTAACCCCTAGATGTCGCTAATCTGCCTATTTATGTCGCTTTATCTTATGCCCAGTGCTGCAGTCACGTTAATTAACGTCAAACACCTGTGATATACAGTGCGGAATCTCTATGCTGAAGTTACTGTCCAGGAGTTACACTGTGATAAGGGAAGCTTTTAGGACTTTTATCATCACTTTTATCAACAAAATTTAACCCTTTATAGTGATCATAGTAAAGTGAAACTGACTTTGCAATCACACTGTGCTTTCAGAACTTGTTCCTCTTCCAGCCCCCACCATCACCTACTTCCTGGATGTTTGCTCTGCCTCAGCAGGGACTCTAGCTAGAAATAACACCAGCAGTTTACAGCCCTCTACTATACTAAACTACTTGTTAATTTACACATGGACCAGGGGTCCAGAAAATAAGCCATGCTGGATATAAAACCATATAAAACTTAATATTTTGTTGAAAAACTATATAAATGTGTAGCCCCTGTGATCAGATGAACTACAAAGTCTAATTTTAATATGTTTATATGCAATAGTATATATAAAAACTATTTTGTTTTAGGTAAAAGAAGCAAAATTTACATTTTTTTCACATTTTATAACATTCTGCCACTTCTAGTGAAAAAAAAAATTAAACTTGGTTAACAAATAATACTACTTACTTTAAGCCTTATGTTTCATGAAAAAAAAACATGTTTAAAATAGTTGAGATATGCAATTCCATTAAAAAGATATTGCTGTGTAAAGCAGTGCATACCAAAGTGCTAAATTTGGCCTCAGCTCTGGGCATCAATGATGCTTGGTCCTGAAAGGGTTAAAGGATTAAGTAGTGCAAAATGTGTATTTCAATGATACTCCCTTAAACCTGCCTCCTTTAAAAAATATATATTTTTATACTATCTAATATGAAAACTGTAACTGTGCATTTACCCATTAAATATCCTTTTTGCATGTTCTGATGATATCTTTTCAGCAGCTTCTCCCCAGCTTATCCATTTCATTCAGCGATCTAAGTTTTAAATAAATGAAGAATAAAGCTATTTCTATCTGCACTCCTCAACATTGAAATTGCAACACCAAGAAGGAAATCTGTAATGTTATGTGGATCTTGGAAGCAGCAGGTGTCTCTAAGATCTGCAAATGATCAAATTTTAAAGCATAATTCCAATCACTGGCATGTTGGAGGGGTATTAAGGTCAGATTGAAAGCAATGTTTTTTAGCCACTTGAAACTACAAAAATTGGATCAAATTGTGTGGGATGATTGTACAATGCCTTGGTTTAAAACTCTGGCAGATCACTACATGCCTAGACCAAGATGTCAGTACTGTTCAGTAGCATGTTCTAGTGGTTGGGAGAACAATGACAAATTGGAATGACAACCAGAGGTACGAAGATATAAGACACCTGCAAGGACTGATTATCTGATTAGAAGAATGGTGAGTAGTTGTTCCATTAACCTTACGCCACTGCTCTCAAAAACTATGGTGCACAAAAAGACAATAGAAGCTGGAATGTAGGTTTATCCTCTTCAGTGATGAGTCTCACTTTTGTCTTGGATACATTGATAGACAGATATTGGTCTACAGATGACGTGGGCATCGCCATGAAGAGGCCTTCCCAAGGGAATATCATACTGGTCCTACTCCCTGGATTATGGTGTGGGGTAGCATGATGTACAGAAGCCGGATCCCTGTAGTCTTGAGTTTCAGGTACACTAACATCTTTTTATTACATTGATTTGGTCCTGGAAATAGTGGCTCAGCTATTTCTCCAAATAACACTTTGATAGCATGTCAAGGCATATACAGTACAGACCAAAAGTTTGGACACACCTTCTCATTCCAAGAGTTTTCTGTATTTTCATGACTATAAAAATTGTAGATTCACACTGAAGGCATCAAAACTATGAATTAACACATGTGGAATTATATACTTAACAAAAAAGTGTGAAACAACTGAAAATATGTCTTCTATTCTAGGTTCTTCAAAGTAGCCACCTTTTGCTTTGATTACTGCTTTGCACACTCTTGGCATTCTCTTGATGAGCTTCAAGAGGTAGTCACCTGAAATGGTCTTCCAACAGTCTTGAAGGAGTTCCCAGAGATGCTTAGCACTTGTTGGCCCTTTTGCCTTCACTCTGCGGTCCAGCTCACCCCAAACCATCTCGATTGGGTTCAGGTCTGGTGACTGTGGAGGCCAGGTCATCTGGCGTAGCACCCCATCACTCTCCTTCTTGGTCAAATAGCCCTTACACAGGCTGGAGGTGTGTTTGGAGTCATTGTCCTGTTGAAAAATAAATGATGGTCCAACTAAACGCAAACCGGATGGAATAGCATGCCGCTGCAAGATGCTGTGGTAACCATGCTGCAATTTTGAATAAATCCCCAACAGTGTCACCAGCAAAGCACCCCCACATCATTACACCTCCTCCTCCATGCTTTACGGTGGGAACCAGGCATGTAGAGTCCATTTTTTCACCTTTTCTGCGTCACACAAAAACACGGTGGTTGGAACCAAAGATCTCAAATTTGGAATCATCAGACAAAGCACAGATTTCCACAGGTCTAATGTCCATTCCTTGTGTTCTTTAGCCCAAACAAGTCTCTTCTGCTTGTTGCCTGTCCTTAGCAGTGGTTTCCTAGCAGCTATTTTACCATGAAGGCCTGCTGCACACAGTCTCCTCTTAACAGTTGTTGTAGAGATATGTCTGCTGCTAGAACTCTGTGTGGCATTGACCTGGTCTCTAATCTGAGCTGCTGTTAACCTGCGATTTCTGAGGCTGGTGACTCGGATGAACTTATCCTCCGCAGCAGAGGTGACTCTTGGTCTTCCTTTCCTGGGGCGGTCCTCATGTGAGCCAGTTTCTTTGTAGCGCTTGATGGTTTTGGCCACTGCACATGGGGAAACTTTCAAAGTTTTCCCAATTTTTTGGACTGACTGACCTTCATTTCTTAAAGTAATGATGGCCACTCGTTTTTCTTTACTTAGCTGCTTTTTTCTTGCCATAATACAAATTCTAACACTCCATTCAGTAGGACTATCAGCTGTGTATGCACCTGACTTCTGAACACACAACTGATGGTCCCAACCCCATTTATAAGGCAAGAAATCCCACTTATTAAACGTGACAGGGCACACCTGTGAAGTGAAAACCATTTCAGGTGACTACCTCTTGAAGCTCATCAAGAGAATGCCAAGAGTGTGCAAAGCAGTAATCAAAGCAAAAGGTGGCTACTTTGAAGAACCTAGAATATAAGACATATTTTCAGTTGTTTCACACTTTTTTGTTAAGTATATAATTCCACATGTGTTAATTCATAGTTTTGATGCCTTCAGTGTGAATCTACAATTTTTATAGTCATGAAAATACAGAAAACTCTTGGAATGAAAAGGTGTGTCCAAACTTTTGGTCTGTACTGTACATGCATGTATTTCTGATCGTGGTGCACATACTTGAAATTAAATATAGCAAAAATTAAATTTAGAAATCATAAAATATTCATTGTTTGCATTTATCTCAACATCCGTAAAGGTTGTGTCTGCTTGCCTTTGAATTGCAGTCACGACATATTAGCAGTCACCCATTTAATCTACTTTGTCAGGAGGGTCATCACCACTGTGCTTTAGTAACGGCAAGTGCTAACTGCTGTGCTTTAACCCCTTAAGGACACAGCCCAAAAGTGCGTTAAGAACCAGGCCTTGTTTTTCAAAACTGACATGTGTCTCTTTATGTGGCAAGAACTTTGAGACGCTTTAACTTACTCAAGTGATTTTGAGATTGTTTTCTCGTGACACATTGTACTTCATGTTAGTGGTAAACACTAATCAATATTTTTGTATTTATTTATAAAAAAATAGGATATTTGATGGAAATTTGGAAAAAAATCGCAATTTTCAAAATGTGAAAGTCTCTGCTTTTCAGACAGATAGTCATACCACCCAAATACATTAATAAATATTATCTACCATATCTCTGCTTTATATTGACATCATCTTTTAATCGTCCTTTAATTTATTTTGGATGTTAGAAGGCTTACAATTGTAACAGCGATTTTCCAGATTTACAAGAAAATTTCCCAAACTAATTTTTTAGGGACCACTTCAGTTCTGAAGAGGATTATAAAGGCCTATATATTAGAAACTGCCCATAAATCATCCCATTTTCAAAACTGCACCCCTGAAATAATTCAAAACAGCATTTGGGAAGTTTGTTAACCCTTTAAGCATTTCACAAGAATTAAAACGATATCGAGGTGAAATTTAGACATTTCATTTTTTTCCACTAATCTCTTCATTTAGCCCTAAATTTAACACATTCACAAAGGGTTAAAGGAGAAAATGCATCTCCCAGTTTATTATACAATTTTTCCCGAGCACAGAAATACCCCACATGTGGGTGTAAATTGATGTTTGGGCATTCGGCAGTGCACAGAAGGGAAGGAGCGACGCTGGACGTTTGAAAAGCAGATTTTGCTGGAATAGTTTTCAGGTGCCATGTTGCATTTGAAGAGCCCCCAAAGTACCAAAACAATGGAAACCCCCTAAAAGTGATCCCATTTTGGAAACTACACCCCTCACAGAACTCATCAATGGGTATAGTGAGCATTTTGACCCCACAGCTGTTTCACAGATTTTACTAACACTGGAATGTATAAATGAAAAATTACTAAAATGTCACTTTATCCCCAAAGTTTTCATTTTCACAAGGGGTTAAAGGAGAAAAAGGACCCCATAGTTTGTTAAACAATTTCTCCTGAACACAGCAATGCCCCATATGTGGTCATAAACTGCTGAATGGGTACATGGTGGGGCTCAGAATGGAAAGAGCGCTATTTTGCTTTTGTAGGGCAGATTTTGCTGGAATAGTTTTCAGGTGCCATGTTGCATTTGCAGAGCCCCCAAAGTACCAAAACAGTGGAAACCCCCTAAAAGTGACCCCATTTTGGAAACCACACCCCTCACAGAACATGTCAAGGGGTATAGTGAGCATTTTGAACCCACAGCTGTTTCACAGATTTTATTAACATTGGGACATGAAAATGAAAAATTTCTTTTTTTTCCAATAAACTGTCAATTTAGCCCCAAATTTTTCATTTTCACAAGAGGAAAAGGAGAAAAAGCTCCCCAAAGTTTGTTACACAATTTCTCCTGAACACAGAAATGCCCCATATGTGGTTGTAATCTGCTGTATGGGTACATGGTGGGGCTCAGAATGGAAAGAGCGCTATTTAGCTTTTGGAGGGCAGAATTTGCTGGAATAGTTTTCGGGTGCCATGTCGCATTTGCAGAGCCCCTACAGTACCAATACAATGGAAACCCCTCAAAAGGGACCCCATTTTGGAAATTACACCCCTCATAGAATTTATCTAGGGGTATAGTGAGCATTTTGACCTCACAGCTGTTTCACAGATTTTATCATCATTGGGACGTAAACATGAAAAATTACTTTTTTTTCCAATAAACCGTCCATTTAGCGGCATATTTTTAATTTTTGCAAGTGGTTAAAGAAGAAAAAACACCACACAGTTTGTTACACAATTTCTTCTGAACACAGAAATGCCCCATATGTGGTTGTAATCTGCTGTAGGGGTAAATGGTGGGGCTCAGAATGGAAAGAGCGCTATTTGGCTTTTGTAGGGCGGATTTTGCTGGAATAGTTTTCAGGTGCCATGACGCATTTGCAGAGCCCCTAAAGTACCAATACAATGGAAACCCCTCAAAAGTGACCCCATTTTAGAAACTACACCCCCCAAGGAATGTATCAAGGGGTATTATCATTTTGAGCCTAAAAATGCTTCCCAAAAATTAATGTACAAAGTGAAAATTGAAGTTTTTGAAGAAATATCCAATTTCAGAATATGTTGCGGCCACTTTGTGGCATCAGAGACATGCACTCCTAAAACTATTAAGTGGGCTATCCCGGGGGAAAAAAATTATATATGTGGGTGTAACCTGCTGCTTGGGAACACAGCAGGGCTCAGAAGGGAAGGAGCACTGTGTTTTTTTAGCTTTTGGAGTACAGATTTAGAGGGACTTTCTGGTCGCCATGTTGTTTTTGCAGAGCCCTGGAGGTGCCAGTAAACTGGAATTCCCCAAGAAGTGACCCCCATTTTGTAGGGGCGATTTTAGGGTCTCTGCAAATGTGACATGGCGTCCAAAAACCAACAATCTAAATCTGCACTCCAAAAGCACTTAGCGCTCCTTCACATCTGCACCCTGCTGTGTGCCCAAATGACAGTTTATGCCCACATGTATGACACTGGTGTACCCAGGATAACATACTTAATGCCATATGTGGGTATAAACTGCTGTTTGGGCACAGCCGAGCACAGAAGGGAAGAAGCGCTATTTTGGTTTTTAGAGCACAGTTTGGTTTATGGACACCATGTCACTTTTGCAGAGCCCATGAATTGCCAGTAAAGTGGAATCCACAGACTTGTGACCCCATTTTGGAAACTACACCCTTCAAGGGATTCATCAAGTGGTGTAGCGAGCATTATTAACCCTTAAGTGTTGCATTCTTTTAATTTCCAGAAATGAATGCACAGATGATAATGAAAAGTTAAAAATAACATTTTTCCATAGATACGCCATTTCAGTGCCCGATATGTTGTGCCCAGCTTATGTCTGCAGAGACACACACTCCAAAAACTGTTAAGCGGGTATCCCGGGCACAACAGCTTTTGGAGCGTTCATCTCTGATACAAGCCGGGCACAACATATTACGCACTGAAATGACGTATTCCTGGAAAAATTGTCATTTTCACCTTTCACAATCAGCTGCGTATTCATTTATGGATAATAAATTATAGCAACACTTGGGGGTTAAAAATGTTCACTGTACCCCTGGATAAATTCCTTCAGGGGTGTAGTTTCCAAAATGGGGTAACATGTCAGGGGATTCCACTTTACTGGCGTTTCAGCTCTGCAAAAGTGCAATGGCGTCCAAAAACCAAACCGTCCAAGCCTGTGCTCCAAAAACCAAATAGCGCTCCTTCCATTCTGTGCCCAGCTGTGTCCATACAGCAGTTTATACCCACATATGACATTAAGTATGTTATTCTGGGTACGACAAGTGTAATACATGTGGGCATAAACTGCAGTTTGGGCACACAGCAGGGCGCAGAAGGGAAGGAGCGCTATGTGGCTTTTGGAGTGCAGATTCAGATGTTTGGGATCTGGACGCCATGTCATGTTTGCAGAGCCTGTAAGGTACCAGAAAAGTGGATTCCCCAAAGGAGTGACCCCATTTTGAAAACTGCACCCCTCAAAGAATTTATCAAGGGGTGTAGTAAGCATTAGTATCCCAGACGTGAATACACAGTGGATGGGGAAAAGTGAATATGTAAGCTGTGCGGAGTGCATTGGGAACACCAAATTCCCTACTATTTCCCCAGTAGTTCCTATTATTGGGGAGGTCACTCTGGGGGTCACTTCTGGTTTATTTTCCCTCATAAGCTCTAAATCTGGGGTGGCCCCTGATATCTGCTCACACAGCTTATACATTCCCTTCCTGACGCAGCCAGTTATGTTCTAAAGATTTGGCGATTTTTGGGGTTTTTGTCTTCACATTGTACGAGCTATATTTTCTTTATTTCTCTGGTGATGTAGCCATATGAGGGCTTGTTGTTTGCGGGGTGAGATGTATTTTGTAATTACATCATCTTTGGGCGCCTATAACCTATTGAATAAATTTTATTAACTCTTTCTTGTTGGATTAAAAAATACCCCATCAATTCTGACACTGCGTTTTACCTTTGAAATTTTTCACCATGCAGCATAAAGCATAAGTAACATGTTACCTTTTTTCTACGGGTCGGTACAATTATGGAGATACCTCATTTATACTGTTTTTTTAATGCGATACTAATTTTGCAGAACAAAAACCCATTTGGGGACATAAATTAATTGTTTTTGCATCGCCTTCTTCTGAGATGCGTAACATTTTTATTTTACGGTTTACAGAGTTGGTTTAGGGCTTATTTTTTTGCGGGACAACCTGTGCTTTTTATTGGTACTGTTTTGGGGTACATATGACTTTTTGATCACTTTTTATGGCATATTTTGTAAGGTGAGATGGCAAAAAATCATTACTTTTGGCGAATTTTTTTCCGTTTTTTTTTCTCCGACGTTCACCGTGTACATTAAATACTATTTCAGTTTTATTGTACAGGTTGTTACGGACGCGGTGATACCAAATATGCATTGTTTTTATTAATTTTTACTTTGTTTTTTTATATAATTCATTTTATATAGCAAAAGGGAATTTTTGGGGCTTTATTCTTTTATTAATTTTTTTAAAACACTTTATTTTATTTTTTTTTCACTTTTTTTTACTTTTTCATGTGTCCCATTAGGACACCTGAGCCAGCAATGCTTTGATTGCTGGCTCAGCACTGTAGACTGCAAGACACGAGCTTACAAGTGTCTTGCAGTCTATACAGGAAGTGAGGCTATGCAGACGCATAGCCTCACTTCCGCAGGTCTCGGCAGGATCAACCAGGTAGTGGGGTCTCCAGGCAGCCTGGGGTCACTGAGCAGACCCTGGGCTGCAGGTTATAGGTATCGGCACCCCCCCGATCTCGCCGCGGGGGGTGCGGATTGGAGCTGCAACATAGCGGAACCCCTTGGATGGTTAAAACCTCGGATCGGAACTCAGTTCCGACCGGGGGATATGGAGCAGGGTGTTAGCTGAGCGGGCGGCCGCCCCAGGGCGTATTAGTACGCCCTGTTGCGCTAAGTACCAAGCGCACAGGACGTAATAGTACGTCCAATGTCGATAAGGGGTTAAAGGGAGTCTGTCAGAGTATGTGAGTACCTCCATCTAATTTGCCATAAATATGAGAAATTATGATTTCCACGTGGGCCAATATTCTATAATCTATATTGTGACAAGTTATTGAGTTTCTAAAGATCAGAGTAGGTAAAATACACTACTAAATAGGTGTCTTTAATAAAGTGGCCATTCAGTGAATATACTATATGTATGTATCTCTACATGTATGTGACACAGTGTGTATAAATATCTGTTTGTGAATGTGTGTGTAAATGTGAAACTTTGGGGGGCGACAAAAACAATATTTTCATTTTCTCCTGGGGTTTTGTCATTCATTAGGTCTGAAATGGATATTAGGGTTCAACATCTAAAAGAAAATTACTTTCTAAAATACAAAAAATTTGCTTAACAGTTTAAATTCCCAGATTTTCACAAGTTATATAGTATGCCATGTGACTAAAGTAACTTATCATCACATACTAATGTAATATCATTCATATGAATATCCATTCAATGTCTCCATCCTAAATGAAAATTTTTTTAAAAAAGTCTATGGATTTAAAATTCCTGGATACATTTAATAAGGGAAATACTAAGCAAAAAATCAGATATATATTAGAAAAGTAAAAGATGACAAAATACAAAACTGCTGCTACCATGAATAATTCACTCCTTGGTAGTATAAGTCAGATCATAATGTGGATTTCTTGCCATTTAATAGTGGATCTATCAGATGAAATATGGAAATTACAATACTTTAATAACTTCCTATATGAACGATGATGAGACTGCCTAAATGATTAAGAGGAAGATACGTTATAATGAACTAAAGCCACTCGAGTGTAAGGTAATTTTAATTCAAATCTCCATCTGCTTATGTATAATTAAGACTCATTTAACAAGTTAATGCCTAGCAGAGAGAAC
Source organism: Leptodactylus fallax (assembly GCA_947044405.1). Lineage (NCBI taxonomy): Eukaryota > Metazoa > Chordata > Amphibia > Anura > Leptodactylidae > Leptodactylus > Leptodactylus fallax. The sequence goes on from CAMRHE010000036.1 coordinate 8,186,834, forward strand.
TGATAACTTAGGTACTGGAGATTTTTGTTAAAGTAAATTAAACTGTTGAATGGCGCTGTTTTCAATATGCCCAACCTGAAAATAATATTGGATACAATCTTTTGTTTTGCAAATTCTCAGTAGAAAATGATGTTCTTCTAAAGGGCACTAAAAAAACAAAAATTGTATCTTTTTAATTGTGATACTCCCCATTAACATTAAATACAGTGCCTTGCGAAAGTATTCGGACCCCTTGAACTTTTCAACCTTTTGCCACATTTCAGGCTTCAAACATAAGGATATAAAATTTTTATTTTTTGGTGAAGAATCAACAACAAGTGGGACACAATCGTGAAGTGGAACGAAATTTATTGGATTTTTTAAACTTTTGTAAAAAATAAAAAACTGAAAAGTGGGGCGTGCCAAATTATTCGGCCCCCTTAAGTTAATACTTTGTAGCTCCACCTTTTGCTGTGATTATAGCTACAAGTCGCTTGGGGTATGTCTCTATCAGTTTTGCACATTGAGAGACAAATTCTTGCCCATTCTTCCTTGGAAAACAGCTCGAGCTCAGTGAGGTTGGATGGAGAGCGTTTGTTGGAAGATAAATCTCCGTCCCAGTCTCAGGTCTTTTGCAGACTCCAACAGGTTTTCTTCCAGAATGGTCCTGTATTTGGCTCCATCCATCTTCCCATCAATTTTAACCATCTTCCCTGTCCCTGCTGAAGAAAAGCAGGCCCAAACCATGATGCTGCCACCACCATGTTTGACAGTGGGGATGGTGTGTTCAGGGTGATGAGCTGTGTTGCTTTTACGCCAAACATATTGTTTTGCATTGTGGCCAAAAAGTTCGATTTTGGTTTCATCTGACCAGAGCACCTTCTTCCACATGTTTGATGTGTCTCCCAGGTGGCTTGTGGCAAACTTTAAACGAGACTTTTTATGGATATCTTTGAGAAATGGCTTTCTTCTTGCCACTCTTCCATAAAGGCCAGATTTGTGCATTGTACAACTGATTGTTGTCCTATGGACAGACTCTCCGACCTCAGCTGTAGATCTCTGCAGTTCATTCAGAGTGATCATGGGCCTCTTGGCTGCATCTCTGATCAGTCTTCTCCTTGTTTGAGATGAAAGTTTAGAGGGACGGCTGGGTCTTGGTAGTTTTGCAGTGGTCTGATACTCCTTCCATTTCAATATGATCGCTTGCACAGTGCTCCTTGGGATGTTTAAAGTTTGGGAAATCTTTTTGTATCCAAATCCAGCTTTAAAATTCTCCACAACAGTATCATGGACCTGCCTGGTGTGTTCCTTGGTCTTCATGATGCTCTCTGTGCTTTAAACAGAACCCTGAGATTATCACAGAGCAGGTGCATTTATGCGGAGACTTGATTACACACAGGTGGATTATATTTATCATCATCAGTCATTTAGGACAACATTGGATCATTCAGAGATCGTCACTGAACTTCTGGAGTGAGTTTGCACGGCCCACTTTTCAGTTTTTTATTTTTTACAAAAGTTTAAAATAACCAATACATTTTCGTTCCACTTCACAATTGTGTCCCACTTGTTGTTGATTCTTCACCAAAAAAATTAAATATTATATCTTTATGTTTGAAGCCTGAAATGTGGCAAAAGGTTGAAAAGTTCAAGGGGGCCGAATACTTTCGCACTGTACCTTCAACCATGTGCTCCCTTGTCTAACCTACATTTGTGATACAAAATTGCTATTGCACTCTATCCTTAGTATAAGCCAGGCAGCACCCATATTTAGCAAAGCCCTTTCTTTAGGACCCTACACTACCATACTTGGCCACATTTGAAAAATAAGTCCCTGTAATTTTGATAACAATAATAATTGCATTCAAAGCTATATTCTGCTGCATTCTGCCTCTTATTCCACTGTCTGCTTTCACCAGTATTCTGCCTCTCACAGTTAGGCACTTCTACTGTTTTCACATGCACCTTCACTTATGGTTATGCTCATATGTGCAGTACAAGATATTCTGCACAGATATGGCAGTGCATTCAATTTTAAAGAAAACTGTCTGGACTACTATTCCTTGAAGGTCCAATGGAGGGAGACGTCGGATAACTAGCAAGGGCCAATAAACATCTTCAATATTCTGAATGTTTATTTGCTCTTGCAGTTATATGACATCTACAGCGAATTCTACACTGCCTGCTTGTCTGTCCTCTAACTTGCCCTCCGTCGATATATGGCCACTTATGTGATGTTACCCATCAGATTTTTGTCAGTGGCTATATCATGACTGCACAGCACAAATACTGATGAAAGCTTATAACCCTAGAGGTCTTTTTACGGCTCCCCAGGTAATAGACCATCAGGATCATTAGCTGGCTAAAAAAGCCCTTATACTCCAGTGAGTGCCACAACTAGGGATGGACGAACCTCTCAGGATTCATTTCATTTCAGATTCAGGTGGCTCGGATGCAAGATTAATTTGGGATCGAACAAATTTGGTGCAAACCACACCTCAAGTTGGATTAAAACATAGTGTAGAACAATTTCAGGGCTCCTTGAAACCTATATATCCAATTTCTAGCCCTCTAAGGCAAACACAGTTGAAGTTATGTCAAAGTGAAAGTGACATTATTATACTCTGTGGTCTCTTCACCTGAGACAAATCTCCATTTGTTTTGTTTAATACAAAACCCGAACAATTTGGAATATTTGGGTCAAACTAGGCTCGGTACTATTGTTCACTAGGCAAATTGCAATTTTTCTGGTATTGGCTGTGCCTGGTACCATAATACATGCACACCACACAGCTCTTCCTGATAAATATAGGCTTATTGATATAGTATGTTTGATGGCATGTTTGAAGGACAAGACATCAATTTTATAGTCCTGAAATACACCTTTAATAGTATAAAATATAAATACATAGTTTTGTAGTCACTTCAAACTCCAAAAAGGCATTATTTATTTGCAGTCAAAATGTACAGCCATTTAGAATATTACATTTTTAACACATCTCCCATTATTTTTATGTTATTTCACATTATTGAGATTATTCTATAGGTGACAATCTGGCTTTTGGATGAATTATGGTATCAGTGATGACTGTTTTATACAACAGGATTTCACTATAAGTTTAAATTGCCAGTTTATAAATGACCCCCCACACAAAACCAAATACTAACAGTAATCGGGTGTTACAACCTGCATTGTACGGCATTCCATTCACAAGCCTGCTGATTACTATTGAAAACAGTCAATCAGCTTAATTTAGTTACATAATTTTTAAAATATCAAATAACTGTGAAGTTCCTTCTATAAAGGGTGAATTTCTCAGAATTACACCAGCAGAACAAGCTTTTGGCAGACAATTAGTAAACAATAAACTCTGGGAAACCATTTCAGCTCTAAAGCCTTTAAATGAAGCTATTGACTGTATTACAACCTGCAAAGGTACACAATATGCTATGGAATGTATTGCAGTTACTCAACTGTTTATGTCAATGATTTGTATATTTTAGTATCATATAAAATACACTAATATACTATGTACAGCATAACAAATAAATCTGGGGATATATTAGGGGGAGAAAAGTGCGATAACAAATAAAAAAAAAAAAAGGGGGAAGAAGGGAGGGAGATGAAGGTTGTATCACGGGGATAGAGTAAGGGCTATCCCAAGGGGCTGCATAGTAATGAGTTGTATATTTTAAAAGTAAAAATTCAGCAATAATTAGAACATATTAATACTAATACTAAGCGTGTAGTATGAGTATTTTAAGCTGAGGCCCCACTTTGTGGAAACTCAGCTTATTTTGTTACAGATTTTGCTGGGTTTTTTTTAGCCACAGCCAAAAGTGACTACAAAAAGAATGGGAAATATATAGGAAGTACTTATACTTTCCTTTCTGCTCAATTCACTCTTGGCTTTGGTTAAAAAAAAAAAAAACGCAGCAAAATCTGCAACAAAAAAAGCTGCATTTCCGTAATGTGGGGCCTTAGGTAGTATAAAATAAATATTTCAATAATAACCTATATCATTGTTATAGTGTCAAAAATTCTATAATCAGACAAATTAAAATACCTCCAAAAAACACAAATCATAAAACTAAATGATAATCAACATTAAACAAAAAAAGAGATAACCCCAAATATATAACTGATGTGTTCTGAGGTTTCATTTCTCAAACTACACTGTGCATTTAAATGTATTATTAACATTTTGCATTCTTCTTTTATTAAGGAAAATGCACCACATAATTAGGTCTGAATTTGACACATCAAATTTCTCAATAAAATAATTTTTAATGACACTCTTGGTCAGGATGAATAGAATATATTAATCCATTGGCGTGGATTGCACACCCCATATGTTGTGCACTTGTATAATTAGACTAGTATCTGTCGCAGGTCTCTGTATTTTACCATGATCTGTTTCTCTGGTTGAATACATAATTTATTGCACTCTGGATAAAAAGATGTATTCATACTATTTAGCATCTGCCAAACATTTCTGTTGATTCATAGAAGGAAATACCAAAACTCCACTAATGATCTTTCAGAATTTGCCTGGAGGGGTAAATACACCTTACTGCTTCAAAAATGACAGATTGATATGACTAGTGTCATACTGCTGGATGCCATTAGTGTGGAAAATGTATTTATTCATTAAACATGATTATCACCACACTATCTCTTTATAATACACTTTTACATTACATCTTTACAGAAAAATGTACACTGTTAAGAATAAAATGTTCTTTATCTACTGTAGTCACAGCAACATTTCTGACGTGAAACTTTTCTTTATACTCAGCAAACTGTTATTTTATTTTTATGATGAAATGAAATATATATATATATATATATATATATATATATGTGTGTGTGTGTGTGTGTTATATATATATATATATATATATATATATATATGTTTTCATTTAATAGAAATGGCATAAAAGATACAATAAATGTATGCTTTCATAACATACACTATATAAAAATAAACTTCAGAAGCTATAGTCTGATATAGGTGATAGGGAGCTACCATAGACTGTAGCTGGTTTTAGCTATAACTGCATAAGTATAATACATTAATCAAATGAAACAAATTTATTTCAACCAAATCCTAAACAAAACAAGTATAAAGTAAAAATGGGTGGATGGAATTGTCCTTGAAAGGATACTTACAACATATGCTTGCAATCAAACAAAACAAAATGTAAAAAAATAGCTGTCATGGTAATGCTGAAAGGCACAATCTGATTGGTGCAGGCTAAGCTAAAGTGTGTAGATTGAAGGATTGCCTGGTGTTAACATTTTAATCCCTATACATTGATTTCTACTTCGTCCAGATGGAGGAGATCCTAGAAAGCAAAAAGTAAAAAATAAAATTTAGTAACTTGATCTGAAACACATGGAAAAAATGGGTGGCACACCCTGTAAGGAAGTACTTTATCTCCAGTGATCAATCTGACTGATAAATACTGTATAACAGGCCTGATGAGCTCATCCAGAACAACAGAGTAGCAGAAGAACAAGGAGGAATTAACAATTAAAAGATACAGTACTACAAAGGAATCTGTGGAGGAATGTAACAGAAGCAACTTTATTCACTGGGTCAAAAAAAAAGTGGAGAAACAAATTTTTAAAATTGAGACCAAATAAAATTGTCCTACTCTTATGCACTAATGTGTGACCAACACAATCTCTGTTGCAATCACTTCCTTACTGGTCCTGATCATGTGCTATTCATTGTGCACATGACTTCAGGTGTTAGCCACACCCACCACGAGAGTGATGTAATCACTGATGAAAGCAGCATTTGTCTAAACTTTATTGACTGGCAGAGCAGCCAGGAGGAAGTGGGGGCCCCCCCTGATCCTCATCACCAGACAAACCAGCACCTGGTTCACAGCGGTGATTAGAAGCAGCAGAAGCAGCAAGGTAACAAGCACATTTTTTATTTTTATTTATTTTTAACAATTCTACCCCTAGATTAGAGTTAGATTAGAGACCAGGTCAATGCCACACAGAGATTAGCAGCAGACACATCTCTACAACAACTGTATATATATACTGTATATAGATGTATATAGATGTATGCATATATATGTAACTATATAATGAGAGTGTGTATATATATATATATATATATATATATATATATACACACACACTCATACATAAGTCTACTGGGTGTGAACGAAAAACTGCTAGGAGGAGCAGTGGGCAGATGCTGTGAGGGGCTGCCTGGAAAAGCTCTGATAGGGGTTTCTCACTGCCTGATATTTAAGGTTTTTATGGGGAGAAAACATGCCTTTTTAGTGCTGCTGATTAGTTGACAAATGAGGAACGTAAAAGATGCAGATTATTGGCCGCACATTGTCCCGTGTTATGGATGAGCTGCTGATAATCAGCGCAATAGCAACCATTTCCATTTACTTTTCATTACCCTCGGTTATTTGGATGATGCAATCGAGCACCAATACCATGTTTCTCATCAATCCCCAATCACCCTGGCTAGGGCCGGCCAATGTAATATGAGCTTTACTCCCTAAAAAGTTCTTGCAGATATTTTCCATTTCTGTTACATACCACAACATCATGAGTGTCACAAGCAAATCAGCCATCGATAAAGATATGAACATATTCAAGTCAAAGGTCTACAGAGGATAACAAAAAGAGAAACCTTCTAAGACAAGGGAAGACAGAATGAGAACTATGCCCTGGTGTAATATGCCATATAAGTACTTTGTTTCTAAGAGAGGAGCAAAGGATTGCAAACCAGGAAAGATAAAGTAGCTAATAAACAGACCTAGTGTCAGGAATCACTCATTGTTTTGACTGACCTTTTGATTTGATTGGCCTCTGACAGGGCAAGCTTAAAGGATAGCATCTGTCACATTAATGTCTTTCTCCTAACTGCAACATGCTCTAGCAAACTTTATTGCAGAATGTCCTGATGACATTGAAATAAGGTCAAGTCCCTCCAACTTTTCGCAAGAACAGCACATTGAAAACAAAGAGGAGATAGTTCTGACAATGTCTTGTCATTCAATTGACTTATTCAAAAAGTCTAGAAAGAAATGTTGCCTCAAAAAAATTACAACTTTGCAAGATACCACAGATACAAACCTAACAGTCATGGCTGTAAGTGTTGTCACCCCTGAAATTGTACCAGAAAATGAAGTATTTCTCCCAGAAAATTATTGCAATTATACATGTTGTGTTACACATGTTTATTTCCTTTGTGTGTATTGGAACACCACAAAAAAACACAGAAAAAAAGGCAAATTTGACATAATTTCACACAAAACTCCAAAAATGGGACGGATGAAATTGTTGACACATTTTCAAAAGTGTGGGTAAATGACTTTGTTTCAAGCATGTGATGCTCGTTCAGACTCACCAGTGGCAAATAACAGATGTGGGCAATATAAAAATCACACCTGAAACCAGATAAAAAGGAGAGAAGTTGACTCAATATTTGCATTGTGTGTCTGTGTGTGCCACACTAAGCATGGACAATAGAAAGAGAACTGTCTGAGGACTTGAGAACCAAAATAGTGGAAAACAATCAGCAATCTCAAGGTTACAAGTCCATTTCCAGAGACCTTGATGTTCCTCTGTCCACAGTGTGCAACATAATCAAGTAGTTTACAAACCATGGCACTGTAGCTAATCTCCCTGGACATGGACGGAAGAGAAAAATTGATGAAAGGTTGCAACACAGGATAGTCTGGATGGTGGATAAGCAGTCCCAATCAAGTTCCAAAGAAATTCAAGCTGTCCTGCAGACTCAGGGTTCATCAGTGTCAGTACCAACTATCTGTCGACATTTGAATAAAATGAAACACTATGGCAGGAGACCCAGGAGGACCCCACTGCTGACACAGAGACATATAAAAGCTAGACTGTAGTTTGCCAAAATGTACGTGAATAAGTCAAAATTCTTTTTGAAAAATATCTTGTAGACAGATGAGACCAATATAGAGCTTTATAATAAAGCACATTATTCTACTCTTTACTAAAAATGGAATGAGGCCTACAAAGAAAAGAACACAGTACCATCTGTTAAGTATGGTGGCGGATCAAAGATGTTCTGGAGTTGTTTTGCTGCCTCTAGCACTGGGTGCCTTGACTGTGTGCAAGGCATCATGAAATCTGAAGATTACCAAAGGATTTTGAGTCACAATGTAGGGCCCTGTGTCAGAAAGCTGGGTTTGTGTCCTAGGTCATTGGTCTTCCAGCAGGACAATGATCCCAAAAATACTTCAAAATGTACCAAGAATTGGATGGAAACAAGAGTTCTGTAATGCAAAGAAAACTGCAGTTTTACTGGTCCAAACCCAGGGAAAGAGAATGAGTGAGTAGAGAGAGGAGTGAAGAATCATCAAAGAAGTACATGAAAAAAACAGGGCAATATAATAGTGTAAAATCAAAACAGAACAAACTTATCAGCAACAGTCCAGGGTATGGATGTCACCTGAGGAGACATGGGTCAGGTCTGGTGATCACGGTCTGAAGCCACGCCTCGCCTATGTCGGGATTCCTGAGATCTAGGAGAGCGCAAGTGGCAGTTATCTTTTGAAGACCCGGTAGACTGGCAGTTAACAGGAGGAATGGAATCGTCCATAAGCAGTTCCCAGTCAATAAGTCTCATAGGAGGCAAATCCAGAGCTTTCAGAAAAGCGGGCAGGTCATCAGGGGCTGAGAGGATCAGCAGCCTGTTTTTCATCCCGACTTGGAGGGCAAATGGGAAGCCCTAATGGTATGGGATACCGCGTTCCTGCAGAATGGACAGGAGAGGCTTCGGGGTGCCTCGTTGCCGCAGAGTATGACGAGAGAGATCCAGGAATAGGGATAGTTGGGCCCCATCTAAGTCAATAGATCTCTGACTCCTGGCCATCTGCATGATGTCCTCCTTAACTGTGTAATAATGTATGCAACATATCACATTGTGGGGCTTATCAAGATCAGAGTTGGTCTGAGCGCCCAATGGGCCTGGTCAATTTCAATATGATTGTTAGCCAAGTGACCCAAAAGGGTGTTGAAAATGCCAGTTAGGGTAGGCATGAGTTCAGATGAGGGAGTAGCTTCAGGCAGGCAGCGGATGTGGATATTGTTGTGGTGGTAGTGATATTCTATATCATCCATATGCGACCGTAAGTTATGGTATTGAGTAATGGTAATATGGGAAGCTCGCTGCAGAGTTTGTACTGTAGCTGTTGTCGACTCCTGAAACAGTTCTGAGTTATCGACCAGCTGCTGTAAAGTGGCGACATCAGCTTTCACTACCTTAAGGTCCTGGCGCCAGGCCTTTTTCAGGTAAGAGACAGGATCATCAATGTCCCATTTACTGGGGATAAGAGTCAGCAGAGCCTGTAGTTCAGGATGGCCTTGCAAAGTATGAATGGCTTCCTCAGGCGGTAAATGAGTGAGAAGAGCTGGCAGAATGACAGGCTGTGGGAGCAGGAGCTCCAGAAGCTTACTTGCAGCATGTGAGAGAGTACCATCCCCATCAGAGGACGTCTCAGAGTCCTGGTGCAGGCGATAGGGGTCTTGAGGTGTGGCCCCTGGAAGAAAAATGGAGCTTTTTGGATAACAGGCTTGTGCCACATTCTAGGCCTCTGTTTATTCAGTGCCCTGTACCCCCAGGTTGGTAAGGGTGTCTCTGGGCTCTCCTGAGCTGAATGGGTGGAGAGGGGAGAGGTAGGAGCCCCCACCAGAGCTGTTTCCATTGCAGATGGAGAGCTCTCATTCTGGGCCGGAAGCCAAGATGGCCACCATCTTCCCACACTTAGCGGGGGAGAGGAGGGAGGCTGAATATCGGGACCGGGGGCACTTACCCTGGAGTAGGGAGGAAACAGGGGAGTCGGAGCCTCCGAAACACGATGCAATAAAGCCTGCTACTGCCTGTGTGGCGGTTTCGGGAGTTCCGAAGATGGCAATGTCAGAGTTGCAGCATGTGGGGAGGTGGCAGAAGGGCTCATACAAGTGCAGTGGTCACTTCATGGTTTACATCAGTGCAACACTGTCTAAATTCTTGTGACTATTCTGAGTATGAAATTTAATACGTCAGATAACCTCTTGAAAAGTTCTTCTGTGAACTACCTAGCAGTTAGGCATACTGGGCAATGACATCACAAAGTAAATCAGCTACCACTTGCAGGAGATTTAGACTACTCTTTTCACAAATGTTAATAAAATGCACACCTTATGTGAGGCTTACTGCTTACTTTACAGGGAGCCTGTATTACAGTATATAAAGGATGGAGAGAGCAGTGTAAACATACCTAGTAATGGTCATGCAGATTACATGACCAAGAAATCCATGTTTTAATTCTGCAATGTGGTGATTACAAGTGCCCAGGACTGAATGGACATCAGACACAGGAGATGGAAGGTGCTAGTGACCGTTTAATGCAGAGAGCCTTGGGCACTGACATGAAAGATCTACATGCTGGGCATTTTCAATAACAGCATCACAGACATTAAAAATGTGAATTTCTCAGTCATATGTCACCATCGCCCCAGGTATGTTTATCTTATTTACTCCATCCTCCATATATCACTGTCAGCTGTTTTAAGGGGTCAAAACTACTGACAGCGTACCTTAAAATGAAATTTTACATATTAAAAATCAAATACAAAACAACCAATAAATATAACTATTTCATAATAGACTTTTTGTCTTAGAGTAGTCATGTGTTACTGTATATGGTCCTCTCACATTTACAGTATGTTCCAGTTTTCGACAGACTGTCTGGTGGGACAGTAACTTTAGAAATTATGCCAGAGTATTATCCCACAAGTAGTCGATGTCATTGTGACTTTATAGCTACCTTTTTTTGTGGCAATGTAAGGGAAGTAGAAGCTGAGATGTCCCACCCATACTGTGCTAAAGCCTATGAATAGACATACAGAAAAGTTTAGCGAATGGAGAGAGCAGGAACACCTGGTAAAGTAGTCACTGTGGCCAACATACTCTCTCAATTGTGAAATAGCATTTCTAAGAAGAACTGCTAGGGGTAAGGACACTAAATGAACATTAATTTTAAAAAATGTTATTCATTACATTCAGCCCACTATATTGGGGCCAGAATAACTGGCCAGTCTGGGGACTGAGCAGTTTATTGAAAAGTTAGTTGTATATATGTAAATCTTTAACAATTAAAACTAATTATAAACTCTAAAAAAGCTATAAAACCTAATCAGCTTAAACACTTTAAACAAGTTACAAATATATATATATATATTACCTGCCTCTAATATACTATATTCTACTTTTATACTTTATTAGTATATACATCAGACATTTACTTTTAAAAAAATGATTTTTAAAATTGAAATTAAAAAGACCATACATAGAGAATTCAACGGAGTTAGTGTTAGTTATTAATGTTTTAATATCGTGAGTTTTTGTATTGAGTTTGTTTCCCAACATAAGGTGTTGTCTTTGTGGTCTTCATGAGACAACCACCGTTAGAACTGTTCTTTTCAAATTTGAATGACAAAAATGTTCACATTCCTTCATAATGTAAAGTAAGAATTAACAACCTTCATCAAACATGGAAACTGAGTATAATTTTCCCTTTAATGTTAGCTATGGCTGTTTTCCCTGTCTTTGTTGACACCTGTCTAATGTGCATGTGGAATTCAATGAAATAAAGGGTATTATGTCTCATGTGAATATCTTTTTAGGACACAAATGTTCAAAAACAATGAAAAAAAAATTAATAAGCAAGTTAGAAAGCGTAGGCTACATTACCTTGTGAACATGAATAGTTTAGCATTTTGTATAGAAAACTGCAGCAGGTTTAAATATTGATAGGCATGTCATTGTTTAAAGCTGAAATCATCTTATATTTAGGAATAAATATTTTTAAGTCATCACATTCCTTTTGTGTTTCCTACCATCATCTTCTCTTTCTTTTTCATTAGATTGCCGTCTGGAGATTTCTCTCTGACATTCAGAAGAGTTGTTTAAAAGCAAAAGAAAATCATCTCTGAGTAGCAATGTCATTCATTGATTTGCTAAGAGTTTACATTGAATTTTAATGTGAATGATAACTTGTAAATCTCAGGAGCAGCCAAGGCTGACTGAATAGATAAAGGAGGTTTAAGAACAAAAGAAAAATATACATATTGTTCCTGATTTAATGAAGTCCTGGAATTTTACTAATACCTTGTTAAAGTCTTCACAACCTGTCTAATACTTCTGCTGGCTGATCTGCATTTTCCAAAGCTTGTGTCAATTAGAGCTCTTACTAGGAAATATTAACTCAGATTCTTTTTGATGCAGTGTCTCAATCCAACATAATATGTAGGATGGCTATTTTCAGCATACAAGCCACAAGAAAAGGGATGCTTAGGCTAAGACCCCATGTAGCAAGATACAGCAAAAAAAAAAACACGGCGGAAAAAAACATGGCGGAAACGCACAATTTTCCTCTGTGGACTTTCAGCCCCTATTATTCCTATATGGAAAATGGCAGCATTTCCTTAGGTATAATTGACATGCTGTGATTTTCAAAAACGTGAGCATTTTTGAAAACGCAGCTTTTCCACTGCAGATATTTTTCTGCAATGTGTGGATAAGATTAGCCAGAATCCCATCCACTTTGCAGGTACTGTAAAATGCCTATTCTGAAAAGTTATTAGCATAGCATTACCACATAAATGTACTGCTTATGCCTTTAATTTAAATAGTAGTATTAAAGAGGCTGTCTGGATTTAAGAAAAATGAGCCCACAAGCAGGGGATGGCATAAAAAGAACAAATAGGGCAGTACTTACCTTTTGAACCACCTCCATCACTACATGGGTGTTTGTTGACGGTTCTGAAGCAATGACAGCATGTCGACAGCACTTGACCACTCCAGCCAATCACTGACTCCATTGCTGTACCCACATGTTTTAGGCTCAGTGGGATAACTCAGGACTCAATGGAGCTCAACAGACTTGAAAGAACACCAGAACTCAAACATAAAAAAACAACACCAGCATTCAAATATCTTGGGCTTATTCAATGGGCATAAGCAAAATTAAGAATATTCAATATTCAATACAGAGGATTGGTTTCCCACTGTGTAGAGACCCAGAGATGTGTATAGGCACTGTAGACAGAGTAGAGTAGGGGTTTTCTAAGTTTAAAGTTGAAAGTTTTTCCTTGAAAAGTCTCATCAGACTCGGCTTCTGCAGTTGAATGGTCATGCATTTAATATATGCATGACTCAAGTGCACCATAACAGGAGCTGCTCTTACAGGTTCTTCTTACTGGCTTATACAGCAAGATCAGAAACAAGAGGGAGGGAATATTCTAAGCAAAATGCACTAGAATTTTGGTGTATTGTGCACCAAAAAACTGTTTATGGGTGGGTTGGCAGAAAACTGATCGAAAAGATCAAAATTTTTTGTTCAAGTCTGTTTTTACTCAAAAATATGTACCTTTTTGATATTCTCACCCACTCACCACCAAATATACTATAATTTACACCAGAAATGTGCATAGATTAGATCTCCTCTGCCTCCATACACAGTGATCTTTGTGTATATCACAGAGCATCCTCGTAGAACTGTTCTGTATAAACCAATATGTAGTTTTCAAACTATGATTTCTTAGGTACATATAACTCATATAATGCTTTTAACAGATCATAACAGCAACTCAGGAAAAACAACTTTCCCTATAATTATGTATAAAAACAATGCAAAAAATACACTCAGAAAATAAATTAGATAATAAAACATATCATATCATATTTTATGTATGATTGTGTCATTAACGAAAAAATACTCTATTATCCATAAGCTTCTTATTTTTGGAGATTGTAATGTTTAACAATATCTGCAGGAATATTGTTCCATACGTTTTGTAAACACCGATGTTCAGTCTTAAAAGTAGCAGCTTATTTGATAAGTTGGGCGTTCTCTATCATCATCTCTCTGTAGTAAGTTTCCATCCAATTTTTTTCCAAAGATATTGCATGATATATTAAAATTTCTTTCTACTTATCAACATCCATGATGTCTTTATCTTCAGATGTTGCATTTCCTAAACTTGTACTTATCCTTTACCATGCTTGACTAGTTGCTGCAGACATGGCTTGAAAACCCTTTATTATTTCACACATTTCAACACACATAGTGCCTTCTATTCCTTTCAGAGAGTTCGTCAATACCTTACTTCACATATGTCCAGCTTCAGTGTTCTAGTCCAAACTTTTTTTTTTAACTAATTTCCTTTTTTCTATGACAACTTCTTGCCACTTGCAAATCCTTGAAGACCCATAGCATTGAGTTGTTTTTTGCTGCTGTAAATGATAGAGACTTATCTTTTTTATCTGAAGCAGGAGTAGCTTTGAGTTTCTACTTGTTTTTTTTACCTTTTAGTTTGTTCTTTTTTCTGTGAGTGATTTATCTTATATTTAACTTCCTTAGGACTATTTTCTTAAACCTTCATAGTACAGATGATTATGAGAAAGAATTTTACAAGGCAGCTAAGCTGAGTTTAATTTATCGATTTCGTGTCACTAAATGTATTTTATGCAGAGGACAAAACTGTAACTTGTTTGTTTAAAATTGAAGGTATAGAAGTTTTCAAAAGGTAGTAAGGTGCACAGAAGTAAAAAATTAAGAAATTAAATATTTATACATTCGATGTTATACATATATAATATTTGGTATAATATTTATGTTTCTAGATCATAACTAAGTTCTAGTTAGTGGCATTTAAAGCGTAACTAAACTTTCAGACAACTTTTGATTTTCTGGCAGTAGTTGTCTCGTAAATAGATTTTGTAATATACTTTATTAACAAATTTTGCATCCTTTCTGTGAAATCCTGCCTTAATTATTTCCCTTGCTTGTGTATTGCAAGCTGTTTCTGCCTCTCACTGAATGTTATTGGGTGTGGTGTATGGAAGTATAGGGCTGTGTAACATGTAGAGAAAATGAGGGGAGGGTCACTTAAAATAGTTATAACTTGGGCATTATAAAACGTACCTTTAAAAATTTGGAATCCCACCCCAGGATGAAACCCTAGAAGTGAGTTTATAGTTATACTAAAGGGAGTAATGCTAACTAATGAGTATTGTTGTACTGCGATTACAGTACTGGTATTTTGTGTTTATTTAGACTATGTGACTGCCTGATGTGGCTAGCTTTATATGAATTGTATTTAAGAGGAAAAACTGTTGGATTGAGAGAAAATGAAGAGATTGTGGAAGAAAATATAGAGATAAATAAATGGATTTTCAATTTCCAGAGTTGCTCAATGAAATTACTTTAGTAGTATGTTATCATCTTTTTAAGATGCTATACTAGTTTAAGTCTTGATGTACAATAAAATATATTTTTAAAGCACACAAAAAACATTTTATGGTGCTATTGTACCGACATCTGGACTGGTAGATGATAATAGATAAACTATTACCAAATATATTATATTGTATAGGATTGGTCTTTAACACAGTACATTTATGTTGCACAAAAATACTTGACATTTCTGTCATTAGACAATTTACACAAAGACATATAAGATGTCTATGAAGACTAAAAATCATAATTTCAAAAGCACAACATAGAAAGCAGAGCATAACATTGGATTGCTACTATGCATATGAGAAAAAAAATCAATGGGGCATACAGTGGGGAAAAAAAAGTATTTTCCACCATAATTTGCAAATAAATTCTTTAAAAATCAGACAATGTGATTTTCTAGATATGTTTTCTCATTTTGTCTCTCATAGTTGAGGTCTACCTATGATGTCAATTACAGGCCTCTCTCATCTTTTTAAGTGGGGGAATTTGCACAATTGGTGGCTGACTAAATATTTCTTTCCCCTCTGTATTTATTTATTAACTATTCCAGTTTTCTAGCATTAGAAAATGGCAAACTAGGGGTCTATGAATTTTTAACCACCTGTTGCGACAAAAATTCTTGCAAATACTTTTACAATCCCCTGCCACTTTGCCTGTACCTCATCATAAAGTAGCAGTATCCTCTTCCAGCACAGAAGATATGAAAACCAGTGTTGCAAGTGCCAGCTTTAGAAATCTTCACCAATGTGTTTATTGATACAGAAAAATCCTATACTAATATAATGTGATGGCAACTGGCACAAAAAAATTAAAGATTAAACAGATACAGTATAATTTACTTATACATTAAAATATGTCAGTGCTACTCAGAATGAAGGTATTCCTACATCTGATATAGTACAAGGCAAAATATAATGTACAGATGGTTTAAAGCTTAACTTTCGTATTGACTTTTATAGATAAGCTGCCATATATGTACATGAGTAGCAACATCATTACTAGCCATTATATGACTTGTGGTTTGCATCTTGTAGCAATTTTCCTCTCACACTCTAATTGTCAGTTGTCCCTGAGCTAGTTGTGTCGGTATCTTGGCTCCTTCTCCCCTTCCCCTCTCCATAGGCTGCAGTAAAAAGTAGTATTATAATACTCCAATGTGCTGACAATCTTTCTTGGGAGAACAAGCATTCTTCTCTAATCAGATATATTGCAGGGGTTTTTTTTTTTTATATTCGCTTGTACTATTGTTTTATAAAATGCTTGTTGAAACATTAGTGACCTTTGAATGAAGCCAATTCAATACAATATGACAAACATGAGAGTAAAACCCTTTAAAGGCTGCAATTCACAACACAGCCGCTAAACATATATAGTTTACTGGAGATAGCATATTACTTTGTATATAACATAACACTTTATGATACAAGTGCATATCAATAAATTAGAATATTTTTGAAACGTTCATTAATTTCAGTGATTCAGTAATTTAATTCATAATCAGCGTCTTCCATGATTGTGTGTCCTACCGAACAAGACTGAGGGACCAGTTAAAGGCTTAGGAAAAGTTGGCAGGTGACACACTGACTTTACAATACTAAACTTTTTTACAATATTCTAATTTTCTTAGATTTTGGTTTTCATTACCTGTAATCCATAATCAACATTTACAGAAATAAAACACTTGAAACAGAACACTCTGTGTGTAAAGAATCTAGAAAATATAGGAGGTCACTTTTTTAATTTAATTACTGAAAAAAATAAATGTTTCAAAGATATTCTAATTTATTGAGATGTACCTGTAGCTTATAGAGAAAAGCTGCAAATCTAATAACAAACATACCTGTACAAGTCCAACCAAGAGTAAAGGTAAGGAAGGACACATCTATAGTTCACATCCAACAAGAATTTAAGTATTCATATTAAAACCAAGAGTTTTGGCAGAGTCAAAACCAGATAGACAGTTGTATATAACAGGAAACAAACTTTTAGTGAAACATGAGTGCAGTAAGAGAAGATCACCTCACATGGTGAATAATAGATCTAGTTCAGCACACACACTAACAAAAACAGGATGTGTATATCAATAGCATCAAAACAACAAAAGTACAGAGTGTCTACAGATAAATATTTAGTAACAGCTACATCTAGTGTCATAAAAGTGAACTGCAGTCAATCCAGCAAATATAGAGACAAAGCTGGCTGTTGTATATCTCCAACAATAAAAACTATAGCAGTAATGGTACAGTACTGTGCTTCCTCTCCTTTAAATGTTCTCTAATGGCAACAACAGATGTAATAAAGTAGCAAATGTAGCAGCAGAAAATGTACGGTTGGTCTCCTGATGGTTAATATTTTGTTATACTTATTGAGGTCAATGATCATCTGCAACTATTGTATTTTATCTTCTTTACTCTTGGACAACTTATTTAAACATAATTCATTTTGACACAAAGGCTTAGTCAATTGGCTGAAATTTAGCTCAAATGGGGAATTTACATCTAACAGTATTTCAAGAAACATCCAAAGAGCTTCATACTTCTCCAACCTGAATTGTGCTGTTGGTTATGACTCAGGTAAAATACAGATTAGCTAGGTATAACATTGAAAGTTATTTCACAGACATAAAAAAAAAAATAATAACCAACATGGTATTGATGTTTGTTAGAATATTCTATGGTAATATAAAACAAACATTGAAATGTGTTGACAACACTTGTTTCAGTAGGTTTATTGTTTGGCTGGTTTCATACAACTCAATATGACCATAATTTAGGATCTGCATTATCTGTATGATTCCATTGTAGTTAACTATATAAAACAAAATACAGCTGTATAACTGCTGTCCGAGCCAGTCTCATGAAAGTTCAAACATAGCGGTTGTCATGTGATGGTGCATCAGTGCATGGACAACTATTTCTTATTAAAAGAAACATCTCTCCAATGAATAAGGGAGATTTTAAAGATAAGGTCCTGCCATGTACTATTAATTACCATAATTCTGTAATGCAGCATGATCATGAGCTGAACAAAAAGCAAATCTACACCTGTGTGGCTAAAGAGAAACATTGGTCTAGTCAAAGTCCTGACCAAAACCCCCAAAAGAATGCTTTGCATATGAATGAGTCATGTACTCTAAGGTATGTCTGTAGTAAAGGTGTTGTCAAAAAAGAGTAAGTGAAAATTTCTCAACCGTGATGTAAAAGGGTGATAGCAAATTAATCATTTCACTGCAGGGAAAATTTAACAAACATACAGTATAAAATCAGAATTAAAAAATAAATAAATCATATTAGTGTCCAATTCCCAAATTTTCTGTATGCATACACTTGCTATGTGGTAACAATGACACCCAACACTTTACATTCAAAGCATCAATACCCAGCATTTTAAAGAATATGCATAAAACTTTATACTTGAAGATAAAAGATGAACCCAAGCAGGGCCTGAGATGCACTAGTATTGTCCCTGCCAGAATGGTACACATTAAAAGTAAATCAGCTTGTCCCTCAAAAATAAGCTCTCAACTGACTCCATAAAAAAGACTCTGTTTGCTGCCCTAAGCTTGTGATGTGACATCCAGTTTCACTTACAGAATGGATCACTATGCACCATTTTTCTAAGCAGACAATCCATCCGTGCTAAGGTTTGCCTCCACACACCTCATGCTGTCATCCTACCTTTTGTCATTGTTCTCCCAACAACTGGGACATACAATGTTGAACATTGGTGACATCTTGGTCTAGGCACATAGCGATCTGGCAGTGATAAACCAAGGTTTCTTAGCTCAAGGATTCTGTCCCTCTTAGTTTCAGAAAAATTTCAATAACTGCATGTCAATGAACAGGAAGCTTTTAGAAGATGGTGATGCAAAAACATTTTTTTTTCCAAAAATGGGTTTTTATTGTAATAAATTAGCAAAATATAAAAAAATAAATGAAATAAGTATTACTGTAATGGTAATGACTGATGGTTAGTCTGTTTAAGGTGTACAAAATATTAGAAAACATTCATAATAAATTAAGCTATGAACCAGAAAAAGTTTGCAGTTCAGGATGCATGCTGTGAACAAGTTATACTATATAAAGATCAAAGTTAAATGCATAACCTTACATTTAGCATATGAATTTACATGGGGTTTTCTAACAAGACAACTTTTCCTCTACCCATTGAATAGGATAAAAGTATCTGACTGCCGGAGATCCCACTACTGGGACCCCCAGTGATCACAAGAAAGGGGGTCTCATGTACCCCCATTTGAATGGAGCAATGATAATGTATACATACTGCTGCTCCATTCATTTGTATAGTATTGTACAAATGGTCTAGTGCGAAGTGTACTCAGTACTAGCTATGCAGAACACACAAATGTAAAAGGTTTAAGAAAAAATTGCAACTGAACTTAATATGCAAAAGTTTAATCAAACATCAGTCTTTTAAGTCTAGTATAAATGGAAAATGTTTGTTTAGCTCAGTTTGTGTAGGGAATTATTAATAGTAGGATATGACCTTTGATACTTGACCATTTTTTTAAATACGTAATCCCATTTTCAATGTAATTTGCCACACTCATGAGCATTTTAATCGGGTTATTAATGGATAATGTACAGAACTAGAAAATGTTCACAACCAACAGAAGTTTTTGTTTCTAGGGCAATGATTCCCCCGGAAAGATCTCCAAGTGTTGTTACATCAGTAATTCCTGCCAATTACTTCAGATGTTTTTGTGTCATCATTTAGACTGAATGTTGCTTCTCATGTTACCCCTGCCTCAACACTTCAGTTGAAAATTTAATATTTTGGATTTATGCTGTCCAAAAGTATTTAAGGGACATTGGATGCCCAGCTACATGGATTTTACTTTGATGAATAAGTCCATTGCACATATATTATGAGTGCAGCCAATAAGTTCATATATTCAAAAAGTAAACTCAAACTAATACAGCCATTATCAGAAATGATGAATAATAATTTATTTTTAATCCATCTCCACAGTTATATCTAACTACATAACTTATGCCAACACAAATCTTGGCAAAGTTGCCAACTGACACTTTAATTGGACAAATACAGCTGTAAAATACATATTCAATGTACACTGTCTCAAACTCTCAAACACATGTCTGAAGTATAAGATGAGATGTGGTACATTACAAACGTTGTGTGTATTTCAATAACCAGGTATATAAAGCAGTTTATTTTGGTATTTACTTTATGTGATCATGAATGTATAAAAAAGAAAGAAGCTAGAGAAATAAATTTTCACTTACAATAGATATATTAATAAAACAAATGGCTTTTTCAAGTTTCCGTATTAAAAAAAATTAACCATTCAATATCTTCACAAATAATTCCATATTGGTAAAGAAAGTAGTAATATATGAAAAGCAAATGCAAAATTGTTAAATAGGTTTGTTTACAAAAGAGAAACTATAAACAGTCACAAAATATATAAAATGCCACATTGAACGAGGCAATCGCACTCTACCTAAAAAGGTAGCCTACTTCTTGACAGCCATACTCAAACAGTAGTGACTGATAAAAAGGCATTATGTACTCTTGCTCCATCAGGAGACTTTTCTCCATGTGTCATGAGTTCTTGGATTGTCATCCAGTTATCCAATATCTTTTTGTTACGTTTCTTCATCATTTTTTTATGACTCAGTTCAATTATACTAACTTCTTTTCTGCTTTC
Organism: Leptodactylus fallax; assembly: GCA_947044405.1. Classification (NCBI taxonomy): domain Eukaryota; kingdom Metazoa; phylum Chordata; class Amphibia; order Anura; family Leptodactylidae; genus Leptodactylus; species Leptodactylus fallax. Next base: position 8,207,814 of record CAMRHE010000036.1, read on the forward strand.
ACTGCCACTCTGTGGACTTTCTTTAAGGCATTCCAACCTGCTACGCATCATGAATTCCCTCCTTCTTCTTTGCTCTTTTGCTCTCATAAGATGCTGCTTTCTTTCTTCCTTACTCCAATAACGTCCCATCTTCATTTCACTCATTGTATCATCATCTGTGGTCATTCCACTTCTCTCCTCCTTGATTTTTAAGGCACGCTCTTTAAGAAATTTGTCCCTCACTGGCCTTTTAGTAATGTATCTTGTACCATCACTCCTTATTTTCACTTTCCATTCCATCCTTGGCTCTGTTGACCTTTGTGATTCTTTACACATTGTTACAAGATTTATTTGACTTTGTGCATATTCCACTGCTGATTTCTGTTGGATGAGTTGCATGTAACTTTGATAATGTCTTGCATGGATGGGTATATTTCCAAGCCTATATGGTGAACTGTGATATGGGGAAAGGTATGGAATTTCCTCAGTGCTTTTCTTCCTGTGACCTAAGAATGTACTGCCGTCTAGCATATTTCCTTGACATTCTGTGCTAAGATTTCTTTCATTGGTTTTAGATTTGGATGGGGTATTCTCAGTACTGCTTAGTCCAGATGATAAATGGTTTGTAACAATAGTGCTTCTGAGATTTTTACGGTTTGTAATACTTATTATTCTTTGAAGAGAACTGTCTGGGGACCTGTCTACTGTCAGAGGTGTGCTTCTACAGCTTTCTGCTGTATTATAAGCACTAGAACTGTCCTTATCAGATCTCTCTGTATGTTCTCTAATATTGCCTACTTTACTTCTCTGTACTTCAATGCTGGTATTATAATTGCAAAATTCATCATCATGAATTTCCCAAATGTCTCCACTCTGATTATTAACATTTTGACGACGGTGTGCTTGCATAATGCTCTGGCATTCAAGTTCAATACTTCTAAGCTCTTCATTTAAAAGTTGTAACTCATGCTCTACTCCGTTCTCCGATCTGCTACATTCAATTGTGCTGCTGGAGTAGTATAAGTCATATTCTCCTCGATTCCGTATTTGGCACTTAAGCTCTAGCAATTGCCGGAATCTGTCACAATCTTCTTCCTGATTGACAGTGAGATCAGAATCAATGTATTCCCCAGAAACCAAACTTTCATTGCAATGTAGTTCACTGCTACCTAATGTATCCTGACTCTGTCTTAAGTCTGCATTTTTCTGTAGATGGGTAATGTTGTGATCTTTGACTATATTTTCCATCTCTGAGCTCTCATCATGATGTAGACTTTCATCAGTGCGACCCACACCGCTGTCTTTTTCATGATTATTGGATGATGAAGTTGCTGTGTCAGTTGTACCATCCTCCTCTTCTGGCTTTTTTTGCTGAAGGAAATAAAATATTTTATTAACTCATTTTAGTAAATTGCAACATAGGCAATATTAAATAGAGCATGGAATTGTGCCTTTAAAGAAATACAGGATTTACAATTTTACAGTTAGTGCAAAAATGCTTACACAGGCAGGGTTTCCTCATCTGTGCAGTGTAAACAATGAGGATATATTTTTGGATAAAAATGGTCTGTTTATGATGAAGAAAGAAAGTTAATACAGGATAACATAAACAGATGATTTTAAAGGGTCAAAACTCCATTCTAAAGAACCTATCTTTCAAGGTTAAGTCAATGTTCTGTATCAAAATGGAAATGCATGTATGCAAAAGAAGAAGATTTGTTACTATATGTGCACATGGACAGAGGATACTGTACAATGTCTAGTCCTTGTTAGAAATCACATTCCAGCAAATCTCAAATATATGAATTTCGCATCCAACACTTTGAAAATCCTAATCCCAATTAACACTAACTGGCTGCATTTTTGGTGCCATTTTTAATTTTGTTATAAATCACATTTTCCTGGCATTTTTTTTCAAGGTTTATAATAAACTATAGAGTGAAACACCAGAAACAACTTGATATTCAAAGCATGCTATGTTTTGGAAAAAAAGCCACTAACCCGAAAAACATCTTAAAAATTCCAAAAATCACAACACTTTGCAGGTACATATATTTCACTATATAAATTAAGGTAGCCGTTTGCCTCAGAGTTTTGCTACAAATAAAATAGGAAAGAGAAATATCACCAAAAAAAGCAGCATTTATTAAGCAAAATTCTGTGTAAAATCAGCCTTAGCGGGGATGAACATGACTGTGTGTTAGCCGCAGGCCATGAATGAACAACTTGGCCACTGCACAGGCAGCCCATGCACCAGATGTGCTTCCGCGGCCCTATTCATTCAATGAATAGGAGCTGTGGAAGCATGGCCACAAAATCGAACAGGAATAGGACCTTCTCCATATTTTGTGGCTGGGACTGGTGGCCCACTTTAAGCCCCTTGCAGATGACTGTGTGCTAGGTCAGTGTGCTATCCAGGTTTTTCCCGAATAGCACACTGACCTACTCATTTCTGTGGGCCCATGCACATGAACATGAATTACATGGTCCTGTGTGCGACAGTCAGGGCCACAAAATATAGAGCAGGTCCTATTCCTGTCCAATTTTGGGGCCATGCTTCCTCGGCTCCTATTCATAGAATGAATGGGGCGAGGAAGCACGGTCGGTGCATGGGCGGCACACGGATGACATCTGTGTAAGTAAGGCTCTTATTGGAGGAAATTTATTATGTCTTTTATGCCAGTTTTCTTATGTACAAAACATGAAAAATCTCAAGTTGTGATTTTCCCAAAAAAGTGTGACTTTATTCTCTTTTATACTACCCTTGACACTTTCCGGAAAGGGAATTTGGAGATTGTCGTGGCATAGGTGGTGCCATCAAATTTGTTATCAGTAATGCAATATACTGGTGTAAATGATGCCTGCAATCTCTGACAGCTATGGGCTGGCATAGATTTGAGTGCAGGCATGTGGCCTCGCTAGAGGTTACACCTGTTTTATGTGGCATTCTCCTTGTCAAAAAGTCCTGGGGTACAGAACTTATCTAGAACAGCATACTAAATGCCAGTATTGAAAATATTCCCCCCACCATCATAAAATCTAGGATATTCCATTCTAAATCCTATAATCGTGTATTCCCATATCTCACAAAGCTCAATTTCTCTCCCTCTGTCATATCCTGCTCTCAGAGCAGCAAAAACCATTCAATAGGCTCACATTTACCCCGCATTCACACAGCTGAGTTTCATCCTTGAAACTTAGTCCGTGTGCTGGCTAGAATTACCAGACTGAACAGTATGCTGGGAGAGGGACTCCTAGTATAATAGTTATCTATGCTCCTAAGCTGCCTTCCAGCAACATACTATCCCGAACTGATTATAATACGGGAAAGTATGTCACTGGGAGCCAGGCACTCCTAGAAGCAGAGATAACTGTATTGTCGTGTATAGTCATGTGAAAGCGGTGTTAGTCTATACAAATCCTTAGTTAGGTTTAACAAGTGGCTGTTGTACTTTTCAGAAAAGTATGTTTTTAAAGGGAGTCTGTCAGCAGGAAAATTTGTATCAAACTAATGACAGTACCTTGTAGAGCGGCTTCTACACTTTCCAAAAATATATTTTTTTCCTGCAGTGCAGCTCCATTTTCATGAAAATTTGCATTTATTTTCATGCAAATTATGCTAGGTTTACAACTGTATTCAGGTTTCCATTTTCTGGCTTGACTTGGGGACGCGAAGAACGGAAACCCACTCTGCTTAAAAAGTGGTTACTTGTGAAAATCCTTGGACCCCATAGACTATAATGGGGTCCGCCAGGTTTCCGCTCGAAAAATGCGGAAAAATGTGGAGAGAAAAGTCCTGCTTGAAGCTGAGCTGCAGTTAGAGGTGAGTATCTAGAGCACACAGTGAAGCAGTAAAAGACATGCCCTAAAATCCCTTTTCAGCTAATTTCAATAATGATAAAACACTGCTTTTCATGAAGATGTAGCTGCAATGCATCATTGGTAAGTTTAGAAGCTGCCCTACAACGTACTGTCATTAGTTTGATACTGATTTTCCTGCTCCTTTTCCAGACTTCCTTTAACAGATCTGTGCAGGTAAATATAAATCCCTGAGCTGAGAACAACAATATAGGATTACATTAACAGTTCTAAACAGTGGTGTTTATTTCTATATCAAAGTGTTGATGGCAATAATTCTTTAACAACACACTACTTTTATCCATTCACCGTAGTTCATTCCATTGAATTATAATAGCCAAACCACAATGGCAAAAAAAGTGAGCATTTTTTTCAAGGGTGCATACATTAGTTGATACCACCTAAGTGCTTCAAAGCTGATCATTTTTATGTCTGGCACAAATTATATTAATGCTGTTATTGGCAGAAAGATAAATCCTGTACACATAGGAAACAGACTTTTGAAATAAAGATTGCTCTGGGCAGTGCAACATTGTAATCTAATACAAGACAACAGTGCCCTTTGTAAAGCATCTATTTCTATTGCAAGAAGTGGTCATTTTCTTATGTTTTTTGCCATTTGTATTGCAAATTAGGTGAAGGAAAACACCATTTAACTAATTTCTACCTGTTGCACTTCATTTGCTGCGTACTGCATTGCCTCATGACGTTGTTCTTCCAGTATTTGCATGTTTAACTCTTCCAAGAATTCATTCCTTTCATCATCAAGCCAGCCTTCATCCAGCTGTAAAGAATACATTAGTATATGACATTAGTACTAACACATGGTAATGTGGTGTAAGCCCTAATAGCAACGCCTAGCCACTTCCTTTCATCATAATGACTCTTTTGAAATACAACCTTTTTATACTTTGCTTTACATCAAAATAATAATGATAACATATTCATTTCCAAATCCTTTCATCCTGCACATAAACAATAAGACTAATTTGTTGATAATCTGTAAGATCTTGTAACATTTTGTAAAAGATATATATGCAGCAATAAACAGTTGTAAATGTGTTTGTTCAGTGCACTCTTTCTGGTGTCAGGTGCATGCCAGGATGTTGCCATGGATGGAACTCATTTACAGAATTATTCAAAATTTTCACTTCAAAGCTAAATGTGCTGGAAATGATAAAATTATTCCAAATCCTATGCCAGAAATAAATTTGGCCTAGTATCAATGGATAATTTCATACTTATGTCCAAATCTCCCAAATACTTACAAAAAATGTATCAGATTTGTTAGTTTTTTCTTGTTTTTTTATATAAGGAAATTATTAGTAATCATCAAAATTATGCACACCATATATTCTATACTGAAATGATATATTGTACTTTACAATATACTGCCCCTGTGTTTAATAGTCATTGGTGTTGTAAATCCACTAAACTCTCTATATTTCCTCTGCATCCAAGTTATTAAAATCATAGTTGCTTTCTTCACCTCACGTATCACCGGATACGCTGCGATTTCCAAAACCTTTGCGTCATTTATACCTACGGAAACGCCAGCAGTTTCCCTATAGGTATAATGGAAGCAGAATGTCCGTAGAGGAAACGCTTTTTTGCCCGCTACATGGGGCATAGCCAAAAGCTGTTTACTGAATACAGTATATACCCAACTGCCCAATACACATGCACACTCGGATTGGCAGAATAGAGACAGGAAAGTAAGCCACTGACACCTCTGATGGTGGCTTACAGTATCTCACCTGAGACAAAAGTATCAAGCATTGAGCTAAATGTTTTTTGTTTTATTTTTAACCCAATTTCACCTTTAAGCAAAGAGTCAGGACACCCCCATAACCATAAGATTTTGGTAAGAGCCTGGAAATGGTCTGGGCAGAGACAGGGGTATGTAATGAAGGTGCCATCTATGACTGGATGGTGAACAAGAAAACTGCGGCAGCTGCTGAAGCTTGTCAGCAGATCATACAATTCTCTCCTGGTTGTCTGTCTGGGCCGTCTGGAGCCTGTTTATCATGTGTGTATGCCCTCAGGTAACCACTGCTTCCAACAACTCCTAAAAGCTAAGTGAGAACAGCCTAGATGGTGGGCAATTTGTCAAAATGATCGTTATGCTTCTCTGAATCCATGCGCTCCCTCTCAAAGTCTGTCAGCTGAGTAAAATGTCTTCCAGTGCATTGTACAGGCATGTCTAGCAGACCACAATCTCTCACCAATAGGTACACTACCTAAAAGTAGCCTCTAAAAGCCTTTTTATGGAGCAAAAAGGAAATCACTTTCAAGTCTTCTTGTGGTAAAAGCCTGGGTCTAACCAGATCACACTTTTACTCATTTACATATCTGCCTGAGACATAACTGCATGATGTTATTTTTTCATCAATTAGTTTATTTAAGGAAATTTTGGGGATTTGTTTTGCTTCCTTTGCTCACCTGCCTTTCATTATATATTCTAGTTGATTTTCTCTCCCTTTCCGACTGGGTTTACACAGCACTTTTATTTGCAGTAATGAGTAGCACATTTCTATTTTGCCAGTACACCAGAGGTTTTCTATGTAATGGTCATTAGCATACAGGGGAGATGCATAGTAACACGTGCTACGCATTGCAATTCTTCAGCAAAAATGCTCAGTGTACACCCAGCCTCACAGATTTTATTAAGAGCTTTGACCCTTCAGATTTATATTTTTAAATGGCCTTTTTTATTGTCTACTGCCCTTTTAGCTGAAGCTGGAAGCCATGGGAGCTTTGATTTAAGACATTTATACTTGTTACATATAGGAATACATTTTGCTGTATGCTTAAAGTAGATTTAAATTTCTCCCACATAAAATCTGTATCATTGTCTGACAATAGCTGTGCCCAGTCTATGTCCTGAAGTGCAGTCTTTAGCTTAAGAAAGTTGGCCTTTTTGAAATAGAGTAATTATTCTTTCCCAACCTGTGTGTGTTTTATATAATATAGGTACCGGGTGATATAGGTGGATACACAAACAGAAAATGGCACGGTGCCTAACACTGATGCTTTGCAGTACTGGAGTCCTGTGTTTGAATCCAGCCAAGGACGATATCTGCAAGTAGTTTGTCTGGATTTATTCTTGGTTATTCCAGTTTTCTGTCATACTCCAAAGAATCTATGATGAGCTCAGACCAAAATCTACATACTGTTCTTGCATGTTGCTTCTTGTTATTGGTTCTTGCACTTTCCAATGGAGAGGATCCTGAGTTGTCATTCTTTTCTATGCACTAACAGAACGTATGGACATGTGTTGCATTCAACCCCTTCAAATGTTTAATCCCTCAAAGAAAAAGCAAGAAGAACTATACATTTTATGTCATTTAAAGTGATGAGTTTGCTAAATTAAGATCATGGACTACCATATTTTTTGCTATGCACAATAGATGACCTTTTAAATTGCAAATACTTCCCTACATACTACAGACATAGACTTGGAATCATACAGAGAAGTTTCTATGTTTAAAATGAGTGCAACATTCTTTGAAGCCATCTGACACTTTAAGCCATAAAAGATAGTATAATGTTGTGTACACATCAAGGTCTTCCTTGTGGGTTTAAATCTTAAAATTTCACCTTTTTGCATTTGGTCTTTTCTATATTAATCATTTTCATGCAATTGGTTTATTAATAATCTGCAATGACTGTTATAGATGACAAAAGTACTAAGCTTTCCTGATCCGAAGTCATACATTGTTTTTTATCGTTCAGCATTTGTGATCTGACATTTTCATTTTGCTATACAATGTATTTTTATTTTGCTTTATTATAAAAATTGGATTGATATCTTATTTGGACCAAAACTGTTATTTTCACTGAACGATGGATTTCCAAATTAAACCAGAACAATATTTGAACAGCACTTAGACAAAAAAGGTCAACTCACAGTAAGAAATCATTCAGAGAACATCAGTGTTGCCTAAAAGTATGTACTCATAATTCTTTACTAACCGGTAAATCTGGCCTTGCAACCAGGAGAACAATTTTCCTACATTCATCATTGGAAAGTAAAGCCACTGCCTCCTCTCTGTTCTGGATATCTTGACCATTTATCTAGGAAAAGAATGAAACCTGCAAATTAATTTCTATTGTTTAGAATGCAGCATAGCATAAAAGTAAATACCCTTTTATTTGTGGCAGCATGGGCAGAAAATCTCACGCACAGGGTTCATTGGCAGCTCTTGGTAGTAAATGCCTTCACTCAATTATGCACTTACTATAAGAACAGTATTGATCGGTGAAGAATGGTGAATATCAGAGGAAGCAGTTATGTTCATAAATGTCCGAGTTGCGCCCCAGTAACATACATCTAGCAACACAATTAACCAGCCTCTGACAGGTGACGTTCATCTTTCTCCGCTCAGAGTAATGGAAGTGTCACTCTGAGATAATAGTGCCGGTAGAAGGAAGAATGGCAGCACAACAGCTAAAATCAGTCATACTAGAGAGACTTGCACAGAGCCAATTAGAGAGCTACACTATTATCTCTCACGAGGCAATGCTTAACAGCCAATGTTGATTGCAATTCAGCTTTATCATTCTACGATCCTGTAGAACATTTTCAATACAGAACAAAGCACAACACATAAACAAGTCATTTATTTCCCAAATGTAACTGTTCTGGCTTACAAGGACTTATGACTAGGTATTGAAATTAAACAAAAATAATTAGTTGACTGTAACATTAGCTTTACCTTCAGTAAAATTTATTAACATATAAAAAGACATTTCTCAGTAATTAAAGTACTTAATTATTTTAATAACTATATTTTTATTTTATGAATGGGAAAGAATGAAACAATTTACATCTCCATAACTTCCACAGAGCTAGCAGCATTTGTTTTTGTAGTGAATTACCATAATAATTCATGACGAAAAAGCTCAGTGAATCACATGCAACACATGATGAAATATCAGAGATCTGTTTAACAGAGAAAGATGCCCAATTATAATAATGAAAGTCCCAGGAATTTAGCTGAAAAGTATAGTCTCTTTCTGGGGGGGGGGGGGGGATCTCCTACCTGCATAGTTTTTCATAATTACAGCCTATTTGATATAAGGACCATCCATTTTAAAGGTTCTCCTGTCAATGATGTGGTCTGCAGATATAGCTTTCATTGCAGTTCTGTTAAATTTTTGGAGTTAAAGAACCTCTTGCTCTCATGCAAAGAAAATAAAACAATATGATTGGTTTAGGTATAGGAGTTTCCCAACCTCATAGATACCTCCAAACTTTTGTTCACATCTTTAATAGTATTTAATATGCTCTATTATAGGAAGAAAACAACCAAAATACATGAAGCACTGTATCCATTTAAATTGGATAGAAATAGAGGCCAAAGGACCCCTTTGACTTTAATGGGGAACATTAGGTTTCCATTGGGAACCTCAAAGTTTTAGGGGACAATATAGCATATGCCTACTATATATATATATATATATATATATATATATATATATATATACAGTCATGGCCAAAAGTTTTGAGAATGACACAAATATTATATTTTCACATGATCTGCTGCCCTCTGGTTTTTATGTGTGTTTGTCAGATGTTTTTATCACATACAGAAATATAATTGCATTCATATTATGAGTAACAGAAGCTTATATTGACAGTTAGAATGAGTTAATGCAGCAAGTCAATATTTGCAGTGTTGACCCTTCTTCTTCAGGACCTCTGCAATTCTCCCTGGCATGCTCTCAATCAACTTCTGGACCAAATCCTGACTGATAGCAGTCCATTCTTGCAGAATCAATGCTTTCATTTTGTCTGAATTTGTTGGTTTTTGTTTGTCCACCCGTCTCTTGATGATTGACCACAAGTTCTCAATGGGATTAAGATCTGGGGGAGTTTCCAGGCCATGGACCCAAAATCTCTATGTTTTGTTCCCTGAGCCATTTAGTTTTCACCTTTGCTTTATGGCAAGGTGCTCCATCATGCTGGAAAAGGCATTGTTGAGCGCCAAACTGCTCTTGGACGGTTGGGAGAAGTTGCTCTTGGAGGACATTCTGGTACCATTCTTTATTCATGGCTGTGTTTTTAGGCAAGACTGTGAGAGAGCCGATTCCCTTGGCTGAGAAGCAACCCCGCACATGAATGGTTTCAGGATGCTTTACAGTTGGCATGAGACAAGACTGGTGGTAGCGCTCACCTCTTCTTTTCCGAATAAGCTGTTTTCCAGATGTTCCAAACAATCGAAAAGGGGATTCATCAGAGAAAATGACTTTACCCCAGTCCTCAGCAGTCCACTCCCCGTACCTTTTGCAGAATATCAGTCTGTCCCTGATGTTTTTTCTGGAGAGAAGTGGCTTCTTTGCTGCCCTCCTTGAGACCAGGCCTTGCTCCAAGAGTCTCCGCCTCACAGTGCGTGCAGATGCACTCACACCTGCCTGCTGCCATTCCTCAGCAAGCTCTGCACTGCTGGTAGCCCGATCCCGCAGCTGAAACACTTTTAAGAGACGGTCCTGCCGCTTGCTGGTCTTTCTTGGGCGCCCTGGAGCCTTTTTGGCACCAATGGAACCTCTCTCCTTGAAGTTCTTGATGATGCGATAGATTGTTGACTGAGGTGCAATCTTTCTAGCTGCAATACTCTTCCCAGTTAGGCCATTTTTGTGCAGTGCAATGATGACTGCACGTGTTTCTTTAGAGATAACCATGGTTAACAGAAGAAAAACAATGATGGCAAGCACCAGCCTCCTTTTAAAGTGTCCAGTGGTGTCATTCTTACTTAATCATGACAGATTGATCTCCAGCCCTGTCCTCATCAACACCCACACCTGTGTTAATGGAGCAATCACTGAAACGATGTTAGGTTGTCCTCTTAAGGCAGGGCTGCAATGATGTTGAAATGTGTTTTGGGGGATAAAGTTCATTTTCTAGGCAAATATTGACTTTGCAAGTAATTGCTGTTAAGCTGATCACTCTTTATAACATTCTGGAGTATATGCAAATTGCCATTAGAACAACTGAAGCAGTAGACTTTGTAAAAATTAATATTTGTATCATTCTCAAAACTTTTGGCCATGACTGTATATATATATGAACACAGCCTTAAGAATAAGCATCCAGTGAATGATGAAGATGGGTAAATTAGCATTGTGTATTAGATGTTTCTTTTACCCATACTTATATTACTGTCTTTTTCAGTCTTGGTGTTATCTAGGGTCTCAGGTCTGGAATTCATTTTTCTTATGTTTCTCACTTGCTGGGTTTTAGATACTTGCACATATTATTAATTAAAAATGTGTATATAATTTTGTTCCAACATTTCAGCTAATCATTTATATTTATTTTAGTGTTAGATTTATATTGTATATGTCAAATTCTTTATATAATTGGATGTGGGTCCATTATCCCATCTTTTGAACCCTACTGAAGTATTACTTTTCAGTTGGGATTCTTTGTACTATATCATATTTGGTGGAAAATAAAGTGTAACTTTTACTTACTGTAGTATAATGTACTGTGTTGATTGAAAGTAGTGAAAGAGTGAAGTAATCAGGCGATACCTTTTAGAGGCTGAGTATATTTGATGGTAAGCTTTTGGGAGTACTAGCTACCTTCATCAGACATGGTGTTATACAAAAATCTGAAAATTCACAGATTTTTTTTTATACCCTAAAGACATGAACCTTCAAAGGATCTTAGAATCCTTAAAAGAACAAAATGCAATAAAAGCAGAGAAGTTATTTACAACAGGTCAAAAAATAAACAATCTAGAAACTTGTGGGGCGTGACGCAGGGATCAGTAATTTTTGCTATCTGTTTGCTGTCACGTGGTGATTTGTAACCCTCACAGTTCATACATAGTGTGACATGAAACTGGCATGAATATTACATCCAAATTGCAGAGTTTGAATTTTTTGCATTAACTTGTATTCCCATTCCTTTCTCTCCCTCTGCATCTTAAAATGTCCCATTAAAACCACAACCTGCAAATCTTCAATAGAGTGGTCTTCTCCAGAGAAATGTGCGGCTACTGGGAGATCTGTTCTACTGTTATTAATGGTGGATCTGTGTGAGTTCATGCACTGACTAAGTCTCTGCCCTGTCTCCCCCACATAGAGGCCTGTGGTGGGACATTGCACACACATTATGAGATACACCACGTTGGAAGACCTGGAGGAAAATGTCCCCCTAATCCTGTGCACCTGTTGTAACTGTGGGATAGGTACACTGTCAGCGTTGTGGATGTGCCTACATGTCTTGCACCTGTTTTGCAGGCAAGGTGAAGTGCCATTTTCAGTTGGGGCCTTCAGGGCACTCCAGACAATAATACACCGTAGGTTTGGTAGTTGCCAAAAGGAAAGGAGAGGGGGGACTGGAAATATGTCTTCGAGTCTTTTGTCCCTATGTAGCACAGGTTGGAGCTCCTTGGCAATCCTTCACAGGATCTCCAGCTGTGGGTTGTAGGTGACAACTAGGGGCACTCGGGCTTCATTCTGGGTCTCTTTATATGTGAGCAGACTGTCTCTGTTAATGGCTGCCGCTTTGTTTAATTTATTGCCCCTCACTTTTGATTTGTATCCCAATCGAAGAAATTTCGTCCTCAGATCTGGGAGGTGCTTGTCCAGGTCTGCTTTGTTTGTATCGTATAGCCTGGCCGTAAGTAATAGATTGTCTTGTGTGCTTGGGATGGAAGCTGTCATTTCTCAGGTCGTTTCTTTTACTTATTGTGTAACTGCTGGCAACAATGATCATATTATAGTGCCAGCCATACCTCAATATAATAGTGATTATCACTCTGAGTAAATGAACTGAAATTAGTTGTTTTCCAATTCAATGATTTTTGATAATATAACTTTGTAACATAGCATAGCATAATGACCTGTGAACACCTTTGGCTTCTGGGCCAGTTGCAGCTGAGGCCACTGCAATCCCTACAGTCATGTCAGTGTACACCGCGTTCCAAATTATTATGCAATTCGGATTTAAGTGTCATAAAGATGTAATTTTTTGTTTTTCAATTAAACTCATGGATGGTATTGTGTCTCATTGCTCTTTGGATCACTGAAATCAATCTCAATTACCTGTGATAATTAGTTTGCCAGGTGAGCCAAATTAAAGGAAACCTACTTAAGGCCGGGGCCCCATGTGGCGTAAATGCCACGGTTTGGCCGAGGTGGAAACACTGCGGAAAAAAAAACACAGTGTTTTACAGTCACTTCAAGTTGGATGGGATTCCAGCAAATCTCATCTAAACCTTGCAAAAAAATACGCCCTACGGACATGCTGTGATTTCCAAAAAAACTTAGCCTAAGAAGGGCATTACACAGTATTAAGCAGGCCACAGGTTTCAAGCATATGGGAAAGACAAAGGCTCTATCTGCTGCCGAAAAGCGTCAAATAGTGCAATGCCTTGGACAAGGTATGAAAACATTAAATATATCACGAAAACTAAAGGGTGATCATCGTACTGTGATGGTTTGTGCAGATAAAGGAATAATGAGGAAGGTTTCTCCAAGACATATTCATTGGCTGATGTCTCTGGAACCTCAAGGTATAGGATCCTCCAGAGACTTGCAGTTGTACAGAAACATACTATTCGCCACCCCTAAACAGTGCTCACAAGCAGAAATGGTTGCAGTGGACCTTGACATACATGAAGACTAATTTTGAAACAGTCTTGCTTATTTATGAGAACAGTGGATGGAAGGCTACCATGTCCCAACAATTCTGCAACATCAGCAAGGAGGTAGCGGACTCCTGTTTTGGGCCGGAATCATGGGGAGAGAGCTGGTAGGCTCCTTTAGGGTCCCTGAAGTTGTGAAAATGACCTCTGCAAAGTATATACAGTTTCTGACTGACCACTTTCTTCCATGGTACAAACAGAAGAACCGTGCCTTCCGCAGCAAAATCAGCTTCATATATGCCAATGCATCACCTCATGCAGCCAGTGGCGTAACTAGGAATGGCTGGGCCCCAAGGCAAACATTTGACATGGGGCCCCCCCGGCAACCTCCCTCCCGCACAAACCACATTCCTCTCATTCCTGCACACACTTTTATGCGCCATAGTGGCCCCTGCACACAGTATTTTGCCCCATAGTGGCCCCTGTCACAGTATTATGCCCCATAGTGGCACCTCCACAGAGTATTATGCCCCATAGTGGCCCCTGCACACAGTGTTATGCCCCATTGTGGACCGCCCCTGGACACAGAATTATACTCTGGAGTCTTTTCAGATGCAGAATATAATGATCGGAGTCCCAGGGGAGGATACAAAGATAAAAAATTGTGTTACTTACCTGTCCCTGGCTCTGGCGCATTCCCCGCTTCTTCAATGTTGGACCAGATGTCACGGCCAATGTCACAACGCATAATGACGTTGGCCAGGACGTCACCAAGGAGGCTTGAAGTCTGTCGAAGCACAGGAGAGGTAAGTAACAGTGTTTTTTATGTTCCCTCACCTCACCTGGGCCTCCAATCTTTATACTCTGTGGTCTAAAAAGACCCCAGATTATAATGATAGCAGTGTTTGTGGGGTTCGCCGGCCCGTGGCTTTACTTATCGATCCCTGGTCCTGCTCACAGCCACCTCCGCTTCCACGGAATCAGTAAGTAAATAGGTCTCGTTAACTGCTGGGTTTACAAAAGCAGGTAACAGCCTATTAAAAAAAAAACATCAGGGGCCCGCCGAGCACCCTAATATCCCGGGCCCTGTGGCAGCTGCTCCCGCTGCTACCCCGGTATTTACACCCCTGCATACAGCTAAGAATGCCTCTAAGGGCATAAAAGGAGAGAAACTGATGTTATGTCCCCCATCCTCCCCTGACCTCAACTCTATTGAAAACCTTTGGAGTATTCTCAAGCAAAAGATCTATGAGGGTGGGAGGCAGTTCACATCTAAACAGCAGCTCTGGGAGGCTATTCTGACAACCTGCAAAGAAATTCAAGCAGAAGCTATCCAAAAACTCATACATTTAATGGATGCAAGGATTGTGATATCAAAAAGGGGTCCTGTGTAAACATGTAACTTGGTCTGTTAAGATGTTTTTGATTGAAATAGCTTTTGATATTAGTAAATGCTACAAATTCAACAAATGACCATTTTCAGTTCTTTACAACCTATAAAATGTTTAGAAACTCTGTTGTGCATAATAATTTGGAACAGTGGATTTTGATTTTTTAATTTGTGAAAAAAAATTTTATCATTGGGAAGTTGGTCCAATAAAATTTGATTTATACAGTTGAAGATTTGAACATTATACTGACTGTCATTTGCTTCGACCATTAAAGAAAATTTGAGAAAAATATAATTTGCATGATAATTTGAAACGCGGTGTATATAATGAATATATTTTTAGATATGGCTACCGGCAATATCATACGGGACTATGGCAGAAACTATAATGCAGGGGCTAAGGCTAGTACTGTATATGCTATCTTGTCTAGACAATACCTTGAATTAAGAAATGTACCTTTAGATAATTTAATGGATGCACAATTTTCTTGAAAAAAACAAACTGTTTTTATAAATATAATAAGGAAACACTAGGTGCATGTGCGGGAATGGAGCAAGCAGTATCATAGCTCTAGAAACTGCCATTAAAGTGTATGGGGGTGGCTTTTTGAAAGAAATGGTGCATCTACTGGACTATCTATAGGTATTAAGGTGGTCATCATAATGTCCCCTATAACACACTGTGGCTAGTCTGATATCAAATTTCCCAATGACAGACTCCTTTTATAATAATATGTGCTTATATAATAAGCTAGAATGTTTTGATTATTTCAATGAATCTATCACTTAATTAATTTAAGAGACTTATCTTTGGATCTTTTAATGTACAGTAGAATTCACTTTTATTGCAGTTCAAGGCTCAAGAGAAAAATTGCATAAGTCTTACAGGTTAAAAAAAAAGAAGCGAAGATAGAAAAAGCTAAAAGAAAAAGCAAGTTTTTTTTTAGACATGCGGTAAATGAATGTGATATGTGATCTTTGTGCTGTTAGCTCCTGCCGAAATGAGTAATGATAGTACCCCTGCTCCTATCACCCCATCACAGCCTTGTCTGTAAGCATACATGTTTCAAGAGATGCTATCCTTCCTCAGCAGACTAGATTTTCACTTCCCAGGCCACACAAGCAGATGGATAAGTATATCTGGACACTAAAATCTAATGTCTTATAATTTAAGATCAGCTCTAGAAAAGACAGATATCTCACAAATGCTATTGCCCTACAAAAATCTGTGATTCTGATGCCATCATGAATATGAATATATCTATCATTCATATTTCAATGAAAATAGTTTGTGATTGTCTCATTGTTTATGTCTACACACGTTTCATAAAGAGACACAAATAAATTAGAACATGTTTGACATAATATAATGTAAGATAATATCTTACAATAACAGTGATCTAATGATGTTATTAGAATGATTTCTTTTACTGTTGGAGAAGTACAATTATAGATTAGAGAATCAGGAGGAATTAAGATTTTTGTAGACTTCCTTGCTATATACAGTACAGTACAAGAATGGGGGATGCAAGCATATTCATTCCACAAAGGCCCAGGTCTATAATGGGGGCCAAAAGGTTCAATGCCATATAAGATAACATCAGTCTCAAACATGGAACATCATGGATAGGAAGCCCTGTTACACATTTTGCACTGGGCCCCAAAAGCTTTAACTGTAAATGAAAAATGACAACTTTGTCCTGCAGGTTGTTACGATTTCGAACACCATATTTATGTTTTACTGATTTTAATAAAATAAAACAACATTTCTATTCAGAAATAAACAATTTGCCTGGGCTCACCATATTTCGACGTCTATAAATGTAGGGCTCATTTTTTGCTGGGCAAATTGTAGTTTATATTGGTACCAATTTTTGGTTTGTACAACTTTTTGATCACTTTTTATTGCTTTTTTGGGGAGACAAAGGTGACCAAAACACTTTCATTTGCACATAGTGGCATATTTTTTTACGTCTTTCATGGTATGGGATAACTAACATTATTGTTGAATAGTATGGATGCACACAGGGATACCTAGTATGATGGCTTATTTTATTTGTTCACATTATGTATTTTTTAAATTCTAAAAGGTTTGTTCTTACCAATTTTTAATACTTTCATTAACCCTTTTTAAAAAAAATTTTTTTTTAATATTTTCACTCTCCCAAAAGTGGACTTGACCCTGGGATTTCTTGATCCCCAGTGTAATGTACTGTAATACTTGCAGTATATCCCATATAGACTCCCTATGTACAATGGCAACCCCTCAAACCCTGCAATCTCATGGTTGAAAATGGGGGATGATTACTCCCCCTAACTACCCAGATGCCATGATCGGTATTGATCACAGCACCTGAGGGGTTAAGCCACTGAAGTCAGAGTATTTTCTGACTCCGGGAGCTAGTCCCGGGTTCTGGCTGTGTAATACAGCTGCAACCCAGAAGTTATGCAGCAGGCATAGCTTGTAATTATATGCTCAGTGGGACGTAATAATATTGTGATGAGTGGGAAGGGGTTAAAGGGAATTTATTGCCAATTTTTTTGTTATTATTAAAACCAGATAGCAAAATATATAACTTTTTAGATCTGTTTTTATTTTCTGATTGTAGATTTTTGTTTATTCTGATACTTGTACCTGCTTTTGGGAGCTTCCACCTTGTATGAGTTTCTCCCCTGCTGTATTTACAGCATTTAGTGATATGCCTTAAAGCAGTGTCATGGCCATAGGCAACGAGCGATTGGAGCTGACTCATTGAGTCCTATGAGAGACGTGCTTTGTGCATAAAAGGGTTGTAGATAAGCTGTGACAGGAATATTTTTTATATGGATTTCCCACTTTAGTCTTTAGGGCATTTTACTTAAATGTGCATAAAAAACCATGAAAGTGTCATCTTTCAATAATTTTAAAATTGGTGGAGATCTGTGAAAAAGAAATGAAAAGAAACATACATAGAAAGACTGACCTGTAATATCCTGTCTCCTTCTCGAATGCGGCCATCCCTGGCTGCAATACTGTCTGGATCAACCTACAGGAAAACCGAATATAAGAGAAAAGCTAGTTATTTAATCAAGTACCAATTTAAGGGGGTTTCAGAGCAAATAGTATTGGTGACCTAAGACAGTAGAAACTGCTGTTAAGGTTATAGGACTGTCTGAGCTGCTAGGCCCATGTGCAGCTGCACAGGTTGCATCAAAGGTATGTTCTTCCCTGCATAGGATAGATCACCAGCAGGAGTCCAACACCTTTATACAGAACAGAGCAGATAGATTTGTCCTCCATGTAGTGGTTGTGCTAAGTTACTGAATCTGAACTCTCATTCACTTGTATAGGAGCTGAACTGCAGTAACTTAGCACCACCACTATACAGATAATAAAGCTGTCTGTTTATGGCTCTGTTCTCCATATAGAGGCTGCTAAGATCAGTGGGGGTCCCAGCCATAGGATCCAGGCCAATCTGATATTGATGACCTATCCTAAAGATACATTAGCAGTACCATTTACCCATAAACCCCTTCAATACCTCATCTATTTATATTTCATATCAATTTGTTGGTGTCTAACTAAAAACTAGCTAATGTGCAGTAACTTTATCATTTTTTTACAAATTTTAATCTAACCTGGTTCACAATAAATGTTTTGCTTAATCTGGTGTGATTCCCATACTTTTTAGTGTTACTTTAATGGGATTCTTCATTTCTGCAGAAAGCTATCAACTTTTCAGACTTTCTCTATGCAAACTGTGTTTTGGTAGTCTGTAACACTCCAGCTGCTCTTGGGTTGGAGTGCCTTTGACTATGAAGGTATAGCATAAATAGAGAAGTTTGAGATGTCTCTGCTTTATCTAACTACAGTATCTATCTATCTATCTATCTATCTATCTATCTATCTATCTATCTATCCATCCAACTAACTACCTGTATTTCATTACCTTTTTACCTGCTTGGACATGTCCAGATATATGTGTCATGAGATGGTATGTCAATGCAGTATGATATCATGTGTGAATTAATTATCATTGTTTTATTATTTCAATTAATTTGACTACTTCTGTGTCCAGCAATTGCAATATAGCTAGAATGATATTATAGAAAAAATTTGTCTGCATAATTAGATTTTACTTGCAAATTTCTAACATATTCATAGATATATTCATATAGTATTCATACAGTAAGTAAAGTATTCATGCAAGATATGAAACATTTGAATGCACTTTCAGTTCTGCCTTTGTAAGGTAAAGAATACATGGAAGCTCTCTGTATTTTTCCTGAAACAAGCCTATCAGGTGTGAATCTGCTTTTGTATCCCAGTAAATAAGCATCATTAAATATCCTGCAATTGTTACTGATGATATATTGAGATCAATCTTGACAGTTACACAAGGCTCTTGAGCTGTCCAGATGTTTAATATTTCTGTAATGAATAATGATCCAGTGTCCAGAATGGGAACACTATCTATCACCTTCAGTTGATGGTTATCCTGAGTCATTTATTTGGCCCTGTCATCCCATAAGCTATTTTTCAAACAAAACACCTCAAGTGTAGCATTTGGTTTTAGGTTACATTTCATATACAGAAAAATGTTCGCTAGGCTCTTTTTTTAATAATAGCCTGTCACCAAAATAATAAACCGGAGTCTGCTATTTAATGGCAAAAGACAGTGTAATTATATAAGATAGTAAAACCCTGCAGTAGGCTTCACTTTGGAAACACCCCAGGCTGATTAAAATGAAATAATGATTTTATGGTTCAGAAAAATAGAGTATATACAATTGTTTGAGGAAATGTATCAGAATAATATAAGAAGATAACATATGGTCACATGCTTAATTATTTAACTAAATCTGGGTCTGGTCATGAAGGTTAATAATCCAGATTCAATCACTTCTTTTATGGTTTGTATTATGCAGTCTAGGCGTATTTGGAAACAATTTGGAATTGTTTTGTCACTAATTATTTAAGTAAACTTTTATATTAAAAAAAAAATTATATTCACTAGAGTTTTGTATCAGTCAAAAATTCTTACATGAGACTGAATGCATTTTTCTCCTTTCAGACATTTAGGCTAAAACCCACGTTGCGAAAATGCAGCATTTTATAGCACCTGCAGAAAAAAAAACCGCTGCAGAAAAGCTGCATTTTCAAAAATGCCCATGTTTCTGAAAATCACAGCATATCAATTATACCTGCGGAAACACTGGCGTTTTCCATATAGGTAAAATAGGGGCAGAAAGTCCGCAAAGATAAACTACAAAAATGTCGTAATGTGTTTTTTTTTCCGTAGCGTATCTTTGTTGCATTTCGCTACATGGGGCCTTAACCTTAGAGTGAACCATAAATAGAGGTTTTCCCAATTTAGATATGTATGTTATATGCACAGTATAACACCTTTCAAACTCCATTTTCTTGGGAGAACAGTGGTCGCCATTCCTCTAAGGCATATTGTGGTGCAGAGTAAATGGAGAGGTGACTACGCACATGTGTAAGGCATTTGCTTTGCTTTTCTCTAACCCCCTAGACTTACAGTGCTGGCCAAAAGTATTGGCACCCCTGCAATTCTGTCAGATAATACTCAATTTCTTCCAGAAAATGATTGCAATCACTTGCTTTGGTAATAATATCTTCATTTATTTTGCTTGCAATGAAAAAACACAAAAGAGAATGAAAAAAAAAGTCAAATCATTGATCATTTTACACAAAACTCCAAAAATGGGCCGGACAAAAGTATTGGCACCCTCAGCCTAATACTTGGTAGCACAACCTTTAGACAAAATAACTGTGAACAACCGCTTCCGGTAACCATCAATGAGTTTCTTACAATGCTCTGCTGGAATTTTAGACCATTCTTCTTTGGCAAATTTCTCCAGGTCCCTGAGATTTGAAGGGTGCCTTCTCCAAACTGCCATTTTGAGATCTCTCCACAGGTGTTCTATGGGATTCAGGTCTGGACTCATTGCTGGCCACTTTAGAAGTCTCCAGTGCTTTCTCTCAAACCATTTTCTAGTGCTTTTTGAAGTGTGTTTTGGGTCATTGTCCTGCTGGAAGACCCATGACCTCTGAGGGAGACCCAGCTTTCTCACACTGGGCCCTACATTATGCAGCAAAATTTGTTGGTAGTCTTCAGACTTCATAATGCCATGCACACGGTCAAGCAGTCCAGTGCCAGAGGCAGCAAAGCAACCCCAAAACATCAGGGAACCTCCGCCATGTTTGACTGTAGGGACCGTGTTCTTTTCTTTGAAGGCCTCTTTTTTTTCCTGTAAACTCTATGTTGATGCCTTTTCCCAAAAAGCTCTACTTTTGTCTCATCTGACCAGAGAACATTCTTCCAATAAGTTTTTGGCTTTCTCAGGTAAGTTTTGGCAAACTCCAGCCTGGCTTTTTTATGTCTCTGGGTCAGAAGTGGGGTCTTCCTGGGCATCCTACCATAGAGTCCCTTTTCATTCAGACGCCGACGGATAGTACGGGTTGACACTGTTGTACCCTCGGACTGCAGGGCAGCTAGAACTTGTTTGGAAGTTAGTCGAGGTTCTTTAGCCACCATCCGCACAATCTTTCGTTGAAATCTCTTGTCAATTTTTCTTTTCCATCCACATCTAGGGAGGTTAGCCACAGTGCCATGGGCTTTAAACTTCTTGATGACACTGCGCACGGTAGACACAGGAACATTCAGGTCTTTGGAGATGGACTTGTAGCCTTGAGATTGCTCATGCTTCCTCACAATTTTGCTTCTCAAGTCCTCAGACAGTTCTTTGGTCTTCTTTCTTTACTCCATGCTCAATGTGGTACACACAAGGACACAGGACAGAAGTTGAGTCAACTTTAATCCATTTCAACTGGCTGCAAGGGTGATTTAGTTATTGCCACCACCTGTTATGTGCCACAGGTAAGTAACAGGTGCTGTTAATTACACAAATTAGAGAAGCATCACATGATTTTTCAAAGGGTGCCAATACTTTTGTCCACCCCCTTTTTTATGTTTGGTGTGGAATTATATCCAGTTTGGCTTTTTGACAATTCTTTTTGTGGTTTTCCATTGAAGACAAATTAAATGAAGATATTATTACCAAAGCATTTGTGATTGCAATAATTTTCTGGAAGAAATTGAGTATTATCTGACAAAATTTCAGGGGTGCCAATACTTTTGGCCAGCACTGTAAATGGATAAAGCTGTATTTGTGCATGAGTGGCTACCTCTCCATTCAGCCTATATGTGGATGTAACTGCACTGACAGAATGAGACTCCCACTGTCCTGTGAATATGTTGTGTGACCAAGATGAGAAAGCCTCCGAAAGTACATACATGTGTTTTTAGGAGATGTATTATATTATAAGTAGAACTACAAGAAAGATGCAAGTGGTGAAACAAGGTGCATGATGCAATTGTACCTGGTATGTTATGCTATTGCATATACAGCATAAAGAAAATTAAATGCTGGAAATGGAAAATAAGAGTCAATTCTCCCATAAAGACCCACAGTGAAACTTCACAAAGTGGACCTTAAAGAGTTTTTATCTGGATGCAGGACATTCACCTAGATAGGAGATGATATGGTATGGATGCCATTTACTCCTTTGAAACTCATCTTTGCTTTCATCTTTTTATTTTACCTCACTAACATATATTCCAGTATCCTCTTCATCATCTGTCCTGTAGCAGACTGTAAGACCCAGTCTATCCTGATTGTTTAGGCGACACAGTTCAATTTCCTGTAAGGAACAAAAAAAGGATATGTTTGAACAAGGCATATCTTTCTAAGTGCCTAAAAAACAAACCAAGGAATGTAAGTTACAATTAGTATTTCAATAAAATCCAAAATAAGGAATATTTTTCATTTATTGCTTAAAAATAAAATGGCTCCTATAATTGACACTTGATGAAATACTGGTATCTTTTGATATACCATCACTTGTTAGTGCAATCTGAACTGTAATTCACACTTTTCTAGGTTTTAGAAGCGTATTAAATCGAGAAACCCTTAAAGTCATCGATTACTCTCTTCAACTAAAAGTCAACAAGTTCCCAGCAAACTCTTAACTCTATGCATGTGCTATTGGTGCAGCGTATACCAGTGCTAAAGGAGTTTGGGGATCAGCAAGGATATTATCTATCATCCAAAGCCTAACTGCTCATAGGCTACTACAATGGATCTCACATATCCAGTGTTTCTATTTCGCATATGATAAGGGCATATCATAAGACACTTACTTAGGAGAAGCTGGTGTTTTACCCAGGGGCCTCATATACCTTGTTCAGGTCTGAGTATTTATATACAGTAATAGGTTTATTGTTAAAGTGAAGATTAGATTCTAGATTACTATATAACAAATGCAGTAACTCGTTCCAATTTCAGAGATTTTATTTTGGATTGTTACTATTTTCTACATGAAACCCTCGGGAGCAATGACAGATCAAGGCGACATCATAGTGTCACAGCACAGGGATAGATCGCAGTGGAACCACCGCCGGTAAAGGCTATCACAGAAGAGCCGCTGTCGCTATTTAATTCAATAGCTGTAGTGACTTGCCTGTGATTTGCCCATTTGAATTCAGTGCCAGAGCACCTGCTTTGGCGCAAAATTCAAATAGAGAAATGCAGCCAGCCGCCCTGATGATCAACAACACCCCATTTAAATATACATGAAGGGATTGGCTGCATTTTTGCACCTTTGCCAGAGGCAGAGCTAAGCTCCACCTGCCAAGTACAGCGCTGGCAAGCAAATACTGCCAGCCCCTGTCCTGCGCTCCACCTCCTGTGGGAGACATCATCATAGATCACATGGTTGCATGTGGCTGGTTACTGCGTAGTTTCCAGCACCTTGCTGTCATGTGACTGATTACGATCTGACCCCAAGTCATGTGATGCAGGGATCAAGTCATCACCAAGATTAGAAAAACAAACAAACAAAAAAAACACTTTCCATATCACGTGACTAATACAAAAATTAATAGAAATTATACAGTAAAAATTTTAAAAATACCTATAAAAATACTCAAGCAACACACATTAACATGAAAAACTTTTAATGTCCCTGGACAACCCCGATAAATTTCCATTTTTACACACTCACCAATATTTTTTGAAAGTCACAAGAGGCCTAGAATTCCCCAGTGAGAGGACTAGACTATCAATTCGATAAGCACATTTTCTAATACAAAATGTTTTTAAAAGCCAGGAGAATTCAAGCATTTTACAACTTTATATGTGTTGCTCTAGTATAACACACCATTGACTACATTTTATTTTTGGGTTGTCATAAATTATTATTTGACCAAAACATCTATATCACAGTCCTAAATACCATTTTAGGGAAAAAAACAAAAAACAATAGATTGTCTACACATACTGTACAACCTTCAAACCAGTTTTGGACTTTGCTAGGATGATATTTGAGACTGTTTGTAGCTCTATTCATACTTCAGTCATAAATTGCTCTTTCAGGGAGTTATCTTTTAACAATAGTTGTGAAATATAGTCATCACAAGACTGTCTACAGAAGCGGAGAGAAATCACTAAAATTATTTTTCCCAGTCAGGTTCTGAAACATTACAACTAAATCACTGCCGCTGATGTTCTGCCAGAGAAAAATAAAAATCTTATGAATTACAATATAACTGTAAGCATTGTAAAGGGAACAATTTCTTAGAAACAGTAAATGAATGAATATCAGTTTAAGAAACCCAAAACTAAATATTATATTATATAAAATAAAGATCTTCCCTACACCCAAAAACAACCTTCTGTGTACTTTGTCTGTCTTCACATACAAGTGAAAACTTAAATCCAAATAACTCAGTTTCTGAAACTAAACATTTTCAACATACTGTAAGATGTAAACTTATCTCTATACGTGTTTAGAGCAGCTTCTATAGGTCTGCCTAGCCCCAGGAATAAGAGTTTTGTAATCCATGAAGTACTAACATTTGATGTTTAACAATTGCCTTGCATTTAATAAATGATTGAAGTTAATATGTGTTATATAAATCAAAGAATATATACTTAGGGTATGAAGTACATACATTGTCTTCCATGTCAATACTTGCTTACAATGCTCATAAAAGTGCTGAAAGGCATGCTTGCTGACCTTTATATGCCTCAATATTCATTACAAAAAGAGTATCACAGAATAAAGAGGAATAATATAAGTAAGGGAAATAAATAATACTATTTAATTCAATGTTTACAGTGTATATGTCACGTGACATCACTGAGCATTGCCTTGTTCAAAAAAATGCAAATGTCATACATGCAACATACAAGCTCCAAATGCTTTACATTAACAAAATCAAATGATATTTGGAAGCATGTCTTAATATTCCTTGTCATTTTAATCTAAGTGAAAGTCATGAAGGGACAACCCAATTTCCATATTCACAATTACAGCATATGGTAGTCATAGTAAAGACATCCTTCCTTCCCTTTATAAGTCAGAGCATAAAGCTACTACAAAGAGAGTCTCATCTTTGGAGATCTTGATAAAAGTAAATTTTACAAGGTCCTCCCTCCACAGAATGGATGATGTTTTTGTTGCCTTATATGTTAGCTGCAGGGAAAATGTTCGGCTTTCACAGCTATCCCCAACAAGAAAAGATCAGCTATGGCAGAGGTGGGTTGTCCAGTTTGTTGTAAAGACATAAGAAAGCTTTTCAAATCTGTATTTGTGAAACATCACACTAAAGTCTCACTTCCTGCTCCGAGTACCTTTGCAGGATTACTTAATTCATTATATATATATTTTTAAAACTTTTGATGTCTTAGACTATTGCTAGTTCTGCAATATAAGTCAATGTGCCATTTTGTCAGGTTTAGTCTGCAAGCGAATGGGAATTGAATAATTCCACTTAAGCATACTTAAGCATACTTTATATTTCTATATAGATATGGTGGGTTAGCTAAAATATATTGCAAACACTATTACAGCAAATACAATCATGTTTAAAATGTTTTGATGCCATTAACTTGTGATAGTGTTGCATTTAAGCACATTTTCCTATTATGAACCTGACTTATGTATGAATTACTAGACATGGAATATATCTTATGGTTGATCAAATTTTAATTGATTTCTGTTACACTTTTAAATTCTGTCTCAACAAAAGCTTTCCAATGCTTTCCTGCAAACAGTGGGCTTCAATAAGACATATCTGTACAATAGATACATGGGAGGAGATGTAACAGCCATCATGTCAGGTATAAGTTGGTGAACATTAGGTTCTAGCAAAAAAACAATGACCCTCTTGCTGGGAATTCCATTGATTTTAGTAAGTCCTTTCACTACCTATTGCAGAAGAGTTGAAGAGCCAGAGCAACAACAAGTAACCATGGGGTCCCATAGAAAAACTTGTAATGAGGTCCAACTCTACCATGACCACCTTAAAAACCAAATACACTACGCACAATGTTTTTAGGAAGTCCATGTAAGTTACCTCATGGTGAACTTCACTTACAGAACATAAACAGAAAACTATCTGTTCCTTGATTAATTTGATTTAAATTAATTTTACTTGAAAGTTAAAAAAAAAAATGATAAAAATCAACAAACATATTTATGTCATTTGCAGGCAAGAGGAGTATACTCAGTATAAAGTGCCAAAGAAAGCTACATTGGAAGAGATAGATAGATAGATAGATAGATAGATAGATAGATAGATAGTACTATCTCCTGTGAAACAAGGTCGCATTATCAGAAATGGACCTCCAACATGCAATGAAAACTAAATTTGAAAATATGGAAGTTAACATGATTAGAAAACACAAACCAGAAACCTCACCTCGACGTACGTTTCATCTATCATTCATTTAGCATTTAGCTTTTATTGTATGTTGGGGGCCGTTTTTGATAATGTGACTGTTTCACATGAGATAGTACTGTGTGTTATATATATATATATATATATATATATATATACAGACCAAAAGTTTGGACACACCTTCTCATTCCAAGAGTTTTCTGTATTTTCATGACTATAAAAATTGTAGATTCACACTGAAGGCATCAAAACTATGAATTAACATATGTGGAATTATATACTAAACAAAAAAGTGTGAAACAACTGAAAATATGTCTTATATTCTAGGTTCTTCAAAGTAGCCACCTTTTGCTTTTATTACTGCTTTGCACACTCTTGATGAGCTTCAAGAGGTAGTCACTTGAAATGGTTTTCACTTCACAGGTGTGCCCTGTCAGGTTTAATAAGTGGGATTTCTTGCCTTATAAATGGGGTTGGGACCATCAGTTGTGTGTTCAGAAGTCAGGTGCATACACAGCTGATAGTCCTACTGAATGGAGTGTTAGAATTTGTATTATGGCAAGAAAAAAGCAGCTAAGTAAAGAAAAACGAGTGGCCATCATTACTTTAAGAAATGAAGGTCAGTCAGTCCAAAAAATTGGGAAAACTTTGAAAGTTTCCCCATGTGCAGTGGCCAAAACCATCAAGCGCTACAAAGAAACTGGCTCACATGAGGACCGCCCCAGGAAAGGAAGAGCAGGAGTCACCTCTGCTGCGGAGGATAAGTTCATCCGAGTCACCAGCCTCAGAAATCACAGGTTAACAGCAGCTCAGATTAGAGACCAGGTCAATGCCACACAGAGTTCTAGCAGCAGACATATCTCTACAACAACTGTTAAGAGGAGACTGTGTGCAGCAGGCCTTCATGGTAAAATAGCTGCTAGGAAACCACTGCTAAGGACAGGCAACAAGCAGAAGAGACTTGTTTGGGCTAAAGAACACAAGGAATGGACATTAGACCTGTGGAAATCTGTGCTTTGTCTGATGATTCCAAATTTGAGATCTTTGGTTCCAACCACCGTGTCTTTGTGCGACGCAGAAAAGGTGAAAAAATGGACTCTACATGCCTGGTTCCCACCGTGAAGCATGGAGGAGGAGGTGTAATGGTGTGGGGGTGCTTTGCTGGTGACACTGTTGGGGATTTATTCAAAATTGAAGGAATACTGAACCAGCATGGTTACCACAGCATCTTGCAGCGGCATGCTATTCCATCCGGTTTGCGTTTAGTTGGACCATCATTTATTTTTCAACAGGACAATGACTCCAAACACACCTCCAGCCTGTGTAAGGGCTATTTGACCAAGAAGGAGAGTGATGGGGTGCTACGCCAGATGACCTGGCCTCCACAGTCACCAGACCTGAACCCAATCGAGATGGTTTGGGGTGAGCTGGACCGCAGAGTGAAGGCAAAAGGGCCAACAAGTGCTAAGCATCTCTGGGAACTCCTTCAAGACTGTTGGAAGACCATTTCAGGTGACTACCTCTTGAAGCTCATCAAGAGAATGCCAAGAGTGTGCAAAGCAGTAATCAAAGCAAAAGGTGGCTACTTTGAAGAACCTAGAATATAAGACATACCCTGTTTCCCCGAAAATAAGACAGCGTCTTATATTAATTTTTGCTCCCAAAGATGTGCTGTGTCTTATTTTCAGGGGATGTCTTATTTTTTTTCAATGAAGAAGAATTCACATTTATTGCTGAACAAAAAATGAACATTTATTATATACGGTACTGTACAGTAGTTGTCATCACAAACCAGCATAACCAGACAAACTGTGAATCCTATCAAGAATTTCTTACTACCGTACCAATATTTCCATGAACAACAATTAACAGTATGGTACATTTACCAATATTTACAGTATGCATAGAAAGTAAAATTTATTCAATGACAGTTATGTCATCATCTTCTAGGACATCATCATAACAATCCAAACCATTAATTTCCCTGCACACAGTATCATGCCCCATAGTGGCCCCTGCACACAGTATCATCTCCCATAGCGGCCCCTGCACACAGTATCATCTCCCATAGTGGCCCCTGCACACAGTATCATCTCCCATAGTGGCCCCTGCACACAGTATCATCTCCCATAGTGGCCCCTGCACACAGTATTATACCGGTATGTCCCATTGTGGACCACCCATGCACAATTATTATACTCTGGGGTCTTTTCAGACCCCAGAGTATAATGATTGGAGACCCAGGGGAGGATAGAAACATAAAAAAACAACGTTGCTTACCTGTTCCTCGATCCGGTCCACTCTCTGCTGCTTCGGCCTTCTTCAATGCTGGACCAGGCCGGCGTCACGTGATGTGGGCCGGCGTCGCGACGCAAAGTGACGTCCCCAGCAGAATCGTTACAGCAGAATCGCGCAGCAAGGACAGGCTCCACTTCCCGACACCAGGAGAACGCTCACCACTGCACACTCATGCGGTACAACGCAGCAGGGACATCGTACTGTACAGGATAACGGCAGCGGGACAAAGGGGGACAACAAGGAAAGCAACAGGCTCAGGATACTGAATGGTGAAGGTAGGGGACGACAGCAGTGTTACAGTATACCATATACCGTACCGGTATGTTCTGTTCGGGAATGCTGCGAAACGAAACGTCTCCTACGGTACGTCTTACTTTTGGGGGATGCCTTATATTGGGCAATTCTACAAAACCTCTCCTATGTCTTACTTTCGGGGGTGTCTTATTTTCGGGGAAACACGGTATTTTCAGTTGTTTCACACTTTTTTGTTAAGTATATAATTCCACATGTGTTAATTCATAGTTTTGATGCCTTCAGTGTGAATCTACCATTTTTATAGTCATGAAAATACAGAAAACTCTTGGAATGAGAAGGTGTGTCCAAACTTTTAGTCTGTACTGTATATCCACTATATATCAATGTAGCTTTCTTTGGCACTTTATACTGGGTATACTAATCTCTCCTGATTGTGAAGCTATCACTTGTTTTGTTATAGGGGCTTGCCTGCAAATGACATGAATATCATGAATATGCATGCAGTAAAATCACAGTACAGTGATAATAAACTTACTGATATTACAATTTCTAATATAATAGCTATTTCTAATTGCACCCTAGGTCTCAGTGGAAATGAATCCCCTTAGGTGCTGGGCCCCATAACAGCTGCTAGAATGCCCATCGTAATTGCGCCCATGCTCCAAAAAAACCCCAAAAAAAACAGAAAGCAGGTGATATCACAAAATAGCATATGTACTTAGATTTTGCAATTTTGTTTATATTCTAGATGACATTTTTAGAATACTGTTTAATTATACTGCTAGGGCCTGGATGTTTATCCCACCATCACTGTTATGTAACTAGCGGGGTCAACCAGGCCCATAAGCCAGGTGAGCCACTAGATGTCGCTCATCATACTAAGGCTGATCAAACTTTGTTGATCTTTCTGATTTGTAAATTTATTACTCCTATCCTCGGATACACTGGAATGAGGCAAGGACACATTTATCAGACAAGGCCACATTCACTGTCAGAAAGGAAAATTAACCATATAATGCAGCAGTTGGAATGTAGTCAAATATTATGTGGAGGGAGGCTGTGGTACAAAAGGAGACATGTTGTGAATAAATCTCCATGGTGATTTGGAGCCAGACAGGGATAGAAAGAGAAATGTAAATGCTGCTTAAAAGTATGGATGGGATGTGGTTTACGGTTTTGAATGAAAGTTGTACAGGGGACTCTAAGCTGAGCTTTTGCTCAGCCAATGATCCTTTAGTTACCCCACAGTCCGCTATGCATTTTTACTTGTTGCTATTTTCCCAGCATAATATACTGTATATTTTACTAGTTCCAGGCAGTTTCAGAGATATATAGTGTGGCTTTATTTCAAATTCAATTTACTTAGTTCGCATTATGGTAGGATACAACTTCCTAACTGCAACAAAGCAAATACTGCCTAGACTAACCATTGTCTAGATGTTTATTTGAAGTTTACTTTAGGCTAAGGCTCCATGTAGCAAATCACAGTTAAAAAACGCTGCAAAAATGAATTGCGTTTTTTTCTGCAGTGTTTTTCATTGAGCTTTTGTTGCGTCTATCTCTGCTTTTTTTTTCTTCCCCTATTCAATATATTGGGAAACGCTTGTGATTCCGCAGCTAGAATTAATATACTGTGATTTTTGACACGGCTTTTCTATAGCTCTTTTTTCCATAATGTGTGAATGAAATTAATGAAATGTCATTCATTTTGCTGGTACTGTAAAATGCAGTGTTTTTTACCACTGTGTTTCCTGCAACAGTCAAAAATGCTGCGCGTTTCTGCTATGTGAGACCTTAGTCTTAATCGGTAAAAAAAAAAAAAAAAAAAAAGTTGAAATAGCTTTCATTGATATTTTTTTGTGAAAACCTACAATAGCTACACTTTATGCTGTAATTTGATTCCTATGTCCCCAGAGCACCCTTAATAGCACAATTATACAAGTAAACTAATAGTGGAGTTTGTATGTTAAGCACAAAAGAAATAAACAAGGCTCAAACAGGGCTGCGAGATGGTAAACACATTCAATCTGTTGAAAGCTTTGCAATCACAAATGAAATTGGATTCCCTCATGTCTTCTCACTTATCAGTGATGACAGGCTGAGAATGGCATGACTTTTTGAAAAGTAGAGAGAGGGGACAAATCAGAATTGATGTCAGATTCAACTAAATAGATATGGGTGGCGGTGCAGTAAAAAGACATTCGTGTTTATCAATTCCATGTGCTCGATGAAGATAATGCTCTGGCCAGAGGACTGGAACAAGTATTATTTTTCAATCTTATCCAATATTGGAATATTAGGTGGTTTGCTTACTCTAAAGGGGAAACATACTCGTAATCTTCTTTTCAATACTGTACTCACATACAGTGATTTTATATAGAACAACTGTCAAACCTACTGCTTTAATTGTATTTCGAATGCCTTAAATCCTGACTATACTGATGTATATACAATGCAAGTTTTGCTATTATCCACACAGTAAAACAACATCTGTGAGTGTAATTTAAAGTGTACCTATCACTGTTTTTTATTACAGGACATGGTGCATATCAACATCTGCAAGGTAGCAGTGGAGTCTGATATCTATATGGAAGAAATATTTGATCAGTAAAATATTTGTATGCTTTGTGTTAGGAATATTATCAGATTGACACTTAAAGTACTTAAAGACCTTTCACCACCTCCACCAACCCCAGTTCTTAGCTTATGTTAATAGATGCAACTCCACTGGTTCTGGCACAGCTGGAATTCTTCCTCTAGCCCCCACCATTCCCAATCAATCAATGCTATTAGCTTTGGTGCCTTATATGCTATTTAGACTCTGTGCTGTCAGGAGGGCGGTGTCAGGCAGGAGCAGGCAGGGGATGTGATTCTGAGCTCTGACACTGGCTACTTTTGATTGGAGCTCTGAATCACGCCCCCTGCCTGACACTGCCCTTCTGACATTACGGAGCTTAAATACCACATGGGGTACCAAAATGCACTTGTTGCTCGAGAACGGTAGAGGCTAGAGAAAAAAATCTAACTGCACTGGAATCAGTGGAACAGTGCCTATTAATAGATGCTAAGCACTTGAATTGGTGAAGGTGGTGAAAGGTCCTCTTTAAAACATAAATAAAGCATAGCCGGCTGCAGCACAAAAGCACTGTGGGAAAAACCGCGGCAGCAACACAACTTTCTGCTTCCATTATACCTATAGGGAAACTGCCGGTATTTCCGTAGGTATATTTGACATGTTGCGATTTCCAAAACTGCAATGTAAATCGCAGTGTGTCGCTGCGTGGATTTTTCCACAATGTGTGAATAGGATTTGCATCATTGATCAGACCCCCTGGTGTTCACATTCAGTATAAATAAAAAAAAATAAAAGGTAAAAAAAATTAAAAACATAGGAACTAAAAATTTTAATCACCCTCTTTCCCTAGGACACATATAAAAGTAAAAAAGTACTGTGAAACACATACACATTAGGTATACCTGTGTTCAAAAATGTATGGTCCACAAACTTATAAAAATATTTTTCCCATATGGTGATCGCTGTAGAAGGAAAAAAATTCAAAAGGGCCAAACAGACATTTTTTTGCTGTTTCGCCTCTCATAATAATTTGAATAAAAAGTGATCAAAACAATACACATTCCCCAAAATGGTATAACTAAAAATTACATCTTGTCTTGCAAAAAAGGACGCCCTATGCATTCCTGTACACAGAAATCTAAAAAAGTTATGGGTCAGAATATGCCGATGCTAAGAAAAAAAATTTTTTTTTTGTAAAATTTGTGATTTTTGGGGGGTTAAAACGTAAATAAAATTTATAAATTTGGTATCCCCAGAATCTTACCAACCAATAGAATACAGGTGGCAGATCATTTTAGCTGCAGACTAAATAGTGTAAAAACAAAGCTCACAAGAATGTCGCACAAAAACAGTTTTTCTCCAATTCTACCTCATTCTCAATTTTTTTCCAGCTTCCCAGTATATCATACGGTATAAAAATCGATACTATTACAAAGTACAATTTGTCCCACAAATGTTAAGCTCTCATATGGCTCTATGAACAGAAAAATAAAAAAGTTATGGGGTTTGCAAGGTAGGGAGTTAAAAATCGAAAAATGCCTGCAGAAAAGGGTTAAAATTATCTGTAGTCTGAAAACTGAAGTCTAGCAACTGATGGAAGACAGCTGTGGTCAAGCCCAGAGGGGCATACACATGTAATATAATTCTATTGTTTGACAAATCAGTAATCAGAAGGCATATGGAATATGGTGCACATTTTTAGTAAACAGTGTACTAGTAAGATACTGTACTATTATACTTTTTAACATATGGTATTCAATAACATTTTATATTACCCCAAGACTTTATTTTAATGTATTCCAGAAACTGGTGTAAATTATAGTGCAAGTTTATGCCAGTAAATAGCTGGAGTAGATTTACTTTTCAGGTGCACAGATTGGCAAAAGAAGTACTAAATTTAATTTGCATTAACGTTTTCTCAGTTCTTGAAATTCTGCAGTGTATACTGTATTTTGAAGAAAGTTTCAAATGTCTTTAATATTAACACTTCATTCCCTGACAACTGTGTACATGAAGATTAATGAAGCTTGTTGTACAAACCACTTGTACAGACACATTATAAAACAA
Organism: Leptodactylus fallax; assembly: GCA_947044405.1. Taxonomy (NCBI): domain Eukaryota; kingdom Metazoa; phylum Chordata; class Amphibia; order Anura; family Leptodactylidae; genus Leptodactylus; species Leptodactylus fallax. The sequence goes on from CAMRHE010000036.1 coordinate 8,241,585, forward strand.
ACACAATCCCCTCATCAACCACAGTCGTGGACATCTTCTTCCAGTTACCCACTGTGGAGATGTTACTTAAGTTCTAAGGTAGAGATTTTGGATGGCTACATAGGCCAATTTAGACCATTTTCTGCTAATGGACAGCACAATTTTAACAGAAAAAACAATAACATACAATGATTTATTTCAGATTTGTGGAAAAGTTGCTTTTAAATGATCTTTAGAAAATGTGCACCAAAAGGAATGATAAAATAGATAGTATCATAATTCCACAAATGAAACTACAGGTCAAAGAGAACAAAAGAGATTTTTCTGACAATTGTCAGCTATTTATTGTTTTATTTTTTGGCATTATTGTCCAGAAGACCAATAATGAAATTGTTTAGAGAGTGACCATCTAAAACTCAAGAGTATGGTCAACTTTTATTTAAAATATGCTATTAAATTTCCAACCTAAATTTAATACTGTATACCATAGCTATAAAGTGTTGGTTGATATGTGTTCAATGTTAACTATGAGGACCAGCTAAAAGCAGTAATTATTAAAAGGAAAAATCCAAATGATCTTTTTTGTCTTGATTCGATATAAAATAACACCATAGCCTTTGTGATTAGTCACATAAATAATACCTGTAAATATAATTATTAGTAAGTTCTCTGAAGCTGTGCAGGAACAGCAAGCTTTCAGCTGACATGAAAAATAATCTCACCTCATACTCAAAGTCTTCTGTTCGGTCTCCCTCAGCATGCAGGCTGGAAAGATACTCATTACCTTCGTAAAATTCATGCTCCATTGGATGAAGAGAATGGCAGCTATATGGAAAAATTGGTGCAAGAAGGCCAGATGAGAAAATGTTCTTCTTTTTAATTAAACTATGACAAACTTATCTGCAGCTTTCTCGTTTCAAGAGGTTAGGATGGGTTGCTAATCTAAAGAAACACTGAACAAAAAGATATGTTTCTTTTCATTTACTGCACACTTAGAGTAGTCATTTTCATAGCTTAAATTGGATTCCAGGCAATGATCTGTGCACCAAATCAAAAGAAATACAGCAGTACATTCATAACAAAGGGCTGGCAATGTTCCGCAGCTGCAGGATTCCAATCTGTCTTTTTGAAACTCAGCCTGTCTGCTAATGAAGCCATGTCCACGTTTTATATTCTGGAAAATGTGGACACAATAACTTCAATAAATACAGAAGTACACTTTGCAATAAATTGAAAATACTTTTCTAACAATGAGTGGTAGTGAATGGCTTGATGTGCAGCTTGGTTTCTTAATTCGCTCACAAGTTGGTATTATCTGTCTAATCTCTACATGGTGTCCAGGAGGCAAGGATTGATTAGGATAAAGAATACTGTCTTTTTCATTTTTTTTAGCTACCTTTTAGAAATATTAGATGTGTTGTATGCTTTCCAACATGGTTCTTTTGATGAAAAAAAGCTGCATGACATAAAGCATGATTCTTAAGTACAGCTGGAGCCAAGATGTTGGCTGTATTGTGTTTTTGTCTGACTATTAGCTATTGAGCACAAAATGTTTAGGCAATGTTTAATTAAAAAACAGATTCTTTTTTTGGATCAAAACTTGCAATATTTTACATAAACTTAAACTAGGTTTTCATGGCATATAATAAGTATTGAAAATCCCCATACCTGTCAGATAGAAGAAAAGGGCAAATGTCAGGAACTGGTGGAGTAGATGGTCTAAGTTTGGCAAGAGCCATGATATGCTCAAATGTGATGTCTGTTTGAGTGCTCACATTCACAAGTTGCACCTCTTGAGAACTTCCATGAGCTCTGTTAACCGGTGTTCGTCTTAATACTTGAACTACTATTGGGTCTTTAGCATTACGAAAGGCTTCAACTGCTTCCTCATGTGTAGCTTTTAACAGGTCCTTCCCATTAACCTATTCAAATACACAAAACATTAAACTATAGTTTATTATGTTTATCATGCAAAACACAGTCTTTCTTTCAAGAATTTACATTTATTTAAAAAATTTATATTTTATAAACCCCTTATCTGCCAATGTTAATGACAAGTAAGAAATGTCAAATTTTGTCCTTGTTGAATGGAGCTGCACAACTTCAAATGTGAAACTGTATTATCTGCATATAGTCCCAAATTGTTATTAAGAGTGATTGTCTAGCAAAAGGGTAAGTGCAGTTTAGATCATGAGAGCTAAAGAGGAATTGAAGTTGGATCCATATTGGAGTATGGGAAGTATTATGGCAGATATAACTGTTGAAACCTTAGTCCTTATTCACACGTTCAGTTTTCACATTCATGTGTTGTCTGCATTTATCATGGACATCTTATGAATCCATTTATGTTTAATGTATTTATTTATTCATACATACATATTTTTTTATAGACATTGGTTCCATAAAAAAATCATAGCAGGTCTGTTTTATGTCTTTGATATGGATGTATCATGGATGCGTCACACCAATACAAGTCTAAGGGGCCATGAACAAAATGGATTGCATTCATGAGTATTTTCTACTGACTCAAAGATATTAACAAGCATGGAAGTACTTTTGATAAAAAAGGATGATCCATTCTTCCACAGAAGTGATAAACGTATAAACCACAGATAGCACGTGAACAAGGATAATTCGTTGTCTATGATTAACAGAGACATCACATGTCCGCTAAAAGTGGAATGTGGATGAAGCCTAAGACTATATAGGGCTGAAATTGTCAACTACATTATGAATCTAAAATATGTTATGATCAGATGTAATCCCCCAAGTTATGACCCCCATTTCCCCCACTTTCACTTTTCTTAGTAGTTCAAAGTTTGCCACTCAGAGGGCCAAGGGCCAAGAAATGAACACAAAACACATCTCCCAAAGTAAAAAGGAATTTAAAATCTGTGAATCGTTTTTTAACATTTCAGTGCAAGAATGATATCTTTGCCTTGGCCAAGCTAATAATATTCTGCTTCAGGGTATGTGGTTAAATGCTTTCACAGAGGACCAAGCCGCCAGGTCTGGACAGGAACCAGAGGTGTAATATGAAGCTTCTGGACCCCAATGTATAACATCTAATGGGGCCCCTCTTACCTTGTGCTATCTATAATATTGGTGACTTCTTCTGTTTTAGAGAGGCCTTTGGGCCCCCTGAGACTTCAGGGCCCGGTAGCTATTGTTACCTCTGCATACCCTAAAGCAACTCCCCTTCCAGGAACAAAGTCCTAAAGCTATTTAGGGACCTGAGGTCATGATTTATTTAGGCATTCTAGTCCGAGATCTATATTATATATTCTAGTAATGTGGGTGATGTATCATTTTCTCTCCTCCTCAAATTCCACACAGTCTTAGAAATAGAGGAGAAGGAAGTACCATAACTGGATTACAAAGTAACTTGGTACGCTCATTTATGTCCGTAAAAATTGAATTGGTCAAAGAAAATATTCAATACTAAGACACTGGATACTAATTGAGCGGCATATTTTCTCAAAAATCTGAAACAATAGACCAACCAACTAATGCAAAAAAGTACTGTAACATTACTACAAATTTTGTAATTATAGAATGTACTAACTGGCTTACTAAATAATTAGTATGCTAATAGTTCCTAATAGACTTTTCACAATTATCCACAATTAAACTTTTGCCATACCCTTAGGAGTTTTTCAACTGTATTATAAAGGCTGCCATTGCGCTGCAAATGGGGTAAAAAAAAGCAGCTTATACTTACTTCACAGTGACCCACCTCGACCAATGATTGGCTGAGCTGTCAGGATAGAGGCAGGTAGTGGAGCACACCATGCACCATCAAAATGGCAGTGGCAGGGGATCAGTGACGTGAGTATAATATCTGAAATTTTTTAGCTCCATTGCATCCAAGTACTAGTCTACTTAATACAACTGGAAAACCCTAGTAGACTAAGGCCCCAGGTGGTGTCCCGCAGCAAAAAAGCTCTATAGGGAAACCACCGGCATTTCCGTAGGTATAATTGACATGCTGTGATTTCCAAAACCACAACAGTTTTGGAAAGTGTGTATTTTAATGCAAAGTGAGGATGGGATTCACTAGAATCCCATCCACTTTGCTATGACTGTAAAATGCGTTTTTTTCCGCAGCGTTTATGCCACGTGGGATCCTGGCCTTAGAGTTGAGAGCTATAATAAAGGAACAATCTTTTGCTGCAAAATACACAATAACATCATTCATATTCTCTCTATAATGAACAATAAAAGTATAATAGTGTCACTGAGTACACTCAAATAACATCCCAGTAATGTAGCTCAATTGACTTTAGATGAAAGGGGGAACCAGCCTGCATGTAAGTACTTAAAGTAGGGATATAAAACTCTGCACCCTACTGGAAACAGAGATTGGTTATAAATAAGTAAATATATCCCCATGTAAATTGCAATTGTTGGATATTTTGAAAAATGGGCTAATCCCATCAAAACAATGGATGATAAATAAGCATTACTTGAATGGATCCATTTTCAGAATATGTACAGATTTAAGACTTTATATCATAAGCACCTTCACACAGCTTTGTGGTATAAGACTTTACTGAAGAAACAGAAGAGTCAAGAGCATGCTGTAAATCACAAATGTGACCTTTATCTGAACAGTCTCAGACCAACCATAAAAGAATTGAAACCATTTTCTTAAAAACACTTTCTTATATAGGTTTAGTGAGAAGTCTGTTTAATAACTTGGTAAAACTATTATACGATTTGCATAATTTTAGGTTGCTGAATCATGAACATGGTTTTGTAACCGTAGGAGAAGTATTTTATTACAACCTAAATCAATATGTTCAAGACTCCATTATGCAGTACATAAGGACAGACCTTATGTACGCTATAAGAAATGGCTAAAAAATGTATGCCATTAGTAGAATGAAGTACTCTATATGAACTCTGTTAATCTTCTGCCCATATAAATATCCTCTTTTTACTAGTAATGCATTTAACTTTTTGACCTTTAAACAGATCAGTCTTGAACATTTTGTATGATACAAGCAGTTATGACACTACAAGATATTCATCAACACATAGCTAGTTAGCAGTAAAGGTCAGCAGTGCATAAATCACACTCTCTACTACTAAAATAGAATTAATTGCACTTTTGCACTTTCCCAGAGGTAGATACTAGCCTTAAGGATACTGTTCTTTCTTGGTTTTCTTCCTACATATCTCACCATATATATATTGTACGGTATTATTTAGAGGCTCTATTTTTCCACTCTTTTCCTATGCTATGGTATCAAGGTTCAGTTCTAGGTCTTTTATTTTTCTCTATACATAGCTCATATTGGACAAACTGTTAGCTGATTTGGCTTACACCATTATCTCTATGCTGCTGACACCCAATTTTATACCTCTATAAAAAGAAGCCAAAATATCTGGTGCTCTGGTAGGATTGAATTAGCATTGACATTGACAGCATTACAGGACTGAACATATATAGTACACAGTACAAGTTGACTACACAAACCAAATATCACATTTAAAGACATGCCCTATTTGTGATCCCCATATTAGTCAAAGCAGAGAGTCAATGAAAAATAAGGCATTAGGACAGCTGATCACTGGACCTGATTCATTGTAAAATAGCTGGATGAGACAGTCTCCCTAATGTTGTTCTAAAACCCTGTTTTAGACTGTACTGATCTATATATTAAATCCAAAGAGAAGGTTCTAAGTAGAATGCACTTTGCAGGAAACTATTTGTGATCAAATATTCTGTAGAGAGCTGAGTTAGACTGGGTTCACACCTGCGCATGTACTCCGTTCGGGGTTTCCATCCCCGAATCCAGTTAAAGTTAAAGTTTGTGTGTGTGTGTGTGTGTGTGTGTGTGTGTGTGTATTTATTTATTTATTTATAATGCTATAAATCTCTGATGTGCAAAATTATGCTATATCTTACTATCTTTCTCTGCAAAATTACAGAAGACCAGTACACTTTCCTTATATGTATATTTAACTAAAAACTTATCTTTTTTAGATATCTGCAATTTGGGCAAGTCAGTTAATGCAGAGATTTCGACTATATAGCCATAAATGTGGTTTTTGGAATACCCCTTTGAAGTGTATTGTAACATGTTCAGAACTGGGCTACAACCAAAAACTTCCAGAACTTGGTAATTCCAAGGACAGCCAATAGTAAGCAATACATAAGCAATAACAAGCAAACAAAACAGTATGATCAGATGCAACTATATCATGTGAGTTAGAACGCTTGCCAGAGTAAACATGTAATGAGACTATATTCCAGCCTAATAAAAAAGCACCAATTTTAAAATCGACAACATGTTCATTATTTGTGCATATTCTGCATGGAAAAACCACAGAGTAGCCCTACTGAAAAACAACAGTTTGTACTTGAACATATGAGGCAGAGATCCATGTTTTAGTCAAGTTTCTAGGTAAATACAGAATGTGAGCACATACCCTTATATCATTCAGGTTCCAAGTCAAGATTAGGCAATTCAAATGTGAGTAATATATTTGGAAGGTTTTTGTTAAAATTTAAAGGGGTTTTTCTAGAGTTAAATATTGATGACCTATCTTTAGGAAAGTTCATTAATAATTGATTGTGGGGCTCTAAGTGGCACCACTTCTGCTTCACAGGCTAGTAATATCTTTCTCATGTATTCAATTGGATATGGTTGGACCAAGCACAGCCCCTATGCAATGTACAGTGATGTGATTGCTATTCAGTGAAGAGATTGCAGCCTTCACCTGTATGCTACAGAAGCTTCAAATAGCTGATCTGTGAGGGTCTTGAGTGTAAGCCCTCCACTAATCAGATATTGAAGCCCTTTTGTAAGAACAGGTCATTAATATTCAACTCTCAGAAACCCCTTTTATTTGGCCTCTTGTACAGGAATTCCTTAAAGCGTAACTAAACTTTTATTTTTTAAAGCATAAATAAATTAAACTATTATTTTATCATAAATCCATTGTGATGGTGAAGATAACAAACTTTTTAATATATTTTACAAAATAAAATGGCCTGTTTCTTTATCTATTTCTCTCATTCTGCCTCTGATCAACTTTGTATAAAAGAAATCTATGGAGAGGAGAGGGAGTAAGTGGAGAGCTCAAAGCAGAGACACATCTGCACTATAGAGAAACAATTGTCTTTCACAACACATATGGCTCAGGAATTACTATAAAGCCTTCTCCTGACAGAAAAGACAATTATTTCTGTACACAGACTCATTTCTCAGTCTTCTTACTGCTCCTCCTCCCCTCTTCATAGATTTTATTGTAAACTGAGACGGATTGTATATGAAGTATGGACCAAAATCGGTCAGATAAGAAATAAAGACAGTTGTAATAGTTAAAGACACAGGCGCTTTTCTTTAGTGAGGTATATTATAAAGTTTGTTCCCTGCACTATTGATTCATGAAAAGATAAATAAAAGTTACTTATACTTTAAGTACAGCGTATATATATTGGTAAAAAGCAAGATATTAATTTCCCTGTTACTGGAGCAGGGTTACTACAAGATGAAAATGTCAACTGTTAGATAAAAAGCACTCTAGAAATACATGTGCACTTTTTGAGAATGTGAAAAGGATTTGTCAAGCTTTGTTAATTTACTGCAAATTGAACTTAAAATATGAAAAGAGCTTTAAAAAAACCTCTTAAAATGAAGCACCTTTCAGCACTTCAGTGGTTTGAATGGTGCGCTTGTTAATGCTTCAACAATGTAAGTTCTTTGCAAATGAAAAGTTCAGTTAGGAATTAAGAACATAAACACATTGCGAACATGAAAGCAATAACACAAGACTCTTCTATTCTGTAGTAGACCAACCAAGAACCGTACTGAGAAAATATTACTAATAAATTACTTTGAAAAAGATTGTTGGAACAAATACAAGCAAACAAAATTATTAAAATCTGTGTTTTATCATTAGGCTGTTACCACATGGTGTCACAAGTGCGGCTATACTGGCGGTACTGGCAGCCCAAGCATTGCATGCAACTATAGCCAAGTTCTAAGCCCCAAATGGTACCACCCTGATTGTACAGTATGAGTGACCATTAATGTTGTACTACATAGGACATGCACAAATCTACAGCTTAGGATAGGAAATATTTATTGTTGGAGAATATTTCTGCAAGGATGGAGTCACATCTGCATTGTATGCTTTCTTTTTCTGTTTTATCAGAGGTATAGAAAAACTTTTTTGGCATTTTGGTACAATAGTTTTTTTGCCAAAAAAAAGTGGGGTCTTACAGAAACAAATCACTATATTTATAACTGCTGACAAATATATTTAATAATCTGTCCATACAAGATATCAATAATAGATTGATAAATTGTACTACCAAAATTATTTAAAACTTGATGCAAAGTTCTGTGAAAAGTTACTGTTGCTAGAAGTCATGAAGCAACATAGAAATGGTATAATGTTTAACTAACTTATTTCAGTATTTTTGTCTAACATTATTACAATGTTCTCTATTAAGATATTTCCGTCAAGCTACAATTGGCCATACAACTAGCCATGGATTATGAATCCATGATACATGGATTTATTATATGAATATCATATGACATTTTTAATAATAATTTTTGTAATTGACACAAAGGTTTATTCTCACAAATTATTTTTTAATCAATAAAATTTTTATTAAAGTTTTTGTAAAAATTAAAGGCAATATAACATTACAACTTTGTTTCGGGCACAAAAGTTGAATAACTATAAAGCACACAATGGAGTACTCAGAGAGCTAGATGATTATTAGTAATTTCAGTATAATATTCAATGTAGGTTTATAACAGTGAATTGTTACACATTAAGTTTGTCAAGGCTCATCCAGACACTTTTTGTAAGTAAAGAAAAGGGAATATAAATATCAGAAGCACCTTTCTTTCAGTTTCTTTGAGAAATATTATACATCTAAGCAAAGAGACAGGTGTATAAATCAATCTTAAAAATCAATGGCGTTAACAGAATTTACTAGTGTATTTACTTGGCTTTGAAACTGACATGATGCTGCTATAAAAAGACCAAGCCAACAGGGAATCCCAATGAAGAAATAAATCATTGCTTTAAAGTAGTGACCTACCACAGGGTATGAAAACTACAGAAATAATGTGTAGCAGTGGAAATCCACGCACTATGCATCTTTACTTGGGCATGTTGAAAAATCCTTCTATAAGGAGTAATCGAAAAGCTGCTTTGTGTCCCTTGCAAATGATATATGTCTATTTCGGTGTTGTACTGTACAGTATTGGACTGAGGTTCCTCGCACCCACCAGATAAGATGACTCTGGGAGTCCACCCTCCAACAACCCCTAGGAAATAGATCACAATATCCTTCAAATTTGGGTTTTTGATGTACGATTATTGTGCTAGAGCCTGAGCCCACTGCAGGATCCTCTGGTACTCTGGGGGACACTGGTACTGTATATATCTGTAGAGTTGACTAGTGAGTAGACAGCAAATTATGACGCTGCCCTATTACTTCTTTCTGACAGATAACACTGCTAATTTCTGAAAGCAGTTATTTGGACAGGTAGTCACATTTGAATATTGGGAAAACAATAAAAGCAGTGAAATAAACAGACATAAGAGCTCTTTACTTGGGTTAATTATTGTCGCAATTTCACCCAATTCTGTGTGATCATAAAGATAATTGATCATTCTAAATGTAGGCAAAGTTCCACATATAACTCCAAAAATCTATCACTGCTGACATTAAAATCACCATTATTGGCAATAAAATTGTTACATGCAAATGTTCTACCTACCAACATTTACTTCTAGACAGCAAAAATGGAACGTAATGCATTTATACCAAAATTCTAAAAATGATCGGATTTTACCCAATACAACCAGTCAGTTCTCAACTCTCATGTTTCAGAAGCCTTACTTTAAAATGAAAAATGTTGGAAACAGTATGAAAAACAAGTTTCCCATTGTACCTTCTCCAAACTCTCCCCCAATGTTTCTATTTTCTGTAAATTTAACTTTTTTGCTAGGGTCAAACATTCCATGCTGAGTAATTGCTTTTATATCTATATAGGAATGATTCCTATTCTATATACACTATTCTCACCATTAATTTCCAGACTTTATACATGTTTTTGGATGTTATATACATGATTGTAAATCTGAGATTAATTGCCTGGTCATAAACAAATCAATATGTTGTTATGAGCCAGTCAGAAGACTTTATGCAATGATATTCCAATAGTGTTTTGCGATATGTGTTAGGCTGTTTAATATTGTACATTAAAATATATAAATTATGATGCTAGTTAAAGGACTTTAATCTAAGATTATATTAATTCAGAATACAGACATAGCATAATAATTATATTTTCATTTTCGTTCCACCACTACCCATTCTGCCACATGCTATGTCTAGATTCAAGCATTGTAAGCATAGTCATGTGTATCACTCAACCATAGTGTCTAGGAAGACTCATTCTAGATCATGGCCTATTCAAAGACTTTAAAAAGAAGAACATAAAAAAAAATAATTATATGCAAATGAACTCATCCTAAATTCAATGAACCCACCCACTGATATTGAAAGAGAAAGCAAGTGACCTGTGACTCCTGACCCTCTTCGAGAATAAAGGGAAATGCATCAATAAACTGTCTACTCCATGAGTGATTTACTATTTTCAATCCATTTCAAAAAAACAAACCATAGGCTCTCTAGTTGACAGGTCAAGGCTTCCTTAAATTGTTTCTGCCTGGGGTACGCCATATTAGCAAGAGTAGCTGTTGTCATATTTTCAAGAGCTATTATAACGAATGGCAGCTTTCATATGCAGGAGTGAAATATGTTTAGTATGTATCCTTGAAGAGGACAGAGAAGCTACACTATCCCAAATACTTTATGGCATATGAACTAATGAACATGAGGAGACTTTATGTTTCCACTAGATTTTATTTCCCAACAAAGCATTGTAGATCAGCTCTAAGCCAATTAAATTATGTAAAGCTGTATTGCCTATTCTTATGATAAATCATTCATACTGGTGGTGAAATTAACTGTTTCCAGTGACTTGCACTAAATTACCAACCAAGTTGCCTTGTTGAAAGAATCTAAATGGTTTCATCATATTTGGAGAATGGAGGGCTTATTTTTGATAGACAAATTGTCTCATTTCCGATATTCAATTCCACCTGATACTTATGGATTTGTCACTAGAACTGCGATATTTGCTACCCATGGGTCATTTCATGGACTTACAGCACATATCATTTGGCTTCTTTTTATATTGGATATACACATTTTAATTGATGTGAATAACAGTTGTGTTTTAGGCACTTTTTCTTGTTCAGTAATAGACTATTTATATTTTTGGTGCCATTTCCTAATTGGGGGTAAGGGGTTCTGTTAATTAATCCCAAATTCAGTGATAGGTAAAAATTCCTGTTGCATAAAACATCTAAGAATGTATAAAAGAAAACAGTTGGATTTTGGGGATGAAAGATGACATATATTTGAGTTTAAGTTTAAAGACCTATCTGCAGCAGTACATTGTAGAGGTGGGAATGCTAAATTTGAGCAAGTACTTGTACTGTAAAACAATGAAAAGTTTAAATACTCTAGTGCTATGTAAATAAGCACCATGAAAGTAACTAGTCTGTCTCATTAATGAGCAACGGACCTTCCCTCACCGACCAGTGAGTGATTGGCAGTGCTCTCCTTATTCAAGCTTATATATTGAGGACTGTCAATCCTTCACTTGTGGGTGTAGGGAGGGTGTCCAACTCATGAATGAGCTAGACTAGGGACTTTCAGTATACTGATTTCCATATCACAAGAGTATTTCATTTAGTTATGCTGAATTGTTTTAAAATAAAAATATACTTGACCTGAGACATCCACTTAAAATATGCAACAAATTATACTTATAATAGTTCTGTTTTAGCTATTTTACTGCAAGTAATATTTTTACAATGCAACTGTTTTCAAGTACTTGTACCAAGTATCACACCACTGTTCTGTGGGCCCAAGAGAGGGAAAGATTCTGAGAGCTTATCCAACAGAACATGTCAATGACTACTGCAAATCACTTTGTAAACTTTTGTAGTACCATTGCCCATGCTAAAGTTTGCCATACATTTTCAACAGCTGGCAGACAAACGTTTGTTCTGTTCACAACTATTTCTAACAAACTCTTCATTCACATGCACACTTGGCTCAGCTAAACATGAATGTATTTTCAATAGGGAAAGAGAAATAAACAGCTGTCAGACTCCTCTGAACACTACAGCGCCAAACATTACATTGTGTGGCAGCACCTTAAGCCTGCTTGAGCCATCACTTGAATAAAACAAACTACATAATCCAATTATTTAATACATATTTTTAATTATATGGTACATAATACAGTGGGGAAAAAAAGTATTTAGTCAACCACCAATTGTGCAAATTCTCCCACTTAAAAAGATGAGGCCGGCCTGTAATTGACATCATAGGTAGACCTCAACTATGAGAGACAAAATGAGAAAACAAATCCAGAAAATCACATTGTCTGATTTTTAAAGAGTTTATTTGCAAATTATGGTGGAAAATAAGTATTTGGTCAATAACAAAAGTTCATGTCAATACTTTGTTATCTATCCTTTGTTGGCAATGACAAAGGTCAAACGTTTTCTGTAGGTCTTCACAAGGTTGGCACACACTGTTGCTGGTATGTTGGCCCATTCCTCCATGCAAATCTCCTCTAGAGCAGTGATGTTTTGGGGCTGTCGCTGGGCAACACGGACTTTCAACTCCCTCCAAAGGTTTTCTATGGGGTTGAGATCTGGAGACTGGCTAGGCCACTCCAGGACCTTGAAATGCTTCTTACGAAGACACTCCTTTTTTGCCCTGGCGGTGTGCTTGTGATCATTGTCATCCTGAAAGACCCAGCTACGCTTCATCTTCAATGCCCTTGCTGATGGAGGGAGGTTTGCACTCAAAATCTCACGATACATGGCCCCATTCATTCTTTCATGTACACGGATCAGTCGTCCTGGTCCCTTTGCAGAGAAACAGCCCCAAAGCATGATGTTTCCACCCCCATGCTTCACAGTAGCTATGGTGTTCTTTGGATGCAACTCAGCATTCACTCTCCTCCAAACATGACGAGTTGTGTTTCTACCAAACAGTTCTACTTTGGTTTCATCTGACCAGATGACATTCTCCCAATACTCTTCTGGAACATCCAAATGCTCTCTAGCAAACTTCAGACGGGCCCGGATATGTACTGACTTAAGCAGGGGGACATGTCTGGCACTGCATGATCTGAGTCCCTGGTGGCGTAGTGTGTTACTGACGGTAGCCTTTGTTACGTTAGTCCCAACTTTCTGCAGGTCATTCACTAGGTCCCCCTGTGTGGTTCTGGGATTTTTGCTCACCGTTCTTGTGATCATTTTGACCCCACAGGGTGAGATCTTGCGTGGAGCCCCTGATCGAGGGAGATTATCAGTGGTCTTGTATGTCTTCCATTTTCTAATTATTGCTCCCACAGTTGATTTCTTCACACCAAGCTGCTTGCCTACTGCAGATTCAGTCTTCCCAGCCTGGTGCAGGTCTACAATTTTGTTTCTGGTGTCCTTCCACAGCTCTTTGGTCTTCACCATAGTGGAGTTTGGAGTGTGACTGTTTGAGGTTGTGGACAGGTGTCTTTTATACTGATAACAATGTCAAACAGGAGCCATTACTACAGGTAATGAGTGGAGGACAGAGGAGCCTCTTAAAGAAGAAGTTACAGGTCTGTGAGAGCCAGAATTCTTGCTTATTTGTAGGTGACCAAATACTTATTTTCCACCATAATTTGCAAATAAATTCTTAAAAAATCAGACAATGTGATTTTCTGGATTTGTTTTCTCATTTTGTCTCTCATAGTTGAGGTTTACCTATGATGACAATTACAGGCCGGCCTTATCTTTTTAAGTGGGAGAACTTGCACAATTGGTGGCTGACTAAATACTTTTTTTCCACACTGTATATCACTACATTATGTAGGTATTGTAATATTATTTCCCCTCGTTCTTCCTTAAAATATACAGTACTTCTATAAACACAAACTTAAATATTCAGTCAGAGTTTAAGTCTGTGTAACGCAATACATATTGCATTTGTATTCATGAGAGGAGCAGTACTCTCATACAAACACACAGATTACAGCCATTTCAGCAAATTAAATCACAAGTTATATGCCTGCTATATGGTACAATACAACTCTGAGCTACTTTGTGAATATGTTGTTATCAGTTTGCTTCATCAAAACAATTAACACTTGTGGCCTTTATAAATTACTTTCAGCAGATAAAACAATCACATAGAAAATTGCTCTGTGTTCTGCAATGTTTCATGGCAGCTCAGATTGCTTTGCATTCCAGATGATTTTATGAACATTTAATCAGTAAGGATTAATTATATGGCACTTGGAGCCTGAGATTCTAAAAGTACAATTTTTATGAAAAGTGTGCATGTGGCCAACCTGTGGATCTTAAAAACATTTAATTAAAAGTACTAAAGGAATTATTCAACTGTAAGTATAAAGAGCTCTCCGAAGGGCTTAGCATTGCTAATTAAGTATATGTTTAATCAAAGCAGTTCTGCTTGTAATGAATGGTCTATTTAGTGGAAGAAACACACAGATAATCTGTAAAATAATACTTCATTTCAAAGGTGAAGGAAGAAACTGATTGAGAATAGATAAAATTGTTTTGGAATTTTTATGTGGTACGAAAGGCATTCTCCCTTTTAAGTTTCAGATCAATCCCAACCAGTAGGTTTTAGTGACGCTGCTCTTTTCATCTAGTTTCAATCATCAACAGAGCAACCTATAATATTTAGTATTTTCAGGGTGATTCGTGAATTGCATTTCGTGGCAAAAGTAGTAATGGTAGTATTACTCAGACCCCATACAATAATATTGGACTCCATATTTTTACTGGTTAAATAAAACAAATAAATAATTGCGCCATTTTTATGTACACCATTTAGATATTGCGTTAATTTTATTGTGTCTTTTGCAACAGTTCTTATGATACTAAATATATCTGTTACTTCCTGTGTTCCTGTGTTTAGTGACAGTCATTTCATAAGTTTATTATTAAAATGGGTTTATTGGGATTTACTTTCTTACCATAAAGTTCAAGCAATTTCTAATATATATATATATATATATATATATATATTACATTTTAAAACTTACTAAAATTTAGGTTGCGCTTTCTTCATTAGGTAGGATTGAACCCTATTGATGATATATGTAAACCAGACACGCTATTGCTTGAGCCACAGCTTCCACTACTCTGCAAGCACAGTTAGTCTTTTGGTAATAGTAAGCATATAATGCTGAAGCTTAGTAAGAGAAAAAAAAAGAGTTTAATGGAGGCCGTGGCTCAGCCTTCCATACATCATTGTTAGTTCCTGGGTTCCAAACCTGAATGACAGCTAATAAAAAAAAAATACATAGAATAAAACTTTAAACAGATGGGGGATGCCCTGGCAACCTCCTCATTATTATTCACTAAATTTAAGTGATTTTACAGTACAGCGATTACTAATGAGCTGGCAGCTGGGTGAAAGTGAACATTGATCAGGTGAGGGGGTGTGAAAAATGTGAGACTCCCCATAAATCCAGGCTGACATGGCTACAGATTTTGTATTTGGGTCGTAGTAGCTTCATGTTATGCTTCTGCCAACAGATGTAGTCATAAAGGTCTGTTTCTGCTCCTATTAAAGGCTCCGAAACAGCAGTATTATTGGTTACGGAGACATTTTGGATCTGACAGACTCCTTTTAAAAGTATGTTTACATGACAATAAAACATGCTACACAAATGTGATGTGTATTCTTGCTGTGGAGCCCCTGAAAGAATCCCAAGTCTGAATCTTGGGTTTCTGCACCATATGCATGTTGTTTCTACCATGGATCATCCTTGAGCCACTGAGTCATCTCTAGTCTACAGGTTCTTATGAAGCTGCACAGGCAACATGGTCCTCACAATAATCACGTGCAGAAAATTGCATTAAAAAGTCATAAAAGAAAAACAAACTTTAAAGGAGAAAATGTTTCAGTATTTGAATTTGATTAGTAGATACATATCGACTATACATCCCCTTCAAAGGGAGTCTGTCGGCAGGAAAATCAGTATCAAACTACCGACAGTACCTTGTAGGGTGGCTTCTACATTTTCCAAAGATGCCTTTCTTATTTTGCACTACAGCTCCATTTACATGAAAATCAGCATTTTATTTTTAAAACAGAAGGAAAAGAAGCACCCCTAATGCCTTTTCAGCTAATTTGCATAGTAATAAAACATGGATTGTCATGAAAATAGAGTTGAAATGCTGAATAAGAAAGGCATCTTTGGAAAGTGTAGAACCGCAAGGTACACTACAAGGTACTGTCAATAGTTTGATATTGATTTTCCTTCTGACAGACTCCCTTTAAGTTTTGAAGGAATACATTGCAAGTACTGATTATACATTAAAGCAGTGTTCCCATCTATTATTGTTATAGAATATCACTAGGGTATGCCATAATATTATGATCTTTGAGGGACCAATCTCTAGAACCCTCCCAATCATGATACTGGTTTATTCCCTGCACAGCACAGCTCCTTGCCACCCAGTATGGTGCAACTCCAGCACAGCCCAAGTTATCAGTTAGTCTTGATGCAGCAGCACCTTCTCAGTTACCAAGCAGCTCACAGGACTTAGAGATTCGAGCAGGTAGTCCACTGAACCAAAACAAATCCAGATGTTACTTTGAGCATTGTTTCTTTGGACATATGATTTTTTAAAATAGAAATATGACCAATATTAGGTTAGATTCATCAGTGCACCCACTTAATAAAGCATTGAGAATATGCTATTAATTGCTGATATGTAGCTGTGATAGTAAGTAATTTCTTCAATTTATTCCCATGACCTTACAAGATATGTTATTATACATTAATTTAATCAAGCTTGGGGCAAAAGACTGATAATGTGAGTATTTTAATATTCTTGGTGCACTTACAAGAAGTCCATGTCAAATATACACCATAGAAGTATAAAAGTGGTACCGATTCCAAATGCTTCTGCCTTTGATTTCATTCCTGAGTCTATTTAAAACAGTGAAGTTGCTTTTCAGCCTGTAGCTAAAAAATAAACCTCATCAACTCTACAGCACGCTTTTTCCATCCAATCTATTTCGGTTTCTTCCTTCTAACAGATTATTATTTTTACTTCATACATTTTTTATCCTCTGTAACAAATCTGTGCTGTGCTTTTTAATTTTTATTTGTAAAAAATGATAGTTAAAGAAAGATATTTTTAAACACAGTTTCAGCAAACTAGAATCTAGCATATAAGACAAAATCTAAACAATACATTATATGTAGAAGCAAAAAGAATAAAAAGCTAGCACAGCACAGCCAACAGTTACTGTTGTTATAGATCTGCTCAAATTAGTCTAAGCCTGAATTAACATGAACGTTGTGCAAAATGGCCGTGAAAAATGTCCATTTTTCACAGCCATTTTTCACCTAAGGTGTGGGGGCTCATTTTTACAGATCCCTCATACATTTAAATGTATTGAGGGATCTGTGAAAATGAACAAAAATAGACCATGACCTATTTTTTGACAGTTCATTAAAACAGACTGTTAAAAAAACCTAAAATAGCCTCCATTCACATGAATGGATTTTATGCAAACGTGTGATGGCCATTAAAAGAACGTCCATCACATGGCCGGTTTTTACATACGTGTGAATGTAGGCTAACGCTTCTTTCAAACTAGTGTTTCTTCACCCATTGCTCAGATCCATCATAACACCCAAATAACGGAAGAAAATTGTCCCCCTTTTCAGCCCGTTGATTTCAACGGGATTAAAAAGTGTTCAGTTGTCATCAGTTTTCATCAGAGGAAAAAGTCCCACATGCTACACTTGTATCTCTGTCCAAAAAAGATGATGCCAGATGGAAGGCACACACAGAAGGTCACTAGAGAAGTAAAAAAAATGAGATTTTTTTACATCAGTTTGCATCTATTTTGAAATGTCCAGCAAAAGAGACTTAGGCTAGGTTGATCGTCATTATAGTCCATTGATCTCATCTGCCATAGGATGACTTAATGGAGATAGATCACCCTCTGCATTCACTCCAATGTAAAAAAAAAAAATGCAACAGAACCTTTTTCTCATGTTTATTTACTTTTTGAATGGAAGAAAAAGTCCTGTATGCAATCTTTTCTTCTGTTATAAAATTAAACAAACATACTGTACAGAAGGAAGCTTCCGCCATGTTTTCTATATTAGAGTGAATGCAGAGAGAGGGGACTTCGTCTGTAACAGTCATGTTCTTGTTTGGCTTTAATCCCAGACAATGTCACTAGGTTTCTTAGAAAACCAGATATTGATCTACAGGGTGCTACCTTCCAAAAGATGAAAGTTTTCCTTTTCCTTCAAGGAGGACTTATTTTCAAACTCTTTTACGGTACACACATGCAGACAATCTAAGGATAGGTTTACATCTGTGTTGGAGTCACCGAAAATCGGCGGAGAGTAAAGTCCTGCATGGATCCTAGTCTATGGGGTCTGCGAATATCCGCGGGTAACCGTAATTTTAGCGCACAGGCTTCTCCGTCGTTTGGGTTCCCTAGCTCAAGACTAGTTTCCCAGAAGCCTATCAACCTTCCATCATGTTTTTAGAGTACTGGCATAAAACAAGTGAAATATTTAAATATTGAAATTATATATTAATCATTTTATGTATTATAAAAAGTGCGAAAATGTGTATAAAGTCATAACAATATTATGTAACAAATCTTAGTAAAGTAGTGTGCGACTTTGAATTTGCTTCTGTGTTATTTTGAGAGTAGCCTTTTGGACTATACATGGAAAGCTGGTAATTATATGCTAAATTATGGAATATACATTAAATAATTAATTGCTTTCACAACCATGTTCATTTTATTACAGCTTCACGATAGCCCGCTAAAACACAGACATTTCAAATCCTTGGGGACATATATAACTCCATTAAAAGTTTTGGTTATTACAATACAATAAACAATGAAATAAATATAGGTTGGAATTTTCTCAAAGGAAATATTGTAATCATTGTTATATAAAAGAAGTAATGCAAACTGGATGTGTGCTGAAACATCTGTGATTTCCATGGGTTCCTAATTCCCAGGGATAGCCACAAAATAAAACAAAATAGCAGCATATGCAGGTAACAAAAACATTTCTATGAGTTACATCTTTGTAAATGTAATATCTAAGGGGTATTGACAAGCTGAGTTTCAGCATTAACTAATGTTCATGTGCCGTTCATTTTTCAGAGATCAGATTCTCAGTTCCTGACAAGTGTGTTGTTACTATTTTACTGTGTCTGCTCCTCTACATAGATTACAAGTAACCAGCGGGTCATATACATTAGATTTTTAGCAGTTGAATATGTTAATTTTTTAATGGTTCGGCCAACCATTTAATGTGTATGGGAAATTCCTGCCTCTCCATCAACAACCTTTTTAAGCGAACTAAGGATTGGGCAGTTGGATCATTTTGTTCTGGGTCAGATATGCCACTTACCGAAGATTCTGGCAGCAGCTTTC
This sequence comes from Leptodactylus fallax, assembly GCA_947044405.1. Classification (NCBI taxonomy): domain Eukaryota; kingdom Metazoa; phylum Chordata; class Amphibia; order Anura; family Leptodactylidae; genus Leptodactylus; species Leptodactylus fallax. Next base: position 8,261,140 of record CAMRHE010000036.1, read on the forward strand.
TTCCTTCAACCAGGTCAGCACACACAAACACACGCCATTTAACGCACACCATTCAACCAAGCATGCATGTGTATGAGTGAGCTGGGCAATAAACTTTAGTTGGAAGCCATTTACAATAGATACCATGTTTAGGTCAATGAGTATTATAAAGCAAAAATCACTCATTTGGATGAAGCAAGAAAATAAGATGCAATGAATATTTGAAAATATTTGGAAACAAGAGATCACCTTTCTACTGACTGGAAGACATACATGGGCCTACAATATATCTCATGAAACTCTTGTGTGAAAGTCAAAAACTTTGAGTCATGGAGACCTAATGATCAATTACTCTTATAAAGCAGAAGTTTCTACTTTTGGTGTTTGGTGCTCCTATTAAGCAACATTGCATTAGTAGTTACAGTTACATATTTTTTTGCAATCCATATTCATAATAAAACAAAGTCCAGTGTACAACACCTTCCAGCAGGAATCACCAGCAAATTACCTTTGCTACAAGCTGTCCTTTTCCTGCTCTTTCACAGTATCATGCTCTCTCTACTAACAAATGCAGGCACTAGCTTGTCTCCAGTTCACACAATGTGGTTTGTGACACTCTCGGGTCCAGTGTATTCACTTCTGTGTAGCACCTGGTCTAGACCTGAAGGCCTAATGAACTCACCTGTGTGCGCTATTGAGCCAGTCTGAAGCAGCTTCCACGTATATTACTTGGGTCAGCTCTCTGAACCATGCCCATGCAATATATGTATCTGCTGCTTCAAATTCTGTGAGGATTTCATACTACAATGCTTCTGGATAATCGTTTATTGACCTCAGATTTTTTTTGTGTTTTTTTTTCAACATAAGTTTTTATTAATGTTTTTTTTAACATTTATTCTCTTATCGACAATGTTTAGCCAACTTGGATTCACACAGATGGCTAAAAGTGACAACATTTTTTGGGAAGGAACATACACAACAGTGAAGAAAGCATTTCTTAAGATATACATGCCGTATTTAATATTATGATGCTTCGCTATAAGAATGTCTACAAATTTAACAATATTTGGTGTCTTCTTATGCCCAAGTTCTCAACAATGATTGAGAAGCAATATTTCTTGATCAACTGTAATATTTGGGGACAAACAAAAGCCTTGCTTAGTGTCAGCATTACTAATATGTGGTACTGCTTCCCAAAGACATTTTTCTTGATTCTTGACCTTCAGTCATATCACAATCAAATGTAAAGCATTTTAGCAGAGAGTCCCTTGAGATTGCAGTCAATTGGAGCAACTTATTTTTCATCACCATTTCTAACTTCTTCAGTCATAGCAAATGCTGCTTTCAGAATAATTCTTGGTTGCTCAGTGACTATACATCCTTAGCAGCAATGTCACCAATGTCATCAATATCAGCCAGCAATATAAGATCTGGGGGGGGGGGGGGTTGGTCAACTTCTAGAACATGCATTGATGAGCTATTCTCTGCAGCTGATATAAAAAAAGAAATAGACAGCTTCCTTGTCTGTGTAATAGAGAGGCCAGGTTACTGCAGATCAGCACACTGACTGATGACATATTTTTAGGATTGACATCAATAACTTTAGCCCAGAAAACCCCTTTCAGTTATCACAAATGTTTAACATAAAATATTCTGGGGCAAACTCAATAAGAGTCTTTTCTTGGCATAAAAAAGTTAAAAACCTGGCAACCTTTCAATGCAAATTGTGATAGTTGCAAGTGGTGTTTTTATGCCACCCTTGCCACTATTCTCAAAACATGTATGGTGGGGCCATCGACTACACTAGATTCACTATTATTTATGCCACTTTTGTGATGTCAATGATGGCAGAACTCTAGGCAAAGCATGAATGACACAGATTTTAACCTAGGTGCATGAACTCCCAGAAGATGCTCTTAATTCATAACAAGGCATGTGACTTATGAATTAAGTGCATCTTCTGCCAGCATAGGGGACAACAAGGATGGTGTACAATACACCAGTCTTGAGGGAATGTCACCTCTCTATGTTTTAGAAACAATCCCATGTTTATGAGTCATTCATGTGTACAGGCTTTTTACCTACAAGATGATTCCTTTCCACCATAGGAAGATGAGTATCAAATAATTCACAATGTATAACCTACTTATAATTGTCATCACTATTTTTATAATCATCACATCAAAAATAGTTAAAAACTGTTTAAACTTACAAGTTTCATGTTGAAAGTATCATGTTAACCACTAGAGATAGTCTTCTCCAATTATTCTCCAATATCACTCTGACTTTTTACAGATATTATACTTTAGGATACAACCTTACTCTCTTATTAAACTCCAGGGTGCTTTTTGTGTTTTATACTACAAATATTTCATTTTTAATGTGGTTTCCAATAAATGTGTAGTGCTGAACAGACTCTTCCTTTATATGTTATAATGTTAATGACAGTCTTGAAGAGCACATTTTGTTCTGCTGGTATCAGCAGACATATTACCAGATGCTATCATACAAGGGGATGTTGAGTAATCGTTTAAGATTTTTCTATAGATGACAGCCCAGAGCATAGATGCAATGTTAAGTATTAATGATCTCACTGCAAATGATGGCTGCTAATAATAATTCGTTCTGGGATGATAAAACAATTTCGGAGCATTTCAATATATTTCAATATCAGGGCAAATTGGTCCTAATGACCAGCAGTCTGGTCAAAGCTAAAATGGTTTTCTGGTTGAGAATGTTTATTTCAAATGCCCTATTAAGAAATTCACAAGTAAATATGATTTTCATAATCCAAAGTGAAGAGCTACAGTACAAAAAGCATTTTGGCAGGACCCCACACATCTATGAATTTTTCGTACAGGTCATTCACAGAAAAATAACCAGCACCAAGCTTAATGCAAGGGATTTTACTTGAAGTATTTCTATGACTACTTTTTTCTGAAATGAATTAAGAACTTTAAGAAGAATTGTTGGATTTACAGCTGGTGCTCATTATTATCCATGCATTTTTGGATTAATTTGCCTGTGTTTTACTCCAAAAATCATGCCAGTGCTATCAACTTCCATCTTTGCAGCTCTGCTGTATGATAGTGTTGTGCCTGCTGTTAGTACAACCCAACTAAGTGGCTGCAATATATTTCTCCTTTTCCTGCAGACAACCCTTACAATTTACAAGTACAGTATAACGGGTTATATTGAAAAGCCTGCATTGTATCCATAGTACTGTAAAATATGACACATGACATCAATAAATTAAAAAGATCCATATAGTAAAATGCAATATCAGTGCCACAGTCAGGAAGGAAACTTAAAATACATTGGTGCTTGTACATTAAATGGAAACTAGGGCAAAAAGGTGCATTTTTTGGCGCACACACCAATTCGGTAACAAAAATTTCACCATTTTGACCATTTTTCTGCTGTCTACGTCATACAGCATAAAAGTTGTCAATGTTTTCCTGACTCAGTACATGCAGAGTTCCAAACTTCCTCTGGCATGCACATCAGCACATAAACTGTGCACCTGGAGCTTCATGGCATGGGTTTCCACGACTGAGCCTTACATCACCATACATGCAAGTCTTACATCACCAAGCACAATGCCAAGCGTCGGATAGAGTGGTGTAAAGCATGCCACTATTGTACTTTGCAGCAGTGGATACATATTCTATGGAGTGACAAATCATGTTTCTCTATCTGGCAGTCTGATGGATGAGTCTGGGTTTGAAGAATGCGAGGAGAATGTTACCTGCCATACTGCGTTGTGCCAACTGAAAATTTGGTGTTTGAGGGATAATACTATGGGGTTGTTTATCAGTGGCTGGCCGATGACACTTAGCTTCAGTGAAGGAAAATCTTAATGTGTTAGCATGACAAGACATTTTGAACAATGGTATGCTTCCAACTTTGTGGGAACAGTTTGAGGAACTCCCTTATCTGTTCCAGCCTGACTGAGCCCCATTCCACAAAGAAAGGTCCATAAAGGCATGGTTGGATGATTTTGGTGTGGAAAAACTTGACTGGCCCTTACAGAGCCTCAATCTCATTGAATACATTTGGAATGAACTAGAATGGAGATTGAGAGCTAGGCCCTGTTCTCCAACTTCAGTGTCTGACCTCACAAACGTTATTTTAGATTAACCTCTATAAAGTTTGTGAATTCATGCGAAAAGTAGGATACTTTAAACACCCAAGGCATGCCCGTAATCTGGAGATTTTATCATAATATATATATATATATATATATACACAGTGGGGAGAAAAAATATTTAGTCAGCCACCAATTGTGCAAGTTCTCCCACTTAAAAAGATGAGAGAGGCCTGTAATTGACTTCATAGGTAGATCTCAACTATGAGAGACAAAATGAGAAAACAAATCCAGAAAATCACATTGTCTGATTTTTAAAGAATGTATTTGCAAATTATGGTGGAAAATAAGTATTTGGTCAATAACAAAAGTTCATCTCAATACTTTGTTATATATTCTTTGTTGGCAATGACAGAGGTCAAACATTTTCTGTAAGTCTTCACAAGGTTGACACACACTGTTGCTGGTGTGTTGGCCCATTCCTCCATGCAGATCTCCTCTAGAGCAGTGATGTTTTGGGGCTGTCGCTGGGCAACACGGACTTTCAACTCCCTCCAAAGGTTTTCTATGGGGTTGAGATCTGAAGACTGGCTAGGCCACTCCAGGACCTTGAAATGCTTCTTACAAAGCCACTCCTTTGTTGCCCTGGCGGTGTGCTTGGGATCACTGTCTTGCTGAAAGACCCAGCCACGTTTCATCTTCAATGCCCTTGCTGATGGAAGGAGGTTTGCACTCAAAATCTCACGATACATGGTCCCATTCATTCTTTCATGTACACGGATCAGTCGTCCTGGTCCCTTTGCAGAGAAACAGCCCCAAAGCATGATGTTGCCACCCCCATGCTTCACAGTAGGTATGGTGTTCTTTGGATGCAACTCAGCATTCACTCTCCTCCAAACATGACGAGTTGTCTTTCTACCAAAGAGTTCTACTTTGGTTTCATCTGACCATATGACATTCTCCCAATACTCTTCTGGAACATCCAAATGCTCTCTAGAAAACTTCAGACGGGAGCGGATATGTACTGGCTTAAGCAGGGGGACACGTCTGGCACTGCAGGATCTGAGTCCCTGGTGGCATAGTGTGTTACTGACGGTAGCCTTTGTTACGTTAGTCCCAGCTTTCTGCAGGTCAATCACTAGGTCCCCCCATGAGGTTCTGGGATTTTTGCTCACCATTCTTGTGATAATTTTGACCCCACAGGGTGAGATCTTGCCTGGAGCCCCTGATCGAGGGAGATTATCAGTGGTCTTGTATGTCTTCCATTTTCTAATTATTGCTCCCACAGTTGATTTCTTCACACCAAGCTGCTTGCCTATTGCAGATTCAGTCTTCCCAGCCTGGTGCAGGTCTACAATTTTGTTTCTGGTGTCCTTCCACTGCTTTTTGGTCTTCACCATAGTGGAGTTTGGAGTGTGACTGTTTGAGGTTGTGGACAGGTGTCTTTTATACTGATAACAATGTCAAACAGGTGCCATTACTACAGGTAATGAGTGGAGGACAGAGGAACCTCTTAAAGAAGAAGTTACAGGTCTGTGAGAGCCAGAAATCTTGCTTGTTTGTAGATGACCAAATACTTATTTTATACCATAATTTGCAAATAAATTCTTTAAAAATCAGACAATGTGATTTTCTAGATATGTTTTCTCATTTTGTCTCTCATAGTTGAGGTCTACCTATGATGTCAATTACAGGCCTCTTTCATCTTTTTAAGTGGGAGAACTTGCACAATTGGTGGCTGACTAAATATTTTTTTTCCCCACTGTGTATATATCTGTATATACACACACATTGTGCAAAAAGAACAGATTCATGCTGCATAGTCAGTTTAAAGTACACGCTTGCAGCCTTTTCCATTTACTATAATTCACTCAATTGGCATGTTAACAGACATGTGACAAGGTTTCCAGTAGTCAATTTCACCTTCTGCACATCTAGTCACTAATGACCACAATGAAACATTCTTTGTGTGAGAGCCTGTTCATTTATTTTCATTGCTGAGAGTGCCTTCAGAGACCAGCGCTGCAATCACAGCTACTTACTATTTAATTCTCAAAATTTATGGTCATTTTGAAAAATGAAGGCATGCAGTCTCATGCAAGATGCTATTGTGTGAAGTGCCCTTATGGAATCATTAGATTTACATTAATCTTTAATCTGCAATTAAACAATCACTTCAATGTAAAAGATAGCTACAAACATCTCCTCAAAAAGCACTAAACAACATGCCGAGAGAGGCGTGGGAAGGGTTGGCGGTAATTAAAGCTCAATTCATCAATGGGCACCACATTAATGAAGTGTTGTTTAGGAAAGGGGCCACACATTTTTGCTGAGAAGTGATCTTATTCTTAAATCCTCTTTCTCCTATATCCTATATATCCCATATCCTACTCCACTGTAACAATAATCCAAAATAAATGTGAATTTACCCACAGAATTAAATGGGTTTTCCCATCTCCCTGTTTATGCACCTTTGCCTGCTGTCTCTTCTTCTGACTTCCTGTATCCCCCCCAAGCCTGCTGAACAGGACACTATGAAGTATCACAATACTTATTATGATTACTAGAAATGTAATATTCATGCAGATCAAATAATATGCACATGCTTCTAGAGAGTGGACTCATTGTTATCTGTGTGTTTACATAGAGAGATAACAGGGCTTTATCAGCAAGCTGCAATTAGCTGAACAGCAGAGCTGTAGATAAGTGAGTGATGTCACTTGTCCTATCACACAGGTCCGTGGTTATGGAAACAATGTTTGTTGCAGATTTTGTTGCGGTTTTTTGAGCCAAAGCCAAGAATGGTTACAAAAGGAATGGATAATATATAGGAAGTTCTTATACTTCTACGTTCTGCTCAATCCACTCCTGGCTTTGGCTCAAAAAACGCAACAAAATCTGCAACATAAAAAGCTGTGTATCTACAACGTGGGGCTTTAGCCTTAAAGACACTTTTCATTTTTTAGCTACATCTTGTTTCAGATCTTGATGGATCCCATTGATTTCTAACCAATTCCTCAGATTTTTTTAAGTGACAGTTAACAGAGCCTCAGGAAGCAAAATACCATAAATACCTTCATGATACTGTAGAATGAGCTTTAAAGAAAGTAAACTAAATGCCTAAATGCATCACTTCAATAGCATTGTTAAAATGATCTTTGTATTCAATACATGATACTCATAAATGCTGCATCACTTTCAGAAAGTAAGATACAAGGTATAGTAAGAAATGAAAGGTCATGTCTCGATCCAGCTCATGTCTGAAACATTTTAATACCTAGATCAAAAGAAAATTTGCTACCATATGTTGCCTACTCATGGTTGCTGAGATGGCAAGTGCAGATGTCAAAGGAGCAGATGTCAAAGGAGGTGTCCTTAGCACCTTCTTCTGATAATTATGCATATAATCATTCAGAATGTAAATTAATTTTAATGGCTCATTAAACTTTTTTTTCTCTGTTTCCGAATTGTAGAGGAGAGTTTAAAATAGCAAGGACTAATGTGCTTCTTTCAGTAGCACATGACATATGGGGAGCAAAACGATGGCATGGCAGACAAAAATGAGGGCTTGCAGAATGACCAAAGCACTGAGCAAAGCAGTCAGTAAACTGCCAAATGCTTTAATTTTTTGGCAAGCCATAGAGACTGAGAAGGACTGTCTACAATAATTAGATCCACTAGCAATGCTTGCTTGTAACACTTTGACAGTCGGAAATAGAAAACCGAATGAAATAACAATAATAGACGTAACATACTGTAAACACCACTGCAACAAAAATAGAACAAATAAGTAACATTAAGGTATAAGTGAATCAATCTTGTGGAACCTGCTGAGAGATCGCCTCTCTCCAATTAAAGGCTCGGTTTCCAGCTCAGACAGATGCTTAATTGAAGGCTCAGACTGCTAGGCAGGTTCTTCTGCCACAATCATTAACAGGTAGTTTGAGACCATTAAAGTGGGTGTATCTGTCAATTGCTTTTTGTACAGCATGGTCATAACAGTGTGACAGCTTACTATAACAACACAGCAGATGTTAAAACATATCTAATACATGGAGGAAGACGTGATACTCAAAACACAACAACTTGTATGGGTTTCAAATTATTTTCTCTGCTCTCAGTTCCTAACAATGGACTTGGAAAAACCCTTACGTCTATACCAGAGGCAGTGGTAAAGACTTAATACTGGGAGAGAAACAAATGGTTCTATCAGTGGGTGAACAGAGAGCATCTGTTTGATATGGTTCCCAAACCTTAAAGAGGCTAATTGTAAAGTTCACTCTAACACTACTTAAATCTACTTTTCAACAAAATATAGGAAAAAAAAAAATCACTGTGCTGCTGAACGAAAATAGGTTTATATTGTCAAAACAGAATTATACATTTCTACTGCTGTTCTTAGCAATAATGAAAGTAACTCACATATTCTGATATATTGCAAAAAAATACATTTTTCTTCGCAATTTTTAATTTGTAACATTTGAAATATATGTTCTTATCTGGTCTTTTTAAGGACTCATAGAAAAGCGTATGGGAAAACATACTAGAAAAAACACATCTTTGACTCCAAAAATGTCATAAAACAAAAGCATAGGTATATAGAGTATTATGCAATTCACTAAAGACATTAAAAGTAATATCTGACTTCAGTCACTAGAACATCAACAACAAATACAGCAAACTGTGATGTGAGCATCCAGTCTTAGACATAGGGGGCGTTCACACTACCGTTGGTGACCGTCAGTAGTGTCCATTGCTATTGTCCGTTACAAGATTTTAGCATTGGACACTAGCTGAACCGTCAGAAATCCGTTAAAATTTCCATTCATTTCAATGGGTTTTTATATTGTGTCCGTTAGTGTCTGTTTGTGTCCGTTTACACCAAATCCGTCAGAAGTCTGTTATTTTTTTGTGGACAAAAAATCCTACATGCAGGACTTTTTGTCCATTTGAAAAAAACGGATTATTGATGGACAGAAAGTGTCCATTATTTTTTTTAACATTGAAGTCTATGGGTAACGGACTTATAATGAACAGTAACTGATAGCCATCAGTTATTGTCTGTTATTTTATGTCCGTTTTTTTCCTGCGCATGCTCAGAAAGCAGAAAAAAAAAAAAATGGGACAGTGTTAAAAAAACGGACAATGTTAAAAACGGACACTAACTGATGCTAACTGATGCTAATGTGTCAGTCTTTTTAAACTAATCCATTAATTGGATCAGTTAAAAAAATGGACACATTAACATCAGTTAGTGTCCGTTAATGTCTGTTATGATAGGTGTCCGTTTTTTTTTTGTTTTTCTTTTTTTAACGGACACTATCAGAATGGACATCAACGGTAGTTTGAACCCTGCCATAGTGTTTTTTAAAAATAAAACATTTAAATTCCATAAGCAAAAATTCATTGTGTGAGAGAGAACTTCATAGTCTTCTACTGAATATCAGCAAAATCTGGTCACTGCAGTTTGTCTTTAGCAACCAAAGAAGGTTTGAGAAATACCACTAACACTTGACTGTGCTCATTCTCGCCAACATTCAACAGCATGTGACGTGGCAGCCCCCACAATATAGGGGGGGGGGGGGTCACATGTCCTCTGTTTATCTGTGACACTCCTCCTTTTTGTGATGTGGCCATGTACTAGTCACATGTGCTGGTCACATCCCAGAAAAAAAGTGGCCACTTTACATATAAACTGGCAGCTAGTGCGGCTGTAGATACTCATTAAGACTGGTGTTTCCTACGCCAGTCTTAGTCAACTCCCCCTCTGGCACAAGATGTGCCAGAATTATTAAGAAGCTCCAGCCTCATAATAAGTTTGGTGGATCCCAGTCCCTGATAGCCATAGCTTTTAGCTATAACTTACGGCAGTTTTTTAGTGTCAATTATAATATATCTGACAGACTGGGGTGTCCTCAGCCTAGTCTGCTTTACTGCCTGCCCTCTAAACCCAATTTCTTAAAAAGTGGACAGGAGGGTACGAAAACAAGAAAGTGGCATCTCAAACTTAAAGGGGTATTCCCATGAACATGACTATATATAAATTAATAGTCAATGAAAAGTTAAACATGTTTATAAATTAAACATTTTGCAGAGTTGTAAAGATTTTCTCTAACCGTCTTTGTGGTGACATTATGTTGTCTTGATCGGTTGCCAATGGATACGACCATGAATGCAGGAACTTTCTATGGTCTGAAACCCAGCCATGATTTCCTTATAGTGAATGAGTTATCAAGGAGAGACACTACATTAATAAGAAGATATTTCAGCTACAGTAAGGAAATCATGGCTGGATTTCAGACCATAGAAAGTACCTGCATTCATGGTTGTATCCATTGGCAACCGAACACGACACAGACTGTCACCACTAAGATGGTTAGAGAAAATCTTTAAAACTGCAAAACTTTTAATAATTTGTATTTGCAAAAATGTTTAACTTTTCATTATCTTCAAATTTAAATATAGTTATGTTCATGGGAATACTCCTTCAAGTGCTTGAGAAAGGTCCTACACTTATTGGACCAAAATGTGGTTGGAATAAATCCACACAGAACTTTTTTTCACTAATTGGAGTGCTGCCTGTTTTCTATTTTTTTAGATAGATAGATAGATAGATAGGTAGGTAGATAGATAGATAGATACTGAAAAGGAGATAGTACTCCAAGAAATGAAAAAGGGACTACAGTGGGGAAAAAAAGTATTTAGTCAGCCACCAATTGTGCAAGTTCTCACACTTAAAAAGATGAGAGAGGCCTGTAATTGACATCATGCGTAGACCTCAACTATGAGAGACAAAATGAGAAAACATATCTAGAAAATCACATTGTCTGATTTTTTAAGAATTTATTTGCAAATTATCATGAAAAATAAGTATTTGGTCACCTACAAACAAGCAAGATTTCTGTCTCTCACAGACCTGTAACTTCTTCTTTAAGAGGCTTCTCTGTCCTCCACTCATTACTTGTAGTAATGGCACCTGTTTGACATTGTTATCAGTATAAAAGACACCTGTCCACAATCTCAAACAGTCACACTCCAAACTCCACTATGGTGAAGACCAAAGAGCTGTGGAAGGACGCCAGAAACAAAATTATAGACCTGCACCAGGCTGGGAAGACTGAATTTGCAATAGGCAAGCAGCTTGGTGTGAAGAAATCAACTGTGGGAGCAACAATTAGAAAATGGAAGACATACAAGACCACTGAAAATATCCCTCGATCAGGGGCTCCATGCAAGATCTCACCCCGTAGGGTCAAAATGATCACAAGAACAGTGAGCAAAAATCCCAGAACCACACGGCGGGGACCTAGTGAATGATCTGCAGAAAGCTGGGACTAACATAACAAAGACTGAGTGGAGGAGAGTGAATGCTGAGTTGCATCCAAAGAACACCATACCTACTGTGAAGCATAGGGGTGGCAACATCATGCTTTGGGGCTGTTTCTCTGCAAAGGGACCAGGACGACTGATCCGTGTACATGAAAGAATGAATGGGGCCACATATCGTGAGATTTTGAGTGCAATCCTCCTTCTATCAGCAAGGGCATTGAAGATGAAACGTGGCTGGGTCTTTCAGCATGACAATGATTCCAAGCACACCGCCAGGGCAACAAAGGAGTGGCTTCGTAAGAAGGATTTCAAGGTCCTGGAGTGGCCTAGCCAGCCTCCAGATCTCAACCCCATAGAAAACCTTTGGAGGGAGTTGAAAGTCTGTGTTCCCCAGCGACAGCCCCAAAACATCACTGCTCAAGAGGAGATCTGCATGGAGGAATGGGCCAACATACCAGCAACAGTGTGTGCCAACCTTGTGAAGACTTACAGAAAACGTTTGACTTCTGTCATTGCCAACAAAGGATATATATAACAAAGTATTAAGATGAACTTTTGTTATTGACCAAATACTTATTTTCCACCATAATTTGCAAATAAATTCTTTAAAAATCAGACAATGTGATAGTCTGGATTTGTTTTCTCATTTTGTCTCTTATTTGAGGTCTACCTATGATGACAATTACAGGCCTCTCTCATCTTTTTAAGTGGGAGAACTTGCACAATTGGTGGCTGACTAAATACTTTTTTTCCCCACTGTAAATTAGCAAAAAAGGACAATGTTTCAGTCTACAAGGGTCCTTTCTCAAGCCATAGATAGATAAATGACCTTGTGTATTCAGTCCCTTAACTTTATTCATCCAGTTGTGAAGGATCCTTGAATGACTTGAACTATACTTAATACATGTATAATCCATAGCCTCAAGGCAAAAAATTTTGAATTTAAGATATTTTACAAGGGCATTACATTCATAGGTATATGGGATTTGGGTAATAGAAGTGATATTTTAGACTACCCTGATCCTCTCAAAATACTGGCTGCATATAGATTTATGTATAAAATTGAATAATTTTTTTATATGGTTTAATAAATTTGTCTTTGTATGTTTATACTTTAAAATATCAGAATATTACATAAACTATTTAGTTCTTTTAGCTTAAAGCACATTGATAAAATGAAGACAATAAATCATTCTGGCCCCTTAAATGTCCTGTTCCCAGTCAGTTGAAAGCCAGTGGGAGCATAGTTATTTAGTAATGCAATGCAAATGACTAAATTCACTGAGTGGGCTTTGTTATTTATTTATTCATTGTGTTTCTTATCAATCCCTTCCCAAAGCCTCATGCCTTTGCAGTGAGCAGAGAGGTGTGCTAACATCAGTATCAGACACTGTCAAGCACATGCTTATCAGCCGTAGCAGGGTGCAATGGGAATGACCTGCCAAGGCGCAAGCATCCTCTCTCGTCTTCACAAGCCTTTTGTGGGAAGCCGGATTCTTTGTCCTCATTATGTGATCTGTCTCTTTCCACTGTACTCCTCCAGACTCCTACATCTACTAGAGTAATCTCAGTACTAAAATACTCCTAGGAATATTGCAACTTTTCTTCCTTGTCACCAACTATTCACTCATATGAAACAAGTTTGTCAAACTCCCTAGAAAGCAATTTTTGTCTTTGTTATGTTTTCAGTAATGCTTGTATATCAGCATTCTAGCAAAACTCACAGAGGAAGGTAAAAGATTGAAAATAATATTGACATTGGTAGAAAAGAAAGAATCAGAGCCTGGAATCCAGACAGGCACAAGGGATTCTTCATTCTCACACTTCTCACACAATCCTGTATATTTCACAGAGCTCGAGAGATAGGCTGTTGTGCTGACTGCCCTAACAGATTCATTTTACTGTAGAGAGGGTAACAGAGATATCATTCAAGGCAGTTAAAAGATGCATTTAATACTCTACAGATATTATATGCAATGTAACACATTCAATTAATGTAACAAAGCAAATGTTTGTATAGAAACCAACCTCATTGTAAGTGTTAGGAAAATATAGGCACCTCTTTCTATCAACTCTACGCATTAATAGTGTTGGGGGTTGCAATGAGTAATAATGAGATATGTGTATAATTGTACACATAGTCATTGTTTAGTAAGCCTGTTATATTTTATGGTGCCTCACTAGGACATCTGCTGCCCTTGTGCGCTGTTTTGCTATGTGGACATCACACAGGGAGAATTACTGGTTACACTGAAATTATTAACAGTGACTTTCACCCTGAGGAACAAGCGCTTCCATTAAAATAATGAGTCACTGCATTGGAAATGTTAGCCAACTGCAGCTGATCACTGCTGGTCCATCTTCAGAATCCCCCACAATCAGCTGCTATTACTGGCCATGACAAAAGACAGATCAGCAGTGAACATCTGAACATTAACTTCAGTTTATGGCATACATGGGTGTAAATGTGGTGCATCTTTGGCGGATGACCATTTTTGCACAAATATGCACCACATTCTTAGCTCTACAACCCGATCGTCATTTTTTTATAAAAGTGAGTAAAGCAGAAATTCACAGTATCCAATAACTCTGCCTGATGAAGGGTGGTCTAACCCTAAACTTCGCAAGAATAAGCAGTGATCAATTTAAATGATATTTTATACTACTGGACTTCTTTGGGAGTGAGGTCAGGCCTTCACTGAACCTGCATCCATTCCACGACACCTGTGAGAATGCTGCACGATACTCTGAAATCTGAAGTGGCTCATTCTGGATAAATCTAGTGCATCTTTAGGCTGTCTAGACTACGTTTATACCATCTGTGTAACATCTTAAGCTATGCACCTGTACAGCTAAGACACACACGTTTCCACAAAAGTTCCACTAAAAATTGGATTTAAACTAGATAAAACATTTTGCATCAACTGCGACAGAACTCTTTGGACATACACTAATAAAGAAAGACAAAGACAAGAAAGACAAGACAAGACAAGCAAAGAAATGAAATTATGTGGTAGCAAAAGACAGAAAATGTATAGTCAGAAAGATGAGTTCCAAGTCAGAATAGGATACCTAAAAAAGAAAGAATCAGGGGTACCAACTGGCAAATCAACTTGTCTAAAGGGGACAGATTAAGAAGGACTGTAGATTGTAGATGACAAACCCTTGTGGGCAAGGTCTTCTCACGCATCAATGTCCCCTCTAAGCCTTAGCAGCTGCTGAGTGGAGTGATTAAGGAGTTTGGCAAGGTTCCTACAAAGGAGGACTAATAGAATAGCGAAGGCTGGGACTATGTTGCAGTGGGCTAGTCAATGCAAATTCACTAACCTGTTGCAATGTATACCAGCAGCATAGTAAGTGGATGAAATTCATCCACATCTCATCCACACAGAACCTGCTGTGTAAATCAACTTGTACTATGGATCTCAATTATTAAAAAACTTTCTATAAATCAACAGTGCAGGTAAATATAAGAAACTTAGTAATATATATCATATTAAAGCAATATGTTTCCTTTTCCACATCTCAAGCTGAGTTCCTTTTTACATAGAAGTCTATGAAGAGAGGAGAGAGAGTAGACTGCTGAAAAAAAACTGCAGCTGTTAAACTCTGGTACACTGTGAGAAGATACACTATAGAGAAATGACAGAAAATACAGGTGCACATCCTAGTGTGATATTGCTAGCAATAAGAACAAATCGAGTTACAACTCTAAATTCTCACCTCAATGGGTGTAGCTACATACATATTGACATAAATGCATGTCCTATGGTGTAGCCAATCATCAACATCAATTTAGGATGCCATCTGGTCAGCAGCCATATCTGTGTTAGTGATCTACCAAGATTCCAATATAGACAGACCCACGAATGGCATATAACCTATACCAAAGGTAAAATGTTGGACCATAATAGAGGTGCTAAATCAAAGGGTCATCCAACCAGTATAGAGACAGTGTTGTGTATTTATTTTGATTTGTAATAAAAAATGAATAAACAGAGAAAAATGGATAAAATACAACGTGTCTCATGTTTGGAACAAATACTTTCTTAGGTAATCTAGTCTAACCCATGATCCACTACACCTTAAAATAACTCCACTTATTAAGTGATAGGTAGGTGTTCCCATATGTCACAATCAGTGATATGCAGTGGGGAAAAAAAGTATTTAGTCAGCCACCAATTGTGCAAGTTCTCCCACTTAAAAAGATGAAAGAGGCCTGTAATTGACATCATAGGTAGACCTCAACTATGAGAGACAAAATGAGAAAACATATCTAGAAAATCACATTGTCTGATTTTTAAAGAATTTATTTGCAAATTATGGTATAAAATAAGTATCTGGTCACCTACAAACAAGCAAGATTTCTGGCTCTCACAGACCTGTAACTTCTTCTTTAAGAGGCTCCTCTGTCCTCCACTCATTACCTGTAGTAATGGCACCTGTTTAACATTGTTATCAGTATAAAAGACACCTGTCCACAACCTCAAACAGTCACACTCCAAACTCCACTATGGTGAAGACCAAAAAGCAGTGGAAGGACACCAGAAACAAAATTGTAGACCTGCACCAGGCTGGGAAGACTGAATCTGCAATAGGCAAGCAGCTTGGTGTGAAGAAATCAACTGTGGGAGCAATAATTAGAAAATGGAAGACATACAAGACCACTGATAATCTCCCTCGATCAGGGGCTCCAGGCAAGATCTCACCCCATGGGGTCAAAATTATCACAAGAATGGTGAGCAAAAATCCCAGAACCACACGGGGGGACCTAGTGATTGACCTGCAGATAGCTGGGACTAACATAACAAAGGCTACTGTCAGTAACACACTATGCCGCCAGGGACTCAGATCCTGCAGTGCCAGACGTGTCCCCCTGCTTAAGCCAGTACATATCCGGGCCCGTCTGAAGTTTGCTAGAGAGCATTTGCATGTTCCAGAAGAGTATTGGGAGAATGTCATATGGTCAGATGAAACCAAAGTAGAACTGTTTGGTAGAAACACAACTCATCATGTTTGGAGGAGAGTGAATGCTGAGTTGCATCCAAAGAACACCGTACCTACTGTGAAGCATGGGGGTGGCAACATCATGCTTTGGGGTTGTTTCTCTGCAAAGGGACCAGGACGACTGATCCATGTACATGAAAGAATGAATGGGGCCATGTATCGTGAGATTTTGAGTGCAAACCTCCTTCCATCAGCAAGGGCATTGAAGATGAAACGTGGTTGGGTCTTTCAGCAAGACAATGATCCCAAGCATACCGCCAGGGCAACAAAGGAGTGGCTTTGTAAGAAGCATTTCAAGGTCCTGGAGTGGCCTAGCCCCAAAACATCACTGCTCTAGAGGAGATCTGCATGGAGGAATGGGCCAACATACCAGCAACAGTGTGCGTCAACCTTGTGAAGACTTACAGAAAATGTTTGACCTCTGTCATTGCCAACAAAGAATATATAACAATGTATTGAGATGAACTTTTGTTATTGACCAAAAACTTATTTTCCACCATAATTTGCAAATAAATTCTTTAACCCCTTAAGGACCCAGCCCAAAAGTATGTTAAGGATCAGTCCTCGTTTTTCAAAACTTACATGTGTCACTTTATATGGCAATAACTTTGAGACGTCTTAACTTACACAAGTGATTTTGAGATTGTTTTTTCGTGACACATTGTACTTCATGTTAGTGGTAAACACTAATGAATATTTTTGTATTTATTTATAAAAAAATAGGAAATTTGATGGAAATTTGGAAAAAAAATCGCAATTTTCAAAATGTGAAATGCTCTGCTTTTCAGATAGATAGTCATACCACCCAAATACATTAATACATATTATCTACCATATCTCTGCTTTATATCGGCATCATCTTTTAATCGCCCTGTAATTTATTTTGGATGTTAGAAGGCTTACAAGTGTAACAGCGATTTTGCAGATTTACAAGAAAATTTCCCAAACAAATTTTTTAGGGACCACTTCAGTTCTGAAGAGGATTATAAAGGCCTATATATTAGAAACCCCCATAAATCACCCCATTTTCAAAACTGCACCCCTCAAATAATTCAAAATAACATTTGGGAAGTTTGTTAACCCTTTAAGAATTTCACTGGAATTAAAACAATATGGAGGTGAAATTTAGACATTTAATTTTTTCCCACTAATTCCTTAATTTAGCCCTAAAATTAACACATTCACAAAGGGTTAAAGGAAAAAATGCATCTCACAGTTTGTTATGCAATTTCTCCCAAGCACGGAAATACCCCACAAGTGGGTGTAAACTGATGTTTGGGCGAATGGCAGTGCACGGAAAGAAAGGAGTGACACTGGGCGTCTGAAAAGCAGATTTTGCTGGAATAGTTTTCAGGTGCCATGTCTCATTTGCAAAGCCCCTAGAGTACCAATACAAAGGAAAACCCCAAAAAGTGACCCCATTTTGCAAACTACACCCCTCACAGAATTCATATAGGGGTATAGTGAGCATTTTGACCTTACATTCGTTTCACAGATTTTGCTAACACTGGGATGTATAAATGAAACATTACTAAAATGTCACTTTATCCCCAAAGTTTTCATTTTCACAATGGGTTAAAGGAGAAAAAGCACCCCACAGTTTGCAAAATAATTGCTCCTAAACACAGCAATACCCCATATGTGGTCGTAATCTGCTGTATGGGTACATGGCAGGGCTCAGAATGGAAAGAGCGCTATTTAGCTTTTGGAGAGCAGATTTTGCTGGAATAGTTTTCAGGTACCATGTCGCATTTGCAGAGCCCCCAAAGTACCAATACAGTGGAAACCCCCTAAAAGTGACCACATTTTGGAAACTACACCCCTCACAGAACATATCAAGGGGTATAGTGAGCATTTTGACCCTACAGCTGTTTCACAGATTTTATTAACATTGGGACATTAAAATGAAAAATTACTTTTTTTCCAATAAACCGTCAATTTAGCCCCAAATTTTTCATTTTCACTAGAGGACAAAGGAGAAAAAGCACCCCAAAGTTCGTTACACAATTTCTCCTGAACACAGAAATGCCCCATATGTGGTTGTAATCTGCTGCATGGGTAAATGGCAGGGCTCAAAATGGAAAGAGCGCTATTTAGCTTTTGGAGGGCAGATTTTGCTGGAATAGTTTTCGGATGCCATGTCGCATTTGCAGAGCCCCTAAAGTACCAATATAATACAAACCCCCAAAAAGTGACCCCATTTTGGAAACTACACCCCTTATAGAATTTATCTATGGGTATGGTGAACATTTTGACCTCACAGCTGTTTCACAGATTTTATTAACATTGGGACATTAAAATGAAAAATTACTTTTTTTCCAATAAACCGTCAAATTAGCCCCAAATTTTTCATTTTCACTAGAGGACAAAGGAGAAAAAGCACCCCAAAGTTCGTTACACAATTTCTCCTGAACACAGAAATGCCCCATATGTGGTTGTAATCTGCTGCATGGGTACATGGCAGGGCTCAAAATGGAAAGAGTGCTGTCTAGCTTTTGGAGGGCAGATTTTGCTGGAATAGTTTTTGGATGCCATGTCGCATTTGCAGAGCCCCTAAAGTACCAATATAATACAAACCCCCCAAAAAGTTACCCCATTTTGGAAACTACACCCCTTATAGAATTTATCTAGGGGTATGGTGAACATTTTGACCTCACAGCTGTTTCACAGATTTTATTAACATTGGGACATTAAAATGAAAAATTACTTTTTTTCCAATAAACCGTCAATTTAGCCCCAAATTTTTCATTTTCACAAGAGGACAAAGGAGAAAAAGCACCCCAAAGTTCGTTACACAATTTCTCCTGAACACAGAAATGCCCCATATGTGGTTGTAATCTGCTGCATGGGTAAATGGCAGGGCTAAAAATGGAAAGAGCGCTATTTAGTTTTTGGAGGGCAGATTTTGCTGGAATAGTTTTTGGATGCCATGTCGCATTTGCAGAACCCCTAAAGTACCAATATAATGGAAACCTCTCAAAAGTGACCCCATTTTAGAAACTACACCCCTCAAGGAATGTATCAAAGGGTATTATCATTTAGAGCCTAAAAATGCTTCCCAAAAATTAATGTACAAAGTGAAAATTAAAGTTTTTAAAGAAATATCCAATTTCAGTGCCTAATACGTTGCGGCCACTTTGTGGCATCAGAGACATGAACTCCTAAAACTATTAAGAGGGCAATCCTGGGGACAAAAAAATTATATATGTGGGTATAAACTGCTGCTTGGGCACGCAGCAGGGCTCAGAAGGGAAGGAGCACTGTGGTTTTTTTTAGCTTTTGGAGTACACATTTAGAGGGACTTTCTGGTCGCCATGATATTTTTGCAGAGCCCTGGAGGTGCCAGTAAATTGAAATTCCCCAAGAAGTGACCCCCATTTTGTAGGGGCAATTTTAGGGTCTCTGCAAATGTGACATGGCGTCCAAAAAAACAACAATCTAAATATGCGCTCCAAAAGCACATAGCGCTCCTTCACATTTGCACCCTGCTGTGTGCCCAAATGACAGTTTATGCCCACACGTATGACACTGGTGTACCCAGGATAACGTACTTAACAATGCCATATGTGGGTATAAACTGCTGTTTGGGCACAGCCAGGCACAGAAGGAAAAGAGCGCTATTTTGGTTTTTAGAGCACAGTTTGCTTTTTGGACACCATGCCACTCTTGCAGAGACCATGAATTGTCAGTAAAGTGGAATCCGCAGACATGTCACCCCATTTTGGAAACTATACCCTTCAAGGGATTTATCAAGTGGGGTAGCGAGCATTATTAACCCTTAAGTGTTGCATTCTTTTAATTTCCAAAAATGAATGGGCAGCTAATAATGAAAAGTTAAAAATGAAATTTTTCTATAGATACGCCATTTCAGTGCCCAATATGTTGTGCCCAGCTTATGTCTGCACAGACACACTCCAAAAACTGGTGAGCGGGGATCCCGGGCACAACAGCTTTTGGAGCATTCATCTCTGATACAAGCCGGGCACAACATATTACGCACAGAAATGTCGTATTCCTGGAATAATTGTCATTTTCACCTTTCATCATCAGCTGCGTATTCATTTACGGATAATAAATTATAGCAACACTTGGGGGTTAAAAATGCTCACTGTACCCCTGGATAAATTCCTTCAGGGGTGCAGTTTCCAAAATGGGGTGACATGTCAGGGGATTCCACTGTACTGGCATTTCAGCTCTGCAAAAGTGCAATGGCGTCCAAAAACCAAACCGTCCAAGTCTGTGCTCCAAAAACCAAATAGCGCTCCTTCCCTTCTGTGCCCGGCTGTGCCCAAACAGTAGTTTATACCCATATATGACATTAAGTACCTTATCCTGGGTACACCAGTGTCATACATGTGGGTATAAACTGCGGTTTGGGCACACAGTAGGGCACAGAAGGGAAGGAGCACTATGTGGCTTTTGGAGTGCAGATTCAGATGTTTGGGATCTGGATGCCATGTCATGTTTGCAGAGCCTCTAAAGTACCAGTAAAGTGGAATCCCCTAGGGAATGACCCCATTTTGAAAACTGCACCCCTCAAAGAATTTATCAAGGGGTGTAGCGAGCATTAGTATCCCAGACGTGACTGCACAGCGGATGGGGAAAAGTGAATGAATATGTAAGCTGTGCGTAGTACATTGGGTACACTAAATTCCCTACTATTTCCCCAGTAGTTCCTATTATTGGGGGGTCACTCTGGGGGTCACTTCTGGTTTATTATCCCTCGTAAGCTCTAAATCTGGTTTGTACCCTCATATACGCTCGCACAGCTTATACATTCCCTTCCTGCCGCAGCCAGTTATGCTCTAATGATTTGGCGATTTTTGGGGTTTTTGTCTTCACATTGTACGAGTTATATTTTCTTTATTTCTCTGGTGATATAGCCATATGAGGGCTTGTTGTTTGCAGGGTGATATGTATTTTTTAATGACATCATTTTTAGGTGCTTACAACTTATTAAATACATTTTATTAACTCTTTCTTGGTGGATTAAAAAACAACCCCATCAATTCTGGCACTGCGTTTTATCTTTTAAATTTTTCACCATGCAGCATAGAGCGTAAGTAACATGTTATCTTTATTCTGTGGGTCGGTACGATTACGGCGATACCTCATTTATACAGTTTTTTTTATGCAATACCAATTTTGCAGAACAAAAACCCATTTGGGGACATAAATCAATTTTTTTTGCATCGCCATCTTCTAAGATGCGTAGCATTTTTATTTTTCAGTTTAGAGAGTTGGTTTAGGGCTTATTTTTTGCGGGACAACCTGTGATTTTTATTGGTACTGTTTTGGGGTACATATGACTTTTTGATCACATTTTATGGCATATTTTGTAAGGTGAGATGGCGAAAAATCGTTACTTTTGGCGGGTTTTTTCCGTTTTTTTCCCCGACTTTCACCGTGTACATTAAATATGGTTTCAGTTTTATTGTACACGTTGTTACGGACGCAACGATACCAAATATGTATTGTTTTTATTAATTTTTAGGTTTATTTTTTATATAATTCATTTTATATAGGAAAAGGGAATTTTTGGGGCTTTATTCTTTTATTAATTTTTTTCACATACTTTATTATTTTTTTGTTCACTTTTTTTTACTTTTTCTTGTGTCCCATTAGGACACCTGAGCCAGAGATGCTTTGATCTCTGGCTCAGTACTATAGACTGCAAGACACGAGCATACACGTGTCTTGCAGCCTATACAGGAAGTCAGCGCTATGGAAACACAGCGCTGACTTCCTGAGGTCTCGGCAGGATCAACCAGGTACTGGAGGCTCCAGGCAGCCTGGGGTCACTTAGCAGACCCCGGGCTGCAGATTAGAGATATCGGCACCCCCCCGATCTCGCCGCAGGGGGTGCCGGGGGGGGGCGGAAAGACGGCGGAACCCCTTGCATCCAAGGGGTTAAAACCGCCGATCGGAAGTTATGGCCGACCGGGGGTTATGGAGCAGGGTGTTAGCTGTCAGATACAGCTAACACCCGGTTCCGATACCGCCCGCTCAGATAGTGAGCGGGCGGCCGGCCTCGGGCATAGTATTACGTCCTGGTGCGCGAAGTACCTAGCGCCCAGGACGTAATAGTACGTCCAAGGTCGTTAAGGGGTTAAAAATCAGACAATGTGATTTTCTGGATTTGTTTTCTCATTTTGTCTCTCATAGTTGAGGTCTACCTATGATGTCAATTACAGGCCTCTCTCATCTTTTTAAGTGGGAGAACTTGCACAATTGGTGGCTGACTAAATACTTTTTCTCCCCACTGTATGGATTAAATCCATCATACTTTCATGAGAATATAATAATTACAAGAAATATGTCACAAGAAAACCATATATCCTTACTGAAGTTCAAGCCTATACATTATATTGTATTATATAAATGACCTGTGCAGGTATCTTATCACCATAAATGTGCGGTGCATTCCCTTTGCAAATCCTTTGCTGTCAACACAAACTGTACGGAAGCCAGACTGGGTCGAAATAGGTAAGAAGGCAAAATGCCCTACATACTGATACCTGATGACACTAACATATTTACATAGACTCCACACAAAATATAAAGAATCACCACAAACATTATAGGCTACCGTTAATTTGTTGCATAAATAATTCTAAAGTTTAATTACACCCAAAATAAGAGACTAGGATTGGGATACAAATAGGCAAATTGACAGATAATAAATTGTAAACAATTGGACTATATGTACATATATATATATATATATATACACATACACAGAAAAACATATAAAAACATAATCAAATACATGTATAAATACAAGCAGTCTGCCTTATTAGTATAAGAATCCCGTATTAGGCGATTAACAATTGCTCTGCTGTCAACACGGACGATGGCCGGAAACAAAAAAGGCAAAACGGCAGGCTGCCCTGCATGCTGATATCAGATAGCACTAGTATAATCATATGAGCTGGACACAAAATATTTAAAAAAAAAAAAAATTACAATTAATTGGACTAATACAGTATACCCTATAGTCAAATTAAGAGGGTATGTTAGTTAGTTATTTTTAATTATGAATCAAAGTAAATACAAAACACTGTCTCTATACTGGTTGGATGACCCTTTGATTTAGCATCTCTATCAAGGTTCGATATTTTATATTTGGTATAGGCTCTATGCCATTTGAGGACTGTAATGGATGCAGTGATGGGTCAATAGGTATTGCAAGGTGACTGCTGCAAAAATAACTGCTGCAGAATTAGCAAGTGTCAGTCTATAATAAAGCTTAGTGATCAGAGTGAAAATTGCAGGATATGGTCCTTTTTAAAATATAGATAGTGATATGGAAATTTTAATAAAAACTCCAAATCAAAACAAAAATTCTTTAAAAATATGTTTAATATAAAAACTTAAAAAAACTTTAAAAACAGGTCACTTTCTGATGACACATTCCCAAAGACGTAAATGGCAACAACCATGTTGCTTCAAAGAGCTAATTTACATCAATTCACAAACGTAAAATACCGTTTGATTCAACTGACCCTAAGTTAGCTATCTGTGTGGTTGTGCTGGGTTCTGGTGACAGACTTACTTGAAGGCTAAGACTTGACATAACGAAACAGCTAAACAAATGCAACCAAAATATTATTGAGTTTTTCTTCTGCACCGTTTTCCATTGAGTTTTCGAAAACACAACTTTTCCCGCATCTTTTTTTTCTCTGCAATGTTTGGATAAGATTAAACACAATCTTGTCCTCCATCTGGACCCTTCCATGTTTTTCTCTTCTACCACCTCTCATATATTTTTGTAGCGGTAGAGGAATCTGTACTTGATATGTTATTCCTTTTTGTTTTTGTATAGTAATCTCCTGTTCAATTTTAGGGGGAGGCATTGAGGCTCAGCGTGCCCCTTTCTATGGGCACTTCCTTTGTGTTTGTCCTATGTGGCACATATCGGAGGTGCTCCCTGACTGTGGTGGCCTTCTCACCCATTCCATTTGGCATGCAGCTGTGTATTGCTTATGTTGGTTGGTTTTCTTGTTACTTTGGTAACCTTTTTACTTGTTTGTTTCTCTTGTTTAATACTGTTTAAACCCAATAAAACTTGCTCTTGGAAGGCAGGGAGGAAAAAGTAAAAAAAGAAATGCCTATGACAGGAATAATTTAAAGTCTTCTTTTTTATACATCCTAACTGGAACATATGTGGCCCTGACCTTACAGATTTAGGTATGACAGAAGTCTGATGCAAACTGCAGTCGAAGAGATAGACTTTGTCTCACATCACATTAGTGTAATGTTGTTTTGACATGCAGTGGCTGAACTACAATAAAACAGAACCTTGCTATAGTGGTACGGCAATTGTATGGTTTTTATTGGTGAAACATAAAGTAAATATGCTTCCCCTTTAAAAATCACAGAAAACCCCATGGAATCTGCTTCACAAAATAGTGAGACATCACAGAGAACTAAACCTAGATACATTCTACATTCACCTAAGAGACTATAGAGTGGTTGCTTGATTTTGGTAGAAAGCCACTGTATGGGACAGAAACCATGTGACCACAGCGTTTTAGTATCAAAAGTATTTATTGAAATGTTGTAGAAACAGAAAACATAACATACATCAAGACAGTAGTAATATAAATGCCAAAAATGGAAAACAATGTAGATATAAAATATAAAAACTGTTATACACTTGAGGTGCATAAGCATAATGGAAAGAGGGAGAATAAAAAGTTATTCAACATAGGAAAGAACATTGAATGGGCGTGTAGCGCTAGAATGTAGAAGGATAAGGAAAGATGGAAGAGAATCTCTGCCTAAGGGGGATGTCGCTAGATGAATACTTAATCCTACCATTCAGTCAGAGCTGGAGACAGTATGGCAGACCTGGTATGCCAAACCTGTTAACCCAAGGAGTCCAAATCTTATCAAAAAGCAGTATCGGAGATAGTGGCATTCATTTTTTTCATGAAGCATGACGTATTAATCACTGAAAGAGTTTTTCTCCAGGTGAAAGCAATGTGGATTTGGGCAGCCATCAAATATATTGAAACAATTTAAATTGGGCATATTTAAGGCTGGGAGGTTTAAGGTTAAGAAGAAAAGTTGGAGCTGACAATAAGAAGGATTGACTAAAAAGTCGTTGCATCAGTCTATGAATGGTTGTCCAAAAGCGGTGAACATGAGGGCAGGTCCACCAAATATGGTATGTAGTGCCTAAGGCATTACAACCCCTATAACAGAGGGGTGAAATTGTGGGTTAAAAACTATGCAATCGCTGTGGGACTAGGTAGGCCCTATGAAGGACTTCTAAAGAAGATTCCATAATGGTGACCTGCCAACCGTCTTTGCTGATAGATGTGCAACAGTCAATCCATTTAGCAGGAGTGAGGGGAGAAGCAAAATCTCGCTCCCAAGCCGGTATAAAGTCAAATTTAACATTAGAAGTTGGGGCATTAAGCATACTGTAGGTAAATGAGAGGGAACCTTTGTCGGCTGCCCTAAGTAGACATAGTCTCTCAAAGCTGGTAGGGGAGATCTCCGGATTGAGCGGGGTGAAGGAACGTAGAAATGGAAAGACCTGTATAATCCAGAATACCTTTGAGGGAGGCTGGGAATATGTAGAAGCAAAGCATTCCTTCGTGCAAACCTGTCGGTTACAGAGAAAATCATTGTCTCCACCATACACCTCAGAGGATACGCCAGAAGGAAAGAGGGAGTTAAAAAACAACGGAACTAAAGGTGAAATCGGGCTTTGTAAGTGGTACTGGAATCGAACCCTCCGCCACAGATGCAACATGTAATCAGTCACGTTGGCAGCCATCAGAACAGAATGAGTTGCCGACAAGTAAGGCTTGTAGAGAGGTTCAGGGCCACCAGTGCTGATTCCAATGTCACCCATTGTGGACAGTCGGTTTCATTGTGTATAGCTCTGAGTTGGGAGAGTCTTGCAGCTAGATAATATTTATAAAAGGTGGGGGACTGACAACCCTCCCAGTCTTTTATGGAAATACATAACACTTCTGCGTATACGTGGTCGCTTATATGCCCAAATAAAATCAAAGATTGCTTTCTGTGTAAAATGAAAGCAGGAGAAACTAAGGAGGCAGGGGTCACTGGGGTTGGTAGAGTATAGAAGAAGTACGGTAGGGTGACCATCTTGACCGAATGGACTCTTCCTATCCAGGAAAGAGTGGGACAGTACCAAGCTATGAGAACTTTTATAAATTTCAGAATCAATGTGACATAGTTCCACATGTAATGAGCCTCTAGTGAATAACAGAGGTTAACACCTAGATAAGGTAAATATTTATCTCTAGCTTGAAAACCAAAATTTAAGGAAAACAGCTTAGTGCTGGCTGGAGGGACATTCCAGCGAAGAATTTCCAATTTAGAAGTATTAAGTTTAAGGCCTGATAATTGTGTAAAACGGGATAGTGTATTAATCAAGGTAACCACAGGGTTTTATGGGTTAAATAGTGGATTTCTGGCAAACTTGAACAGTCAAATCAATAAGAAAACCACAGAATGTATCTGGGTGTAGTCCCTAGGGTTACTATCGTGTGAGGAACATGGAAGTACTAATTGATTATATGAGTCTCATATATGTAACCCTTATGAGGCATATAGGGGTTAATGTGAGTTACTGTATAGGATGGCCTAATTGATATTAAAGGGGTTAGAAATCATGGCTGCTTTCTTCTCAGAAACTGACATTATGTCCGTTGGTTTCTTGGCAATGCTACAACTCAGTTCCATTTTAAATGAATGTGATTGAGTTGCACCATGGCCATGTGGCCAATGGACATGGTATAACATCCTGAGAAGAAAACAGCCATGTTTTCTAATCCTGGATAACCCCTTTAATGTTAACCTCATGAGCTTCACACTAGTATTAATAGACACCATCATGTGTTTCCATGTCTGCCAACTATCATTTACAGTGGGGAAAAAAAGTATTTAGTCAGCCACCAATTGTGCAAGTTCTCCCACTTAAAAAGATGAGAGAGGCCTGTAATTGACATCATACGTAGACCTCAACTATGAGAGACAAAATGAGAAAACATATCTAGAAAATCACATTGTCTGATTTTTTAAGAATTTATTTGCAAATTATGGTGGAAAATAAGTATTTGGTCACCTACAAATAAGCAAGATTTCCAGCTCTCACAGACCTGTAACTTCTTCTTTAAGATCTTTAAAAGGCTCCTCAGTCCTCCTCTAATTACCTGTAGTAATGGCACCTGTTTGAAATTGTTATCAGTATAAAAGACACCTGTCCACAACCTCAAACAGTCACACTCCAAACTCCACTATGGTGAAGACCAAAGAGCTGTGGAAGGACACCAGAAACAAAATTGTAGACCTGCACCAAGCTGGGAAGACTGAATCTGCCACCACTGATAAGACCACTGATAATCTTCCTCGATCAGGGGCTCCACATAAGATCTCACCCCATGGGGTCAAAATGATCACAAGAATGGTGAACAAAAATCTCAGAATCACACAGTGGGACCTAGTGAATGACCTGCAGAAAGCTGGGACTAACGTAACAAAGGCTACCATCAGTAACACACTACGCCGCCAGGGACTCAGATCCTGCAGTGCCAGACGTGTCCCCCTGCTTAAGCCAGTACATATCCAGGCCTGTCTGAAGTTTGCTAGAGAGCATTTGGATGTTCCAGAAGAGTATTGGGAGAATGTCATATGGTCAGATGAAACTAAAGTAGAACTGTTTGGTAGAAACACAACTCGTCGTGTTTGGAGGAGAGTGAATGCTGAGTTGCATCCAAAGAACACCATACATACTGTGAAGCATGGGGGTGGCAACATCATGCTTTGGGGCTGCTTCTCTGCAAAGGGACCAGGACCACTGTTCCATGTACATGAAAGAATGAATGGGGCCATGTATCGTGAGAGTTTGAGTGCAAACCTCCCTCCATCAGCAAGGGCATTGAAGATGAAACGTGGCTGGGTCTTTCAGCATGACAATGATTGCAAGCACACCGCCAGGGCAACGAAGGAGTGGCTTCGTAAGAAACATTTTAAGGTCCTGGAGTGGCCTAGCCAGTCTTCAGATCTGAACCCCATAGAAAAGCATTGTACAAACAATGCTACCTCTGTTGCCGCCCCTGCTACCTCCTGTGTCACCCCCTCTACCTCATAGATTGTAAGCTCTTGCGAGCAGGACCCTCAGTCCCAGTGTGTGAATTGAATATTTCTTTGTAATGTATCTTTTTTGTCAGTACTTGAACCCTACAAATTGTACAGTGCTGCGGAATATGTTGGCGCTATATAATTAAAATTTATTATTATTATTATTATCATTATTATTAAAAGCTTTGGAGGGAGTTGAAAGTCCGTGTTGCCCAGCGACAGCCCCAAAACATCACTGCTCTAGAGGAGATCTGCATGGAGGAATGGGCCAACATACCAACAACAGTGTGTGCCAATCTTGTGAAGACTTACAGAAAACGTTTGACCTCTGTCATTGCCAACAAAGCATATATAACAATGTATTGAGATGAACTTTTGTTATTGACCAAAAACTTATTTTCCACCATAATTTGCAAATAAATTCTTTAAAAATCAGACAATGTGATTTTCTGGATTTGTTTTCTCATTTTGTCTCTCATAGTTGAGGTCTACCTATGATGACAATTACAGGTCGGCCTCATCTTTTTAAGTGGGAGAACTTGCACAATTGGTGGCTGACTAAATACTTTTTTTCTCCACTGTATTTACTTCTGTACCTAGTGGTCGAGTACAGTAGCTCACTTCAAAGGCAGCTGCATCCTTCTGGGAACGCACCTACTGTACATGGTAACTTTTACCCACCTGTGTCTCCCATTGTAACAGTTGGTTACAAAGATTATTGTAGTCATTTTTGAATTATGTATGTAAACCCTTTTCGTATATACTGCACCATGGAATTAATGGTGCTCTAACAATAAATAAATAAATAATTAATATGGAGTAATGCACTTTAGATTTGGTGGTCAGTGGGTAATTTTCAGCAAAGACAGCGCCAGTAAAATGTCTGGTCAGTATCTTAACTGTAGGTAGTAAAAAATGAACTTGCAGAAACATATTTGGACAGCACATGCTGGGGAAAATTTACTAAGACGATTGCATCAGAACTAGCAGAAATGCTGTGTTTTACAGTCCTTGCAAAGTGGATGAGATTCTGGCTAATCCCATCCACATATTGTAGAAAAATAGCTGCAGTATACATGTTGAGATTTCAAAAACCGTTGCATTTTTGTAAATCGCAGTATGTCAATTATACCTATGGAAACACTGGCGTTTTCCGTATAGGTATAATTGAAGCAGAAAGTGAAAAGCATTGTGGGATAAACTGCAATGCGTTTCCACTGCGGTTTTTCCTGAAGCTCTTTTTGCTGCAGCTTGCTACGTGGGGCCTGAGCCTAAAGAAAGGTTTGGCTAAGTGGAGTCTGAAAATATGCCACATTTATGAATGATGTGTGACAGTTTTGGAGCTAAATAGTGACCTAAGGGAAGCCAACTATGATGTGGTGTAATTAAGAGAAAAGTGTTTTAACATGTCTATTCCGATGGACTAAGTCTGTCACACAGTATGCACCACTGGATTAAGTTTAGGCCATCTTCTACCTGTCTCATTTAGGGTTATACTGTCTTTATTTTACACAATATTAATAAATCTGTACCATTGTGTATATTGTTCAAACAGGTATGATGAGAAGGAGACAAGACATATAAGGAGGTAAAGTTTTGATAAATCTTTCTCACTAGGCTTACAATGGGAAAAATGTAAATTATTACAAACTAGATTTCTTGCATTTCATACAATAATTGGTATACAACACTGATCTAAAATAGTCAGAGGCCTAGTAATAAAATGCCAGGAATGGACTAGCTGTCTACTATAACTTTTATGCAGTGCTGCTGAAGATCTGCGGACTGCTGGTCACAGGTAAATGAAACCTTTTGGTTTTTATTCATGGTTTATAACTGGATTTCAAAAATATATTTAGTATTGATCTAACACAAAAGTAATGAACCATTTGGTGAACTTTGTGACTTCTGGTCATTATATGTAGAGCCTGTTTAGGAATCATTTAGACAACAATTTGTAAAAATACAATGTGAAGGATCTGGTACAATATTACTAAATAAAGTATTATTAGCTTTTCTGCTTCTGTGGTCATGTAGAATTTGTGTTACAAAAGTTCTATGAAGCCATTTTAACATTTGTACGTGCACATGTCACATATTATCACGACTGGTTTCTTCCACCACCAAAAGATAAAATACATACTCTTTTCCATCTCATTTAATTCTTTTTACTAACAAAAATCACAAATTTGGAAAAGTTCTCTCCAAGGATAAGCACACATCCTACGCTCACTGTAGGAAATGAAACTCAGACCTTTCTGTATCTTTACAAAGAACGCAACTCTAAATGCATAATTAACCAGGGCTAATGCAAATTCATAGATGTGAAAAATATTTTTCAGAAAAGCGCATAAACTATTCATCAAAGCACAACAAATGTGTCGGGAACTGCTTCAGAAAACATGACCAACTTGGCCCGTGTGTATGATCCTGTGAAAAGGGAGGTATAAGGAGGCACAGATTACCACTCATTCATAAACGGGTAATGAAGCAGAACTAAAATCACACGCATGCCATAACTCAAGAGCAAGCCATTTACAACTTCTTGGTGTCACACACTGAACAGCCTTGTTTCTATCGCATAATGAGGAACAGAGGTAATTATGGAGGGTGGGGGGTTTGGCCTCTGCGCACGCAGCAAGCTGTAATTGTACTGTAAGTTTCATTTTTCTAAAATTAATGTTCATTTAATGGGAACTGCATCCACATTTAGAATCTAGGTGATGGAGGGCACTCATCTTTCAGGCTTGGGAATTAATCCGTTTCACACATTACGGGAATTGTGGCAGACTGAATTTATATATCTACTTATTAAATTATAAAATGGTTTTAAAGACACAGCAGAACCTGCAGTTGTGATAATATGCTTGTTCTAATGGCAGTTAATACCAAAGAGGTATTCAGAGCTGCCAAAATTCATACTCCATATTATATATATTTGTTGTATTGTTCCCTATTTTCATACATTTAAAAGGGGGATGTCAGCTGAAGACTTGAGTGAATTGTAATTTCATTTATCCCCTCCATCAGCAGATACATGTGCAGTCGACTACAGTATGTTGAGCCCCCATGTGTCCTGAATGGTGAGAGTAAGTGGAGTAAGCTGTTGCCAGGCACCTCAGGTAGTAGTTCACCTCTCCTAAAAACAAAAGGATCAGGCATATTAAATACAGCAATCCAATCTTTTCTGCCCAACATCTGTCTTTGGACACCCCATCACACATTAGATGGTGAGTCAAAATTAATATATTATATCCAGCTCAGGCTACTGTACCTTGAAAGTCAAGAATATGAATATACAAGAATATACATCTGTAGTGTGATATATGTGAGCACATGTAGCTGAGGTAATATTTTTCTAACTAGTTAAAGCTGCATCATAACTTTATAATAACAAAGGGTCATCCCATCTAAATAATCGATTCTTAGGATGAACTTGCCCTACCAACTAATTGTTGTAACTACTATAGATCAGTCATTACTTATGTGTTATAGGACCCATTCAAACCAATGTCAAAACTATGTAATAAATGGTCATAGAGAGTCTTCCAGAGTGGGAGCCCGCCACTATAATAAGAATACACCCCAATAAGACACAATGAAAGGGGTTGCCCAGGTGCGAAAAAATCCTTTACGATAGTAAAGTAGGTTTAGATGTAGTCCTAGGTCAAATCACTGTAAGAAATTCAATATCCCAATGAGTTAACTAAGCACTGCTACATCTGTATATTAGGAGCTGAAACATTTCTGGGTCAAGAGTTCACAATACTCCTAGTAATAAGCTTTGCTCACCAAAGCATAGCTACATAGGAGAAGAACCTACTACTTCTCTTCTGAAATAAATGACTATAACATAAGAAGGTATATTCAGTGCATTTCCTTTTTTTGTGTTTTTCTCCTTTTCTCATCTATTGGTCTTGTCTCATGGGAAAATAAATATAAAGGTTTGCCAGTCCTCACTATGGCCTCAAGACAGATCATGACCTAAAGGTCGAAGGCGCGTACTTTACACAGGAGTTTGTTACACAAGGGAAATTATATGAGAGATTCCGCTCATTTTTAATATATTCAACAAGCATGGGTCTCTGATGTGCACAGTGTGTTCTAATCAAACTCACAGTAGTAGTGATAAAGCAGTACAGGTAAACTCACCGGAGGAGCTGGATTTGCACTCATTAGGGGTTATATGATCACATTTCTTTTTAACTATTCTACAATACAAAAAGAAATCTACTTTTGCCAAACTACAATAGTTCAGCTGCTGACTAGTGGGATGCCAACTGCTGCAGAATTCATAACTTTAACTTAAAATGTTAATCTAAAAGAGAAAAAAAAACACAGAATAAAAATACAATGTTTTTTACCAGTCTCTTTTTTATCACCTATGGCACACTTTGGACAGCAGACAAAAAGTCATACAAATAAAAAAGATATACCCCTTCAAAAAAAAAAAAAAAAAAAAAAAGGAAAAAAAAAAAAAATATATATTGTAAAATTCATAGAGAAATAGATTATGGATATTATAATACTGGTGTTTTTTTAGAGCTGTGGAGTGGATTGAACATTTTCCAAACTGCACATTTCTTTTTTTATGTCACATACACTTTCCATACATCATTGGAGCATGTATTAGACAAGTGATGCATAGAATGTACTTATCTTCAAAATACATTAATGTTAATGCACCTTAAAAACTGTTTTACATCAAAATATAAATAAAAATAGGTTCAGTCAGTAATATGTATCCATCTGAAACACATTCAAGTCAATGGTGCATTCCTTGACTATTCAATATAGTATATTCTGTATAAAAATATACAGCTAAAATGACCCCTAATGTGTATATCAGAAAAATAAAAATAAAATATATACAGAAAAAAAAAATGCAAATCTTGTATAGATATATAATATATAAGCCAACAGTGTGGTAGAAATGTATAAGCCTATTTAATAGTGCCATGAATTAATTATATAATACAATATCTGTACCCAGGTTACAGTATTCTGCATTTGTGATTGAAATCAATTCAAGTGAGCATTGTACAGAATGGCAATAAGCGAGCCAAAATAATCTCCCTCTTTTCTTGAAATCTCAGTAGCCTCATTTGCTCTCTGAAAGACACAATCAATTGAAGGACACATTTTTCTTCTCTTTGTTCTTTTCCATCAATTTTAATGGGTATAGAGCATCATTCAAACAAAATGTAATGGGACAAGAAGATGGATGAGTACATTTGAAAGTACCAGTCACGGGACAGAAAACATCCTGATGAGGTGAATATCAGCACTGGAGGGCTCAGCGGCACAACTCAAATAATATTTACAAAACACAACTCTATCTGTGTTACATGGTATGTGGAAATGCCATTGAGTTGTATTCACATATTTTATTTTCTATGCCAGTCACCATGCATAGAGGATTCAATGTAATTACAGATACAGAAGATGCAAGCGCAGGCAATGACTCAAGTCAATGTCTGTGAAAGCTTTAAAAATGGGGTTAAAGACAACATCCGCTCCTCTGCGTGGGAAAGGAATATATATGTGGGATATGGAAATGGTGCTAGACATTAAAACACTTAACGCTCCTGAAAGTTTATTAAGGCACAGGATATACACTGTGACTGTCTCTGTCATCCAGAGATTTGATATAAGTATCTGATAACTGGTCTACAGCCTGTGATCCAAAATATTTTATTTTGGGAAAAAATTTCATCTGAACTTTAAGTGCAGTAGATAAGCAGAACACTGAGTTATATAGGAACGGATGTAAACTATAAGTATTATTAGGGCATCCTTACAACTATTATGTACTACTGATCAATAGCAGAGTACTAGCTAGAATTTCCTTTACCTGGGGCAAAAAAATTTGGTTTGTTGGCTTAACCCTATGTTTAAGTATCCTGTTAAAGTCAGAATGGCTAGTTAGTGGCATTGGTCCTCTCCACCATGACACCCAACACAAAAGACACTTACTTTACTCACGGCATGAGAAGAGTTTTATTACTTTTTAGTAAAGGTATGTTAATGGTGTCCTGTTGATGGGGCATAGCTTGGGGGTGTTATTATTTTTTCAAAATTTTAGCCCCCTCTAACAATAACTGCAACATTTGATGGTAAAGTTACCACTTGGAAATTCACAGTTTATGATAAGTGGAATAACCAAGTATGGCTGCTCCAGTGTAAAGGTATTGCAAGAATTTGCTGTCATCTGCTAATAACCACGAGGTTACATTATATAAGGGTTTACTTGTGATATAAAAGTTAATGTTAATCATTGATTCTAGTATTAAACACCATTTACACTGCCAGAGTGTCAGGTTCACAAGTGCCTATTGACAATACAATGCGTCAATTGATGCTCATTTGCATTATGCCTTTTTTACATGTTTACACAGGGTGATTTGTTGCTGATAATCTTGCATCTTTTATACTGTATTAAAAAGTAAATGTTAATTTATCTGCTGATTGGGAGGTCAATTACATGGCCATATATCGTGAACAGGCGTTTCTATGAACACGTGTTCCCAATAACTTGTCCAATAATTGAAAAGTGTAAATGGGACTTAGCATTTTGATGTGGATCAAACTGCAGAGTGAAAACTATAGCAAAAAAAATCCGGTGTCTCATTTTGAAGGTTCAATTTTTTTTGTTCTAGGAATGCTCCTAAAATTACTTTTATGATAAACCATAATTACAGTTTCTCATGTGACAACTATAGTTGTGTTTTTTATATGGGACTTTAAATGCTACAGTTTTTCCCATTGTTCTCAATGGGGGTGGGGGTGGAAGAAAGCAACAAAAAGCAACAAGCCTTGAAAAATGTGCATCTTTCACATGTTTAGTTTTTAAAAATCTTATTAACATGGATTGCGCTGTTTTGGGTAATGCAGTGAAAGAGTTATGTAACTCCGGGGGAGTTTTAGTGAAAATGAGCAGAATGGAGCATAGCACTGACATCAAAAGCCAAGGTGAATGTCAATCAAGAAAGAATAGGTGTAATAAGCGATATGACTTTGACATTTCAGTGGTTCAGCGCTACCCCCATGACTAAAGGTATGCCATTCACATGTGAAAGCAAGGGCATGTTAGGAATACTGCTTTAGTATCATACCATCAGTTTAATCACTAAAAATATGACATATATCCTATAGATATCATTATATAATATACTGAATTATGAACTTTGCAGATTTGTGTTCTCAACTTAAGCATTTACTTGTATGCACCAGAATACACAGTGCCAGATGGGAGAGAAGCATATAAGGAAAAGATAGCAAACGGATGGAAATATCATCATAGCTGTACTGTACACAAACACAACAGATCTAGACTAAGCATTTAGTACATAAACCCTTACACTGATGTTCTTGCCATCTGGAGATAAAACTCATGCAACTACCTATTTATTGCTGTGGCAATGTTTTCTTGCAGAGAGCAGCAATTGCTCAGGTAAGTATATTGAGAACTAAATTTCCTTTTATACGTACTGTTTCTGTTTATTTATTGTTCTATTTATTGTTCTATTTAACATATTTTGGACACATAACGTAAACTTTAAATATTTAGCTTTGCAGGGTTACCAAAAAAAAAAACCCATATGGCTAATTTAAATATAGATTTATTCACCTAAACAAACTCTATGATTCGGATCCAAGGCTGTAAAATTGATGAATGCTGTAATTGATAGGAAGCTGGATTTTTCATAGTGGCTATTCTGAGTATGACCGCATTGTTCCTTTCAATTGTATGAATAGCCACCATGAAAATGTGGTGTTCTGAGCACTACACCACAATATTTTTACATCGCTTTTACAAGTGCGTGAGTGTCATGACTACTTTTAAAAAAAGCAGATTGGCGAGGGCGCTTAAAGTCTGGCACACACAACCTAAAATTGATGGCCTATTTTAAGGATACTCCTTTCATTTTAAGAACTTGGATAACCCTTTAGTGAGAGATCTTTGACAGTTAGACATGCCTCTACGATGCACTCAGAGACATTTTTCTCAGTTGACAGTTTTTGAGAGGGGGCACATCATTGACAGAAGCAGGCCGTTCTGACCAAGCAATTAGGGGGTATGAGGAGACGTGGTTAAATGAGGGAACACACATACAGCAAACAGGCTTTGGATGACCCAAACAGACTACCAGTAGAGAGGATCATTTGATCTGCCAAAAAACATTTGCAGTTCCCCCTGTTCCCTTATCCTCCATTCAGGCACAAGTGGCACCTATTATTATACACTTCCCCAACTGATGGTGTGATGATCTGGGGAGCACCTGCATATAATAGTAGTGATATAAGGGACACTAACTGCTCAGTGATATCCTGCAGCCACATTTGTTGCTTTTCATGGCAGGGCTTCCAACTGGCATTTTTCAACATGATAATACTCACCCACATGCTGGAATGTCTCAGCCAGATTACAAAACTTTCTTGGCCTGCCCAGTTGCTAGATTTTTATTGTCAATTGAGCATTTATTGGACCAGCTTGGATGCCAGATTTGGCAACGTAAAAGTACGCAGCATCTACAGGCCCAGCTGCAACATCTAAGGGCAAACATACCACAGGATATCATACAGAACCTGTATGCCTCTGTACCCAACCATATCTCATCTTGTATACAGACTAGAGGCAGCCCAACTGGGTACTAGAGACTCCTTTCATTTGTTTTGCCAATAAACTTCTTTCATTCTAATATTGTAGTCACTTACATGTTTCATTACATTCACATATATAAAAGCATCATTTAATTCCAACAACTCCTTTTGGTGCATTACTGTTTTTTTTTAAATGAGTTTATTTGGTCTTTCTATGCATAGAAACATCATAGACTTCTAGTCATGGGTCCTGTTCTATTAGTGACTGACAGTCCTCCATGTCTGCATACTGATATACTGTAGCTGTCAAACACTGAAACGATCACCCCATGACTAGATGACTGTTTCAAAGCACAGAAAGAGCAAAGAAACAGTAGAAATGAATAGATTACAGGGTGCACTGAATATTTTCCAGCATAGCTATATATCAATCTGCTTGGCTCCTCTTATTATATAACATTATACCTGCAGATTTGACTGCATTTTCATGATGACAGATTCTCTTAAACATAGTTTGGTGGAGTGAACTTCTTGGGGCTACTGTGACTAATACAGGTAGGACAGTACTGTCGATAATATTGTTAAAGCCCACTTGGGCTTTTCTCAGCTATTTGTTTGCTATCTGTCAGAAGAATGGACAAACAGAGAGCTAAAATAGCAGACACCAATGGAGCCCTTGGGCCCCCTTTGACATTAATGAGGTCCATTGGGTGTCCGATGCTTATCTGTTCTTTATACCTGAAATCATACTTCAGAGTCAGATGCAAAATGTGCTGCATCTATAATGGGGCTATTAACAGCATAAAAACTGATAGGATACCAAATATGAAGATTTAAACAGCTAGAGAACAGTTTGCCAAGCAAGACTCTGCAGACCCTCCAACTTTTGATGAAAATTCAGATGCCCTTTAAGTTAATCTATGTACTTTTTTCACCTTTTCTTAAAATATCTCTTAGTGCCATATTCCTGAGAATATTACCTTTTCCATTCCCCACTGGATAGGAGCGCAACTGATTATTCATTGCATCCTACCTAAGAAACTGAATCTTCCCTTTTAACCAGGCACTAAGCTACCCATTAACTCCCACTCATGGACAAAGCTCAAAGAAATACTAGGACATACAACCCAGATACTTGGTGTAAGAGGGGGAGCCAAACAGCCACTTTTGTTTTTGCAATTGGTCATGGTATTTGAATGCAGAACTAGGGCAGTGAACTGAACCTTTGCCTGGGGTGAAAAGTCTAACTATGGCTTTCCTATCTCTTCCTACTCAAACATCCTCAAAATGTTTTTTTCCATCTCAACAAGTCATGGCTGAGATGGGAATATGCTGCTGGATGCCCTGAGCACCAGACTGTGAGTTATGGAAACAGCTGGAAACAGCTAAGCAGACTGTCCTACCCTATTTCTGTGACTCTAATAATAGTGAATGTCGGCTCTAGAAACAGAACAGCGAGTTATGCTGCTTCTGTAACTCTGGAGTTCTGGAAACAGTGTACTTCACTGTGATACATTGTTCCTGTAACCCGCATACACTTTTATTGGATTTACTGAAATAGCGTATCACAGCCTGCTCAGTTGTTTCAGTAAATCCAGGCCACTGCATTCAGACGGACTGGGACTAAGGGACCCATTATTGAGGAAGGTGTGAGACCTGTATCTATCAGATATTTATGGTATATCCTGCCAAAAAAGAGCTTCTAATGGTAAATAATGCAATCATATTTGTACTACTTGACTATTAGTAATACATTGGTAAACTACCGTATGTAGATGTGGTAGTGGGGATAATCAGATTTTAACATGCAGTATCGTATCACAAATGACACCTGCTTCTCTCTTTTCAAAAATAACAATGCTATAGGCCACCATGATTTATATTTGCACTTTTTATACTTGACCCACAGTCTTTATTAGATAAATACTGTATAATTTGTTTTTCATTAAAAGTTTTGATAGCTGAAGTTTATACCAGCAAATAAAGTAAAACACACTTATGTGTCATATTCCACAAATGTTTCACATCCACCAGCATTTCTTTCTATTGTTTACTCAATACATTGTAACCTTACATTTGGCCAAGACCTCGATTTTATTTCACCTTCTGCCAGTAATGTATCATTTATTGTTTTATCAATAATTTTTAAAAGTATTTTCTATTTTAATTGCAATATTGTATTTCATGTTTTTTGTCCACAGAGCTATCACATACAGTGCTGGCTAAAAGTATTGGCACCCCTGCAATTCTGTCAGATAATACTCAATTTCTTCCAGAAAATGATTGCAATCACAAATGCTTTGGTAATAATATCTTCATTTATTTTGCTTGCAAAGAAAAAACACAAAAGAGAATGAAAAAAAAGTCAAATCATTGATCATTTTACACAAAACTCCAAAAATGGGCCGGACAAAAGTATTGGCACCCTCAGCCTAATACTTGGTAGCACAACCTTTAGACAAAATAACTGCGAACAACCGCTTCCGGTAACCATCAATGAGTTTCTTACAATGCTCTGCTGGAATTTTAGACCATTCTTCTTTGGCAAATTTCTCCAGGTCCCTGAGATTTGAAGGGTGCCTTCTCCAAACTGCCATTTTGAGATCTCTCCACAGGTGTTCTATGGGATTCAGGTCTGGACTCATTGCTGGCCACTTTAGAAGTCTCCAGTGCTTTCTCTCAAACCATTTTCTAGTGCTTTTTGAAGTGTGTTTTGGGTCATTGTCCTGCTGGAAGACCCATGACCTCTGAGGGAGACCCAGCTTTCTCACACTGGGCCCTACATTATGCTGCAAAATTTGTTGGTAGTCTTCAGACTTCATAATGCCATGCACACAGTCAAGCAGGCCAGAGGCAGCAAAGCAACCCCAAAACATCAGGGAACCTCCGTCATGTTTGACTGTAAGGACCGTGTTCTTTTCTTTGAAGGCCTCTTTTTTTTTCCTGTAAACTCTATGTTGATGCCTTTTCCCAAAAAGCTCTACTATTGTCTCATCTGACCAGAGAACATTCTTCCAAAAAGTTTTTGGCTTTCTCAGGTAACTTTTGGCAAACTCCAGTCTGGCTTTTTTATGTCTCTGGGTCAGAAGTGGGGTTTTCCTGGGTATCCTACCATAGAGTCCCTTTTCATTCAGACGCAGACGGATAGTACGGGTTGACACTGTTGTATCCTCGGACTGCAGGGCAGCTAGAACTTGTTTGGATGTTAGTCGAGGTTCTTTAGCCACCATCCGCACAATCTTTCGTTGAAATCTCTCGTCAATTTTTCTTTTCCGTCCACATCTAGGGAGGTTAGCCACAGTGCCATGGGCTTTAAACTTCTTGATGACACTGCGCACGGTAGACACAGGAACATTCAGGTCTTTGGAGATGGACTTGTAGCCTTGAGATTTCTCATGCTTCCTCACAATTTTGCTTCTCAAGTCCTCAGACAGTTATTTGGGCTTCTTTCTTTTCTCCATGCTCAATGTGGTACACACAAGGACACAGGACAGAGGTTGAGTCAACTTTAATCCATTTCAACTGGCTGCAAGTGTGATTTAGTTATTGCCACCACCTGTTATGTGCCACAGGTAAGTAACAGGTGCTGTTAATTACACAAATTAGAGAAGCATCACATGATTTTTCAAAGGGTGCCAATACTTTTGTCCAACCCCTTTTTTATGTTCGGTGTGGAATTATATCCAATTTGGCTTTTTGACAATTATTTTTGTGGTTTTCCATTGAAGACAAATTAAATGAAGATATTATTACCAAAGCATTTGTGATTGCATTCATTTTCTGGAAGAAATTGAGTATTATCTGACAGAATTGCAGGGGTGCCAATACTTTTGGCCAGCACTGTATCTTGCTGGCTCAATAAAGCACTTTACATGCAGCAATAACTTTACAGTATCTTTAGAAGATTAGATACTAGTGCTTGTCCATGGTTTACTGTTTTGTTCCTTTGTGCATCAAATATTGTATAGATACTTTAAAGTCAGTGTACACATTTAAAGCAATCTAAAACCTTCAACAATAATGTAAAGGTTTAATACTTTCCTTAAGTAGTGATTGTTCACTAAAATTAAATACTACTGTATGTCTCTTAGAATGCCATTATGGTATCAGTAATACTAGATAGGTAACTAAAATGTACCTCTATAAAAACACCGGGACGGGGGCGGGGGGGGATTAAACCTGACCAGCAATTTACACATGGAGGATGCACCTAATTTATGAAGAGGTTCACACCTTGTCATAAATTAGCACATCCTCTGGAAGTCCATGTGCCTAGTCTGAAGTCTACGCCAGGTCATTTATGGCAGAATACTAGCATAAATGATGGTAAGTCTGTCAAAGGTGATGGCCATGCCACCTTTTTCAGAAAGTGGCAGGGTCAGTATAAAAACAACAATTTTTGTCACAAGTGGTCATTTTTTTATGTAGGGACATAATCGATCTCCTCTATAGACTTTATTTTTATTATTATTACTAAGCACATACTGTACATGCATTATCTAATGTCTACTTATACTTTATAGCTTCGTTTTTAATAAAACCTATTGATGATTATCTCCTATATATTAAACTACACAAGAAAGTCCTACTCAGCCCTTGAAACACTCTAACATTCCTTGGAGATTTAACTGAATAAAATGAGAATTACGAAACTTGCTTTTTGCAGTATGTTATTTCTTACAAAAAAAACTGATTATGAATAATCCTAAACTGCTCTATGGAACACAAGCCAATGTTCATCAGTCTGTGTCAGTCTTCATCTGTTCTGTCATGATCATTCTTTTCTTATCATTGAGGTCAGTGGGTGGTGGATTGAAATAACTGATGCACAATGATGCCAAAATGTCATCCCAGCCTTCATTAGGTTTCTATAGAGATTGGAAGGCGAGGGTGGGTAATCTGGATATTTAGAAAAAGAGGGCAATAGCCCCTCATGTTGTGAAGTTAAGAATTGTCAACATAAAATGTACAGGGAAATTTATAAAAACTAGAGATGGATGAACTGATTTGTCACAAACCAGGTTCGACCCAAATATTCCAAATTGTTCGGTTTGTTACAAAACCAAAAAAAATTGGTGATTCGTCTTGGAAGAGCTAAAATGGCTGCCACCACATATATTGCACAGTTAAAATACAGAAGAAACTCTTGATATCTTGTGAGTCACTAGCACGTTCTGGCACCACCTGGCAGCCTCTCAGCCAATAGCCAGCGGTGGATACAGTGCTAATGTCATACACAGTATACACTGTGTTTCAAATTATTATGCAAATAATATTTTCTCATATTTTCCAAAATTACCTATATGAATTGCAGTCATTGTAATTTTCCAGTCATCAACTATTCGAGTATAATTGAAAGGTTTTTGAACAAACTGCCTATGAT
Source organism: Leptodactylus fallax (assembly GCA_947044405.1). Taxonomy (NCBI): domain Eukaryota; kingdom Metazoa; phylum Chordata; class Amphibia; order Anura; family Leptodactylidae; genus Leptodactylus; species Leptodactylus fallax. The sequence goes on from CAMRHE010000036.1 coordinate 8,303,652, forward strand.
AACAGTATATTTAAAAAAAAAAAATAAACACTCAAAATGCATATTTTAAATTATTATGCACAGCAGAATTTGCAACCTTTTCATTTTTATTAAGAACAAAAAAATGGTCATTGTGAAATTATAAGCATTAGCAGGTTATTACAAACTGAAATCAAACAGTTTTCAAGCCAAAACTTTATTCGAGGTGATTTTACATTTGCACATAGGACCCCTTGTTCGAAAGAAGCTTCTGAACTCTCTCGTCCATTGAATTTGTCAGTTTTTGGATCGTTTCTGCTTCAATTGTTTTGCATGAGGACAGAATACCCTCCCAGAGCTGTTGCTTAGATGTGAACTGCCTCCCGCCATCATAGACACTCCTTTTGATGCTCCAGAGGTTCTCAATGGGGTTGAGGTCAGGGGAGCATGGGGGCCACACCATACGTTTGTCCCCTTTTATGCCCATAGCAGCCAGAGATGCAGATGTGTTATTTGCAGCATGAGACGGTGCATTATCATGCATGAAAATGATCTTTCTGCGGAATGCATGGTTCTTCTTCTTGAACCATGGCAGGAAGTGCTGTTTGAGAAACTCCACATACATTATGGAGTTCATCTTTACCCCTTCAGGGATCCTAAAGGGGCCGACAATCTCTCTCCCCATGATTCCAGCCCAAAACATTACTCCACCTCCTCCTTGTTGGCGCCGTAGCCGTGTTTGCATGGGGTGTCCATCAACAAGCCATCCTCCACTCCATCCATCTGGACCATCGAGCGTTGCACGGCACTCATCGGTGAACAAAACAGTTTTGAAGTCAGTCTTCATGTATTGTTTGGCCCACTGGAGCCGTTTCTGCTTGTGTGCAGTGGATAGAGGAGGTCGAAAGGATGGCTTACGCACAGCTGCAAACCTCTGAAGGACCCTGCATCTTGTTGTTTGGGGGACGTTGGAGGCACCAGCAGCTTCAAAAACTTGTCTGCTGCTATGACAAGGCATTTTTGAAGCTGCTCTTTTAACCTGACGTAATTGCCTGTTGGAAAGAGTCCTCAATTTTCCCTTATCAGCACGCACACGTGTGTGCTGTGAAGCAGCTACATACTTCTTGATTGTGCGATGATCATGATGAAGTGTCTTGGCAATGTTGATTGTAGTCATGCCTTGACCTAAACCCTCCACAATTTGTTGCTTCTCAGCAGCCGACACATCCTTTTTCTTTCCCATTTTGGCTGAAAATGTAGGCTGCTTAATAATGTGGGACAGCCTTCTTAAGTAGTCTTGCCTTTAATTGGACACACCTGCCAAACTAATTAGCACAGATGCCTGCAATTGCTTTCAGTGATATAAAGAGCCCTGACACACATCACCATTAATGAGTTTAACTGACAAACAAAAAAATTCTTACCTTATCACTCCTAAACACTTTTTGCATAATAATTTGGAACACAGTGTATAAGGTTGTGTGGGCTGAAACACAAGGTATATCAGTGATGGTGGAAGTAGGGGATGAATGTGTTATTCATCACTGCATGATACAGAGCACCGAGTGCTGCTTAGCTTGCAATACAGCTACGTGTAGGAGAATTAGTACACATTTTAGTCAGATTTAATCAATTACAGGCAGATTAGTTATAGAAATCATAGATAGGAGTGAGGGATTAAATATACGTGCTGTGTGAGCCTGACTGCAGCAGTAATACAGGCAGACAAAGGATAGTTAACCCTTTCATTGCCAATCTAATTCTGTCTAAGTTTTGCAATAGAACAGATGGATCTGTCCACAAATTCTTTAAAATAGTTTTTACTGACAAAGTCAGTCCTGTTAGAGAACAGTCTTTTCTTAAGGGTTTTTGGGCAAAAGTTTATTTATTTCTTTTCTGTTAAATACATACAAACTATTGTTCTTACAGCAAAAGAATGATTGCATCTGCACTAATCTGAAAAAATCTCAATCTCTTAAGTGTTTTTCTGTTGCTAACCCGATAAATAGTCTCATAGCTTGTGAACAAATCTCTGTTATTTAAGGGAAAAACCATACTACCACTCATGCTGCTACAGCTACCACCACTGCCACCACTCAGCCATACATATCCATCAGCCTGGTCCATCACATTCCACTATAACACTCTGTTGGTGCCACAGTGTTGGCATCAAAAAACCATTTGGTTTGGTTTCGCATTTGCTCCCATAAAGTGATCATTTTTAGTGCCTTTTCAACTAGACAAACAGCTACTAATTTTTCTCCCAAATAACTTACAAGTCATCAAAATGGGATAATTTTTCTAGAAAACCATTGTTTTTTGAAATATAACCACCATGTGTGTCTACCCCCAAAAAAGGATAATTTTGGAGCATTTTAAATGTTAAAATGTGTAAAAGTTAGTGTCAGCGCAGTGTATGGCTAAACTAGAGTTTGTATCCACAGCTTAACATCCATTTTTTTTTAATAGACATGCAGGTGAATCTCAATAAATTAGAATATTTTTGAAATGTTCATTCAGTTCAGTAACTCAGTAATTCAATTCATAATCAGCGTCTTCCATGATTGTGTGTCCTACTGAACCAGCCTGAGGGACCATTTAAAGGCTTAGGAAACCTTGGCAGGTGACACACTGAATTTACAATACTGAACTTTTTTACAGTATTCTAATTTTCTTAGATTTGGATTTCATTACCTGTAATGCATAATCAACATTTACAGAAATAAACACTTGAAATAGAACACTCTGTGTGTAAAGAATCTAGAAAATATAAGAGGTCACTTTTTTAATTTAATTACTGAAATAAATAAACATTTCAAAGATATTCTAATTTATTGAGATGCACCTATATATGTCACTTTCACTTTGACATAACTTCGGCTGTGTTTACCTTAAAGAGCTAGAAATTGGATAGAGACCCATGAACCATCACAATGTTATACACTATGTTTTAAGCCAATTTAAGCTGTGGTTCATAATGAACGTGTTCAACCTGAAACAAATCTTGGTCCTAAACCACCCGAACCCGAAATAAAGTCATGAGAGGTTTGCTCATCTGATCATTTTTATTGATCAATAACTGATTCAAATGAAAAGTTAAGTAGTAGTTCATAGCAGCTAGTCACAATTCACCAGAATTTCACCAACATTTTTGTGCAATTTTGGCTGCTAGTAGAGCAGACCTTCTTACATAAGTCAGTATATTTTGCTGATCTACTTTAAAGCATCAACATATGTGTTTAAATATATCAAGGAGTTTGTCCAAATGTGAAAGGCTTTTATATAGGATATTAGACTCATTTTACTCAGACTTGATGCATGAACTATGTATAACACACATATAGTGCATGAATCTTTGATACTTAGAATAATTCATTTAAAATGTCATGTAACAAATCAGTATAAAGTAAGTGGCATCTACAATAATTTTGTATAGGTGACAAATTTTATTTTTTATTGGTGTACTGTATGTGTGTGCAGGGGGTGGGGGTGCTTTTTCTGCTTAGTGTTTTGTTTTGCACATGTTTCTTAAGTTACTTCAAGACATCTTGAAGTGAGTCTAACACCATCAAAACCACTTACATGCTCTTGTAGGGTCTGTTAGTGGAATATAGAACAGAGTACAGTCCTACTGCTAACAAAATTAACTTTTAATCCATATACAAATGAGCTGTATGCCTGCCAGACCACCTGTTTTCACCTGTGGTTCTGGACATCGAGACCTGTCAATCTTTTTGTGAGGTGGTGGAACTAGGAGGTGGCCAGAGCCAAAAATGGTTGCTCTGACAGCCACAGCCATGTCATGGGTGCACCAAACAGCTTAATTTTCTACAGCAAGATGGCATTTTGACACAAAAAGGTACGCTCACTATGCTGCTAACAGCCCCTAAAACAGCATATAAGTGGTTTAGAAGTGATGGTGGCAGTGGTTATGCAAGATACGAGTAACTGGATACATAATACTGCAACTAAATAACTGATTAAGAGTTAGAAAAAATATTACAGAGGCAGCATATAAGAAATATAGCCTAATGAAAACATTTAACAACTCTATAGGTAAATTTTACATTCTTTAGTATATAACTGCACATGCAGTATAAATTATGCATTCAGAATTAGCCAAGCAAATGTACATTGGAGAATAGGAGACATGGTAGTGACTTCTTCCTTGGATCAATTCATTTTAGTTGTTAATCTCACACCCACAGCTCTGCTTGTGTGGACAAAGTAAGTGTTAAGCAATCCTGATATTTCAAACTAAATATTGACATGGGGTTTAAGAAAGCCACATCAAAAGACTTTATTTTAGGTATAGTACTAGTTTGAGCAATCTATGATGGGTGTCATAAACGGCTAAATGCCTCACCTACACCAATTATCCATCAGAAGTCTGCTTGTGGATCAAATCCCTACAGTTGGAAGTCTAATCCGTATTTTTTTTTTTTTTTGCAAACAAAAAGGAAGTTGTTTATTAGATATACAGATCTAGCATCGTTTAACTCAACTTTCTGTTATTGAAAACCCATTGAAAGAGTTGAGTTAACACACTGCGCCACAGTGTTGTTAAAATGTTTTCAGTCATGTTAACCTTTGCTACATCTGTACATCATTTGCTAGTAAAGGGTTAATATTAATCAGGTTTTACAACATTATCTCCTGGCTGTAGTGTAACTCTTTATGAGATATTGAAATAGTTTAGGGTGAGCATCCAACTATTTTTTATATGTCTCTCATATAGTTAGAAGCAAAGGCAACATCCATCCTTGGCCCCTTCTTCACACAATGATGACTAACATTTATAACTTTTCTCATACAAGGGACTGAAAGCCCGGGGTGGATTGTGGAGTAGGGGAGTTCATGACTGCCATACGGGCTCTCATCTCCAAGACCCCCCCTTCCCCAGGGTCAGTTGTTTTCACAGCCAATTTACCTATCAGTATATTTTTTCGTATGTGGGAGGAAACCATACAGAGTACATACAAACTCCATGTAGATGTTGCCCTTGGATGAAATGTTCTTTACCATGAAATGTAGTGAAGAGCAATGGGATACTCATGTCTCCTATACTAGTGAAAAGTTGGGGTACTAGTTGGGAGAGGGAGCTCCAGCAATCCAACAGTTATCAAATATATAAGCAGGTAGAGACAGGACTGTGGCAAAATGATGCTCAACATGGCCAACACTGCCCTCTGCGATGGCTTACGTGTCTAAACTGTTCAGGCCTCATAAAACTGTCTCCCAGACACTGTCCCGTGCAGATTATCTAGTGTCTTCTACCTGCAAAGAAACTATATACATGACACCTGACTTCTAACTGTAGCCTCCTGTTTATTGCAGCAGGTCTTCAGCAGATGTGGAATGTTGAGGGTTAGGGTAACTGTGTAGACATACAGGATGCAGCAATGTACAGCATGCTTCCATTGTCGTGAGGGATGCGCCGCCTATAACCACAGAACCTATACTTCTGCTTACCAAGTGTGCGCTAGAGGTGTACCGGTTTGCTGAACCAGTACACAATCTAACATGAAACTAGGATGCACTTATTTGCAGGTGATCCCTATTTGCAACGCTAAACTCTTAGTCCTGCTTTTACACCACTTCACTGCACGTAGTCCACTCTTGGCTTAACTCTTCCCATACCTGTCCCATCAAGTCACATGATCTGAATGGGGAAATAGCCAACTGTTTAAGGTATGCACCCACCCCACCTTACAGGTATGATAGTTCTTGCTAGTTTACTGCACATACAGCATAGAAGCTGCAGATGTAAAATGGGATATTTTTATTAAAACTAAATGTGAAATGTACTCCTTTATGACATGTCACTTGTAATTATTAATTCAGTAAACTCACTAGTCCATGCAGGCTGCTTCATAATACAGTTTATAGGTACTAACCTACTTATCTTCATTTATCTGTCATTTATCTGTTATTAATCCATTACCATGACAGAATGTCCATGTAAATAGAATCCTATAAGTGACTTAATTGCTGACAGTGACATTCGATTGGTCTTGTAAAGAGCTGCAGGCAAGTTTTAGTCAATATTCCAACAAAGTCTCATGTTGGAAGTCCTCAGATGAATGGAAAGAATCACAGTAAAATAATCTGTGAATATGTGATCATTAACCAGAATTGTCTTATTCTGGACAATACACTCATTGTGAAGTACATGATCCAGTAGAACATCAGGTGCTCATGTAGATACTCAATAGATTACATTACATTACAATTTCAATTCAGTTTATGTTGTATTAATGGGTATAAAATATTCTGTTATGATGTCTGAATAAATAAATGTACCCTGTTCCTACAGGCTCTGCAGTATCTAAAAATATATTTTTTTCTGCAGACCCCTGAAACAAACAGTCTCTAAAGAAAATGGGGGGTGATTTCCACATAATGTCTTCCCTTTTTGGCTGATACACAGTTTAGGGCACAGGTGTCAAACACAAGGCGGCGGGCGGGCCCGGCCCGCCGCCTTCTGTTATCCGGCCCGGCACTTATCTGGCCGGCATTTTTTATTGTCTATGTAATGTAAACCAGCCCCCTGGTTTACAAGACCTCTGCATGTCAGCGCAGGAGGCGATACAATGACGTCATCGCGCCTCCTACGCTGACACGCAGACGTCGCGGACAAGAAGAAGAAGAGGAGGAGGCGGCGGCTGCATCAAGGCATCGCAGGTAGGTGAAGATAAGTTTTATATATATATATATATATATATATATATATATATATATATATATAAATAGGTCGTTGCTTGCTGGAGTATCCCCGGCACGTAACGGCCTATTTACTTATTGATCCCCGCTGCTGGTCATACTGCTATGGGATGCAGAAGCGGCTGTGTGCAGGAGCGAGGATGGTAAGTGAGGCCGCGGCCCGCGAACCCCATCAAATACTACTATTATTATACTCCGGGGTCTTTTCAGACCCCGGAGTATAATAATCGGAGACCCAGGGGAGGTGATAAACATAAAAACCAGTGTTACTCACCTCTCCGGCGATCCGATGTTGCTCCCAGCCGGCTTCGGCCTTCTTTGGTGACGTCCCAGGCGTCACGTGAGCCAGGCCAACGTTATTATGTCGCGACGCCGGTCTCTGCGACATTGAAGAAGGCCGAACGCAGGGAGCGCACCGGGGCCCAGGTAAGTAACACTGGTTTTATGTTTGTCACCACCTGGGTCTCCGATCATTATACTCTGGGGTCTGAAAAGACCCCAGAGTATAATAATAATTCATGGGTGGGTCACTATGGGACATAATACCATGTGCAGGGGCCACTATGGACTATAATACTGTTTGCAGGGGCCACTAAGGAGCATAATACCGATTGCAGGGGCCACTATGGAGCATAATAACGTGTGCAGTGGCCGCTGTGGAGCGTAATACCGTGTGCAGAGGCAACTATAGAGCATAATACCGTTTGCAGGGGTAAACAGTATTTGTATAGTGCTTAATTTTTGATATATTCAGAAAAGGATGAGGATATTATGTAACATGCCAATGTCTTAGGTTTTAACAATACATTATGTTCTTCCTGGTTGCCCTCAAAGGGCTGATTGTAACAGTAGTAATGTACAAATGTAACTACTCCTTAATAGCTCGCTTAACTGTTAAGGAGAAGTTACTTTTATACATGTGTAAAATAATCTTGGCCCTTCAAGGTACCCCGTGAGGCTGAAGTGGCCCCCGGAGAAAATGAGTTTGACACCCCTGGTTTAGGGGGTAAAGTTTGGTTCATGATAACCTATTGCTGACAGAGGGGACAGAGTACGGATGAGGCCCCTTTAGAGTACAGTTGTCTTATGCTAAATATACATTTTAGTTTAAAGGGGATTTCCTGGACTAAGAAAAAATGATTAAAGGTAGGAAATGCTTTTTATATGAATGAATGGACAAACATAACTGAGTACCTTTATGAGTGTTTGGACCATGCTGGACCAACCCCCGACTCATCCTGGCTGCTCTAGTAGTTGATAAAGTTTAGACAAATGCTGGTATCATCAGTAATGATATCACATTTATAGTGGGTGTGGCTAACAGCTGAAGTCATATGCACAATGGACAGCACATGATCAGGACCACTAAGGAAGTAATTGTAACAAGGACTGAGTTGCTCACACAATTTTGTAAAATGAAAAGAAAAATTCATTTCACAGTTTATGGTTATCCAAACCTGACATTTTTGACGGACCAACAGACCATCTGATGTGTATGGGGTACTTCTGAAACTCTCTGGACAGCAGACGGGCTGTTGGATTTTAACATGCTACATTCTTTTCTTCTCGGGCAGAAAAGTCTTGAAGTCCAGCAGAGGAGTCTAATATTGGCATACGGTACTCTCCTTTCACAATTCAGATATACTCAATAGTATGTATTGTTTCCATTACATAATTGATTATAGCTGATCATACCATGTTGAAAAGAAGTAGGCAAAAAACCCCAATGATTCCAAATCTTTCAATGACAATGAATGCCTGGATCAATGTCGCTTTTCCAGAAATCTAATGCCTATAGTTTGTAATATTACAGTTTTCTGAAAAGGCATCCAGGCCCCTTTTAAACTTGTTCAATGAATCAACATCACACCATTTTGAGGCAGTGGGTTCCATAGTGTCACTGCTCTTAAAATAAAGAATCCCCATTTATGATGATGGTGAAAGCTTTTTTTCCTTTAAATATACAGGATGCCCCCTTGCCAGGCGTACAGGCCTAGGCATAAAACAGTCAATCATATGATCTTTGTACTGTCTATTGAAACATTTGCACGTTGTAATTAGATCACCTCTAAGCTGTCTTCTAGGTCTGGAAGTTCCACCCCACTTGTTAGGTCCTGCACTAATTGTGAAAGTTAATTACCTTTGTTTGACTTGCAGGATTCTACCTCCCGATTTATATCAGCAAGACTGGAATCCCTATAATAATTACTTTGTTATGCTTTGCTGCCTCATCTATTTGTTGTATTAGTACATTTTTTTGCTTCTTTCATTATATTGGAGAATTATAACCAGGCCTTATTTGATTATTCTTCTATACATTATATCTTTTAAATGTTCATATTGAGGAGGAACTTTGTGGATTTTCTTGTAGGCCATGAAGATCCCCAATCTCATAGACAGATCTGTTTTTTTATAATTATTATTCAGGATCATTTTAAGAAGAAAATGAAAAAAATATTTTTAAAAAATCATACCCAACTGGTGAATACTCTCTGCAATTACCCTGCTAAATGTCCAAGGTGAACTCTCCTAATCAAAACATTACCTGCCAAGATATCTCTCCTCATCAGTAATCATTTGCTAATTAATGTATCCAATTAAGGGCATCATGCATCCATGACCCCCTTCAGTTCTCCCTTGGATTGGAGACAATGCTACTTTTTATATACTTCTTAGACATAGGAATTACAGTGTATATGGTTTGGATGATAAACCTGGTCTGGCATTCAGGTTTAGATTCTGGCAACTGTAGTCTAGCTAAACCCTGGCTGGGTGACATTTCTTTCATTCACAGCCCACTGCAGCCTGTGCCAGCCACTGTCTCATGCCAATAGAAGAACTCTTTAACTGCCAATACAAAATAAGTAATAGTAAATACATTACTTGAGTGCTTGTATACACCGGAAAAGATATCTGCGGTAGATAGATAGATTCTCTTTTGGAAGACTATAATAAATACAAAATCAAAAAAACTGAAATACTAAATATTTATTGATATTCAATTTTGTCAAGTGACAAGTTCAAAATTTAGTTGCTTTCTTTACTGGAAATAAATATGAAAATAATTTTTAAAAATCAGCTTCTACCAAATAACAAAACCTAATAACCATGTCATAGACATCAGGTACCTTTTATGTTTGGTAAAGCCATGTGCCACGTAGACTGTGACTGCTATATGTGCACACCATACAGACAGCTCACATTCTATAGAGTCTCTCTTGCCAGTGGTAGCACAGAGGTGTATTGTTACATAGAATGTTACGTCAGACACAGCCTTTTGTGGATTCATTTTGTGTGTGTAATTACTTTAACACACTGTAGAGAATGAATCTATCACTGGGCATTATTCGGTTTAGAACGCTGCCTTTCACTGGCATGACTTCTGTACTCTTCCTGTTTTATTCAGGGCTGCTCGTGCAGATCCAGCTGCGTTTCTAAATAAAGAGACTGACTGATTTGAAAGGCTGTCCTGGAGGAACAAAACACGGGTCACCAGCAGTAGCAATACCTGGAGCCTCACGTGGATTCAATAGAGGCTTGAAAACAAAGCGGAGTGATACACACTTGACCCTAGGTATACCAGCTATGATAAACGTAAGCAACAATTGCACCTGTACATAAAGGCAGCACAACTGTATTCTCCAATGAGCCTAACTACTGTAATTTCATATACACAGTGATGAATGAATTCCTGGTGTATAATTAAGGGAGACATGTTGCCTTTTATTTGCATATCTTCCAGTATTTCTTCAATAAAGACAAACAATTAACTGGGAAAATTGGCTCCCAACCAGTAGTTTACTTCTTATATACCTTACCAACAGCTGGGCACAAAGGAAGATAAAAAGTCATAAATGAACACCTGCCAGTCTCCACCTTGGGATTTAGCCTGGACTATAAAATAGAATTTGCTGTACTTTTGTTCTTGTCATTCGCTATCTGCATCCCTCTACGCCTTCACAAAATGAGTTTCTAACTTTCCACCATTCACGGGTTGTAAGGACATATGATGAAGGCTGGATAAAACATCAATTATCTCATGTGTAGTGAACTATGAGAAATGCAAGCACTGGCTGTTAGCAGATTTGTTATAAGATGATCCTCTGCCCTTTAAAAGAAGGAAGGCTGAAATGGATCAAACAAGGTTGTGAACTCAGAATTACAAGAGCGTAAAATTAAAGGGATTTGATCCAGCCAAGAGGTAATGTTTGAGCAGACTAATTCATTTCCAGCCCAGATTTGGTTACCAACTGTAGTTTTGGGCTTCTGTCATCTCATTGAAATGCTCACAGCTCACTATTTTGTTACACATTTCTCCAGAAACATTTACACACACGTCTGTGAACAATATTAGCAGCACTTTCAACATGCACCTGTAGTTTTGGGGATAGGGGTGCTTTGAAGCCAATATTAACCTCTTACTTACTGCTGATGAAACATAACACATTGTGAAGAACATCTTAGCATAAAGCAGTCCTTGTGTATCTGTGTGCAGCTTCAGGAGAAGAGTAGGTGTCACATGCACATTACTGCCCCCATTCTTTGATCCCTTATCAGTGACAAAAAGCCAACAATACACTCTGCAGGGCTGAAGGCTGAGTGCATATTACAGTAAAAATAGCTTACATTTTTCAAGGGAATAAAGTGTATCAGCAAAGCAGCAGAAGCAGGGTGAAGCATAATCTATTTCTACATTGATCCTTAAATGTTATAGTAGACACAGTTTAAGAACAGTATATCATACATACTGTACATTTATTGCATTTATTTTGTTTAGAATCATTTATTTACAAACAACATATGTGATATGCATCATATTATACATTATGGCCCTGCTACTGTACTAGACAGCCAATAGAAAATAAGGCTTTACATGGACTGATTGGTGATGTACATTTCCACAAGAACCAATATATTCATGTGTGAACCATACTATAAAATATGACACATGTTGTATAAAACTCAAGGAAAGTATTCCACCTGCCAACAACTTGAACTGTTGACAGTACCCATGATTTCTGGACTGGCTGGACTTTTAAGGTCAATGTTAAGACTGCAAGCAGAAGTATTGTCCCCAGCAATAATTAACAATGTTAATCTGCCTTCTCCTCCCAACAATGATAAAGAGAGCAATGTTTAGATCTAATTAATGCCCAAGTTCATTTTGGAAATGGGATAATGAGACTCTGATCACATTAGCATGAAGACGTACATTAAGGCTGCAGCAGAGGAGGCAGATCCATGTACACAGTCCACTTTCTAATTAGGTGGCTGTGAAATGAATCGAATCAGGGAGAATCTGAAGGAAGCCAGTTAGCTCAGTGCACTCCACTGTGCCAGGAAGACCACCAGCACTTCACTGTGCCGTGTGTCATCACCAATACTGCTTAACCTGCTGCAGCTCAGCTGCTGTCAGCAACAATTTGTCATGTACAGAACAATCTAATACAAGAGCAACCCAAGCTTAGAAAGACACAATTGCTGCTTCCAATGCTGATTTTCTTTCCTCTATGTACAATTTAGATAGTAACAAAATAGGACAGATAGCTGGATCCTTATTACCCAGGACTTCATTTCCCCAGTCAACTTCATTTAATATACTACTATATTGAAATGTAACACCATGTATTGCACATCACAAACTCTCAAAATCCAAACAAGCTTATATACAGTACATAGTAAGGTGAATGAGGTCTTAGCCATGAAGCACAAAAAAGTTACACTTAGAAATGATAAATAACATTTGCTAAGTTTGATAAACAAAGTGAATTGAACTGATTTTATAACAATTTTGAAATACTTCATTAGGCTCTGTTCACATCTGTGTTTGGAGCCTCCAATGCAAATTCCATCATAAATTGGAGAAAAAAATAGCACAGCAGGATAAACTTCTTTTTCTAGTAAAATGACAAACCTTATTACGGAAATCAAACAGAACCAATATAAGTGAGATGGATTCATTGAGCGCCATTGTTGTCCATTGTATAACGTATCCCATGTCAATTTTGTGGTTCTGTTTCTATGACTGGGCAGAAAAACAGAATATACAAGTGCAAATGCGAACAGAGTCTTAACTAGAGAGATGACTTTGATAATTTATATAAATATATATATATATATATATATATATATATATATATGTGTGTGTGTGTGTGTGCAAATGTATTTGCCAAGTTCAAGAATCGCAGCACATATGTCAAAAAAGAATGAAGAAGTGACATTTTAAAGATTGACTCGTCTCTCATTGCAATCCATTACCATAACACAAAAAGAAGTAAAAAAAAAATGTAAACGCAAAAAAGTCCCAGGAGCATGACATTACATTGCCATGAGAGCCCACATCCCTAGGGACCTGTGATCATAAGTCAGGTACAGTATCAGCACTCACCTGTGAAACTTCATATAGCAGTTTGTAGTGCTCCTCTCTCTTCTGGAAAGTGCACAGATTGCAGCCCATTGTAATTTGCAAGAACTGCGAGTGGTTTCTAATTCCCTTTTATGTGAATAGGAAAAGCTTTGACAGGGAATCACCCTCCCGGCTTTGCTACTGTTGTTCATCAGTCACTCCAGCATATAAACACAGACACACCACTGTTCGCTGCAAGCATAGACCAAGGTAGTGAGTGTACCATGCTGCTCCTGCCTTCCTCTAAGTATCTTACACTGTTACGACTCATGGCAACACTCCCCCAGTCTCTGCATCACTGCACATGACTACACAGATTTCAGCTCATGAATATTAATAGGGGCTCATGGATTATTTATGACAGCCCATATTAATAGGGAGGAGTGTCATAGCCGAGGCAGATGACAGATGAATATTCACTAATTAACAAGCAAATGTACTGTGGTTAAATAGAATACACTTGTGTCAATATATGCCATGCAATAGGGAGATGGGGTTGATACAGAACACTATAATACACTTGACCATCCATTTTATCAATTATACTGCATGCATCTACTCTGCAGTATGTTAATATCTACATAAAAGTAAAAGCTTCTGAATGTTCAGATATTTAAGAGGCTCACAAAGCTATTTTCAAAATGAGTCCTTATATTTTTTTCTGCTGCTATTGCAGAATCCTAAAATTGATTTTTCTAATGGAATCATGAATACGGGTGTATTGTATGAAGAGAAAGCATTGCACTTCGCATAAATAGCATAAGGTACATTCTCAGGGTATTGGAATACAGAAAATGACATAAAGGTGCATATTCAGATTTTGGAGGGGCTGTGCAATTAAACTGGCAGAGATGCTGACATTAAAGCGCTGCCTGTTACACATAGATCACTCATGTGCATTCACTTTATACTTGTATCTGAGATGTATCCTACCTAAAGAGATCAACTGTCTGGAGTTCAGCACCTGTCAATGGAGATAAAGAGAAAAAACTAACAATTGAACATATTAGGTATAATATTAGAGATAATTCCCTATAAAACCGATTTAGCAGAGAAAAAAAAGCTTGGTGTAGCTGATGCAGTCCCCCTACAATAGTACCTGCAAATGTGGAAGATGTTCAGGCAGGTTGTTGCCCCATGAGGTGCCAAGATACACACAGGGACAGGGGCGGATTGGGACCTGAAAGTGGCCCTTAAAAAAAATGTAAAAGTGGCCCCATTTTATAGGCAGGCTCACTGAAAATAGGCGGAGTCAGTACAATGGACACATTGCACAAAAAAAATCTGCAATCTGCAAAGCGGAAATGGTGCGATTTCAAAAACTGTTTTTTTTTTGTAAATTGCAGTGTGTCAATTATACCTATAGAAATGCTGGCTTTTTCCATATAGGTATAATAGAGGCAGAAAGTCCACAGAGGAAAACTCTGCGGACTTTCTGTGAAAAACTCTGCAGACAAAAACGCGATGCGTTTCTGCTGCAGTAATTTCCGAAGCGTTTTTTGGCAGCAATTTTCTGCATGGGACCTTAGCCTAAAGTAATTTTGCACAGGACTGTTTTACATGGAGGGAGAGGCAGCAGTCCTATGTAAATTACCATGTCAGACTGAAACTGTAACTTACACAGGACTTCTGCCTCTCACTCCATCTAAAGCAGACATTTCTGTTACACAGGGTATATGTAAATGCAGCAGTCCTATGTAAGTAAAGTTAAAGGCAGTGGGGTCAGGGTGGCCATTAAACTGTAGGTGCAGCAGCAGCTGCCATCAGACTCAGTCTCCTCATTCTAGAGGCTCTCAGGATCTGGACAAACTCCCGAGGGGCCCGGGGCAGGTGCAACATAAAAAAGAAAAACATATTCCCTGGTGCTCTGGTGTCCACTGCCGCAGCCCATTTAGGTCACACACAGTGCTTCGGTCCTTGGAACCCATGCACCCTACATGACCAATGAGGCCAATCAGCAGTCTCAGCGGTCACGGGAGAGGGACTGGTGACATATGTGAGTGACATCACTGATCCTTATCCAGTGACCGCCTAATTGACCTCAGCGGTCATGTGGGGTGCAGGGGGAATGAGGCATGGTGCGCGATCGAATGGGCTGCATTGTCAGACACTGGAATGATGGGAGAAGTGAGAATGTTTTTTTTTATTAATGGTACTCCTCTTTAAGAGTAATGTACCATAGTGCACACAGTATAATGCCCCACATTGGCCCTCACAAGGAATAATTTCCCATAGTGGCCCCTTCACACAGTATAATGTCTCACAGTAGCCCCTGCACACAGTATAATGTCCCATAGTGGCCCCTCCACACACTATAATACCCTATTGTGGCCCTTCCACACAGTATAATGTTCTATAGTGGCCCTTCCACACAGTCCACACAGTATAATGTCCAATAGTGGCCCTTCCACACAGTATAATGTCCCAAAGTGGTCCCTCCACACAGTATAATGTCCAATAGTGGCCCCTCCACACAGTATGAAAGTGCAATAGTGGCCCCTCCACACATTAAAATGTCCCATAGAGGCCCCTTCACACAATATAATGTCTCACGGTAGCCCATGCACACAGTATAATGTCCCATAGTGGCTTCTACACACAGTATAATGAGAAATAGTGGCCCCTCCACACATTAAAATGTCCCATAGTGTCCCCTTCACACAATATAATGTCTCATGGTAGCCCCTCCACAAAGTATAATGTCCAATAGTGGCCCCTCCACACAGTATAATGTGCAATAGTGGCCCCTCCACACATTAAAATGTCCCATAGTGGCCCCTTCACACAATATAATGTCTCACAGTAGCCCATTCACACAGTATAATGTCCCATAGATGCCTCTACACACATTAAAATGTCCCATATTGGCCCCTCTACACAGTATAATGTCCAATAGAACTTTTTGGGGGTTCGCCACCCATGAGTCATTATTATACTCTAGGGCCCAGGAAAGGTAACACTGTTTATTATGTTTGATCACCTCCCCTGGGCCTCCACTCATTATACTCTGGGGTCTGCAGAGAATCTAAAGTATAATGGTTTCGCTTTGGACGTGTGCGGTCTGAGCGAGACCACTGGGCAAACCGTTTGTTCAACACATATTCTCAGTGCCAACAGTGGCCTCCTCTCTGAAAGTATAGAGCGGAGGCCGCCGAGCTGCACTCTGCACCGATAGTCAGGGTAAGGGGCCTCAGCGCAGAAAGCTTTCTGGACCAGTGGCCCATATCCCAGTCAGCCCACTGGGAATTTTCCCGGTGATATACATGGCCAATCCACCCCTGTACAGGAATGGACGTGTGCCATAGAAAACTACCCCTGCTGCAGTCTCAGCAGTTGATAGTTCAACTGGCATGATGCATTTGCATAATTTTTTTTTCTCTATTAATCTCTATTGATACTGTGGGTGCTGCTGAATGCAAACCATAGTGGCTCAAAGTCACTTTACTCATGTGGGGGAATACCTAGGACAAGGGCATATAATTCATGGAGACCCATAGCAAAATTTTGAATGGAGCCTACCCACCTTTCTAATAGAGACGTGATATATAATATACTGCGCAACACAGTTTCACAGTAGAAAAGTGGCTTAGGGGCCTTCCTAAATATGCTATTCAACCAAAACGCCTTATGTTTAAAAGAATTTATAGCATCAATACGGTGATAAATGAACTCCAAACTTACAGTTTTGTTTCCCTTTAGTAAATGACAAAATTCTGGCTGCTTCTATCCACCAATAGGGGGAGCTCAGTGTATACCAAAAATATTCAGCTACAATAGAAGTTGTAAAAATCTATATACAGTAAGTTCCCTCTAGTGGAAGCTGCAGAAAAAAAGAGGCCCCTATTTAACTAAGAGCAGCTTAGCACCTGCATTACCTGGCTCAGTGGGAGGTATATTACTGACTGGTCCATGAAACATAAGTTGATGTTGTTTGGTGGTCTTAGCAAAGCAGATACAATAAATATAAGCAGCATCTGCAAAAATAGGAATCGGTTTTCACATAGAAAAACCTATTTATCCACCAACATCTCATAGTGAAATATATTGAAAAGCATGCAAATTCTTATGATCCATAATACATACTCCACTTGTATAATACCAGGGGGCATTCACCATAAAACAGTTTATGTCTCTTTTTGTCCTATGCCCTTGCCCATTTTATTCAAGATTTTTTTTTATCATAAACAACCTCTAGGTTGCAATAATGTTTTACCACTGAAAAAAAAAAACGTAACTAAAATGCCTTATGGTATAATAACTATAAATATTGAAGTCCTTTTTCAATATCATGGAACTCATCTGTGTTTTCTAATATCCTTTTAATAGGATATACTATCACCAATACATTTACCTGCAGCTTTCAGCTGCATTTAATAACGTGTGCGGCCCCCTAGCTGACCTACACTGAAGTAGTATTAAATTACATTTCATTACTACAATACTAAGCTTTAGCCAGGGAAACAGTAGCCATCTACGGTATCTCTATTCAACAATTTTGTTAGTCAACTTTTAGACATTTATTTTAAGACTTTAACCAAATGTATGCCATTATAATATTCATATTTATTTTGATATGTTTCTTTTATTATCTACTTTTTATACTTTTAGTATACAGGGGATGCAAAATTAGCTGCCAATATTTTTTATTTACCGCATTAATATGAATTTCAAATATTCTATTGATTATTGTCATAATGGATCATCACCAATATTGTTGTTATGCTAACACATTTTTCTACTATTAACTGTTGTATCATGTCCAAAATGTGAGACACTCCCCCCCATACCAGAAATGAGGGATTCTTGGATACTCATTTTTTACTTCCTGAGAGTCACTGTTTACAACAATGTAAACATCCATTTATGTTCACATAAAAAAAAAGCCAAAAAGAAACTGCATTATGTTTATGTTTGCGTAAATAAGAATATCCATACATAAACTCAAATATGTTTTCTGTGAAATTGACTTTAATACTGCTGCTATCTTTTTTCGACAACCTATAGAAAAAAAAATGGCAACCTTTCTTGGTACATCACCTCCAAAATCATACTTTCAGTGAGATAGGCTTTCATACTCATGGCAAGTTTAGAGGACTTCTCCAGTGTTTTGAACCAGCAAGGCATGCAACAGAAGATTTATATTTTCAGGAGCCTTTGTGCAGTAAGGCTATGACTATTTTTGCTGGCTTTTGCTAGTCAAAGCTAAATTGTTTAGTGTAGCTCCAACTATAACTTCATCATATGTCCACTATTTAAATAGGAGCTGCTGCGATTAATGGTATTTATACTTGTTTAGAGAAAATGATGTGAAGGTGCAGTAAGGGAAACTAGAGCAAAGAAATGTCATGTTTCCTTCTAGTCCAATGGTCATCAAATGATTCCATTAGTTTTTTAGCAGATAGTGACTTCACTGAGTTTGACTTTCCCTTCAGAAAGTAGATATCCAGTAGTCATGCCATTTATTTGTGCTTTAGATGCCCTTGTCATTTGAGAAGCAGTCAAGCATGTCACTAACCATGCTTAACAGAGTTTTGGAAGAAAACATTGCATCAATGTGTTTTACCCAATAAGTATGTTCACCAAATTAGCCCTCCTATAGAAGAAAGAAAACTGTTTCTCTATAGGCCACCTATTAGAAACTCTGTAAGCCAATGTCGACACACACTGAACTTTTTTGAAGGCTTAAGATCATGATTTCTATCACCCATTTCAAAAAAGTGAAGGGTTTCCATACAAAGTGCACAAGGATGCTGAAAAGAGAGTGGACCCCACAAACTAGCTCTCCAACCCACCATAGTCATAAGGAATTCTACCTGGGCTCTCACCCTAGTGTCCACCATGGAGCTATCAGTCTGGTTGCATCCCCAAGAAGAAAAGGTGGAACAGAATTGCAGGGGAGGAGTGAACCTATATGGCCACATAACTCTTCCCCCTAGTACTTGGAACAGTCCCAAAAGGGTACCACAGCCCTTGATTTGGGTGGACAAACAGTAACAAAACACACAGTGAATAACTACATAAGTAGAAGTGCACAGTGATAATGGCCCGGGCTTCCTGCAAGATCTATAAAAATTCCAAATTGTGAGGCCAAAAGGCTGGGCAAATAAGGATGCTCAGAAGTTGTGAAAGAAGAAGTGTGTTCAACACTTGGGACTTATACAACACATGATCTTAGCCAAAAGGTGAGAAGCCAAGAGCCTTGAAACATAGCATAAAGTATCAGCCAAACTAGATACACCCATCTATAGACAGTTCTGTTTCACAGTTTCTATTCTGGTCATCTAAGAGGGATGCAATTGAAATAGTTCTTGGAAGGTACTGGTTATTCTTGCCAAGAACTAGGTGCAATGTCTATGGTTTGACTGATATCCCTAATCTTATTCTAAAACTCTATTTTGGGTCGGAAATTGACTTAAAAGGTACTGTAGCAACCTCTCATTCAAATCTGGCATGCCTGAAACTGGTAGAAATGGAATTGGGGTATTCTTCCCTAAACTGTAGCACTTGTACAGTAAAAGAGCCTTCATCTCCTCATCTTTGATATCTTTACCCTCCTCCTGGACATAACATATGTTATCTTCTTATTTTAATACGTTAGAACTTGGTTCTCTTATAGTAATATACATCAATCAGCCATAACATTCTAACCCCGGACAGATGAAAAAAAAAAAACATTGATTGTTTGAAATAGTTAAAATAGCAGCTGTCAGGTATTAGGTACACAGGGAAGGTGATTTACTGGAAGCAAGAAAAATTGTCATGCTTAAAGATCCAAGTAACTTTTACAAGGCCTAATTGTGATGGCTAGACAACTGGGTCAGAACATCTCTAAAACAGCCAGTGTTATTGGGTATTCCCAGTATGCATTGTTGGTGCATCTAGTTTTAAACCATGTGTTTTTGTAAATTCCAGCATGTCAATTATACTTACGAAAACGCTGGCGGTTTCCCTATAAGTATAAATGAAGCAGAAAGTCTGCAGAGGAAAACTCTGCAGACGTTCTGTGAAAAGCGCTGCAGGAAAAACCGTAATGCGTTTCTGCCCCGGTTTTTGCTGCAGCGCTTTTACAAAGCGGCCCACTATGTGGGGAAATGCACATTGCGGAAATGCAGCTCTTTGTGTTGCAGATTTTGCTGCGATTTTTTGAGCCCAGGCTAGGAGTGGATTGAGCAGATGGGAGAAGTATAAGTATTTCCTATATATTTTCCATTCTAATTGTAGCCATTTTTGTCTTTGGCTCAAAAACATGCAGCAAAATCTGCAACAAAAAAGCTGTATTTCCGCAATGTGGGGCCTCAGCCTAAATCTGGTGCATTTTCAGACGGATTAAGTTTACACTGTCAATTAGTGAATGCAGGCCAAAGAGTGAAATTCCCCCTCCTCAATCTTCTAATGTTTTAAATTTTGGTCTAATTTATATATTAATAAAGATTTATTATTTTATTATATTGGTGTATTTCATTTAGTAATTTTATTTCCCCATAATTATGGGGATTTTTTCTGGGAAGTATAAGTTAAGAAAGCGTGAATATCACCTGGAGAAATTCAAGGTCCATTATAACACTGGCTTGTCTAACTTACACCACACACATCTAATAAAACAAATGGAAGATGTTAGTATACCACCCAGAGTTGAATTCAATGCCACACATATTAAATAAATGTAAACTCAGCTATAAAAGCACAGCTGAGACACTGGACAGAGTACATAACCGTCACCTACTACAGGTGCATCTCAATAAATTAGAATATATTTTAAACGTTTCTTTCAGTAATTAAATTAAAACAGTGACCTCCTATATTAACTTGTGTTCTATTTCAAGTGTTTTATTTCTATAAATGTTGATTATGGATTACAGGTAATGAAAACTAAAATCTAAGAAAATTTGAATATTGTAAAAAAGTTCAGTATAGTAAATTCAGTGTGTCACCTGCCAAGGTTTCTGAAGCCTTTAAATAGTGGAAGACTGCTGATTATGAACTGAATTACTGAATTACTGAAATGAATGAACATTTCAAAAATATTCTAATTTATTGAGATGCACCTGTATCTCAGTACTCTCTACAGAAAGCAGTAGATCAGTGGGTGTCTGAATGTCGAACCACCACCTATCTCAAATTAATGACCAATTCTAAGTATAGATTAATTTTGGGTATTGGATGACCCATTTAAAGATGCCCAATTTACATAACTTATATTTAAGGAAAAAAAACATTTTCCTCTTCTTGGGAATAAACACCTCCATCCACCTCCCAGAAATGTCTTATACTCTGTAGTATCAAGTCTTGCAAATCTGATCATCTGTGTTGCCACTCACCTCAAGAGACATTAGTGGGCAGCACTCCTTTACTCCTAACACTTAGATCTTAAATGGATAGGCCATTCATATCTATGCCAACCACTGCCTGTTATTAGAAATCTTTGAGTGTTCAATCTTCAAGCTTTCTTAACAGTCCAGTACACTATTGTTAGGGTCTACTTCTTTAAAATAGAGCCGCAGAGAACTTAAAGCTTGCTTTTTGCTGATTTCACTTCTCGCACCAGTAGAGCAATACTACTGTTTTATAGAGTTGCCTCAACCTACTTGTTTCCTACATTTTTGCCATAACAAAAAAGCCCAATAGGCAAAATAAATTACAACAAACATTAAAATAGTTTGTTCCAAGTAAATGTACATAATGTACAGTGAATTTGAGCCAAAAATGTCCATTTTTACTTTGGTCTTACCAGCAAAATACATACTCAAAAGGAGAACAGATCACAAAAATGTGTAGTTGTCTGTTACCTGTTTAAGAAAGCTTTGGTAAAGATTTTTCCAATCTCATAGGATGTACTTGGATATACCTTAGTATGTATGTTTATCTTTGTCTGTGTACACATATAAGATTAAATAAATTAAAGAATAAAATATTGATATATTAATATCAATAATATTAATATTAGATTGGTGGGGTTAAGTCACACAGGACCTCAACCAGAGGTGTAGCTTGAAGCTCCTGGGCCCCAATGCAAAGTCTGTAATAGGGTCACTACCTACTGTGTACCATTGAGAACACTGGTATATTTTATAGGACAGAGGTACCTTTGGGGCCCCCTCAGCGTCCAGGGCCCGGTAGCAACTGCTACCTCTGCACCTCTGCCCCTTTAGCTACGCCCATGTCTGTGTCACAGGCCTGAAGTTACTATGTTTTTAAAGGGGTTTTTCCATCTCCCTTTGTCTCCAGCTTTGCCTGCTGTCTCTTCTTCCTGTATTCTTCCACAAGCTGATTGACAGGCTTTGACTGTTTGATGAAATACACTATGAAGTACCTCACTAGTATTATCATTACTAGAAATCTAATATAAAAGCAGATCAAATAATATGCGCAGTTAATGTATATTACATTACACAGGTTTGGAGAAAAAAAAAAACTTACATGAGAGAACGGACTTGCAGTAAACTCAATGTTATCTTTGTTTTTACATAGAGAGATAACAGACACTGCCCGAACCTTTATCAACAAACTGCAATTAAATGAACTGATTGTCCTGTCCACAGAGCTGTACTTAACAGTGAGAGCACTCAGCCCCCCCAGAGAGCAGTGACTCATACCTCTGACCTGTCTTATCATATACAGGTCGTGCACCAAAGAAACAAAGGGTAAACAATGGAAGGAATAATCTAACACAGCAGGCAAATAAAGCAGCATTGCTAAAGCAATGAATTTAGGAAAACTGTTGAATTTACATAAGTTAGAAGTATAGATCGGATCCCTGAGATGGGAGATGGGAGTATGGGAATACCCCTTTAATATCTTAGTGTTGAAAAGCCCGTTTAATGTATTGTAGACCCTGCTAATCATGTTATGCAGTTGTAAGTATGTGAGCCAGAGGGCGCTGTTGAGCGACCCAGGCCAGACCAGAAAAGGCTCTCAGCCATGCCTTTGGGGGATGGCATGTAACTCCAGGAGGGCTGGAGTGTCCTGCAGGAAGCAGGAAGTAGTGGACCAGCTAGGACAGAGAGAGAGGCTCTGTCCCAGAGG
Organism: Leptodactylus fallax; assembly: GCA_947044405.1. Taxonomy (NCBI): domain Eukaryota; kingdom Metazoa; phylum Chordata; class Amphibia; order Anura; family Leptodactylidae; genus Leptodactylus; species Leptodactylus fallax. Next base: position 8,326,762 of record CAMRHE010000036.1, read on the forward strand.
GCTGGCGTCCACAGGAGTGGACCAGCTAGGACAGAGAGATAGGCTCTGTCCCAGAGGGCTGGCGTCCACAGAGGACTGTTGCTGGAGCTGAGTAACAATCAGGACAGTTAGGGGCTCAAGGAGTGAGTTAGGCCCTAACTGTGGCAAAGGTTTTTTGTTGTTTTGTTATGTTGCAGTTAAGCTGAATAAAGCCACGTTTATTTTACACTTGGACCGTCTGAAAGCTATCTTTCCGGCGCCCAGTACCATGAACCACCGCTGTCCGGACCAGGAGAAGCCGCCATTTTGAGTTTAATTCCCCAAATTGTCACATATGGTGGAGACCGCGCGCATAAAGAGATCCACGCAAGTCCTGGAAGACAAGTGAATGGTGACTGCAGTACTGCTAAAGTGTGCATTGTGGCCTACAGCTGGAAGAAATCGGTGATTTCAACTGAGAAGCCCAGGTGGGTGAGTGAATTGCAACATAGCAATGTGTGTGCAAAAAAACTGGTGAAAGTAAAAACTCTGGATGAGGAATCCAGGGAATGGACTTTGTGTATACTGTGGCACAGAAGTCTGTGAAGTGTTTGCTGATGGCAAGAAAGTATGCAATGTGTATAGAAGATGGATATTGCAAACAGTCTATGTGAAAGGCTATGGTGCCATGTTTGTGTTTTCTGTGGAAGACAGAAGAAAATGCTGGTTGTTGTAGTGCCACATAAACAAGTCTATGTGAAAGGCTATGGTGACATGTTGGTGTTTTCTTTGGAAGACAGAAGAAAATGCTGGTTGTTGTAGTGCCACAAACAAGTCAATGTGAAAGGCTATGGTGCCATGTTGGTGTTTTCTGTGGAAGACAGAAGAAAATGCTGGTTGTTGTAGTGCCACATAAGTTAACTGTGTGAATACAGGTGACTGCAGAAGATAACAAGACGTTGCTGCCGGTTGAACCCAAGGTTGCTGTGGAATATTGTGTAATCTTGTTAGTAAACCATGGGCAAGAAAAAGAGAATTTCAGCTTGTAAAAAAGCAGAGAAGTTATGCACAGGTTTATTAGTGCAGCAGTCTGAATGCAGAGAGATACAAAACCCGGAACAGATCATGTTGAGTGCAAGTAAGGATAAAGGGTTGCATGATGGTGACTCAGTTTTTCTAAAGCACCTCTGTTCTATGATGGAATATGTCCCTGCTGAGTGTGTGTCTCATAATGGAGTGCAAAGTGCCAAAGATGAAAATATTATGGTGCAGCAGCTTCAAGATGAGAATAAAACCATCAGGTTCATGTATGAGAATGAAATATCTGATTGGAAATGGCAACTTTTGGTATCAGAAAGAGAGAACCTTAAGTTGAAGGCAGAGCTTAACTCTATGAAGAGGTTATATCCTAGTCATTGTAAAAATGTGGTACTAGGTTTCCCTGGAATGGACTGTGTCACTAAGAAGGAGTTTGCAGAGATGAAATGTGCTCTATCTAATGAAGTTATACAGAGTGTAGAGCAAAAGCAAGTGCTTGAGAAGCAATTGCAGGATTTAAAGGAGCAGCATGTTCAGGACTCCATTGCCAAAGAGAGTGTCATTGAAAAATTAAGAGATGACCTTGAAACTGCTAAACATGAGAGAAGTGAATTTTTGCAGAGTCAGTCAGAATGTCTGGATGACCAAGTTAGGATGTGAGTAAACCTTTCGGCTGCCGTAATTGACAAAGAAAATGAAATTGCAGAGCTGAGGAAGTATGTGTCTGACCGAGAGAGTGATTTAGAATCTGTGGTGCAGACATTGCAGTCAGAGCAAAACTTGCATCAGGTTCGCCTAAAGGGTGAAATCCACGAATGGCGAAGTAAAGCTGGAGTTCTGGAACAAAGAGAAAGTGAACTGAAAGCTAGAATATGTAGCCTGGAGAGGGCCCTGTCAGGATCTTGTGAAGATAATGAGAAGTTGTCTGTTTTGGTGCAAAATAAAGACAAAGATTTGATGGAAATGTCGTCTGTCCATGCTCAGAAAGTGCAAGCCTTACAGGAGAGTTATAAAAAAGTAGAGACTCAACTTCAAGTGATGCAACTAAAAGTCACAGAAGGGGACAGATTTCAAGCAGAACTGCTAGACAAGGCAAATAGACTACAGGTGGAATTGAATAATGTCACAGGGCTTCTTTCTCAAGCAGACAGCAAGTTTATCAAACTTTCCAAAGATTTTTCTACACTAGAATCTCAGCTTCAGGACACTCAGGAACTTTTTCAAGAAGAAACTTGTCGGAAGCTTGACCTTAGTACAAAACTAAAACAAATGGAAGATGAGAAAAATGGTTTCCTTGAGCAACTAGAGGAAGAGGAGATAGCAAAAAGAGATTTGACAAAGCAGATTTCAACACTACAGGCTCAGGCGACTGATATGAAGAAAAAAATGGAAGATAGTATTGGGTCCTTGGACTCTGTTGAAGAACTAAAGGAAAGGTTGCAAAAGGAGCTAGAAGCTACAAATCAATGGTTTGAGGAGAAGGCTGCTGCTTATGACAAACTTGAGAAGACGAAAATTAGACTGCAGCAGGAACTAGAAGATGTAGGTGTAGACCTTGATCATCAACGTCGGATTGTGTCAAATTTGGAAAGGAAGCAGAAAAAGTTTGATCAGCTGCTTGGTGAAGAGAAGACTCTTTCTGCTAGATATGCAGAAGAACGTGACCGTGCTGAAGCAGAGGCCCTTGAATTGAAGGCCGAGTTAGAGAGGCTCAACAAGCAACTGTGCACTGAAATGGAGAATTTGGTTAGCTCCAAGGATGAAGTTGAGAAAAACCTGGAATCTGTGCAGATATTGTATGAGAACAAAGCTAATGCTTATGACAAGCTGGAAAAGGCCAAGAGAGAATTGGACCTCCAGATAGAAGACATGAAGATTCAGTTTGAGGGAAACCTGTCTAATTTGTCTGCTGAGATTGTAGATCTAAAAATGCTTGTTGCTAAACTAAAGGTGCAAGTGAACCAGCAGGAGGAAATTGCACGCATCAAGAAACAGCTGGAGTTTCAGATGGATCACGTGAAGCGCGAGTCAGAAATAAAGTTGGAAGAGCGCACTGTTCAGATAGCACAGTTAAAAACCGAAGTGGAATCTAAAAGAGAAGAATTGGATCGATTGCAGCAGTCTCTATCCAATACTGAACAGTCGGCATCTGCCCTATCTTCAAAGCTGCCAGCACTAGAAGCTGAGAAGGATTCGCTGCAGAACCTGTTAACCTCTAAAGAATCAGAGCTGCAAGGTGCACTAGTAAAGACTGAGATGGAAGCGGCACAGAAAAATGTTGCAGTGAAGAAAGTTCTGGAGCTGGAATCAGAGATTTGTGCGCTACAGAAGGCGTTAGAATTGGAAAAAGCTGCCAGCATAGAGGCAGAGAAAGGAGAATCATTGAGTAAGACAGACATGAGTGACCTGTCCACTGATGTTGATACCAATGATCAGATTATGATGAAACCATGTGAGATGGTAAATAAGGTGAAGGGTCACCAAAAGTGTGGAACAAGAGTCCGTAAGAAGACTGACCACGCATATGTTGTCCCAACAGCTAAAGTGTCTGAAGCCATTGTGGATAACGGTGTTGCTGTACCTGTCTCTAGCCAAATGTCTGATGGACAAACGGTGAATAATGACTCCATGTTGTCTGTGAAGGGGGAGTCAGGAAGTAAGAGATGGTTACATGTCACCAATGATGTGACAGTTGTTAAAGACATGCCAGAAAATGTAGTTCAGCGTGAGCTATTTTGTGAGGGTGTACGGTATGGCCCTTGTGCAGAAGGAGAAGATATTGCGGTACAGAGCTTGTGTATCTCAAACAAAGAGGAGAGCAAGAAGCCTATGTCTCCTAAACTTCTAAGCCTTGATGGTGATGGCAAAGTTTGCTTTGAGATGAAGGTTACGGAAAAAGTTCCCGTGATACAGTTATACTCTAAAGACATTAATGTGCATGAAGTACGTGTTAGTTGGTATCTGAGCTCCTGTGAATTCCTGATAGGTGAAGATGAAGATTTTTACAGCTATTCACGGAAGGGATCGAGGTCATGCAATGGGATGGCTGAAGAGTATCGTGGAAAATGTGATGAAAATGATGTGCTCCCCTGTGTGGTGAATTGTGAAGGTGATGGAGTAGAACTTGCCTTTGCACAGAGTGGCCAGGATCTTGGCGTAGCGTCGAAAGTGATGAGAAGACGGAAAACTCGATGGAGCGGAATTTGGAGGAAAGACTGCCAGATTGGGACTTCTGGAGAGACAATGGACAGGCATACATGGAGGAAGAGGGACTTCATCATAGGATGTCTCGTCCCATTGTAGCTCACCCCATGGGTAGTGAGCTGAGGGGGAGAGTATGTAAGTATGTGAGCCAGAGGGTGCTGTTGAGCGACCCAGGCCAGACCAGAAAAGGCTCTCAGCCACGCCTTTGGGGGGTGGCACGTAACTCCAGGAGGGCTGGAGTGTCCTGCAGGAAGCAGGAAGTAGTGGACCAGCTAGGACAGAGAGAGAGGCTCTGTCCCAGAGGGCTGGCGTCCACAGAGGACTGTTGCTGGAGCTGAGTAACAGTCAGGACAGTTAGGGGCTCAAGGAGTGAGTTAGGCCCTAACTGTGGCATAGGTTTTTTGTTGTTTTGTTATGTTGCAGTTAAGCTGAATAAAGCCACGTTTATTTTACACTTGGACCATCTGAAAGCTATCTTTCCAGCGCCCCAGTACCAGCTTGCCTTATGCTAGGACCCCATTAGATATGTGAGCAAGATGATTGGTGATGAGGAACCTAAAGTTACAGTAAAGAGATGAGGTCCAGGAGAGAGGATAGTGGTTGTCCTGCCATTGTGCTTAGTTCTCATCTCACCCCATCCCACCAAAAGCATCTATATATGCTAAACTTTGTTAAATACTCTACCCAATTTATTATATGGACATAATAGGCTGTTTTGGGGCTAGGGGCCCACTAGTCCCCCTGGGTCAAAAACCCATAGGGGAATTTACCTGTTTCCTGTCCAAGACTGTGTACATACATCCAACCAGTTTTTGACTATGAGGTTTTTACAGGAGAAACATGTTAAGAAATGAGTTTCACCTGTAAAAGCTAGGCGGCCATGTTGCAGAACCTTTTACTGTGTGGTAATTGGCCACACTACCACTACCTGTGAACCCAGCTGTGACGATCAGGGACTCCCGTATATATATTTCTGTACAAATATGTATCTAGCTGACCCCTCCCCCTCCCCTTGTGGACCATTTGTTCAAATTTCCCCTCAGCTCAGTTATTGTGAGCTGGATGCCTGTTGCTGGTTAATTACAGTCCCTCTGTTGTATTGCCCTGAGTAATTAACACTCCTTTTCAAACATCCAACCTCTCCCCAGGAGATTTGCTGGTGAACCACAGTACAGCCAGCCAGCCAGAGAGATCATAGTTTTATGCCCATATCTCCTAAGGGGGACACCTCACAGTTACCCCGATAAATTCTGTAGGTGCCCCAGAGAAAGACGCACGCGGTCAGTCCAATCATGGCGCCGTTGTGAGCCCGAGACAGGTGCAGACGTTCATCTCCCTACCCAAAGGGAATTGGGGTGCCATACATGGTATCTATATAAAGAGGATCTCACACAGAGTTCCCCCCTTCCACTTGCCGGACAACCCGGTCACCTGATAAGGAATCAGGACCATTTTCTAGTTCAGGGGCTTCAAGCTGGTAGATGTAACTTCCCTCCCCAGTGACATCAATCTGGGCGGGGGCAGGGAAAACACAAAAGCCTGCCATGTGAGGGCCACATGGTCTTTTGCCTGTTGTTCTGCTGAAATTCACCTGGATAGGACTTTCCAGGGTGGTACCCCTGGAATGGCATGCCTGAATGCATGATTTGGGACTTTGAAGTACGTTCCCTGAGCTCATCATCATTCTCATCATCTGGAGCCAGAGAACCAATCACAGACTTGTGTTGTTAATATGTTCTTTTCCTTTTGTTATTCCCTTTTTTTATTTTGTGCACTGTGTCATGTTGCTTTCCACTTGTATTTGCTTGCTAATTGCTGCATGTATTCTCTGTATGTGTTAAGTGTCTAGTACCGACCCATTTAGGGGTTAAAAAATATATAAAATTTAGAAGGCTCATCTTTCATATTATCCTATTGGCCCAAAACACTCACTGGAGGTGGGTGTGAGGTAATTGAAGCGATCTCAGGTGTGCCGAAAGAGGGTTTCGGTAGGACGAGATCCTTCACACCAGCCTAATAAATTTTATCCATTCATAAAAAGAAGGAAAATGCAATTAAAAACACTTTACCGCTAAAAAAAAAACTATTTACTATACAGTATGTCAGTTTCATGATTTCTTTGTTGTTTCCTACGTTATTTTATATTTGTTAGTTTATCTCATTAAAATGAATCCCACATCTGGTGCCTGAAATAGAGAAGGGCATCATGAACCCTAATGAAGTCTTGCAGGAAAGAGATTTTAGGTGAACTGAAAGATTTAGATCTCTTGCTAGTGTCATAAACATAGGATATTTAAATGAATTTTACCTTAACTATGTTGAGCAATAAAGATACTATACACATCTAATCAATATCTTTCCATAAATTTCCACTAATCGAAACTGGATTTTTGAATGTAAATTCAGATTGGATACACTTTCTTTTTAATGTGTGCAGCACAAATTAATGTAATGAGTCATAATTGTTAACAAATTGACTTATTTTAAGAGCATCTCTACAACTTCAAGATCTAGTCCATCAAAGATCAGTAATGATATGCTGCCTATAATAGCTCTTAGAGGAAAAACAAAATAAAAGTGTACAGCATTCATTGTGCCATGGCAAAAATGGAACATGACCAAAAAGATATTTAGCTACAGTGATCAGCACCATTAAGAATCAGTGATCAATTCTGGAGCTTGGTCAGGACTTTATGGAAACTATCATTGTAGTTCTATGAGGCAAATTTGTTCCTTAGAGCAATCATTTATTACATGTTCCTAGATGGCACAAATGCACTTCTGTTTTTAGAACATCTTCAGTTTCAAAATCAACTCATTTTTACCCAGATTAAATGCATAAGAAAAATGCAAAAAAACATTTGCCTTTGAAGGATTGGTGCCGCAAGAGACTGTGAGAAAATTGTCAGATGTGCTAATTCTGAGGTATGAAATCAGATCAAGGAATTAAACAGCATGGGATGTCAAAATGCCTGAACTGTCTTAGAATTTATTCATAAACTACATTTTTTCACAAAAAAAGTAATAGTATACACTAAAAATATGTGAAGCAGGACCAAAAGAAGCTGAGTCAAATAACAAGCAATTGAGAAATTTCCAAAGTTATATTCAACTTCCATAATGATAGAGATTCTCTTTTTCCCACTGAAAGCATTTTCTCATGATCATCTTTAATAACTTGTGAAATAGACATACAGTATAATAGTCACTTTGTTTTCATTCTGTTAGCTATGCTGCTCTCTGATTTTGAGAACAGACAATTGTGAAGCTCCTATTAATGGAGAGATCAGCTTATGGTCACTTAACTATACTGAAATAAGCATTAGATACTGTAGAACAAAAATTGTAAAGTGGGTAGAATTTAAATAATCTCAGTCGCACTACAGTATTTTCATACGGGTTTTGTTTTTTATAGCATTTACTGTGCAATACAAATAACGGGTCACTTTGATTCTGTTGGTCAGTATGATCACTGTGATACAAAATTTATATAGTTATTGTCATGATTTAATATCTTAAAAAACTAAAAACTTTTTGAAAGAAAATTTTCTTTGCATCACCATATTCTGACCCCCATACTTTTTGTACATTTATGTCTGCAGAGCTGTGTAAGGTCTCTTTTTTTGCAGGTAACCTGATATTTTCATTTGTACCATTATGGGGTACATACAACTTTCTTAACATTTTTTATTTCATTTTCATACATTTTTATATGTGATGTGAATGTGGGTGATTTGATTTTTTTTTTCCATTTATTTTTAGATTTTCTAGAGGGTTTGAACCCAAGGGGGTCTGATCACCCATACAATAGACTGCAATACTTCTATATTGCAGTATATTGTCTATTTACAGAACTTAGAGAGGAAGGGTGTAATGTAAGCTATATAATGATAAGCCTAGACTTCTGGTTGTCATGACAATGGATTAGTGCCCCTATGGCATTCTGGGGAATGGCAATCCTTCCAATATAGCAGCATACATACACTGCAGTGCTTTAGTTGCCACACTCGCAATTACCAGTGTTAACAGCCAATACCCACCATGTATGGAAAGGACTCAGGTGAGGCAAGATGGCTGCTCTCATAACCATGTACAGAAAATAGAATTAAAAATCTACACTCAGAAAGTAAAAACAGATTGCAAAAGCATAATAGGTTTCACTTTTTGATTTTATAGCTGATATACAGTGAATCATATCCAGAAGACCATTCCTTTCAGGAGACCCATCCTCATAAAGGCTGATTTTTTTTCTGTGACTGAATTTCCTCTCATTATTCTCTATGGAAACTGCCTCTCTATAAGCAGACCATTACCTTATCCAAGCAAAGAAAATTTTATGAGTACATTTTTCAGTGGGAACCCCTTTGAAAAGAGCAGATAGATAGATACACTGAAAGACCATTATGGATGCAGCTCTGTGCTGTGCGTCATAACTGGCCTGCAGCAAGTAAGAGCAATATACCTGCAAGTGACGTCAGGGTAAAAAAGTGTCCAGCATCATTTTGTAGAAGAGAGCCCATGCCATGCTAAATGCGTGATTGCTGAACAATGGAGATTGCAATCTGCCGCTGAAGTGCCAAGCACACATGTGAACAGTCCCAATTTTGCTGAGAAAGGGGACATGTTTTATGCAAACCCCACCCCAAAATGAGCAGTCTTGTAGTATAACTGTGCTGGGCTTGAAAATTCAGATTTTGGCCTGCTGAAATGTTAGCTAGTATGATCAACATTACCAGTGAAGAGGAAAGTAGAAAGGGGAGCAACGTTGCAGTCCAAGAGGGTAACCATGTTGAAGACCAAGATTTAAAATGATAATGCTGGGGGCTAAGAAAGAGGGGCCATATAGATGATCAGGAAAAAAGGAAAACAATGCTGGGGAAAAAGATTTAGAGTAGTGCTGGGGCCATCTTGAACTAAATAATGTATAGGTTACCAGGGGATTAAGAAAGAGTTGAGTCCCACTATGGACATGTGTGTGGGTTGGAATAATTTTTATACAATATCATAGCTGATTAATTAGTCTTAGTCTACTATTGATTCTGTATAACATACTGGTTTGATGCCAAGCATAAAGCACAATTTTGGCCTCTTCAATATTTTGGAGTTTTTGAGCTGTATGTGATAGCAGTTTCCATTTTGAACTGCATTCTATTTCATTTTTTCTTTGAGAGGACCACCCCTACTAAAGACCATTTTTCTGTGAAAATTTGAGTGGTCACTGTATTACCACTGCATTTCAATGTATTACCTTTAATCTCTTGACATGTCTGTGCACATGTCTTTAAAATTAAAGGGGTTGTCTGGGCTTATAATATTGATGATCTATCCTTTGAAGGTCCAACTTCCAGTACCCCCATAGAACAGCTGTTTGAAGACTACAGCATTGAGACCAGCACTGTGGCCGCTTCACTGAAAATCAAGCGTAGTGCCATATATTGTACAATGGCTGTACTTGGTATTGCAGTTCAGCCCCATTCAATTATTTGAAACTGTGCTGCAAACAAGCCATATGATGGATAAATATGTGAAGCAAAAGCCCCACTATCACTTCAAACAGCTGATTCTGGGGGTCTTGGTTGATGGCCCCAATGATCTTCAATTGATGACTTCTCCAAAGGATAGATAATCCATTTTATAAGCCCAGAAAACATCTTTACCATTAGAAATAAATATGTACAAATGTCAGGTTTAGGCTATGTGGCTCCAGAATGTGGACAGGAGAGTTGAGTATACAGTATAACAGGATTTATAATGACAAACGGTACATCCTGTCCTTCTAGTATAGTGTGGATTAGAACATCTCATTATTAGATTATCAAGCTCTTCCCTGCTACCTTTTATAAAGACATGGGAAAACTGTCCACCTCCTGTGAGTCATGTTTGTGCCTGTCACCAGGCTTTTCTAGTGAATGGGTAATTGCTGAATCAAGTGTCATGAGTTGTGTACTTTGACCAGTATTATCAACAAATGTAGGTCTCATACACTACTTGGCAGGGTTGGATTGGCCATGTATATCATCAGGAAAATTCCCGGTGGGCCAATTGTAATATGGGCCATTGGGCCCGCAAACTACCTGCCCTGAGGCCTGACTATTACCCTGATTATTACTGCAGGATGCAGCCCAGTGGCCCCCACTCTGTACCTTCATAGCAGAGGCCGCCGGGTAGCACTGAGAGTATGTGTTGGATGAATCTTGTAAGATTTATCATGCAAGGTTTGCCCAAGGTTTCATTCAGACCGCACAGCTCTTCAGACACCAGAGTATAATATGCTAATGCCCAGGAGAGGTGACAAACATAATAAACAGTTTTACTCACCTTTCCTGGGCTCCAATGCGGATCTTCTGGCCTATTCTGGCCTTAGAGACATCATGAATGACTCATCTGACGTTACGCTGGCGTCATTCATGACATTTCAAAAACATGGAGATGCTGGAAGATGCTCGGTGCCGGAGCCAGGAGAGGAGAGTAACACTGTTGATTGTGTTTAATAACCTCCCCGGGACCTCCGATCATTATACTCTGGGGTCTGAAGAGTATAAGGGTATATATACTATATACCCTTATGTAGTGTGATCCAAAAGCACACTCCTAAACAACACACCCTCCTGCTGCTGCAAGGCAACAGGAGAGAAAAAATTTGTCAGACCTCTAGTGACTATGACAGCGTTTGGGACGATATTCAGGCTTGCATACACCGCATGTAAGGTGCCAATATCCTCTATCTTCTGTTGTAGAGGACAGAAGAACCTCTAGAGAAAGGGTCATCCAACATAAACAGTTGCACACTATTCACATGATACCTGGGCTCGTACTGACTATATTGTATCCTTGGGTTTGCTTGGTCCACTAGCTGCGGGGCTCAGAGTTTTTATAACATGTCCCCTCTTATCTTGCTTTCGGATGATTTTAGGGATATTGGTAGTTGTAACATGCTGAGTCAAACACAGCACATGGTGGACAGCCCCCATTTGTTCTGGGATGCAGCAAAGGCTGGACTATCCAGTGAAATTATGACATACACCTTCAAACAAAAATGCATTATTTCTAGCTGAGCAACAAACTAAGACAAATTCTTCTAACTCAATGAAACTCTGCTGGCAGACAGCTTAGCAGGCTTCCGAGTTATGGGTAAATAGATGAATGTGGTAAAGTTCTGGCAAAGCTGGGAAAAGATTTGACACAAGTAGCCTCATGCCGAAATTTTAATAAATGTTGACATAAAATGAGTTGTTAAATTGATGGTGGAGAGACTTACCAGAGTACCTGGCACAGGTCAGTTTTGTGCAGGATAACACATGTTTTACCAAGACCACATCTTAACTTGGTAAATGACAACTTGTAAATCAGCACCTTAGCGCACTGTGCTGTGATTGGTTGCTACGGGCAAATAAGACTGTTTTTATTTATGACAGTTTTCTAAAATCTGCGCTTAATGCTTAAAATATTTTAAAAATAAAACAAAAAACACAGTTTTTTTTATTAGAGTACATATCAAAATGGTAAATCCACTGACTTTATGATTAGTCTATTCCCCATTTGTTTGTGTGGAGTTTTTTTCTACACCATACAATATTTGTAGCTGCATTTGGGGATTACATTGTGCTTTTCTATGAGAAATATATACAGTTTATATATATATATATATATATATATATATATATATACAGTATATACACACACTCTGTATAGAACAACACTGTAGAAAATGATACACAGACTGAACTCTGCATCACTTGCTGACCCATCTGTATTTTGGCAATTAATCTCATAGATTGGTTTTGATTGTAGAAAGCATTATTGGATTTTTAAAGCAAAAATCTATTTAAAAAAAATTTCACATCATTTACATTGTCATGTAGCTCTAAAATGTGTACGTACTTGACATTTCATTGCAAAGATGTAACTTGTGTTTTGTTTTAACATTGCATATTGAGATTATTGTATTTATTGTAGCCCACACTTTTCTGCAAGAAAAAACACTGCACAACTAAAGAAACCATTAACATGAAAGTATGATATCCGCATATAGTGACAGAATAAACTATAATCTGGGATTTATAATACCACAATGTACTTCAAATCCTTGTCTGCAAAATGTTCTCTAATAATGTAAATCTAATGTGGCCATCCTAAAGCAATCCCATAGCAGCAATGGTTTACTTTAAATATCACTTCCATTTTGAACATATTCTCTACATTGCCAAGGCATCATTAGCTTAACGTCCCACTGCTGTCCAATCAAGCGGGCTTTTGTTACCTCACCGTCTGCTACAGAAGGAAATTAATGTTATTAAATGTGTCTTTACTCAAGATTGGCTGGTATTTTGTTACTATGCCAGCTGTCTAAGAGGTGCTTAGGTCTGCGCTATGCTGACCGAGCTCATTGTCTGGGCAGAGCCCAAGTCTCAACGTGCTGCACTAAACGTACTGTCTGGAGCCTGCACCAGATGTTACTGTATTGTACAGGTACTTAAAAGGATTACAGAATTCTATGAACAAGATACTTTATTATATCAGTTACAAATGCATGCTAATTTTCACTTCTTCATTGCTGCATTCCAAGAACCCAAACTTTGTTCATTTTCATGTTGACATATCTATGTATGGGGTTTCATGTGGGATGAGGTTTACTTATTTTTTTTATTTTTATTGTACCACTTTGAGTGCATTTGAGGTACATATCATGTTTTAGGGACAAGACTATTTTTATTACTTTATTTCCTATTTATGTAAAATCCCTCTAAGGGACTTGGAGATCTAATCACATGTGTAACGTTTTCGAATACTTAGTATTAAGAAGCATTATAGCTTGTCAGTGTTACACTGAAAGGCAAATCAAGGGGCCTTATTAGGCTACAGTAACCCACTGGTTACAGGGGTGCCAATGGGCAGAGAGAAGAAGCATCCTCTTTCTGCCAAGCAGCTAAAAGGGGGATTCCCACTCGCTTATTCACAGCATAGGGGATAAATCTCTGGACTTCTGGGACCCCAGTAAGCAGGAAATCAGGGTCTGTAAGTGCCTTTGAGTGTCCCATTGTGAATGGTGTTGTGATGTGCATGATTGACTCCATTCACTTCTTTGGGACTTCTGAGACAGCAATTTATGGCAGTCCAATAGAAGTGAATGAAGGGGGGTCCACTACCACTCCATTTGCACAGGGCACTTGTGGGGCCTCATTCTCATTCAGGCATTTATTTACTATTCTGTGGATAGGGGATAAATATCAATCATAGGAAAACCAATTCAAGTGCCACAGTCACTAATGACCAAGTCATCTAACCAGAATCAGAGTTATATATAAAGTCATAAGAGCTCCTGGGCAATAATGGTACAGAGGTTTACAGTGCTGGGGAGTAGGGATTCGATTTTCTTAAATGCATAGACTGTTACACTTGAGTAATATAGTAGTGACTGGATTGTTGCTGCTGTATGTAGCTTTGTTGTTGGTTTTCGTTTGGTTGTTTGCACTTAATTGCAGTATATTGTGTTACTTAGACATTGCTTGCCTTGAATCCTCGGAATTAAATAAAAAGTACTGTGCTAATACCAATAAAAAGCAAATTTATAATACCAAATCAGCTCTTAATCATCAGTGAATTTCACTTTTACAGGTTACCAGTGAAACATCTGTTACTGTACAACAAAGGTGAACAAATGCTATTCCAAGGACTACAAGATTGAAAATAATATCACATAATATCAAGTTCAAACTAGACCCAATAATCAACATAGATGAATTTCCAATAATAAGACTTTGTGGACCAGAGGTATAGCATCTTCCATATACATCTACAAGAAAATCCCTACCATAAATCTGTGCATGTGGAGCAAATATGTCAAGTTCTCCCTTATCAATACAAATAGACAGGCAGCAACATCTGACACATACTTTCCATGATAAATTAGCCATTCCAAAAATACTGCTAGTACTAGATAAGGTTGCCATGGCGAATGGCTTCTTGTGCTCCCAAATCTCCCCAAAGAAGAAATTGAAATAAATTAGAAGACAAATGTTTACCTTTTCCAAACACTGCTTAGCTTTTAATATCAATGACTTTCCTTTCCTGAGATGTATTTACAAATGTAATTAACCTGGGAAGTGACAGTGGTTGACCAGATGAATTCTAAGTTGATATTTGAGTAATTTGTACAAACCATACAATGTCTGTATTACAGATAGCATTGATTTTTGTGCCTTTCATGCATGGGATAACATACAAACTGATCAATGTTTCAATTACTCTGGAAACCAAGATATATTTCTTTTTCATACAGACAAGGGGATGGGGTTAAAGCATATCACATAATAAATACTTGGTTACTAACATTTACAAAATTGCTGCTTGCCAGAAATTAGAAATTTGTGCCTCCAAACATTTCCATAGACTGGTGGAATGTGATCACTTATGCATAGACATATAGCTCTCCCAGATGTCTTGTAGTAATGGGGTAATATCTTTTATATCTTCTTGCAAGTGACATAATGCAGCAGTTGCTGATAAACACTTGAGAGAGAATAAGTAGAAGAGTGAACCAATAAATAATAACCACATCTATGTGTTGCAGACCCAATTTGTGTATCTGTAGACAAAGTAAAATGGGAAAGCCCCTAGAGAAAGCATGTAAATTGTTTATAGCATTGTGCAAACGAAGGAGTGGAAAATAAATGGCCACAATTATTAACAGGATCTATCTGGAAAATTGAGTGTAAATTGACAACAACTATGAATTCAATAAAAAAAAAAAATTTTCATTACATTTTATCGTAAAAAATGTGCCTGACTGTAGAGTAAGTAATAGAAATTTTACAGAAAGCTTTCTAGTTCATTTTAATGTTACAATACAATCTACCAATCCTCTGTGGCTCTATGACTATCTACTTTCAAACCTGAGAACAGCATTAAGATACCAAAGAGTTCAATATTTCTTGTCTTCCTCATTAACATGCCCGTTATTTTCAAGGAGAAACAAAATATTGGACCAGTATGTTCTACACCTATTTCCCCAAATAATGCTATTTACCAGTATTCATTAATGTTCCTGGTGTCACATTCTACAACAGTGCATGCTCCAGAGCTGCTGTCTCAGCCTTCTGACACATGAATATACATAAACATCTCCCAAATGTCTTATACCTTCTGCTAATGCCATATCTGTCCACATCATGGGTGTTTAGCTGGTAGTGAATAAAACAATCATTGTTTACAATTGTAAAATTGTCTTCTGTATGTTCATAATAATAATTTTTATTAGTCACTAAAAACACTTGCTCATGCTTCTTGTGCATCAGTTTTCGCATGACTATTGTATGGGTAAAGTGCAATGTAAATGCACAATAGTTCCCAATTTATCTAAGGAAAAAATTTCTCTCATTATGCAGTTTCCTTCCCCATAGAAAAAATAGGACCCCCTTCATATCGGTGGAATAGTTTTACTCCTACAACAAGCTTTAAAACACCTGCCCTATGGTTTTATTTACTTTTTTTTTTCTAAAGGTGCCCATACACTGTTAATGGTCAATACCAAGGCTTGTTTTCTGAATGTGTTGTGAATAGAGAGAGAGAGAATTAAGTTGCAGAAACTAACTTTAGTGATGGGACTGCTTTTCTTTACTGAGAACTAAAGGATTGAGTGTCAAAATCATCTGGGACAGCCAGAAGACCCCATGCACATAGAATAGTCAGTAGGTCCCACCAAAATTGTCAGGCATGACCAATTACAGTCATATGAAAAAGTTTGGGCACCCCTATTAATCTTAATAATTTTTAGTTCTAAATATTTGGGTGTTTGCAACAGCCATTTCAATTTGATATATCTAATATCTGATGGACACAGTAATATTTCAGGATTGAAATGAGGTTTATTGTACTAACAGAAAATGTGCAATATGCATTAAACCAAAATTTGACCGGTGCAAAAATTTGGGTACCCTTATCATTTTATTGAATTGAATACTCCTAACTACTTTTTACTGACTTACTGAAGCACAAAATTGGTTTTGTAACCTCACTGAGCTTTGAACTTCATAGCCAGGTGTATTCAATCATGAGAAAAGGTATTTAAGGTGGCCAATTGCAAGTTGTTCTCCTATTTGAATCTCCTCTGAAGAGTGGCATCATGGGCTCCTCAAAACAACTCTCAAATGATCTGAAAACAAAGATTGTTCAACATAGTTGTTCAGGGGAAGGATACAAAAAGTTGTTCTCAGAGATTTAACCTGTCAGTTTCCACTGTGAGGAACATAGTAAGGAAATGGAAGACCACAGGGACAGTTCTTGTTAAGCCCAGAAGTGGCAGGCCAAGAAAAATATCAGAAAGGCAGAGAAGAAGAATGGTGAGAACAGTCAAGGACAATCCACAGACCACCTCCAAAGAGCTGCAGCATCATCTTGCTGCAGATGGTGTCACTGTGCATCGGTCAACAATACAGCACACTTTGCACAAGGAGAAGCTGTATGGGAGAGTGATGCGAAAGAAGCCGTTTCTGAAAGCACGCCACAAACAGAGTCGCCTGAGATATGCAAAAGCACATTTGGACAATCCAGCTTCATTTTGGAAGAAGGTCCTGTGGACTGATAAACAAAGATTGAGTTGTTTGGTCATACAAAAAGGCGTTATGCATGGCGTCAAAAAAACACAGCATTCCAAGAAAAACACTTGCTACCCACTGTAAAATTTGGTGGAGGTTCCATCATGCTTTGGGGCTGTGTGGCCAATGCTGGCATCGGGAATCTTGTTAAAGTTGAGGGTCGCATGGATTCAACTCAGTATCAGCAGATTCTTGAGAATAATGTACAAGAATCAGTGACGAATTTGAAGTTACGCCGGGGATGGATATTTCAGCAAGACAATGATCCAAAACACAGCTCCAAATCTACTCAGGCATTCATGCAGAGGAACAATTACAATGTTCTGGAATGGCCATCCCAGTCCCCAGACCTGAACATCATTGAACATCTGTGGGATAATTTGAAGCGGGCTGTCCATGCTCGGCGACCATCAAACTTAACTGAACTGGAATTGTTTTGTAAAGAGGAATGGTCAAAAATACCTTCATCCAGGATCCAGGAACTGATTAAAAGCTACAGGAAGCGACTAGAGCCTGTTATTTTTGCAAAAGGAGGATCTACTAAATATTAATGTCACTTTTCTGTTGAGGTGCCCATACTTTTGCAGCGGTCAAATTTTGGTTTAATGCATATTGCACATTTTCTGTTAGTACAATAAACCTCATTTCAATCCTGAAATATTACTGTGTCCATCAGTTATTAGATATATCAAATTGAAATGGCTGTTGCAAACACCCAAATATTTAGAACTAAAAATGATTAAGATTAATAGGGGTGCCCAAACTTTTTCATATGACTGTATGTTCTAATGCATATGGGAACCATAATCTTGGTGAAAAATATTGTCCTGTACTTCTTAGTTTATGCTATAAGAAATGCA
This sequence comes from Leptodactylus fallax, assembly GCA_947044405.1. Classification (NCBI taxonomy): domain Eukaryota; kingdom Metazoa; phylum Chordata; class Amphibia; order Anura; family Leptodactylidae; genus Leptodactylus; species Leptodactylus fallax. The sequence continues at coordinate 8,344,415 of CAMRHE010000036.1, forward strand.
CTAGATGAGTACCAGCAAAAAATACACAGAGCCTGTGGAGTAGAATAAAAACAAAAACATTTAATGTACATAAAAATGTTAGAAAAATCTAAAATGCATAGAAAGAAAATAAAGAAAAACAGTTACACAGTGACTATATATGTGAGAAGTATGCTCCATAAAGAAGAGTGAAAAAATGAAGAGAACAAACAAATATGTATGGTTGAAGCTCCCTCCTATCAACCCCTGGCCTCTTTTCTGAAGAATGAAATTTACTGTATTTATCACTCTGACCTCCTCATATGGAGGAAGGGTAAGCAGCCATATGTTTGGACCAATCCTTACATGTTCATGTCGCTAAACCGAGCTACTATGATGTGATGTGATAATTTTATAGCCTCTCTGTTAGGAATCTTACTGTGTGGCTCTGATTGCTGCTGCTTTAAGGTTGTCATGGATTTCTCTCACATTTCCCATATTCACTAAGAATCAAAGGCGATCTGTCTCTTTAGTTTAATATATAAAGATGTTTGATGTGTCCTCCACCTCATAATCTCTCTCTTAGACAACTGTAACACCCTTCACCACAGACTCACATCAAAAGCTCTCGCCCTTCTTCAGTCCACTTTAAACTCTGCCACTTGCTTAATCCACCTTTCCCCCTCGTTTTTCATCAGTCTCTCCCCTCTGCCAATCCCTTCACTGGCTACCCTTCACCCAGTGAATAGAGATTAAAATGTTAACGCTGACATACAAAGTCATCCACAACATGTCCCCTCCATACATCTCTGAACTAATCTCCTGCTACCTGCCCATATGTAACCTCCGATCCTCTCAAGACCTCCTACTCCGCTTTGCTCTTATCTGCTCTTCACACAACCACCTTCAAGTCTTCTCCCTTGCATCTCCCATACTTTGGAACTCACTACCACGACACATAAAGCTGTCCATCACAATCACAAGCATCAAAAAGACCTTGAAGACTCACCTATTGAGGAAGATCTACAACCTCCAATAACACTACTGCCACCACATGAGCATCTGAACAGCTACTACTCTCACCTTCTGTCTCTATCCCCCTTCCCTGATAGACTGTAAGACCTTTGCGGGCAGGGTTCTCTATCCCACCATTACAGTGGTCACTGTAGGTATTGTACTTATTTTGTGTATTGTATGCAAACCCTCAAAAGAACAGCATAATGGAATTAATGGTGCTCCAAAATTAAAAAAATAATAAAAAGTTGTAAACAATTGGTTTGTTTAACATTTTTTTATTTTGGAAAATTTAAAATTTTACAAATGTAATTAATGCATTACCATGTATGAGCATATGCAATATAAAGTAAACATGATAAGCCTACTAAATATTCGCCTTTGACAGTATGTACAGAAATATCAAATAGAAAATAAAGGGGTATATAACTAAATAAAGATAGTATTATACAGTATCAGTATTATGTAAACGCAATTATCAATAACATTTATTACAGTTATTTTAAGGACCGAAGTCTTTATTAACATATTTCAAAGAGATAAAAAGAAAAATAAATCAAACCCAAAATATCAGTATAGGTCTTCAGTCAGAACCAGCGTGGTATGCCTATGTGTATGGAACAATATTATGCTCATATGTCCTTAGTGTCAGTATTCTCAATTATTATAGTAATAACAACTATAGTTAAAAAAGAAAAAAAGGGGGCGTAGCCTACCGTGGAGTGAAATGGCCGCATAATTGTACAGCTCCAGGCTTGAGTCTCGTACAGCGACAGACATAGCGACGTGCCCGTGGACTGCTCTTACCCAAACGACATCGGGAACACTTCCTACCTTCGGGGATGCCGAGAAAGAGAAAATCTGCGGTAAAACCGCAGAAAATCTCAGATTTTTACTTCCCCCACGGAGGAAGGGAAGATCAAGATGGCGATGGTTCGGGATCCAGCGCTGTCTCCGGGGCCTCCACTCCATCTCGGGACCCTCCGGAGGAGCCGCTCACCCTCTCCGCTCAGCGGAGAACGTTTTCAGCGCCGTCGATACCGCAGCTGTTGGAGTGCGGGGGGTCCGGAGGCACCGGGGTCGTCTCCCCGGCGGGCCGGGGCAAGCGCGGTTCCGGGGCCTTCTCCTGCCGACACACCGAGGCCTACAGGCCTGAACAACGTGGAGACACCCCACTCGCCCACCGCTAGCCCGGTCAAACAGAAACCCAGGCTCCAGCACACCGAGTCTCTAGAAGGGGAGGTGAGCAATACCACACAGTATGTACTGCCATCTCCCGACTTTTTTGCAGATATTCCAGCTACAGAAAGTTTACTTACTGAGGCCTCCATGAAAAATATGCTAATGGCCTTTTGTAAATCACTGACAACTGATATGTCCTTAATGGTTAAACCGCTAGATAGAGACCTCCAAGAATTGTAAAAACGCACTGTTCATGTGGAATCTAAAATGGCGGAATTTGCTGCATCCCACAATGTTCTTATAGATGCTCACTGTGAGGTGGAAAAAGACGTGTCGTTTCTAAAAGCTAAAATACCAGACCTGGAGGATCGCTCACGGCGCAACAACTTGAAGTTTAGAGGGATTCCAGAGTCAGTATCTGCGAGTAATCTGACAGTTTTCTCAGGAGCATGGGGTTCGCTGGAGCTATTTTAAGAGCAATTGAGGCGCTGTACTCTGCACCATCTGCTAGAGTATTCACTAATGGGGTAGTATCGGATCCCTTTTTAATAACGAACGGGACTAGACAGGGGTGACCCCTCTCGCCATTGATATTTGTTCTCTCGATGGAACCATGTCCCAGATACTTAGACTGGACCCAGAAGTAGGTGGCATTGCTATACGGGACAAAACCCATCTTATATCACTTTATGCAGATGATATTATTCTTACTTTGTCCAAACCACAAAAATCTATTCCCCGACTTATGGAGATTATTGCCAATTTCGGACGTTTATCATTTTATAAACTAAACATGGCCAAGTCACAAGCCCTACCTTTACATATTCCTCCCCCGTTGCTTCAACCCCTACAATCGCAATATGATTTTGACTGGAGGAAAGAGGGTGTTCAATATCTGGGAACACAGGTGACACCTTCCACAGGGGCCCTATATAGAAATAACTATACACCCATGTTGAAAATAATGCAGGATGAGATGGAGCGAATGTCCAAAATAGACGTGTCTTGGATGGGACGGGTCGCAGCTTTCAAAATGTTATTATTGCCTAGACACCTGTACCTGTTTCGCACACTCCCGATATCCATCCCGGTTGCGTTTTTCGAAACCATGCAAAGGATGATTTCAAAATACATATGGACTGGAAAGAGACCTAGAATCAATAAAAGTTTCCTATTTAAACAAAAAGAGGCGGGAGGACTAGGAGTACCAGTGGTAAAGAATTACTATACAGCATCCTTGGTTACGCAATGTGCTAGACGGAGATTAGCAGACACCTCGGTTCCATGGATACACATAGAGCAATCGTTTATATATCCCTTAAAATTGGCGGATGCCCTGTGGGCACCCTTTTGGAGCATTCCTATGCCTGAGTCCTTATCCCCAGTCATGCAAGCAGCAGTGACCGCATGGAAGCTGCTTCACGAGAAAGCAAACCCTACAAGTCAGTTTTGTGCCTCAGAGATGCCTTTGTCACTTCTGGCCTGGGCGATAGAGGACCTGGTAACTTCGGGATGGGAGGCGAAGGGAATTACACAGGTCTCCCATTTACAGTCTGATACCACACAATTTTTATCATTTAAAGATATAACACAGAAATTTGGAATTCATGGTGGTGACTTCCTCAAATACTCTCAAATATGTCACTTTATATCTAAGAACCCGGTATCGAAATTACCCCACAGTAGTACGATATTCACCTGGTTGTCGACTAAGATGAGGGGACTACGGTTTCTATATGACAAGATGGATGGAGTAGCGACTTTTACTATATCTATACCATTCCGTTGTTGGGAGAGGGATTTGGGAAGAGTCATTACTTTAACTGAGTGGGAACAAGCAATCAAACTAAGTCACTCATCCTTAAAATGTAGCACCCACATAGAAACAGCGATGAAAATTACTTTACGGTGGTACCGAACCCCATCCACTTTACAAATGATATACCCTTCCGTCTCTGGGAGTTGCTGGAGAGGATGTGGAGGGAGAGGAACCCTTCTCCATATTTTGGGACAATGCCCCATAATTCGTGGATACTGGAATGCTATCAGAAATATTCAATTTCCACCTCCCCTACACCTCACCTCTGGCCATCCTATTAATTGGAATTCCCGAGGAATGGAATAACTATAAAAAACTCCTATGTAAAATCTTGACTATAGCCAAATTAATGTTGGTACAAAATTGGAGATCAGTGACCCCTCCGTCTGACTCCGCATTGTTGCTAGCCATTAACAATACATATACCTACGAGAGGGTAATTGCACTGGGAAATGACTCATATCATAGCTTTGAAAGGGTGTGGGACGCGTAGATTAATTCTCGATTTGTCGCATAGCGGGAACCACGGAGTTATACGGAATCCGCTCTTGTACATTGCAGTGGGTGTGGAGATGGAGGGAATGGAGAAGGGGTAGAAAACATGGAAGAAGGTCTCTGAGGTATCTCACGCTAACCTTAACAAAGTGCCTACATGTTATTGTTATTGTTTAACATTTATACAATCTTTATCTTTGTCTCATTGATGTACAATTCAAAGAATATACCATGGACGAATCCAAAACAAAATGTATAGTGCAATGTATGTCAATATTGTTTCTTACACTTATTGTGAAAACCAAATAAAAATTATTGAAACTAAAAAAGAAAAAAAGGAACCAGAACAGGGGTGGGGAGGTTCAGGGACACAGAACTCGACTCATGTTAGAGGATCAAAATGAGAGTATCCACAGTAAACAATTGGTTTGAAGGTGTAAAAGTAAAAAACAGAAAATAACAAAGAATAACTAAAAAAACCTAAATCACTACCAATATGGAACTAAATGTGGAATTAACTTTAATTTGAGTAGAAAAGAAAGGATTCCAAAAATGGAAATGTGAGAGAGAAAAGCTTTTTTTTTTTAATTAAGGAAGCAGACTATATACAGATTGCCAAAAACTGTACTCTAGAACAAAGTGACAAATTAGCTTCCATCTCTTGTGCATGCACCTGGCCTAAGAATCAGCTGAAAAAGCCAACAAGTAAACAGTCATTTGGTTGCCTTATGACTGAGGTGTTGGCAATTAGAGAGGGTTTTTAGATGTGCTCAATACTTCTAATCAGCAGCATCCTCTTAGACAAATCCCATGCATTTAAACATTGTATTAGGTTTATTTTTATTGCTATGAACTGACAGTGTGTACTTTGGGATCAGTATATAGGTCTATAAACTCTACATTATTGTTTAATTTTAAAGCAATAACACTTGCTACTAGCTGCTTTTCATCTCACATCACAAAAAGCAACATTTGGAATTGAAAAGACTAAAGCAGGTCCTAGTCCAAAATTCCCGCCATCCCTTTTCATTGGCAAGTATTATGTTCTAAACTTTGGACAACCATTTCTGATTCAGTTTCTTCATTAAAGTTGAAGTACAATATCATAACTAATAACATACGTCCAGCCTCCAAGCAACTACAATTCCTCCCTCAATATCATACTCTCTTTTTTTGTTCTGTGTTATATTGCAGACAAAGCTGTGAGACACATATCAAGAATTCCCATGTGTAACAAGACATCAGCTATTCACCCCCTTTGTCTATCTCATAAACCCGTATCTAGCTGTAAGCCAAATAGTTGCAGAAGAAACCTTCCGTTCTCACTGCTCTACCAGCAATAAGATGCCAACAAATGTGAGACCCCCTTCCTTCCCCTCACTGTCTGTCAGTCAAAAAGGTATTTGGAAGGAACTGAACATCACTACTATCTTCAAGACTTATAAAAGATATTTTGCTTCATGACCACATCAAGGTCTAATTGTCTTTTTCCAGCTAAATCAAACACAGCTAAGCCAACCCACTCTTCCTTCCAGTATGATGGAGGTTGGCTTAGCTAATGAACTGAGGTAGACAGCCAGCTCCCTTCAGCCAGAAGATTGGTATCAAACAAATGACAGTGCCTTGTAGAGTGGTTTCTACAATTTCCAAAAATGTCTTTGTTATTCTTCATTGCAGCTCCATTTTCATGAAAATCAGTGATTTAAATTAGCTGAAAAGGGCTTTAGGGCCGTTTCTTTTCCTGCTGGGGCTTTGCTCTCCGCTCTAGATAACCACTCCTAACCTCAGAAAAAGTGTGACAAAATGGGAGATGTCACTCCAGCAATGGGGGGAAGTAGCTGGGCAGCAGTTAGGGGCAGTTATCTTGATCAGAGATTGCAGCCCCAGCAGGAGGATAAACACTCATAAATACCTTTTCAGCTAATTTGCATAAGAACAAAATACAAATTTTGATGAAAATGGAGCTGCAATAAGAAAAGCATCTTTGGAAAATATAGAAGCAGCTCTACAAGGTACTGTCATTAGTTTGATACCGATTTTCCTGCTGAAAGGCTCCCTTTAAGCACACTACCCACGGAAGGAAGAAGGGAAAGCTCTCTGCATGTTGAAACAAATGCAATACTGTAGATTTCTGGACTGAGGAAACAGCCCCAAAATCTGGACACAACACAGAATATAAACCCAGTTTCACAGATATATAGGTTAGGGTCACCTGAATGAAATTATGTTTTCCCCTTGTGAATCAAGGCCTCCATTGCAGAGATATTTCTGTTTTTGTCAATATGCAAATGATCTCTTTGGAGCATCAGCAATATCCCCATTACTCCAAAGAGCTCATTTGCATATTGATAAAAACAGCAATATCTTGGCAATGGAGACAATTTGAAACTCATCTAAACAACTTTTATGTGGCCAGACAATCAAAAATGTTATGGTTGTGCTGTGTGCAATTACTTTTTGTTCTTGGAGAAAGTCCCCAGATGTACATGGGTAGGAGTAGCTTGGGGACCAATGCTTAGGGGTCATTAGTTTCAAAGAGGTAGCGAAGAAGGGCTAGTTATCAGGGACGCTTTCACCATAGGGCAAATGGTGCACTTGTACTAAGCCCTATAGCAGTAGGGGTCCCATCAGCCCTTCGGGATCTAGCAGAATTGTCTCGGGCAACATGTTCCAATTTCAACTCTATCTTTCCCCTCAGAGTTGAAATGGGACATGTCAACCAGGACAGAAATCTGCTATAGTTTACACATGTGCAATACATTCTTACTGCATTTCTCTGATTCCTCCTCACTGATTTTGGCACCGCTGGGAAACAGGTTGTGGGAAAGAACATGGATTGGCAGGGGAAAATGAGGTGGAGCATAAAATTCCTGTATTCTGGGTCTGGTGGGGCTGTCACTTGGTAGAAGGGGATGTCACAAAGCAGCTGGACTTCTGCTCCCTGTCACGAGAGACTAACATCAAGGACGGCTAGCAGCAGCTCTGGTAAATTCAGTTTGTTTATGCTGTTGACATGTTTAATAAAGCCTTTTCAAGAATAGGCTGTATTGGGGCACAACATGAAGGAAAGCCCCAGGACAGGGGTTGGAACGACTGGAAGGATTGGCCAGGAGCTGCCTTTGGGGCAGGATTGGCAGAGGGGTGACGGGCTTAATGGCAGAAAAACCTGAGAAAGTGGCCCTTCGAGAGGCAGAAGGGAGTAAAAAACATCCCTCCACCCTCCCTGTTGCCAGAGGTTGGTTCTTATGTGTTTGGATGGAATGTTGGTACCTTATTTTTAAGAGGGCCTGGTTTGACACAGTGACAGTTGGCAGGTGGGTCCTAGGAGTCGGCTTATGGAGTATCGGGTGTGGAGGCTGGGCAGTGAACCAGAAAGGCTCTGGACTCCCCAGATGAAAATGTGGTTGAAAAGACATTGGTCTGGCAAGATATTGAATCATAGACAATCGGTTAAGGCCTGGTCACTCCTGGCTGGTTGAATTGGTGTCTCCGAGGCCTGGAAAAATGCTGGAGGTAAAAAGGTTTAGGTAATATTTTATATGCCAGATCTGTGAGCTCCAAAGACCTCCTGATCTTTAGATGTTAGCCTAGTGGTTACCTAAAATGTTAATAATGGTTGGTGAATTTCTGTATATGTATCTTCAATAAACTTGGTGCTTTAACCAATTGATTCCAGTTCAGTGTCCAGTGTGGTTATTTATTACGATAGGTGATTAGCTAAGAATGGAGGGAGTTGACAATCCCCTGTCAAGCAATTACAGGAAAGTCTACACACAAAAGTCTGGTATATTCAGGCTTAATTTATCCCATACATATCATTAACTGGCTGCCCTGATAATATATGTACCCCATAGCGTGAACATCAAACCATCAAGTTATATATCTTCAGTGGGGTTCACAAGCTTCTTATACCATTTAATATATATCCTAGGCTATCATCATTGAAAGCCTAGTAGCGTGACAAGGGAAGAATTAGTCATGATAAGTTACTCACATCATTATCATAATTTGCCTAGTTATACAGATGCAGGGCGCATACCTGCGGAACCAAAACCCCCTCCCCAGCTTTCCCAGAAACAGATATATTGGCATGGACAGAAGGGGTGTTATATACAGGGGCATGGATGGGTATAATATGATTCATTAGGTTTTGCCCCACCATACTGTATATAAACCAAGCAGAATCCATGAAGCTGGGTTTAAACTGAAGGCTTATCGTTGCCTTTGTGGAATTGGTGTGGCTAGACTTGCCTCCAAATGGGCAAATGAAGGACACTGTAATGTACAGTAAATATCTAATAGATTGCTTAATGTGTGTGACGTATTACAATATTTAGGCAAGGTGCAGTATTCTGGGCAATTGAATTTAGGCAGTTACCTACATTTACTAATGAAAAGCATTATTAACATTATAAACATAGACTAAATAATCTCAAAATACACCATCACAATTGCTGATACAATTTATCACAATTTCTGATGGTACAAACTCTGACTAGTCAGACTTATCATACACTACCTATTATTTGGCTTAGTTTGAGTTAGAATTTTACACCACAATTTTAGTGCAATTGGGGAGCACACTGTTGCATCTTAAACCAGACTCCTTTTCACCCAAGTCATGCCCCTTGTCTAGCTACTCACAAAAATGGTTTAAAAGCCTAAAACGCACCTATTTGATGCCAGAGTTCAGGTGCAGTCACCAAGATAGATTCCCCTCAGTGTCTATGGGCAATGTATAAAACTAACGTAATGTTGACATGTCGTACAAGAGTTAATACAAGTGAACCGGTAAGCACAATTTGGCTCATCCAACAATAAACAAGCCTCAAACAGCAATGTCTACTGTACAATAAAAATACCTTAGGTATCACGGTTAAATCTTCAGTTGTCACCATGGTAACTGCAGCCACTTACATCCAATAGGATTGCTGGATCTGAATTTGAAAAAACTGTTTTCTGCTGTTAGTTACTAATCCGTTACGATGAGAGAAGATTGACGTCTACATGCTGGACTCTGCAGAGTTCATAACTTCATGGTGATCTCTTTGATAAGAGATCTAATCATAATACTTAAGACTTGACCAAACATTAGACAGACCATATTACAGATGGCGGAGGGGCGATTTTTAAAAAGTGTCCAGAATTAGTCTCTGTTCACATTTGCTTCTCTGCATATTATTCTGCTCTATCATTTATATAACACATGTCTCCTTTTATTTTGGTAAGATTTTTTTCTTAAGACCAATGGCATCAGTTGTCATCTGTTAGCTCCACTCAGTCAGGCTTTGGTTGTTATGGGACAGGCAGAATAGCTCAGTCAGCTCTGCTATTCCAGATAGTTATACAAGTGAGAACCTGAATTTATGATTTAAGATACCAAATATATATATATATATATATATATAAATATTCCTTAGCTGAAGTTTCAATTAGATTAAGAAAAAAAATGCTATACATGTTTTACTTCTGAATGTACATACAGTGGGGAAAAAAAGTATTTAGTCAACCATCAATTGTGCAAGTTCTCCCACTTAAAAAGATGAGAGAGGCCTGTAATTGTCATCATAGGTAGACCTCAACTATGAGAGACAAAATGAGAAAACAAATCCAGAAAATCACATTGTCTGATTTTTAAAGAATTTATTTGCAAATTATGGTTGAAAATAAGTATTAGTTTTTTATATTTATATGTATGTATTTTATATATGATGGAGGCTGCAAAATTTTCTTTTATATATCAAATATACATTTATATTGTTATTTATATTGTTAGATATGTTAATAGTTAAACATGTTAGTGGGTGGAGATCCCTGATCCATTTGTGTTTTAAATTCAGTTGTGTTTTGATCCTTATGTAGCCATGACTAAGGGGTTATACGTCCTGAAACGCGTAGGCTTTTTTGTGGATCTTTTTCCCATGTAACTGCTGTTACTACTTTTTTAATCCATTATGAATTAAAAGTTACATTTTATCTAAACTTCTGGATGCTGGAACTGCTTTTATTTTCCATTTCCAATACATTTTGCTCTGAAAAAGTCCGGAGAGCGTTCCCTGCATTCTGTGACATTCTTTACAGGTTTCATCTGCATTTGGATATGGTGAGCTGAAGATTCAACTCTTTTTTGTTTAGGATTAGTTTCTATTTGGCTTAGGTGTAGGGTATATTTTAATAGTTCAGAATATAAGTTATATTTTATTTTATTCATTGATTTTGGGAACTTTTTTCTGTGATACTTTAAATTTAAGTGGTTTCCTCTCACCATCTGTGATTTCTAGAGATTGAATACTGTAATCTACCTCCAGACTGTAAAGAGCTTGTCCAGGCAAAAAATATATTTTTAAAATAGGCTGGGAGAGGTGAATAAAATAACAAAAAATCATACTCACCTGTCCCCGGTGCTACTGTGTCCTAACAGCGCAGTCCAGTTCTGCTTCTCTGGCGTCTTCTCAAAGTGAAACTGCTCGCTGACTGTGACATCCCAGATCCCTTCCACTGAAGCCACAGATTGGCCTCAGCAGTCACGTGACCACTGAGGCCAATCAGTGGCCTCAGGAAGAGATCCTGGAACATCACAGGTAGTGACGTCACAATCCTTTCGCTGAGGCCTCCGATTGGCCTCATCAGTGACATGTGGCGGGGAATTCTGCCAGAAGACAACAATGGAGCGGTAGGCAATGGAGACAGGGGAAAGACAGTGCTGGGAGGCAATGGAGCACTGGGGAAAGGAGAGTATGATTTTTTTTTTATTTTTTTCACTGCCTCTGGCCGAGTGATACTTAGAATTCTAGAAAATATGCCTTCAGCAAACTGACTTGATTTGCTGGAAGTGGAAAGGTTCTTTGTGTATATGTAGAAAATAAAACAGAGCCTAAGATCTAAGAGGGCCCATTTCCACTGAGAACTAGGGGACAATTAGTAATAACTTTGGATGATGGAAGGGGATGTGGAAAACTGACTGTGGTTCCATTTCTTTCTTGGTACATCATAATGACTGCATGTGGCATTATTATAATTACTTTCTTTGTAGGTTTTGATGTTACAGTATACATAGGGATCTTTTCCACTGTGCATTATCCCTGTGTTATGATGTCATAGCGAGCAGTATACCTGTACTAGGATGTTGCTATCACACTAGCACACTATTACACTCACTGTATGCATTACCCTGGTACTGTGTGGCCATGGAGCACTATGGGATATAACATTTTTATTTGCCCATAAGCAGCTGCTAGATTTTTTTCAGTTGGATTGTCTATAAGGTCAGCGTAACTTTTGATAATGCTTGATGCTTGTAGGAATGTGGTTTTGAAAATGTGACATCCCTAGTAGGCGGAAAGCTGCAGACATCTCTGTGGAAACAGGATTATGTATTTTTTTATTTTTATTTCTGACATGACTTCAGTGTGTGTGGGGCCACTAAGTAGTTATTAAATTTGTGGGGGTCACTAATGAAGCGTCATACTGTATGGGACCCAATAAGGGGGCATTAAACTGTGGGAGGACACTAAGGGGGCATTACATTGTGTGAGGGTAAATGATGAGGTAAAATCACTATGTTACACATTATTACTGTGTGGTAGCACACATGGACTGGGTAGGTATGGACATGGTCAATACATGAACAGCATTGATTTAACACGAAAAAGTAGATTTGTCACTCTTCTTATCCTCTAAAGGTTGGGAGGTGTGCCTAAGTGGTGAGGGTTCACTCATGAAACTTTTGCACTGGGCCCACCAATGTGTTAAAACAGTACTACAGGTAGATTTGGTATAAACCAACCTTGTAAGTGAACTTGCCCAAGAAGTCACTCAGTAGCCAAGCCCAACAGTATACACAAGAACACACAACATCTGTAAATGTGGTGATTGAGACTGGCTGTACAGGGGCCTAGTTTAGAAGTGGAGCCATGTGTGAATTTCCTGCTGTTCCCCAAAAGGCCACCAAATTCTAGCTAACACAGTAAGTCAGCCTATTAAGTAGGTGCACATCTTGTTATAGTCACAGCACAGTAATAAGACATCAGCCTGGTAACAAGCTGTGTACCTGTGTGTTCATCACATGACCATGGACCGTATATCACATGACCATGGACTGATTTTTATCCACTGGTAATAAGCAGAATGAATGACAGTAAGTAACGATCTAGAAAATTGTGAGCAATTGATACAGAAAGTATATTGGAAAATTGTACAACTTTTCATTATACAAACATCTGTCTCTTACATTGGTCTGAAACTGGACAACCCATTTAACTGATTACACAATAAGATATAGCATAGGATAATGATGATATCATTTTGTAAAAGGTTATCACAAAATCATGTTATTTTTGGAAAAGCTGCTTAACTTGTGATACAAATATTGTATCTGGCCATGTCCAGTTAAGGAACAATGTGTTTACAGGACAGTTAAGGAAGGACACTTCTGTGCCAGTAGAGTCTAACAGAGCCTGTGTGGCAGTGCATGGAAAATAAGGTCTGGATTCTGTGGGGGCTAATCCATCACCTCTACTTCATTGTCATTGAACCATTTCTTTGCTAATCTCGATGTATGCTCTGAGTCGTTGTCCTGCTGGAACACTATGTCGTCCTTTTCATACCCATAGTACTCAAGTATACGAAGTAACTCGTCTTGTAGGGTACTCACATGTACAGTAGCTCAACATTGAGACCACCATCTATCTAGGTCAAGTATCCAACGTCTTTGGATCCCCCAAACCCCAAACTTGACAGTTCCTTCAATTTCTCGATCCGTTAGCCACCTTTTCCCTTGTTTCTTCCAGACCCATTTGCAGCCATCAGAGTCCAGTCTATTGACTTTTGTCACATCACTCCAAATCACCCGTTTCCAATCTTCTACTGTCCACTTTTTGTACCTTTTTGCAAACTCGAGCCAACGCTTCTTATGGTGATAGTGAGGCTTATAGTGATAGTCAAGGCTTCTTCACCTTTTTTCAGACCACCATTACAGACTTGTGTTACACGTGTTGCACAGTCCTTGCATGGAAGTTTGTAACCTCACTATTATGAAGCATACGAACCACCTCCACTGTCGTGTTTGTCGCACCAGAACTGATAGACCTTGGGAAGAGCCACCTTGTTCACTCCGATATTTTGCCTGGACATCCACCTCTTGGCTTTTGGATGGACAGACTTCATTTCGTATTCTTCCAACTGTCATGGCACTCACATGATGCAGTTTGGCAATCTTCTTGGCCGAGAGACCACTGTCAATGAGCTGGGTGATGCTGTTTCTCTATTCTTGGGAAGTCTTTTTTATGGCTGATCCTCGATTTGAACCAGTGACCTTTTGCTTGGGAATCAACCTAATAATACACTGAGCTATTAGGGAATGTGAGAACAGGTTGTAATTTGTAGTATACAAGAAGAAAAAAGATTTTTACACCACCAGGAGCAAAACAGTAACAATGCAGTTACATGACAAGAATCTGCATAACTAATCATATAGATATATAAATAGTTGCAAGTCAAATTTATGTATGAGATGATTGTCTATAAATTGATGGTTGTCTCATACTCGAAGCTGTAGTGGATGGTGAGATATGGAGCCTGAAAGTCAAAAGTTCAAAACATTGTTACCCTTTTGCTCATCAGTGTATATGAGGTGGCACAGTGGTTAGCACTGCAGTGCTGGAGTCCTGGATTCAAATCCTGCCAAGGACAACATCTGCAAGGAGTTTGTATGTTCTCCCTGTGTTTGTGTGGGTTTCCTCCCACACTCCAAAGACATACTGATAGGGAATGTAGATTGTGAGCCCTATGTGGGACAGTGACTGACAATATCTGTAAAGCACTCTGGAATATGATGGCGCTATATAAGTAAGCATAATAAATAAAGAACAACATCACCTTAATAAGTATCAAACTATGTGTTGGTACAATAATACTAGATCTGCAAACTGCATACATAACAATGCCATTAACTATCCGCATCAGATTTCCACAGAACAAGCACATAGTGCCATACAGTGCCCAGATAACAATTCTAAGACATACAGTGCCAAAAATACCAGTATTTTCACATGAGTTGGAAACTTTTCTGTAAGGACAACCCAATTCAGTATTGACGATGACATCTATTAATGGTCTATTAACCAATTAATCTATTTGTATTTTGTATTCGTATTTCATATAAAAGACCTTTCCAAAATATAATTTTCACCCATTGAAAGTCATTAGCCAAATAGTATTTGCCACTAGAAAAAGTCCAGTCAGATTCTTAGCACTGATAGAGCACTGTTGCCACTGCATAAGTACTGTAGTCCATCTACATCTGGGTCAAGCATTCTCAGTTTCACTTTTTCTTCCCTATTAGGTCAGTCCATATAGCAATGCATGTGCCAAACAAGCTGCACCTAGGAAATGTAATTTTAACTAGTGAAGCAGACAGCACATGCTCCAAAGTAAGGACCACACACTCTGGCCATTGTCGGCAGAAAAAGCAATGGAGCTTAGGGGTGCAGATTTTGTAGGAGAGGGCGCATAGGAGGTGGGTGAAGTCACTTTGCAGATGGTTTATCTCCATGGTTGCTTGAGCTTCAAAAACGGCAGCATGGTATCACTGAACAAAAGCCATTGAAAGACATTTTAAAAACTAAGCTCTACCTTCCCTTAATGCTGGCAACATATACCCTAATGCTGGGCCATTTTAGTAAATCCCCACTGTCAGATCTCATTTCTTTCACCGAACAACCAACATTAATCTACTTTGCTCCAGTTCCTTCAACCCCCAGCCCCCTTTCCCGAGCACTATGCAATGCACATTTCATCTGTAATGGACTAGACTTCATTTCTCACTGCCTCTGTTTTCTGGGTCTGACTGAAACATGGTTGTCACCTACAGACACAACCTCTCCACCACACTCCACTATGGTGATTGACAGTCGTCTCCTCCCCCAGCCCAGTAATAAATACAGTGGAGGAGTTGGCCTTCTCCTTTCATACATCTGCTCCTTCATCCCTAGCACCACCTTTACCTGTCATTATCTACCCCCCTTCTTTTGAAGAACACGCTGTAAGTATCTTTTCGCTCTCCAACCTCCAAGTGTCCACAGCTTATGTTCTCATCCCTTTTCTCTATAAGAACATTAATTGCCTCGACATTGAGACACACAGATTAAAATATGGGCCAAACAAGTGCCCAGGCAGTCATAATACCCTTGATGAAACTGTGAATAATATATGACAGCAAAAACATGTAGGATGTGAATCTATGTAGAATTATTGTGACAACTTATAGGGTACTTGGTGATATTGAAAATATGCAGTGCTGGTTGACTACCAAATCCATATAGGTGACTGCAAATTATAACTGCTGCACAATATAAAATAGCTGTTGCACGACTGAGTGGCCTTCTTGGACCATATGTTTATTAACATTTTTAAACAAGTGGAAATAAAGTAATTTTAATTGTCTATTCAGACAACAATGTGTTATCCTGTCCTGTCCTATAAACCACCTTATTCACTTTGCCCTTATCTGCTCTTAACACAACTGGCTCCAAGATTTCTCCTGTGCATCCCCTATTCTCTGGAACTTGTCTACACAATACATAAGACTGTCCCCACGAACACAACCTTTAAGAGCAACCTGAAAACCCACCTCTTAAGGAAAGTATACAACCATCCATTACCCTGCTTTCACTACACCATCATCTGAAAAGTTTGTACCCTCACCTACTGTCTGCTTTCCCTTCCCTTGTATATTGTAAACCTTCATGGGCAGGGACCTCTTTCGTATTGTTTAAGTTGTTTCTAAGTTAGTTTATTGCATTATTTTTGTATATATATATATATATATATATATATATTTATAAAACCGTTTTCATATGTCCAACACCATGGAATTAATGGCGCTCTATAAATAAATAATAAAGTTAAAGTCTGCTGCAACTGTGCATTTAACTCATTAACTGTAATCTTAAATGTTGCTACATCTGTACATCCTATTTTTATTTACACCTCAAAACCTTAAAACATCCCTTTAGTTTATAGTTGATGCTGAACGAAACAGAAACAAATATTAGTTGTGTACTGCCAACAGTACACCTGCCCTTTCAACAAGCTGTCTCTAAGGAAAGTCATTGATTTCCAGTTATTATGAACATGAAATTATTGAATGACAGATAATAGAGTGCTGGGTACAAGTATTTTCCCAAATGGGTAATTTAGCTAGAGTTGTCATAGCAACTATGATGTTTGAAAGCGACGGTAACAAAAAAACTATTTGCACAATATTTAGCTGTGGCACTGCTTTCCTATTCTCTCTGTACATCCAAGCGGTTTTACAGGCAAACAGAAGGTAAATGTCATTAGTTCGATCAGTTGTACTACTCAAGAACTGAATCCAAGACCTCAATGTCAATAGGTTGTTCCAGTATTAGGCAACGCTCATGTAATCCAAGCTCTCTTGGCAGCTTCTATACGTTATCCAAAACATTGTTTGCTGTATCAAATAAATTAATAGAAGTGACAGCAGACAGTCCTGAGGGAAAGTGAGTTCCACTTCATGACACACAACTCATTAAACAAAAAATGAAGCACGCTTACAAATCAACAGCTGCCTGTTCAGTGAAAAGGTTAGCTCTTTGTCAGTACACACTATACAGACTCACATTAGGGTTTACTGAATAAGACAAAGTCTTTTGACGGAATTACGCTAATGTACTCATTTCTAAATATATTTGTATATACCCAATCTGAAAAATGGGTATTACAATATTATATCAAAAACTGAAACAGAATTTTAATTGTAGTTTGATTATTTCATTTTTTTACCAAAGAATTAGGAGAATCTAGAATGAACAGGCAAATTCATAGGAGAATAATATTACACTCCACCACCAATAAAAAGAATATTAGGATACTGGGCTTTGGAGCACATGTACAAACCATCTATAAAAGAATGACAGCATATACTAAGACAAGTCAAAAGATGTGTCAAATCTACCACAGAAGTGTGTGCTGTCTGATAGATTTGGCACGTACGAGGGGTGTTCAATAAGTTATCTACCTCAATATGTTCTGTCAGTGTTAGAAAGCTGAGCTTGTCTGTGCAGGTTGAGACATATGTACACATGCAACACACACAGTAGCAGTTCAGTCTGATGAAAGCACTGGAAGTTACAGGATGGCAAGTGAAGGTTTCTCCTGGCTACTGTTCTAATGAAAGTGCCAAGAGACAGGGGTCCAGACAGCTGGCGGCCGTGGCCTGGGTTCGGACTGCGGTCCACTGCTATGGGAGCTGGTAGATCATAGTAAAGCCAACCTCCATAGCATAGGTAACTGGATAACTACAGGTAACTACCACTGGGTCAGAACCAGCCTGAAACCCCCAGGTCCCACATGAAAAACTCGCTAAGCCCAGCCACACATTTCAGAAAAAAATCTGCAGTGGAAATGCTGTGATTTCAAAAATGCTTGCATTTTTGTAAATTGCATTATGTCAAGTATACCCATGCTAGCTTTTTCTGTATAGGTATAATAGAGGCAGAAATTCCACAAAGGAAAGCTGTGGAAAAAAATGCAATGCATTTCATCTGTGATCTTTTCAGCAGCATTTTTTTTGTAGCGATTCGCCTAAAGGCCACGGCTACGTAATAAGTTATCACTGTAAACTCACTGGCTGCTAACTTGTAGTTTATCCTGCATTCAGCTCCTCCCCCTGGGCAGTGTGAGTTAATCCAGTGTGAGTTGATCCTCCCACTGCCCAGGGGGATGAGCTGAATGCAGGATGGGAGTGTTTAGTGATGATGCAGCAGTGCTAAGTAATAGAAGAAATCTCCTCCTGTGCTTCAAGACCCTCATTTGAATAAAGAATAAAGAATAAAAATGCTTTTTCTCCACATCCCTGGAGCTCTGAAACATAAGAAAGGTATCGTTTTTTTTCTGCTAACAGCATCTACAGTACTATGGGAGCAGTTTAAAATAGCTGGGGGCAGTGATAGAATCCCTTCAAACCTGCAGCATGTCATATATCGCTTCTGGGTAAACCTGTGTCTTTCAACCTATGCAAAGGAAATTTTAAAAGCTGTAGGCAAGCCACAGCAAAAACCACCCAATTTTGCCATGGTGGCTTGAAGAAGAACATGCTGTAAATTTTTTCTGAAAGAATTTTTGTTGTAAATTCATCTTGAATGGCTTTAAATGGCTTTTTCACTTTTGGCTTCAATGTTTTGTGTCCACAAAGTACTGGGTTTACAACATGATTTGTCCATGATTGATACATTTTTAATGTCCAGAAACTATTTTTGTAAAACAATTTGCAATATTTTTTAATGTACGGTACTGGGCCCATGAAAAACAAAAAACTCATGGATGGCATCTGTATGCTATCCATGATTTTCATAGACCCATAGACTTAATTTTTTTCCACAGGCCATTCACATTGAAATCACAGGAACTACTGTATGTGCTGTCCATTAAGAACACAGACTGAAAATGGCAATGATTTACAGAATTGTGAATAAGGCCTTAGACAACTGCTCAGAATTGCAAAGGGATGGATGAAGTATACATACAGTGCTGGCCAAAAGTATTGGCACCCCTGCAATTCTGTCAGATAATACTCAATTTCTTCCAGAAAATGATTGCAATCACAAATGCTTTGGTAATAATATCTTCATTTAATTTGTCTTCAATGGAAAACCACAAAAAGAATTGTCAAAAACCAAATTGGATATAATTCCACATCAAACATAAAAAAGGGGGTGGACAAAAGTATTGGCACCCTTTGAAAAATCAGGTGATGCTTCTCTAATTTGTGTAATTAACAGCACCTGTTACTTACCTGTGGCACATAACAGGTGGTGGCCATAACTAAATCACACTTGCAGCCAGTTGAAATGGATTAAAGTTGACTCAACCTCTGTCCTGTGTCCTTGTGTGTACCACATTGAGCATGGAGAAAAGAAAGAAGACCAAAGAACTGTCTGAGGACTTGAAAAGCAAAATTGTGAGGAAGCATGGGCAATCTCAAGGCTACAAGTCCATCTCCAAAGACCTGAATGTTCCTGTGTTTACCGTGCGCAGTGTCATCAAGAAGTTTAATGCCCATGGCACTGTGGCTAACCTCCCTAGATGTGGACGGAAAAGAAAAATTGACGAGAATTCCAGCAGAGCATTGTAAGAAACTCATTGATGGTTACCGGAAGCGGTTGTTCGCAGTTATTTTGTCTAAAGGTTGTGCTACCAAGTATTAGGCTGAGGGTGCCAATACTTTTGTCCGGCCCATTTTTGGAGTTTTGTGTAAAATGATCAATGATTTGACTTTTTTTTTCATTCTCTTTTGTGTTTTTCATTGCAAAATAAATGAAGATATTATTACCAAAGCATTTGTGATTGCAATCATTTTCTGGAAGAAATTGAGTATTATCTGACAGAATTGCAGGGGTGCCAATACTTTTGGCCAGCACTGTAGATAATAAGAGAGGGTGGTCTTCAGGAGACAATGTTATAGAGGTAGGTACCATTCATTGCGTTCACATTATTTCAACACAAGAACATGATATATGTATATTATTTTCAGACTAGCTACAACCAAGGGAATGTACTTTATAGGAAATTCATGCACAACTGATTGTCTCAAATTCCCAAAAATGTCAACTTATGTGTGTCCTTGATCAGTCTTTATTCCACCCAACTGTTAATATCCATGGTATGATTTCTAAGGAAAACAAGTAACATATGTTGTATATTTTACATAAAAATGAAATGAGATTCTGATTTTAAACACTTTACCGTCTGTTCAAAATATACCCTTGATACAAGTTCTAAGATGATTTTACACTCTCTGTAGATGACTTTTATATACAGCAAATGCAATCCAAAAGCATTAGTGGAATATTCAACATGATTGCCAACTAGCTTGTTTAGTCTGTTTGCTAGCCATATCTGAAAGAATTATTTGTAATACGTATCTGTAGCCAAAAACACATTAGCGGATCAGTACACAATACGTTTTTTTGTATTTTTTTATTACCACTAACATCATTAGAGAAACACTTAGCCCCTACATATACAGGTAGTTCTGGGATTAAACAGTTACATGTTGATATACAATCCAGTTTTTATTAGTTTATAAAATATTCATTCTTGGTTTCTTAATACAGAAGCTTTGTTTTTCCCTGAATTTGGTGTTTAGTAAGTTCTATTTACATAACATTTGAGATTAACAATGGTGGTACAGATACTGTATAGCAGTGGGCAACATGACCAAGCAGCAGTCATATTGGTGGCTGCTATATCTTTGTATTTATTGTTTTTCTTGCTTAAAAATATTCCAAGCTGTATGTAGCTATTATTTGTTTTGCGGTACGGACTAGGATAATGGACACTTTTTATTAATGTTGGAAACAAATGATAACTGCCTGCAGACCACCATTTAAATTGTCCATGCAGAGTTTACAGTTGCATGGAGATCATGCAGCTGCAGGAGAGGGGAGTAGGCTTTAACACTAGAAGTCCCAGAGAGGGGTCATTTAACATTTCTACCTTTGGAACCCAGAGACGGGTCGAATGACCTGAAGGATTTTATCTAACATCCTATAATCACCGTCTTTTGTTCTGTAATTAAGGCCATTACTGTCACATCACAGGAGGTTGTTGTTTTCCATTGAGTTTAGCCATTTAGTGTCTAGTTAGTTCTATTCAGTTTATTGTATTTGATAATATAAAGACTATACATATTGTATTAAGTTTAGTTTTATTTGAGCAAAAAAGCACTGAAACAATTAATCATTTTTTATATATTTTAAATAGAATTAGAAATTTTAGAGCAAGGTACAGCTGTGAGTAATGACCAGAAGCATTTGTCTAAAGGCAGGGGTAGGCAACCTTTTTTGTTCGGCGTGCCGATTTTAATAAAAAAATCAAAGATGAGGTACTCTGAGTGCCGGTCAATAATTGTAAGTCTGACGACCCCTAAACTAAAGTCATATACCATAAACCATAACACAGAAGTGCTGCCACCAGATGCTTTAGGACACATGCGTTTACTGCTATTTCCTGGGACACTCCTGTACTTTCTGATTAGAAGCAATGAAAGTCCATGTGCAGCCCCCAATTAGTGGTAAATTTATTGTGTCCAGGAGCCCCGTATGGCGGCATCCTTATGGTGAATACACACTATGTATCTGGATGCAGCTATATTTGGAACTTTTTCATTCAATGTAAAACTGGTGCATTTTTGCACAAAAAAAAACAAAGCCGGAGTTTTCTGTGCAAAAACACATCCTTAATATAGAAAACACACCGTTATACAGAATAATGTCCCATAGTGGTCCCTGCACACGGTATTATGTCCCATAGCGGCCCCTTCAACATGGTATATGTCCCATAGCGGCCTCTGCACACGGCATTTGTCCCATAGCTGCCTCTGCACACAGTATTTGTCCCATAGCAGTCCCTGCACACAGTATTTGTCCCATAGCGGCCCCTGCACACAGCAATATGTCCCATAACGGCCCCTACACACCGTATATGTCCCATAGCAGACCCTGCACACGGTATATGTCCCATAGCGGCCCCTGCACACGGTATTATGCTCTATAGTGGCCCCTGCACACGGTATTATGTCCCATAGCAGCCTCTGCACACGGTATTTGTCCCATAGCGGCCCCTGCACACGGTATTATGTCCCATAGCGGCCCCTACACACAGTATTTGTCCCATAGCTGCCCCTGCACACAGTATTTGTCCCATAGCGGCCCCTGTACACGGTATTATGCTCCATAGTGGCCCCTGCACACGGTATTATGTCCCATAGCGTCCTCTGCACACGGTATTTGTCCCATAGGGCCCCTGCACACGGTATTATGTCCCATAGCGGCCCCTACACACGGTATTTGTCCCATAGCTGCCCCTGCACACAGTATTTGTCCCATAGCGGCCCCTGCACACGGTATATGTCCCATAGCGGCCCCTGCACATGGTATTATGCTCCATAGTGGCCCCTGCACATGGTATTATGCTCCATAGTGGCCCCTGCACACGGTATATGTCCCATAGCGGTCCCTGCACACGGTATTATGCTCCATAGTGGCCCCTGCACACGGTATTATGCTCCATAGTGGCCCCTGCACACGGTATTATGCTCCATAGTGGCCCCTGCACACGGTATTATGCTCCATAGTGGCCCCTGCACACGGTATATGTCCCATAGTGGTCCCTGCACACGGTATTATGCTTCATAGTGGCCCCTGCACACGGTATATGTCCCATAGTGGTCCCTGCACACGGTATTATGTCCCATAGTGGCCCCTGCACACGGTATTATGCTCCATAGTGGCCCCTGCACACGGTATATGTCCCATAGTGGCCCCTGCACACGGTATTATGCTCTATAGTGGTCCCTGTACACGGTATTATGCTCTATAGTGGCCCCTGCACACGGTATTATGCTCCATAGTGGCCCCTGCACACGGTATATGTCCCATAGTGGCCCCTGCACATGGTATATGTCCCATAGTGGCCCCTGCACACGGTATATGTCCCATAGTGGCCCCTGCACACGGTATATGTCCCATAGTGGCCCCTGCACACGGTATATGTCCCATAGTGGTCCCTGCACACGGTATTATGCTCTATAGTGGCCCCTGCAGGCAGAAGCGCCCGAAGAGTACAGAGCGGCTGCGGAGCGTGGAATAGTGAGTACATTGTTTTTTATGTTTGATCATCTCCCCGGGGGCTCCGCTTATTATACTCGGGGGTCTGAAGAGACCCCACAGTATAATAATAGCAGTTTCGTTTCGGCCGTGTTTGGTCCGATCGAAACTGCTGGGTGAGGAGTCCGCTGCCGTGCCAGGGGAATAAGCCTCGCGTGCCAAGAGTGGCACGCGTGCCATAGGTTGCCGACCCCTGGTCTAAGGCCTCAAGCAATGCGATGCAATTTTTTTCTGCGATTTGCCAATGTATTTCAATGGCACCAAGCACACCTGCGATTTTTTTTTCGTGCGATTTTTTTCATAGGTGCGATTTTCCTGCGATTTTTTTTTTTTTGTGCGATTTTTTTCGTGCGAAAAAAATCCCAGAGGAGTGATCTATATGACCAATGGGACAGATCACAAAAATATCGCAAGTAGCTGTGATTTTTTTTGCAATTTTTTTTTTTTTCTGCACCCATTGACTTGAATCTAAATATACAAAAATGTAAATATACAAAAGAACAACTGTTATTTGTTTCTATGCTTTTTATTTTTGTTATGAAAATAATAAAAAAAATACAAGGAATAAAACAATTCCACACATATTTACAATAGGCTGCTGTGGGGGGGCTGCGTGTGTGTGTGTGAGTGGCATGTCCTTCTTGTGTGACTAGCATTTCAGCACTCACTCAGCAGTCTGTCTGCACTGTCGGAATATACCTGGCACTGGCTGGGTATGTCCCTGGTACATTTGCCACACGTGTATTTGTAGCAGTAAACACATCTCTCAGTTGCACAATTGTTCGTGCATCGATGGTTGACCTGACACTTCGCCCTTTTGCCAGGGCAGGGTGTGGAAGGTTGTTGCCGAAGGAGTTTCTCCTTGCGTGCCTTCTTTTCAGTCACATGAGAGCCACCTAACTCTTTTGCAAGCTCAACCAGGAAGTCCACCCGTCTCTCCTGCACCCCAGTGCATGCCTGATAAAGAACATGAGCATTCAGTGCTGCCATGTCAATCATGTTGTAGAACACGGCGACTGGCCATCTCCGTGTTCCTGCACGCACGCTGTACTCCCGCACCATTTGGTCCATTACATCCACACCGCACTTTGTGTGGTTGTATTGTGTGACCGTGTTTGGCTTCCTTTTGTTGGTATCCTTAGTCTCAACCACGCTGTGCATGCTGCTGAGAATGTAGACGGCCTTCTTTCGTTTGGGTGCATACACTGTCAGTGTGGCACCAGTGGTTGAAAACACCTGAGTGGTGAATTCAGTGTGGTCCATCTGTCTAGTGGATTGAGGAATTTCCCGGCGACTCTTGTTGACTGTGCCGAGGATAGTGGTTTTCCGGCTAAGCAGTCGTTGTGCAAGTGACAATGATGTAAAGAAATTGTTCGTGGTTACAGTTCTGCCCTTGTCCATGAATGATTCCATCAGCCTCATCACTACAGTTTCGGACAGTCTCTCCCCGCTGGGACGACTGGGGTCCTTGCCAAGATATGGGAGGACATTACAGATGTACTTTGATTTCAAGTCGCAGACTACTTTGAGAAGCAGTCACATCCCCCACAGCACAAAAGGCTGCATGCAAATTTGCTAAGGTGTTAGCAAATATTCCCAGCACAACAATGCAGCTGGGGGGTGGGCAGACACTCAGGAGCAGCTTACATTCTTTTCTTTACACTCTCTTACAAGACCTGAGGTGGATCAACACAATTCCCCCCTGCAGATTCCTCAGACAATGGCCACATTTACAAATGAAAGGAAATGCTAATTGGAGCCATCAGAGTTGTCAGTTTGGACTAAGGGTCATTTGACCCTCTTTCAGGACTTGAAGGGGGAGCTCGAAATTTCTGGGACTTCTAGTGTTAAGCAATAGACTGACTCCCCATAGTGAAGGTAATCCTTGCCTTCCTCATAACTGTTACGCACATGTGTATTCCATTGAGAAAGCCACCAGTATGCTTCATGAAACCGTCCACACGATCATCTGATTGCTGGTTGCCATGTAAATGCAGGAGTGATTTGGTTTTAGTGGACCCACATTAAGGCTGAAGACCCACGTTGCAAAAACACAGCATTTTACATTACCTGCAAAGTGGATGAGATTCTGGCTAATCCCATACACACATTGTAGAAAAAAAAGCAGAAAAGCTGAGTTTTGAAAATCATAGCATGTCAATTATACCTGCAAAAACGCTGGTGCTTTCTGTATAGGTATAATAGAGGCAGAAAGTCCACAGAGGAAAACTCTGTGCAACTGCAATGACAAAGGCTGCGGAAAAAAAAATTTGATGTGTTTTCACAGCGTTTTTTTGCTGCGCTTCGCTACATGTAGCTTTACCCAAAAGAAGTATTCTCCTTAATGGAAACATATCCCAAAACACAGTCCAAAAAGTTATTCATATGTGCAATAGCTTTTTATTTTAAAAAATAAAGCAGAATTAAGATCTATGCCTATTTTCTCATGCTCTGAAGTACTTCCTGTATCTAGTTACTATAGTAATGTACACCAGCTGCTGTGAGATGGTGGACACACTTTGTCTATACCTCTGCTTTTTCTGCAGTTCTCTGCCTGGTTTTACTCTCTATGTGTCTACCCACAGAAATGAAAGGACTAAAGCTGTATAAGGCTAAAGCTGAGGCCACACGTTGCGGAACGCAGCTAAAATATTCAGTGGAAAAAAACGCATTGGAAAAGTTTGTTTTTTTCCATCGCATTTTTCATTGAGTTTTTGCTGTGTTTTTCTCTGCTTTTCTCCTTCTCCTATTAAATCTATAGGAAAAAGCTTGAGATTCTGCAGTTAAAGTTAATTTGCTGCATTTGTTAAGAGCACATACATTTTTGAAAAAACAGTCTTTTCACAGCTCTTTTTTCCCTCAATGTGTGCATGAGACTATGCCAAAAATTTCATTCACTTTTCTGGTACTGTAAAATGCTGATTTTTTTTTTCCACTGCGTTTTTGCAATGTGGGGCCTTAGACTATAGGGGTGAGTTAGAAGGTTAAAACCAGTGAAAATTACTCCACAGGGTTTTTTTTTTTTTTGCATTGATAGTGTTAATAAAATGTGCATCACTCCAGGGAGTTTTTTTTAATTTGTGGGATAACCCCTTTAATTTTGCAATGATTCTTATAACTAGGGACTAGTATATACATAACAAAAAAAAATATACATAACAAAATATAACATATATAAAAAGAAGTAACTTCTAGCTCTGCCCGATAAATTTCCGATGTGAAATACTATTTATATGAAACCATTAAAATATATATAGATATATAGATATGGCACTTTCTGCAATAATGGCATAAAAATAAAGCCACACGTATCTCCCATTCAAAAAAATAAATAAAACAAAAAAATAAAATAAGAATGTTATTCTTTTCAACACCACATGCTGGTGTTAAAACTAAACTAAATGACCTAAAAATGATCATGATCAGTGGGAGATGTCCCAGCCAGAGGCATAGCTAGGGGTTTGGCACGGAGAGGATATGCCCGCATAAATAAATAATGCCTCAGTTAATAATCCCACCTGTCACCCCTAATAATACTCCTGTATACCCCCTTAAATCAATAATGCCCCCTGCGCCCCCTGTGTCTCCCCTTATAATACTCCTGTATGCCTTCTTAAATCAATAATTCCTCAGTTAATAATGTCCCGGTGTTTCCCCTAATAATACTCCTGTTTGCCTGCTTAAATCAATAATGTTAGTTAATAATGCAGCTTTGCCCCCTAATTAATCATTCTCTTTTATACCCCCTTAAAGGGGTTGTCCAGGAAATACAGAGCTGGGGCAAATGAAACAAACAAAAAAAAATACTCAGATTTCCCCAGCACTACAGTGGCACTCCCTGTTACTGTCCGGTCCAATGTCACCCGGAGGCTTGTTCTGGCAGAAGTTCTGAGGTCAATCAGTGGCTGTCACAGGACAGTACCCAGGATGTCACTCACATACGTCACTGGTGACATCCCAGGTCCTTTTCTGTGACCGCTGAGGCCACTGCGGATTTTTTTATGCAATGTGTAAACTGGATTACCTAGAATCCCATCCACTTTTCAGTTACTGTAAAACACCACGTTTTTTGCTGCGGCAGAAAAGCAGCGTTTACACTACATGGGGCCCCAGCCTTAAAAGCATCTATAAAATGTACAATAATTTTCTCCTTTTTATTTCTGTGCAAGAATAGGGTGGCTATCTGCTAACTGTACAAGTCCCAGTGCTATGGGAAGAAACAGCACTACTCATATAGAGAAAGAACTTAAAGTGTACGGTATTTCTGATCCTCACCTCTCAGAATTGAATCATTTCTATAGAAAAATGAAACATTCCAGAAGCACTGTGGGCTTGTACCCCGATCATATTTATCTAAACTAAACTTAGCCATGACAGCAAGGTTAATAATACATGATAGATGCACAATACATAATCCAAAGTCTGTAAGCAAACAGATGCACAGAGCAATCTAACCAAGAAGCCAAAGGGAATTTTTTTTTCTTTTAATTTCCATCACTTATGATGCAGAACAGAATGCTTTTTCATCTCTAATGGATCCAGGAAGAAAAATAGCGAACCTCAAAAGTCCCCTTAACAGCATTACAATATGTAAACAGAAAGGACGCTCCTGCATATGGAAAATGGCTCAATCCAAAGAATAGCTCAACAACATATCAATGGAAAACAAATGTCATCAGTGAATTAAATAAGCAAGGAGAAGAAATCCCAGCTTTCCTGCTCTTCTGCTGTCAATCAATATTTATCTGTATGTAGCGCACCTGCTAGAACAAAGAGTAAGATATTTCTTTGTAGCAATTAGATGTCTATGAAAACAAATAGAACATTATCCCCAAAACTGTCCATAATTGAAATGATAAATTGAATTAATGTCACTGTTTAATGGCAATATGTGTACATTTTCCACCTGTTCTATTCATTGGTGTCCTAACAAAGAAATTCACAATTTTAAATTATCTGCTTCGTACATTAACCGCTTCCTGTCTGAAGGTCCTTAGGGCTCCTCAAACATTAAAGATACGCAAGCTTCTGGGGCAGAACCCTTTCTGGACAGTGGGAAGGTATTCCAAGTATGAAAAACATAACAATATCATATTCAAACACCATTCCTAGGCATGCACTCAGTGTACTGTTGTATAGTGCAACAGCATAATGGATATTGTCACCCCAAATAGCAGCAATTTTGGAGAGGAACAGATCAATAATACAGTATCCCATGGAATATGGCACTTTTTTCCTGGGATCATGTAGAACCCAACATTGAAACTGGATTTACACTGCTCTTTTTTTCCTTAAGAACTGCATACAGTTTTTAATTGAAGTTATGAGTATCCCTGTATTCAATGCTTGCTAGCGTACTGATGAAATGCATAGTAACATGCACTAGGCATTACTGCAATTAAAAAGTGCAAACAGTTCAAAAAAGTCAGACAATTCTTGACCTGGTAGGATTTGGTAACCGTTTAATGCTCAGTGCCGTACACCCAGCACAGAAACGTACCAGCAGTCAGAAGCATTGCTAAAATCTTTTTAATAATCAGGAGAACAAGCCCCAAGTATGTTTTGCCAATTCCCTCATCTCTTCTTGCTGAAGAAATACATGAATATATATTTTGGATAGTATAAAACCTAGAACAACTGAGAAACACTGTTCTAATTTTTGTAACACTGGAGATTTAACTGTTTGAAGTGACCCACCATCCAGCCAGAGCCTCTTTGTATTGTAGTGGCACAATGTTTCCCATTACTTTTGGTATTTTAACTCTTTTTGACCATTTGCCCAAATGGATGTAATTAAGTGCAGAGCATGGCAGAGTTATTCTCCAGATGGGGAGCTTGCAAACTAATTTTTTTCCTCGGATGCAGGAAAACTTAGTTAGGCTATGGCCCCATGTAGCGGAGCATCAAGGTTTTTGTTGCAGCACTTTTCACAGAAAGCTTCAATTATACCTATAGAGAACCACCGACGTTTTCACATGTAGAATTGACATGCTGCGATTTCCAAAACCGCAATGCGTATTTTTCTGCAATATGTGGATGGGATTCACTTTGCTGGGACTGTAAAACGTTGCTTTTTTTGTGTCGGCATTTCTGCCACAGCTTTTGTGGTGCCGTTTCCGCTGCAGCCAAACTGTGGAGTTTATGCCATGGGGGACCCCCGGCCTTACACCTCTGCATTGCAATATAAGCATTATAAAAGCAATATATTTTTAATGTGATTCCAACATGGTTATTGTAAGCTAGACGCTAGAATCACATAATGGTTCACAATTATGAGTATTTAGGAATTCATAAAATCTAAGTATTTTATTTAAATAACTGTATTGTGAATCTGTTTTGTGCTACACTTGAATGTACTGGTGCACCACTACTACACTGTGGAAATATTCCTAATATTGTGTCTGTAGGAAATCCACAATTTAAGTGTTCCATGTGAAGGCTGTTATTTTGATTTTTTGATGCCTAGGAAGCTACATTTTGCAAGGTATAGGATTTATCCTGAAAATATAAAAATGTACTTCTGGGTCTTTACTGCCCAACAGAATGCCTTTTATTTTGAGGTCCACTGTATAAACTTGTTTCACATAGGTTTTAGTTGTAAAATATTTCACACAAACACAATTTTAGCTGTCAGACTTTTAGAGAATTTCTTCATGCTTGACCATTTCAGAAAATAATTTTGACTTCTACAAATTATCTCAATAGGTTTCTATAAATTACAAGGATGGCAAACAGGTGGCTGATCACTGAACTGAAAACACTTATAATGAAGGTGTTCTGGCTGTAGAATCTAAGAAATGGACAATTATTTTGAGTGAATTTGAAATGTTTAATTCAGAACAAAGAAATTATCTGATATTGTATTAGTTATGACAGATGCAAACTGACTACCTTGTTCAGGTAGTATAATGGCTTCATTCCATGTCCACAAAACTATGTCATATTTCCCCTTGCAGTACCCAAGTACAGTGGCATCAGTCATAGAACCTCTGAATAATATTATCAACTCTATCAGTGCTTATATAAAAGACCCAGTGATAA
Source organism: Leptodactylus fallax (assembly GCA_947044405.1). Classification (NCBI taxonomy): domain Eukaryota; kingdom Metazoa; phylum Chordata; class Amphibia; order Anura; family Leptodactylidae; genus Leptodactylus; species Leptodactylus fallax. Next base: position 8,374,613 of record CAMRHE010000036.1, read on the forward strand.
CATATAATAGAGTACAATTAATTACTATTAATGCCCATATTTGATAGACAGTAATAATCAATAAAGTATCCCAGTATCCATGTAGTTACATTGCCATGATAACAATGTCAGCCATAGAACTCATATAACAATATCAGTCATCACTGCCAGCGTCAGCACCCGGCAAGTGCCAGTGCCCCATGCTCCTGAAGGGGCCCACTCGTCTGCCGGATTCTGACTGTTACTGCGTAACGATCGGACCCGGCGGGGTATGGGGCCCGCGGCCAGTTGAAGATGGCCGGGGCCCTGGACCACTATGATAGCAGTCGGGGAAAGCATGGTTCCCCTAGCGCTATACATATTGCAAATGAAAAGGGGCCCCGGCATGTCACCAAGGGAGGTGACTTAAAATAATAAATACTACTCACCTCTCCTGGGATCGGCATCCTTCCCAAGGCCAAGCTGAGGCCTGTGATTAGGCCCCAGCAGTCATATGGGGCGCATCGGTGTAATGACGTCAGTGCACCCCCACATGACCGCTGAGGACCAATCACAGGCCTCAGCAGGGACGTCTGAAGATGGCCAAAGTTGCTGAAGACAGCAGGACAGAGCAAGGATGACCAGGAAAGGTAATGCAACTTGAGTATCAGTGTTTGTTATTTTTATTCAGCTTCCCTGGGCCTCCGATTATTATACTCTGGGGTCTGAGGAGACCCCAGAGTATAATAATAGCACCGGAGTGGAGAGGGGCTGTTGGGAGCATATAATACTGTGTGGGGGCTCCTTCTGAGCATATAATGCTGTGTGGGGGGCCACTACTGAGCATATAATACTGTGTGGGGGCCAATGCTGGGCATATAATACTGTGTGGGAGCCACTGTGGAGCATATAATACTATGAGGGGACCACTGTGAATCATATAATACTGTGTAGGGGCCACTGTGGAGTATGTAATACTGTGTGGGGGCCACTGTGGAATATATAATACTGTGTGGGGGCCACTGTGGAGCATATAATATTGTGTGGAGGCCACTGTGGATCATATAATACTGTGTGGTGTTCACTGTGGAGTGACACTATTAACAGTATCAGGCCCTGTTCATACGGTGGAATGTGACACTGATTTTGCAGCAGATTCCTTCCTCATTCTGCCTCCTATTGAAACTAATTGGAGCAGGAAGCTGGAAAAAAAAAAGTGTCCTGCTGGACTTTGCCGCAGATTCTGCAGCTGATTCAGAGGCCGCAGCTTGAGGCTCCACACTGGTTAAACTCATTCATATGGGCCTAATCAGTAGTGGAAAACCGCAAGTGCATGCTGATGTTCTGCACCATGAGACGGGGCAGAAGATAAAGAAGAATCCAAGGCAGATGTCTGCCTCAAATTCCTCTTTACTTTCTGATATCTGAACAGGTTGTACAGTGTCTACTTGTATGGAATGGACTGTATTACACTCCACTCCAGTAGGTCTGCCTCAGCAAAAAACACCCAATTTTGATTGTTTTTTTGCTGTATTGTGCATGAGTTACTCCAAAAGGGACCCACTGGGGCTCTGTCGCAAACACAAACGTGGAGCCGGCCCTGTCAGTCATAGCCCATGTATACAGTGGGGAAAAAAAAGTATTTAGTCAGCCACCAATTGTGCAAGTTCTCCCACTTAAAAAGATGAGAGAGGCCTGTAATTGTCATCATAGGTAGCCCTCAACTATGAGAGACAAAATGAGAAACCAAATCCAGAAAATCACATTGTCTGATTTTTTAAGAATTTATTTGCAAATTATGGTGGAAAAAAAGTATTTGGTCAATAGCAAAAGTTCATCTCTGTACTTTGTAATATATCATTTCTTGGTAATGACAGAGGTCAAACGTTTTCTTTAAGTCTTCACAAGGTTGGCACACACTGTTGCTGGTATGTTGGCCCATTCCTCCATGCAGATCTCCTCTAGAGCAGTGATGTTTTGGGACTGTCGCTGGGCAACACGGACTTTCAACTCCCTACACAGGTTTTCTATGGGGTTGAGCTCTGGAGATTGACTAGGCCACTCCAGGACCTTGAAATGCTTCTTATGAAGCCACTCCTTCATTGTCCTGGCGGTATGCTTGGGATCATTGTCATGCTAAAAGACCCAGCCACGTTTCATCTTCAATGCCCTTGCTGATGGAAGGAGGTTTGCACTCAAAATCTCACGATACATGGCCCGTTTGCTCACCGTTCTAGTGATCATTTTGACCCCACTGGGTGAGATCTTGCGTGGTGCCCCTGATCGAGGGAGATTATCTGTGGTCTTGTATGTCTTCCATTTTCTAATTATTGCTCCCACAGTTGATTTCTTCACACCAATCTGCTTGCCTATTTCAGATTCAGTCTTCCCAGCCTGGTGCAGGTCTACAATTTTGTTTCTGGTGTCCTTCCACAGCTCTTTGGTCTTCACCATAGTGGAGTTTGGAGTGTGACTGTTTGAGGTTGTAGGCAGGTGTCATTTATACTGATAACAATGTCAAACAGGTGCCATTACTATAGGTAATGAGTGGAGGACAGAGGAGCCTCTTAAATAAGAAGTTACAGGTCTGTGAGAGCCAGAAATCTTGCTGGTTTGTAGGTGACTAAATACTTATTTTCCACCAAATTTGCAAATAAATTCTTAAAAAATCAGACAATGTGATTTTCTAGCTGTTTTCTCATTTTGTCTCTCATAGTTGAGGTCTACCTATGATGTCAATTACAGGCCTCTCTCATCTTTTTAAGTGGGAGAACTTGCACAATTGGTGGCTGACTAAATACTTTTTTTCCCAACTGTAATATTTGCCAGTCAAAGTAACTCTCATATTGGGCCAGAGAACAGAATAGTATTGCTACTCACAGTGAGTGTTCTTGTAATAGAACAAGCCACAGTGCACAGTAATAGGGCCAAAGACAGTACCCCAATAATCTTGACACTGCTAATGGCCTTGTAGTACTTCCAACTCCAGTGCTCATGTAGTAAATCCAGCAAATGTTCTTTCACAATAGCCCCAATAAGCGTATATAAAATAGTCATAGATACAGAGATACAGTGTTCATAACACTTTTTCACAATTCCTACAACATGCTTAACTTCATATTTCTCTGGGATTATATAAAATTTCTTTCATCTTTTGGAACATAGTTTTATAATTTTTTTATGATATATTTATATATATATATATATATATATATATATATAAAAAGGGCTTAAAATAGGATTCATGGCTAAGTTCACTACCAAGCATCTGTTACTTTGAAATATGTGGCACAGTATCTGTGTTGCTTTCTACTGACAAACCAACATGTTTTTAAAAGTCTAACATTATAAGTGCAATGTGTTCAAACACATTAGATATGATAAATAAGAAAAAAAAAGTCTAGAAACTGTTTTACCTAATCTGTAATGAGCCCAATTACTGCACAAATAAATCTGTGTCAGCTAGGTCTAATAACACGTTTCTGCAAACTTGACCTTACAATCATTCTCCTTATACTACACTTACAGTAAGAACATATGCATAGAACCAAGACAATCAGAATGTTCATTAAAAATATCTCTCTTCAGGTTGTATGCTAACCATGTACAGATTTAGGTGCGGTGATGGGGCAATCACTACTACAGGTGCATCTCAATAAATTTGAATATTTTTGAAACTTTCATTTATTTCAATGATTCAGTAATTCAATTCATAACACCACACAACAAAAAAAAAAACTTTTCGTCTGCTACTGGACAAAAACTATTTGTCCTATACTAAATCGAGTGTGTGGATTCCAAATCCGAAGTCAGAATTGTTGTAACTCGTCAGGAAATTTTGCTATGCGTAAGTATGCCTAAATGAATTAAGCACTTGGAAAGCATTGAATCATTTTGAACAGAGTGAGTTTTACTCCAACAATTACCTGATCTACATCAAAGTTTTCATAGTAAACAGTGTATAAAAATGGAATGGAATAACAAAATTACTTGAGCAAGGCCCAGTATTGTTAAAAGTGCTTCAGGCATCCACTTTTGCGTTTGTGAACGGTCATATTTTCCCTTTGCAAAAACCAGCAGTAGTCCCCATCATGTTGGGATTCCAGCGGCCTTGATATCTGTTCTCCATTGTAGAAATATCTTTATGGAACCGCTTTCCATGTTCGTCACTTACGTGTCTCAAATTGGGGAGGAAAAGTCAAGATGGGAATGTAAGAAAGGGATTTTCAATGACATTCGGCAGCCAAGTTGTTCATATGCTGTAAGCATGTTGTCTGCTAATTCAGCATAGTTTTCAGCTCGACTGTTCCCAAGGAAGTTCTGCACTACTAGCACAAATGCATCCCAAGCTGCAAGTTCCAGAGGGTTGAGTTCTGTTCTGAATCTGTCATCATGCATTAGTTTGTTGATTTTGGGGCCAATAATTCTGGCCTTTATTTTAGCCTCAGTTTTCAGTGTGCTAAACTTATCCTTCAAATACTGGAAACCATTTCCATCACGATCAAGTGCAATTACAAAATTTTTCATTAAACCAAGTTTAATGTGAAGTGGGATCTCCCAGTGATTTGTGTTGTACATTGTACTGACCAACTGTGTGCTCGACTCTGAGAGGCCACTGTCTCATTTTGTAATGAGCTTTTATCTTGATCTCCAATTTGACAGTCAAAGTAATACTTGTAAGCAAGACACATGCTTTGTCAGATTCTTGCACTGATCATAAGTAGTGTATTTGCCACATATGTAGTAGAAATTGTCTGGATCATTAACACATTTGCGTTTATCCATTTTAAGTTTCAAAACTGATAGCACTATAACAGATCCCTTTATCGAAATTTATCTAGCTTGCCTTATATACTTACTGCTGACATCAGCCTGAGTGCGTCCGGACAGGTGTGGGCATGTCCATTGGAATATTTCCAATATATAATGCATTAATATTATAAATAAATAGCTTGGCATGTATAACTTAAAATCTAGACGTGTCAGGCAAATTCCGAGTTCATATTTGGAATCAGCGTGCTCATTTTAGTATAAATCACATGTTTTTTCTCTCAGTAGCAAAATCATTGTTGTGTGGTGTAATCAGCAGTCTTCCAGGATTGTGTGTCCTCCTGAACCAAACTGAGGGACCATTTGAAGGCTTAGGAATCTACTGGATGGAATATCAGCGTACCAGTGAATATCAGACGCTTCTCGGTCCTGTGCCTCCCACGTAGACTTACATTGGGATGCTCTGGCTTCTATAGCTAACTGATGGGATACTTGTTCCGGACTATTCTTGACCCTCTGGCTTCGCCCCCTGTGGAGTTTTACTACTCTTTTTGAGGAGGAACTTTTTGAATGCTTACAACCCTGGGGTCCTCCCCTGGACCCGGATATTGTTGCTGTATAGTCCCCATTCTCCCCTCCCCAATTAATAATTTTTTTTTTTTTTTTTTATTCTCTTTTTTCACCTTCTCTTCCCTTTCACTTTGTGTCTGGTTTTGTCTTCTCGCCCCTCCTTTCCTTCCTCCTTCTTTCTTCCTCCCTTTTCTTGTCCTTTGGCCTCTACTCGGGAATCTCCCCATTATTTACAGTATAAAATGTTATTGCTGCTGTTGCAGCTATATATTTTCACTGTACTTTCTGTATTCTGTATATTACATTTTTTGGAAAATCAATAAACTTTGAATTGAAAAAAAAAAAGGCTTAGGAAACCTTGGCAGGTGACACACTGAATTTACAATACTGAACTTTTTTACAATATTCTAATTTTCTTAGACTTTGGTTTTCATTACCTGTAAATCATAATCAACATTTGCAGAAATAAAACACTTGAAATAGAACATTCTGTGTGTAAAGAATATAGAAAATGTAGGAGGTCACTTTTTAAATTTAATTACTGAAAGAAATAAACGTTTCAAAGATATTCTAATTTATTGAGATGCACCTGCACGTTATAGATAATAGCCAATAAAGCTGAATGTTATGAATCATGTTGGTTACTTTGTTTTGGGGTCTAAATTTATTTAAGGCTCTAGTCTGGGGTCTGGTTTAACTTAGGATCTGGTCTGGGGTCTGAATTGGTTTTGTGTCAAATTAATAATAAGGTCTGGTCTAGGACGTGTACTAATTTAGAGGTACATATAACATATTGATTAACTTTTTATTAATTCTTTGTGAGTAGAATGAAAAAGGGCTATTCCGCCACTGTTCTTTTAATTTTGTGTCATTAATGTGTCAAAAATAATGTTACTTTTATTCCATGGGTCATAAGGTTACAGAAATGGGGACAAAAATATAATGTATCCTAAATGGGGACAAAAAATACAGTGTATCCTGAAAAGTCCCTCACAGTTGTTTACACAGAAAAATTAAAAAGTTGTGATACTTAAAATACAATAATAAACCAAAAAATGCTTGGTCCAAACCAAATAGGCCTGGTCATTAAAGTGTTAACCTATTGAGGATATAAGTTTTCTATTATTACCTAGTATTTCCTGAAAATATAATTTGGACAATTTTCTTATTCTTACTTAGATATTTGAGATCATGTGCCCATCATGAAATGTAAAGGACATTTTCTTTCAAGAAGAATACTAATATAGCAAAGCAATCATGAGTTACGGATCAGAGAGAAGTATATAAAAGCTGCTTTGGTTTAAATTCACCTTTGGCAAAGTTCCAGACAAATAACTATTAAAGAGTGACCCGCAGAGGAAGGTTACATCATGGCTAATGAAGGAATGAGCTTCATTTCAGGGCAATTACAGAAGGGTTCATTAAAACAGACAGTCTAAAGAGCATTGCTTAATATATTCTCAGTTCTATTCTCTATGTCTTTATATACAGTAAATGACATTGTGAACTACAGGTTTAGCAGAAACTGCTTTAATAACTTTGAACCATTCTATAACCTACCAGTTCAATAGCAGAGTATACCTGAATTAGAATAAGCACTTAGGCTTATATATTGTTGAGTATCTAATAAAATTTCTTAAAACATCACTTTCAGGCTAAGGCCCCACATGGTGTCCCGCAGCAAAAAACTGCAGCAGTAACGTATCGCGTTTATGCCACACGGGGCCCCGGCCTTCCTGTGTAATGACAACCTTTACAGTTCGGTTTGTAAGTCACTTATGTTTGCTTACGTGCAGATGCTAAAAATGCTGTTAGTATGGTGTTACTCATAGCACAGCATTATGAAGAAGACTATATGAACTATTAACAAATGAAAGAGAGGCGCTCTGCAAGAAATATTCTCATAATGTGAAGTAACCAGTGACAGATCTTACACAAGTGCTCAGCAAAATATAAGCCACCAAAATGTCCTCTGCACTAGAAAAAAAATAGCAGCACTCACCAAACTCCACATTAATTTCACTAATGTAATATAATGTAGCAGGCAAAAGACAACAGTACAATCGTGCTGCTGAGAAATTTTATTCCATATGCAGATAAGCAGTTTTGTGCACATGGGCCACACCTGCCAAAGCTCCCATTTTCTTTTCTGGTCACTAACTAATGCTGCCTAAAGGTGGTGCAGATGCACATCTTGAACCTTCTGGGGCCCCCCCTAATTCCATGAGAGGGGTTAACATCCCTGTCTTGACTGCCTGCACAGTGATAGCCGGGAACAGGGGGGATCTCCCAGGGGGAAGCACCAAAAACGAAGAAAACCCCCCGGCCACCCCCGCCCCGAGGCCCCCGCGGTACCGGGAAAAAAAAAAGGGGAATGGGTGGGGGGGGGGCGGGGGGGGGGAGGTGGCATAGGATGGCTTATTGCTGTATTGCTATATGTGTGTATGTATGAATGCTGTATGTCATTGCTACTATAAATGGTGCAGGTCATTGTTTGGTTAGTGTTCTACTGGCTTTTGGGAGATTCTTCCCATACTAACTCCTTAGAGGTAGAACTAGAGTAGAAGTTGTTTCTTGCTCCCCCATGGTCTGATTCAGTGACATCAGGCATTGTCCAGGTTTCCCAGAGCAGGAAAGACTTCATATTTTAGGGCCCATTCCCACGCTCTCAGCCAGTAGACCAGCTTGATGGACAGCTTGAGAGTAGAACTGCTTGTAGACGAGGAGCACAGCTTGAGATGTTGTGAACTTGAGGGCTTGTTGGAGGTACTCATGAGTAGCAGAATGGGTTCTTCGGTGGCAGGCAGTACATCACCTGTGACAGCAGAAGCATGCTGTGATCCTGTGAACAAGGCCTATCGCTCAACTATTGATTTTCATCTGTCAAACTGTCATCTGTATTTCACTGAAGTATTCCATTTGCTGTGTTCTTAGCTCTGTGCTGTTGTGCTTTTAATCTGTCATTCTTCCTTATTTTATTAATAATTTATGAATACATTGATAGCTGGGTGTTACCAGCTTGGAGTGTGTGTCCCTGCAATCTAACACTGTTCCATCAGTGTTGCCCATGTCAGACTGTGCAGGGAAATGCCAACTTGATAAGGGTAACAGTAACACCCAGTTGTCAATTTATTCATAAATAAGTAGGAGGCATAACAGCAGAATGACAGATATTTCAGAATTCTTAATTTATGGGCAATGCAGGTATTTATTAAACAGACATGTCAAGAGGGCGTACAGATTCTCTTTAATATCACAGAAAAAATAACTGGCAATGACACCAGTGGTCTTTCTCTCTTTTGTGAACTGTATTGCAATCTACTGTAAAGTCCATTCACTTATAATATTGCTGTAGGCAGTGTTTAATAGAAGCTCAGTAATGACAGGCCTGGGAGCCTTCAATAGGCTCCCAACTTTCATTGCAGTCAATATTTGCCTCCTGATGATGTTTCAGGGGGCTGTGATCAGGATCAATATGGCGGCATCCACACACCGCTGCCATTTAGATGCCTCAGTTGCAATTGACTGATGCATCTAAAGGGTTCCCAGTAGCTGTTAGAGGCATGTGCCTGCACCTGCTGGTTATGGAGAGGGCTCAGATCCTCAGTTCGCCCCATAACACCTTAGTGATTACATGAGATAATAGTATATTAGGTGCCATTTAGGAGTTAAACAATGAAAAAGGTATTAAAAACAGGAAAACACAATAAACTTTCCCATGGCAGGTCTTCTCTCATTGCTTGGGCAGCTTTGGATACTGAGTGACACATGTGCAATGCCGTTTACATTAGATGGCACATCATTTCAGTCCATTAGACTTCTTCACTAGTCAACTTGATTTAACTCTACAAGTGTTAAGTGTCTGTAGGGAATACAGAAGTATTTGACCATATTGAGCTTTTTGATCACAAAAACCTGGTAAAATTGTAAAGCCATTATACTACAATAACAACATTCTCCACCTTCTTGTATATAAATACTTAAAATTCCAATATGTGTGAAGTGCTCTTCTCTCTAGGAAATCAATTGTTCTACATGCTCCCAGAAATACAAACAAAAGTAAACTTATTCATATAAATAAGGTTTTATGCTGTTGATTTAGGATAACATAAAAACAGCATCCACATTTGATTTACAAAACTACTTAAATCCATTTAAATAATAAGGTTTATGGTTTGGTTTTTAACTTCAGCCATAAATTTAAATGAGGGAGGAATATTTAATTACAATATCTTGGACTTGCCTAATAAATGACATTATTAGCATTGCAACAAAATGGGCTAGTTGTCAGTAATAAAATAATGTGCACACAATATCATATATTTACAAACAGAGAGAAAAGACGTTTGTTCTCTAGCTACAAACAATGTTTATCGCCTTTGTTCTCAGTTTTTATATTTTTGTAGTAGACCTAATAGTAATACATAAAAACTGTTAACTTACAGATGTGTCTTCATTTCCCTGTTCTCTTGGCTTGATATTGTCAGATATGTGTATCACAAGTTAAAGCGGTTGTCCCATTATGGACACTCAAGTGCACTTATGCTCCATTCACAAGGAGGCCTTAGGGGGACTTTCGATCCCCCATTCTCTTGATCGCTGTGGGAGCTTGCAATCGGACACTTATTCCATGTTCTGTGGATAGGGTATAAGTGTCCATAACGAGACTGACAACTAGCCCATTTTTTTGCAATGTTAATAATGTTCTACCCTAAATGTATAGGCAGAAGAACTTTGCACTCCTTGTAGTTGGCAGTAAAGTAGATTTATTTAACAGCAGCAATTCCAATAGTGATGTTTCAGTCTTGTAACCTTTGTCAGACACTGTGAAATAAATACAAACATACAAATATATAAATTGAGCATTAGATAATACAGATAAGTATGGCATTAACAATACAAAGTGAAGATACATCCAAATCCATTGAGAGCATCCGTCGGACACCATGCAGAAAACTATATGGATAAAGAATCATTATGGACATCAGCCAAAAAGGTAGCCAAATTTCTCCAACAGATCTCAAGAGTATATAGGAAAACATAACATATAGGATTTAAACATATATTTATAGAGACTAGCTTAAATACAGAAGTTGATACTAGATGACATGAACAAGATATTCTATTGTAACATAAGGGCTAACAGTATACATAGAACATCAGAGGGAATAGTGAAACACCAGCCGTTCTGAGAGTAGGGGCCCATTCATAACTACAAAGGAGAAATAGAGAAAATGAACCACCCTACAATTCTGTTCTCCCTATTAATTCTTTATTAAGAATTTATTTGTTTATCTTTTTATTCTTCTTATTTTCCATTTTTCTTATTTTTTATTTTGTAGTGTCTTGATATTTTCTGTGCGAATTATTTCTTCTACTATTTCTACTATGTCCATGATATCAATATTCTCCTATGAGAATAATCCACTTGTGGTTTTTGGTGAGTGCACATTGATGTTCTATGTATACTGTTATCCCTTATATTACAATAGAATATGTTATTCATGTCATCTAGTATCAACTTCTGTATTTAGGCTAGTCTCTACCGATCGCAGCTGTTAACACTTTAGATGACGCAGTTAAACGTGACAACGGCATCTAAAGTGCGCAGGCGCCATGGGTGCCACCATCTTTGACCATCCAGAGGGCGATCCAGAGGACGGCGATCAGTTGCCATGACAGCCAGGAGCCTATTGAAGGCTCCCAGGCTTGTCATTACATCATTTATATTACTCACTGCTGTAGGTGATCACATTGACCCACAGAATACAGGGAACCTAGTGAAGGCGGTAAAAATTAAACCCATTAGAAATTGGCACAAATGCGTTTTTTTCCAATTCCACCTCATTCAGAATTTTTTCCAGCTTCCCAGTACATTGTACAGGATATTGGATGGTGACATTGCAAAGTACAACTTGTTTTGCAAACAATAAGCCATCATGTGACTCTATGAACTGAAAAATTATGGTTCTTGGAATGGGGAGAGGGAAAAATGGAAATGCAACAACGAAAATTGGCCAAGGCACAAAAGGGTTAAATCCTATATGTTATGTTTTGCTACATAATTTTGAGATCTGTAGGAGAAATTCGGCTACCTTTTTATCTGATGTCCTCAATACTTTAATACCCATATAGTGTTCTGTATGGTATCCAACGGTTGTTCTGAATGCATTTGGAGGTATCTTCACTTTGTATTGTTATTTTCATACTTATCTGTATCCTCTAGTGCTCAGTTTATGTATTTGTATGTTTGTATATATTTCACAGTGTCTGACGAGGGTCACAAGACTGAAATGTCACTATTGGAATCACTGCTGTTAAATAAATCTACTTTACTGCCAACTACAAGGAATTTGAAGTTCTTCTGCCTGTTGTATGTCCCACCCAATGGGGAGTATATATGGAAGCCTTTCAAGACTTTTGTAAGCATTTTGTAATATTGTATTAAATTGGTTTCAAGCCAATTTGAGATCAGTTGAGTGTGGACACCTGAACATATACCAGATTGCATTAAGTGAAGGCTGCTGTCAGACAGCTGTATGTTAGAGACATGTAGCCTCTCTGATTTGTTAATCCATACCAATATTCTACTGTACATAATTTTAGTGCACTACGTTGCTTACTTTTGAAAATAACTTAACTGACAATCTAAAAAAGTTACCACAGTCATCCATTCCAATGATCCTTTCCAACCCAACTGCCCTTTCAAAGAAACAACTACCACTGTGCAGTCCAGACTACAGATGGACCCATTAAAAAAGTGGGGCCATACATATTTTTGCAAGAAAAAAAAAATGCTATAACGCGTTTGATTCTGATCCATTTTCCTGAATCAGAAAAGGACATTCAATGTGTAGTATAAGGCTTCCTTCCTCAGACTGAACACTGAAGCATCTCAGTCCTAGCTCAGTTTTTATTTAAATTTTCTGTGGTTCCTAGAAGGATCACTGAGGATGAGAACAATGAATGTCAGAAAGGGCCCCCACAAAATGGTCTTTTCTGGACTAGGTTTCTTGAAACCACATATAATTTACAATGCTTCAGGCAGAGTCAGCTCCACATGGGATTAGCTGGATAATACAGCAAATAATTGTATATCTTTTGCTGGTAAAAAGCCAATGATCACATTGAGGACAAATAGAGCCATTCAAGGGTAGCTGAATTATAAAATTGTCTATCCAGTAGGACCTAACTGTAGTACAATACAGAGATACACTTACTATACTCCTCTGTACTACTGTACATGGCCTGTATTGTTTTTACCTGTGCTATACTGGGCTAGCCTCCAAGAAGTAGATGGTGGCTAGCCCATTGCATTTCAAGAACTTTTGTAAGCAAAGACGAACAGATGGAGCAAATAGCAGTAGTCGCCATTCCTGTAAAAAAAAAAAAAGTTTTCTTCATTCCATCTTATTAAACAACCACTGAAGGACCATAGTCATTTAGCGACTTCCTCACCTTTAATGGGCCTAATCACATGACAATCCCCGTCAGCGCAGCCTTACCAAAGGTGCATATCATTCTTGGCTGTCAAGGCAACAGTGTAAGCAACCTTACATCATTCTAATAAAAACAATAAACCAGCTTATTAAAACATACTTAGATCATTACGATCATTTACACCTAAAATCCCAAGTGCATCTGAATGCACTATGCATTTTGCATCCCTTTTATGAAACTCTTCATGTCTTTCCTCACCTGCAGCTGATAACTTGACAATCTTTAGTACAGTAAACTCTATTACTGTTGGCTCTCAGAGGTACAGATGTAGCAAGGTTAACCCAAACTTCTGCAGTTGGCTATACTGCTTCAGCATGATATTTTATCATAAAAGATAGCAAAAACCAATGAAAAGTCTTTGGAAACCATGATTTATAAATATATTACATTTATTCCCTGTTTCAGTATATTTAAAATGCTCCTGTGGAAATATAGAAGAAAAAAAAACACAGCATTTTACAGTACCAGCAAAGTGAATGAGCTGTGGAAAAGTAGTGTTTTCAAAATGCATGTGTTTTATAAAAAATGCAGTGTGTTAATTTTAGCTGTGGAGTCGCAAGCATTAATTTAAATATATTTAATGGGGAAGAAAAATGCAGAGAATAACACAGCAAAAACTAAATGATAAATGTGGTGAAAAACAATGCAGTGCATTTTTGCTGCGTTTTTTCCTCATCGTGTTTTAGCTGCATTTCATTAAGTGGGGGCTTAGCCTCCAGAGCACATATACAGTAAGTTCCTTCTTGTTTTAGCTATATAAATACCTTAACCTTGTTATGGACCTCACCCAGTTTAAATTAAAAATTATCTCATTAACTGGTCTTAGTATAAAAATGATCATTATATAGATCTGTAGACTGACTCTTGATATATTTGTGGCTTTAAGACTTCTCTGCACTAATTTTGTCTTAACTGTTTAAAAACTTAATTCTGCCGAACTCTTTATGGATCTTTAATAATGTCCATTAGTGCAGGAGGGAGCCTTTCAATCACATGCCCCCTCTGGTAGATGACATTGTGGGCACTGCTTCTAAAGGTGTCCCTTCCCACAATTTATATGTATGCGATTTTGCAGGAAGGGGTTACTTATATTGCCTCATAAACACATCACCTGAACTACAACATATAGACCTCAAAAAGGATTTTAAAAATAGTATTTGGCATGTGTTCACATGATACCTTTACACCAAAGTTAAAATCTAAGCCAAAACTGTGATGAGATTGCACTATGACTTTATACTTATTTTTTTGAAAAGATAGATAGATAGATAGATAGATAGATAGATAGATAGATAGATAGATAGACATATATTGGTAGCTAAATGTGTTACATGATATAGAAATGTCATCTCCTTCCTTAAGGCAGATGATTCAACTTCAAACAAAATAATTTGCTACAAGAATGATTTGCTGTGAAAGGCCACTTAAGGTCAGAATGCTGAACAGCTCATGGCTATACATTATATTAATCTATGTTAAAAATAAGTCCAAAATAGTCAAGACTAGATTGTCACTTTAAGATGCAAAATGAAAATATTGTATTTCTCTTGCATTTTCTTTATTTTACACAGAAAGATTATATTGCCTTATAAATCGTAGACCTAAAATGTATATGTAATCTAATAAAGTTTGTATTTTTTCTTAAAGTGGTTCGCATTAATTGATGACTTTTCCTTAGGATCCCCAGGATCCTCATCAATCAGCTGTTTCAAGAGGCTACAGCTGCGGACTCTTCACAGGAAACCAAGCACAGTGTCATACATTGTATAGATCTGTGCTTAGTATCACAGATCAGCCCCATTCACTAGAATGGAACTGAGCTGCGACATGGCCTTGTGACTGATGAACATGATGTCACATTGGCTGTGAAGTGGAAGTGGTATGCCATTTCAAACAGCTGATTTACAGGCCTTGTAGGATCAAATCAATTTGGGCTTAAGAACCACAGGAGTTCTTTAGTTTTATCTTTTTCTCTCATCTAGAGATGAGCAAAGTATTCAAAAATTCGATTCGGCAACTTCACCGAATTTCGTGATACAATTCTGTTCGATCCGAATTAAATCACGGCGAATCATGCAACAAAAACGGCTATTTATTGGCTGCAGAGAGCCGGGGTGGGCGGGTGGACATCAAAATGGCAGAACACCTTGGATGCCGGTCATGTTTGACCGCTGCATGCAAGATGATAAAACCCCTGATCGGTTATGGAGCAGGGTGTTAGCTGTCAGTTACAGCTAACACCCTGCTCCATAACCGATCGGGGGATTTAACACCTTGGATGCAGCGGTCAAACATGCTGTGTGCGCTCGCGAAGGGGTTAAAGGTATGTGACATCACAGGGCTGGCTGCTGATTGGCTGCACGCATGTCACTGTGGGTGATCCCGCATTCCCAGAGTTCCTTTCCCCATGTCCTAATATGTACAGCAGCCATTTTAAACTAAATGAGAATCGTTACCACGAAGCGTGAGGAAATTCGGATTCGATGTGAATCGAATATTTCCTGAAATTCGGATCGAATACCACTTCTGCAGCTTCAATTCACTCATCTCTACTCTGATCCATAACTTTTCTATTTCTATAGTTGCAATTTCAGATATTTTAGGCACAATTTTGACATGAATATACACTTGTAGTCAAAAGTTTTGAGACTAACACAAATTTGTGGTAATTTGGTGTGATAATGGTGCCTCCTCTGTCTGGATAGTGCGGAAGATAAATATGGGAGATGCTTGTGCTTGTTGGAGGATCCTCTCTACTGGCAGTCTGTCTGGGCCATCTGGAGTCTGTTGGCCATGTGTTCATGCCCTCATGTGCTCAATGCTCCCAACACTTACTAATAGCTAGGTCAGAACGGCCTAGATGGTGGTTTTTTACACCAGTAACCAAGTCTATTGGCTCAAGTTTTACTGGGCAAGTGCCAAAGCTGATGTTGCCAAAGCATGATGCAACGAAAAGACAAGGAAAGAAATGTAACAATTTGAGTGTAGTAACAGAAAGAAGGTTGTGATGATGAGAGATCCCCAAGATGTATTTTCCAGTTATATATTTCGTTGTTGTATTATCACTTGCTCATATCATCGAGTCTGGCCACAGGAATGTGCTATGGCTACTCTGTAACCAAGTCCCTTTGTTGTTCTGTCCCTGGCTCAATTAGCATACCCTTGTTACAGCTCATTATCTTCACAGGGGTTTCCTGCCGAGAGGGGGCTGAAAGGCTTTTGAGCAAACACAGGAGAGACTTTGTGTCTCCAAGCCACAGAACAAAAGGGATATGGCTTTATGACAATATCTTTCCTGAGGAGCCTCTTACAGTCACCCCAATAAATTCCTCAGATGTGCCTGGCCAAGGTGCACGTTTCAAGCACACACAAGGTACTGTTCAAAGCCCGGAAAAAGTCCAGACACTCATCTCCTCACCCAAAGGGGACTGGTGTGTCATCCTTGGTGTTTACACAATGGGGATCTCTCCACGAACCCTATCATACCTCTTGCCCGACTCTACGGTCATCGGGTGAGGAGATATGATGAAACACGGTTATGGGGATTTTAGGATGGAGGGCGGGGCTCCTCCTCCTGGTGACATCACTTAGGGAGGAGACCAAGTTAGTTAAATGTTCTCAGACCAGGGGAAGGGTCTCTCTTGTTCTGGACAGCATGTAGGAGACACATGCTCTGTAACTTTCTTAAGGAAGAACCCTGAAGCCTACCACATGGGGGGCCCAGAGAAACTGACTACAAACTTGCTCTGGTATTTTCCTATCGTCTATTTCCCATTTTATTTTCTGCACTGTATTTTGCTTTTACCTGTATTTGCTTGACCATTCATTCATGTATATTTTTGTATATGTTAGTGCCTAGTACCGACCCACTTGGGGTTAATAAATATATAAAATTTATAAAGCTCGTTTCATATAATCCTATAAACCCGGTCCCCTCCGGCATGTGAGTGGGAGGTAAGGAGGTTGATCACAGGTGTGCCAGTCGGCCTGGCAAGCGAGATCCTTCACAAAGGTTATTCCTGACATTTGCCAAATCAGCTGACCAATGAGCAAAGGCATGCATATTTTACGCAGTGTATAAGATGCAAAATCGGAGATGTGCTGCTAATAATCAGTACTACTAAATGGTGGAGAAACATTCACACTAGTGACCATTCCTCTCCCATTCACTTTTTATCAGCCTTTGTAAATAGTTTAATGCTAACAAGCACCATTTAATGTGTCGATTGGGTCTTGTAGCCTACATCTGCAGGTATAAATACACCCTTTTTGTTGGCCATACAGATAATATAGCTGAATACCCAGATTGGCCAAGCAGTGCATTTGTACTAAGTGGGGAAGGGGGATGATGTCGCTGCCAGACATGTCTGATGATGGCTTATTTCTCCAAGAACAAAAGGATCAGGCAATTGAAATCCAACATTATACACGAAGTGTGTCTGCGGCATGACTTCCGGGTCTTATTAGTTCAATATTAAGCAGTCCAGGGACTAGCTGCCAGAGTCAGAAAATACTCAGACTCTGGCAGCTTAATCATCCAGATGCCATGTTCAATAGTCATCATGCCATCCGGGTGGTTCAGGGGCAAGATTTCCCCCCCTGCCACCACCTCGGATCCCCCGTGATGAGATTGTGAGAAACAAGAGGTTTCCATGACAGCCTATTCCTATTGCACATAGGGAGCCTATGTGCGATGTATTGCAGTATATTGCACTAGGGATCAGCAGATCCCAGGTTCAAGTGTGCACTATCCAAAAATAGGGTTATTTATCTTTATTTAGCGTCAGAATACAGTGACCCCAGAGAAATCATTCATTTTTCAAAAATTATGTTTTATTAGTAAATGCGGTAAAATATAAATATGGTATCTCCGTAATCATAATTACCTGCCAAACAAAGTGAATGCCGTAGGAACAAAATGCAAAAAATAATTCCAAAAAATAAGAAAGGATTGTAGTGTTTTTTTCACTCGGACCCCCCAAAAGTATTAATAAAAGTTAATAAAAACTACTTGTACCCCAAAATGGTTCCAAATAAACGTACAAAATATCATACAAAGTATAAGCCCTCATATAACTATGTCAACAGAAAAATAAAAATATTATAAATTTTGGAAGGCAAGGAAGAAAAATATTAAAAAAGTCACCACATTTTAACGTCCAAACATTTCCTCTGGCCACTGCAAACTAGAATTACATGCATGGATTACTAATATGGCATGATATGGACAGGGATTAGCTTCATAATTCCCTTTTATTTCAGACCCAGATATCAATAGATATTATAAAAATGTAATAGGTCAAAGATGTATCTATGTTTTTCTTAATGTTTTTCATGAAATGTTAACATCTTTTTGACAAGAATAATTTAATACCTAATGCAGAAATGCTCCAAGCTAATTTTTCTGACGTCCTGCTATTCTGTGGCCTACTTTACAAGATCATGGTGTCTGTGTGTGAAGATTTCTCATACATAAAAAAAACACTAAGGAATATTCTTTCGAATGTTAGTTTATGTTGTTGTAGATGTTACACCATAAGAATACATTTTAAATACTACTGACTAAAATGTTATGTCCCATTCTAATATTATTGTAATTTTTTTTTCAAATAATAGTTTTCATTGTGAAATTAGACACAGAGAACCAGAATAACTACATAGTTAAATTTTTTTATTATTATTTTTGCATTCAGTGACACCTAATATTACCCATACCCCCTAACTTAGCACACATAATAACAGTCTTGCCAAAGAAATTGTTCATAAAAGTGGTAAATAATGTTCAGTACTTACAGTAGGTATTGAAATATCAATATAATATTATATTAACCCCTTCCCCCATTTCAACATGTATATACAAGTTGGAAGTGAGGTTGTTAAATATTGCATCGCCTCAGTAACAGAATGGAGACATAGTTGCAGTGCTTCTGCTGTTTTACAAAGTGCCCGTAACCAAAAATATCTCTGATTGTGGCATTTAACCCCTCAGTTGTTGTGGCTACATGTGAGGGTTTCCAATCACTGTAATTTTGATGTACCAACCAACTCCTGCACAGCAGAAGATATTCAGCTGCTATGACAGCCAGGAGCCTTCTGAAGGCCTATCTGAGGCCTGTCTGTGTAAGGGCTTAGTCAGTGGTGAACCTAGCCTCTTTGCTGCCTGAGGCGGACTATCGAAAGATGCCCCCCCCCCCAAAAAAAAAATATAAAATTGCGTTTACATGCTGTTAGCGTCACACGCTGTTATTGTCGTACAATAATCATACACAAACTTATGAAACCGTTTTTAAGAATTCTTCTTCCTGTATTACTTCAGTATCAGAAATCAACAACACGGCATTAACAATGAAAGTAACTTCACACATCTTCTGCTTGGTGGATGGACGAGCCCACGTGGCCCCCATTCTCTATAATAGGAGCACCACAGATAGCTGAGTACTGTACTTCAGGTATCTTCGGCACTCCCATCGAAGTGAATGAGAGCCACGCCGGTTCGTCCATCCACCAAGCGACACACCTATATATGGCTGCAGCCAGGCTGGATTCCCACCCAGTGGGGGAAAAAAAAACAATTCTCAGGCTCAGTGGGAGACTCACCAGACAGACCCCCATCAATCAGGTATTTATCCTCTATCATTTAGGTGAATACAGGGCAGTAACATTTTGTGACTTACAGGTGACGTCTCTGACTAATCGGTCACATTTCCCTTCTCTTCCCTTTGGACCGCCATGACCACTTCTTCCAGCTGTGACTTGTCTTTGTAAAGTTTACAACACAGACATCTTTGGCTCCTCACTTTTCCAGGCATCCAACCCACATTGTCCTCACCTGCACACCCATCCTGCTGCCCCCTGCACACGGTATTATGCCTCATAGTGGTCCCTGCAGTCGTTATTATACTCCATAGTGGCCCCTGCACTCAGTATTATGCTCCATCGTGGCCCCTGCACACGGTATTATGTCCCATAGTGGCCCCTGCACTCGGTATTATACACCATAGTGGTCCCTGCACACGTAATTATGCCCCACAGTGGTCCTTGCACACAGTATTCTGCTCCATAGTAACCCACCCATGAGTATAATGATCTGAGACCCAGGCGGTGAAAAACATAAAATCCAGTGTTACTTACCTGGGCTCTGGTGCGCTCCCTGCTTTCGTCCCTCTTCAATGTCGCACAGACCGGCGTCGCAACATAATGACGTCGGGCTGGCTCACGTGACGCCTGGGACATCACCAAAGAAGGCCGAAGCCTGCTGGGAGTAACATTGGATTGCCAGAGAGGTGAGTAACACTGGTTTTTATGTTTATCACCTCCCCTGGGCCTCCGAATATTATACTCCGGAGTCTGAAAAGACCCCGGAGTATAATAATAGTAGTATTTGGCCTCACTTATCGATCCCTGCTGCCACTCACAGCCGCTTCTGATTCCCCCTTCTGCTATCGGACAGAGGTGGCCACAGCAGGCGCAGGGATCGATAAGTAAATAGGCCGTTACCTGCTGGGGATACTCCAGCAGGTTACGGCCTATTTATATATATAAAAAAAAAAGTTCTCGTCGCCTACTTGCAATCATATGATGGAGCCGCCACCACCTCCTCTTCTTGTCCGCGACGTCTGCGTCTCAGGTTAGGAGGCGCGATGACGTCATTGTATCGCCGCCTGCGCTGACATGCAGAGGTCTCGTAAACCAGCCCAGGACAGGCCCCACTCAGCTTTGTTTTTTTTAAAGCGGCCTGTCCTGGACTGGTTTACATTGAATAAACAGTAAAAATGCCGCCCCCCAGACAGTGACGGACAGTGCCGCCTGAAGCGGCCGCCTCACTTTGCCTCATTACTGTGCACCCCTGGGCTTAGTAGTAATGTAGTGATTTTACCACAGGCTGCAGTACATAAATAGTGAAGTCTATGGTATAAATGAGTTCCCTGGGAAGCTTAGAAAAAAAAAAAAAGCTTTTAGGCTGAGGCACCACGTTAAGAAAGCGCAGCTTTTTTTGTTGCAGATTTTGCTGCCTTTTTTTGAACCAAAGTCAGGAGTGGATTGAACAGAAGGGAGAAGTATAAGAACTTCCTATATATTTTCCATTCCTTTTGTAGCCGTTCTTAGCTTTGGCTCAAAAACCCGCATCAAAATCTGCAACTAAAAGCTACATTTCCATGATGTGGGACTTCAGTCTTAAAGTTATTAAAAGCATAAACATCTTTTCTTAAATCAAATTACCCCCTTTCCCTAGAAAACATATAAAAACAAAAATAAACCTAAATATATTAGTCATTCCCACAAAATGCCCAGACTATAAAAATATAAAGATATTTATATCATACAGTGCTTTCTAACAGAAAAAAACTCAAAATGGCCAAATCATAATTTTTTTACCATTTTGCCTCCCAAATTAAATTGAATAAAAAGTGATCAGAATATCATACATTCTCCAAAATGGTATCAATGAAAACTACATTTTGTCATACAGCTTTGTACAAAGAAATTCCAACTAATGATTACTCACTGGTTATATAATACACCATAAAAAATCTTCAAAAAATGGGATAATTGAAAATTCAGATTGCCGTATAAATTCAATTTGTTATGCTGACCTTTTACACCTGCTGTGTGGGTACCCCAAATTACATTACTACTGGGCCCAGAACTATGAAAAAGAACACTTTTCATAGTAAATTTAGATTTGGCCCCAATATTATTTTTGTTGGGTAAATAGGATTAAGTTGTTTAAGACATAATATTATAAAATGTATTTAGGAATGCAAATTTTAGTGGATAAATTGTTAGAATGCATACATGGAAGAAACCACAGGATTGCCAAGTGTGGATTGAATATAACATAATCCAAAGCTGTCCTAATATTTTTACCATTTTTACTTTCTGCTAGTGAATATGAGTGGGGGGAGGAGCAACGGGTTTTTTTTTCTTTATCTCTTATATATATAAAAATGAGTTCCTGTCTGTCTGTCTGTCTGTCTGTTCTTTATGCGCGACCAAACGACTGGACCGATCCTCACCAAATTTGGCACACATGTACATCAGGTGTCCGGGAATATTATAGACTGGGTCTCAGCTCTCTTGGACGTACCATTCCTGAGGTACAGTATTCCCAAAAAATGACCAGCATTAGTCTATACAAGCCTGCAAGTCTTTCACTCATATTCCAACTGCCATACACACGGTCACATGTCCCTTATCAGCCAATAACAGCTCGCAGGCGCTTACTCTCCTCAGGCACACAGGTTTCCATAGCAACCAAGCTATGTATGACCTGTATTAGTGAATAGCAGTTCACAGGACCTTAAATATTCAGTCATATCACGTGTATCAGCCAATATAAGTTCACATTTAATTTACCAGGTTTCCATAACAACACAGCCATAAATAGACTGTACCTATACTGGACTCAGTGGCGTAACTAGCAATGGCAGGGCCCCAAGGCGAACATTTGACATGGGACCCCCCCCCCCCCGCACAAACTGCATTCCTGCACACACTATTATGCCCCATACTCTCCTCAGGCACACAGGTTTCCATAGCAACCAAGCTATGTATGACCTGCATTAGGGTGGGTTCACACCTGCGCTTCAGTCCGTCCGTTGCCAATCCGAGAGAAAATCTCGGCGAACGGGATTGGCATCGGATACAGACAGGTCAGCGACGCATTGGTTAAAAACCCATTCATTTGAATGGATTTTTAAAGCAATGCGAGGGTGTCCGATTGCACCCTCTGCGCTGCAAAACCGTTTTTTTTTCCTCGGACATGAAGTCCTGCATGTCCAACTTTGTTTCCGACGAAAAAAAAGGATTCGCAGCGCAGAGGGTGCAATGGGACACCCTCGCATTGCTTTAAAAACCCATTCAAATGAATGGGTTTTTAGCCAATGCGTCGCTGACCTGTCTGTGTCTGATGCCAATCCCGTTCGCCGAGAGTTTCACTCGGATTCGCAACGGACGGACTGAAGCGCAGGTTTGAACCCACCCTTAGTGAATAGCAGTTCACAGGACCTTAAATATTCAGTCATATCACGTGTATCAGCCAATATAAGTTCACATTTAATTTACCAGGTTTCCATAACAACACAGCCATAAATAGACTGTACCTATACTGGACTCAGTGGCGTAACTAGCAATGGCAGGGCCCCAAGGCGAACATTTGACATGGGACCCCCCCCCCGGCAACCCCCCCACGCACACAAACTGCATTTCTGCACACACTATTATGCCCCATAGTGGCCCCTGCATACACTATTAGGCCCCATAGTGGCCCTTGCATACAGTATTCTGCCCCATAGTGGCCCCTGCACACAGTATCATAGTGGCTCCTTCATATAGTATTATGCGCACTTCCCGCTACTCCTTCAATGTTGGACCAGATGTCACGTGAGCCAGGCATGTATCGCAACGCATAATGACGTCGGACTGGCCCACCGACATCTGGGACGCCACCAAGGAGGCCCAAAGTCTGCTGAAAAGACCCCAGAGTATAATGATAGCAGTCTTTGTGGGGTTCACGGCCTGCAGGCCTTACTGATCCCCACTCCTGCTCACAGCCGCCTCTGCAGAAGGTGAAGTGCAGGCGGCCATGAGCAGGAGTGGGGATCGGAAAGTAAATAGGGCCCCTTACCTGCTGGTGTTAAAAAAAACAAAACATCAGAGGCCCGCCGGGTCCCCTAATGTCCCGGGCCCTGTGGCAGCTGCTACCACTGCTAAACCGAAATTTACGCCACTGACTGGACTGCCATACTGGATTTCAGCATTCTTATAAATTGAAATGTTTTTTAAACTACTCATGTCCCCTGCAACAAAACGCATGGCTGCTGCTCAAGCTAATGAAAACTCTCAGCAGACCCAAGCCTGTCTCCAATCTGATAAGGTATGTTACAGACAACAGCGAGCTGCTGAAACTCCCCAGCAGACCCAAGCCCGTCTCCAATCTGACAAAGCATTGTCAGTCACATGCACACAGCTGCACTCCAGGTTTCAATAACAACCCAACCATTTTTCTTCATTGCTGTAGGTCAGGGGCAGGGCGCTGTGGATGACACTGTTACACAAGGTCACATACACACAGCTTTACTCCAGGTTTTCCATAACAACCGATCGCAGGTTTTTCATTGATATCCAAACTGAGATGCACATGATCACATGACACTT
Source organism: Leptodactylus fallax (assembly GCA_947044405.1). Classification (NCBI taxonomy): domain Eukaryota; kingdom Metazoa; phylum Chordata; class Amphibia; order Anura; family Leptodactylidae; genus Leptodactylus; species Leptodactylus fallax. The sequence goes on from CAMRHE010000036.1 coordinate 8,398,568, forward strand.
ATGGACCAATGGAAAATCGTAGGTTCAGTCTTGACATACACACAGCTTTACACCAGGTTTCCATAGCAACCAAGCTATTTATGTCCTGTATGAGTCAATAGCAGTTCGCAGGTCCTTAAATATTCAGTCATATGACGTGTATTAGCCAATGTAAGTTCACATTTCATTTACCAGGTTTCCATAGCAACACAGCCATAAATAGACTATACCTATACTGGACTGCCATACTGGATGTCAAGTGCAAAACTGGCCAATTCTTATGGGATCACTACACAAACAAAAAATGAAATATACCCGTGCGAAGCCGGGTCCTTCCTCTAGCCTCTTATATATCTAAAAATTAGTTTCTGTCTGTCTGTCTGTTCTTTATGCGCGACCAAACGACTGGACCGATCCTCACCAAATTTGGCACACATGTACATCATGTGTCCGGAAATATTTTAGACTGGGTCTCAGCTTTAAAGGATGTACCATTCCTGAGATACAGTATTCCCAAAAAATGACCAGAATTAGCTAATTCAAGCCTGCAAGTCTTTCACTCATATTCCAACTGCCATACACACAGTCATATGTCCCTTATCAGCCAATAGAAGCTTGTAGGCGCTTAGTCTCCTCAGGCACACAGGTTTCCATAGCAACCAAGCTATTTATGACCTGTATTAGTCAATAGTAGTTCGTAGGTCCTTAAATATTCAGTCATATCACGTGTATCAGCCAATACAAGTTCACATTTAATTTACCAGGTTTCCATAACAACACAGCCATAAATAGACTGTACCTATACTGGACTCAGTGGCGTAACTAGGAATGGCTGGGCCCCAAGGTGAACATTTGACATGGGACCCCCCCCGCACAAACTGCATTCCTGCACACACTAATTATGCCCCATAGTGGCCCTTGCACACACTATTATGCCCCATAGTGGCCCTTGCACACAGTATTCTGCCCCATAGTGGCCCCTGCACACAGTATTATGCCCCAAGTGGCCCCTTCATATAGTATAATGTGAACTTCCCGCTACCTCTTCAATGTTGGACCAGATGTCACGTGAGCCAGGCATGCGTCGCGACGCATAATGACGTCAGACTGGCCCACCAATGTCTGGGACATCACCAAGGAGGCCTGAATCCTGCTGGAGCGCAGGAGAGGTAAGTAACAGTGTTTTTTATGTTCCCTCAACTCCTCGGGGCCTCCAAACATTATACAACAGGTAACGGCCTATTTAAAAAAAAAAAAAAAACATGAGGGGCCGCTTGGAGGCCTAATGTCCCAGGCCCTGTGGCAGCCGCTACCACTGCTACCCCGGTATTTATGACACTGACTGGACTGAAATACTGGATTTCAGCATTCTTATAAATTGAAACTTTTTTAAACTATTCATGCCCCCTGCAGCAAAATGAATGGCTGCTGCTCGAGCTAATGACAACTCTCAGCAGACCCAAGCCCGTCTCCAATCTGAAAAGGTATGTCACAGACAACAGCGAGATGCTGAAACAACCCAGCAGACCCAAGCCCGTCTCCAATCTGACAAGGCATTGTCAGCCACATGGACACAGCTGCACTCCATGTTTCCATAACAACCCAGACATTTTTCTTCACTGCTGTGGGTCAGCTTTAAAGGGGCAGGGCGCTGTGGATGACATTGTTACACAAGGTCATATACACACAGCTTTACTCCAGGTCTTTCACTGATATCCAAACTGAGATACACATGATCATATGACGCTTATGGACCAATGGAAAATTGCAAGTTCTTCAGTCTTGACATACACACAGCTTTACACCAGGTTTCCATAGCAACCAAGCTATTTATGACCTGTATGAGTCAATAGCCGTTCGCAGGTCCTTAAATTCAATCATATGATGTGCATCAGCCAATATAAGTTCACATTTCATTTACCAGGTTTCCATAGCAACACAGCCATAAATAGACTATACCTATACTGGACTGCCATACTGGATGTCAAGTGCAAAACTGGCCAATTCTTATGGGGCCACTACACAAACAAAAAATTAAATGTACCCGTGCGAAGCCGGGTCCTTCTGCTAGTTCATGATAAATACTAGAGTCCTAGGTTCGAATCTGACCAAAGACAACATCTGCAAGGAGTTTGTATGTTCTCCCTGTGTTTGGGTGGGTTTCCTCCAAGTAATCCGCTATATAAGTAAGTAAAATAAATAAATAATATTGTGTTTTAAAAAATAAAAGTGAAAAAAAAAAAAAAAAAAAAAATATATATATATATATATATATACATATATACACAGCAAAACCTTTTCTTATGCATTATACTTTGCTTTATTTTATATTAATTCCGATAACACATGCAATTTATTACAATTCTTTGATACACACTATAAGTTAACACAATCCATTGATATGGTAACACCAATTAACATAGATGACTGGCGAGTGACATTTATGTTATTTGCTAATTATTTCCACAGCCCTGCATCAAGACAAGGGTCTTGCCAAAAGACATGGTGCTTGAATTGGAAAGCCTCTGCAAGTGCTTTTCTCAAGCTTCTGTTATCCAGGCAACACTACATTATTTGAAAGAGCAAACTGTTCCCTTTTGCAATTTAATGCCAAAGTCATAGGTGCCTGACTTTTTATAATTCTGAATAATGATCTATTAGCCATGTAAAAATTCCCTGAATAATAATCATTTTAGAAGATCTGTCAACCATCTTGTAGTGATGAAAAAAGGAATACAATACATTTTTGCTTTTACAATTTACTTTGAATAAATGATTTCCTGTTGTAAATCACAAAATAGGATTAAGGACTGACAATAATAATAGTAATAATAATAATAAATAATACATTTTTATTTATATAGCACTAGCATATTCCGCAGCACTTTGCAAATCATAGCGTTCATGTACAGACAAAATGAAATATTACAGTGTAATGAATCAATTCACACAATAGGAGTGAGAGAGTTACAGTTGCCGAGTCGAGAGCAAATCAAGGCGAAAAGAAGGGTTTCTAATTTTTGCAAAGGTAAAGAAAGCGCAGATTCTGGAGATGTTTTTTGAGGTGCATAAATGTGCAAGCAACTGAATATAGGTGGTAAAGGAGAGGTCGGAGTCAAACATAATCCCAAGCCAGTAGGCATGCTGCCTCAGTGTTATGGTAAGACCACCGACTGAAATGGAAATTTCAGGTTTAAGTCAGTTACTTGATGGTGGAAACAGCAGTTCAACCTTTGAAAGATTCAGTTTCAGATAAAGTAAAGACATGATGCTAGAAATTGCAGGGAGACAGTCACTGGTGTTTTGTAGTAGTGCAGGGTTAATGTCACAGGAGGAGTTATATAGTTTGGTGTCATAAGCATAAAAATGGTACTTTATAAGGGGAGGACATACAGTGAATATTGATAAGGTTAGGAGGACTTCTGTGTTGGAAGGTAAAAGAAGGTGGGTCAGGGTTGAGAGAGATATCCCCAGCAGCTAGTCATAGCACAATAGTCAGAGACAGAAGATGGTTCAGTGATTTGTGTTGCTGTTTCTGTTTCTGATGGGTAAGGATGGTTAAACATAGTGAAAAATGCATGAGAGCTATAAGAGTTTTTCAAGAGTTCAATATTGCTAATATGTGATCACTATCAGTATGGTAGAGGTCTGACACCCAGAACCCTGGCTGATCAGCTGTTTGAAGAGGGCGCAATACTTGAGTGGGCACCACTACCTCATCATAAGCTTTGACATCATGTTCATTTGTCACATGGCCTGTTTGCAGGTCAGTCCCATTTATTCTGCAGCTTTATTTCATAATGTGGGGATGAAGTAAAATGTCATTCACTTTGCTGGGACTGTGAAAAACTGTAAAACAATGTAAGGCTGGGGCCCCACGTGGCGTAAATGCTGCGATTTGCCTGCGGCGGAAACGCCGCATTAAAAAAAATCGCGGCGTTTAACAGTCAGAGCAAAGTGAATGGGATTCTAGAGAATCCCATGCCCACTTTGCGGTAAAAACCGTGCTGCAGACACCCGGTGGTGTGTCAATTAGCATGTCAATTATACCTACGGAAACACCAGTGGTTTCCATATAGGTATAATTGAAACAGAAAGTCCACAGAGGAAACCTCTGCGAACTTTCTGTCTAATTCACTGTGGGAAGAACCATGATGCGTTCCCGCCACGGTCTTTTCCACAGCGCTTTTTTGCTGCGGGATGCCACGTGGGGCCTTAGCCTAAAAGTGTAAAAGTGTATTTTTCTGTCAAAAACACTGCTTTTCCACAAAGTGTAGCCTCATTCTGTAATTTAAAATGTTGCACTATATGGTAAATCATTTTTTGTCTAAGGTCACAAATGCAGCTAAAAACGCTGCTGAATAACGTTGCTTGCAAGCATTTTTGAAAGCACAAATTTTCAGCAGCATTTTTTTTCTGCAATACATCGATGAGATTAAATGAAATCTCATTCACTTTGCTAGGACTGTAAAATTTAACATTTTTCCACTGTATTTCAGCAACAGCCAAAAACGCTGCATTTGAACAATGTGTGGCCTTACTGAATTATGATAGTGCTGTGGTTCCTTAGTACTTTTCCTGATACTGTTCTACTAGTGAAGACTGGAGTCTGACACCGTTTTACACCATTGGCCTATGGATGACACGTATTTGGAGTGTAGTGGATTTCTTTACTTAACTCTGCTCAAAAATCAGTTATGTTATCCATTTTTTCACATTCAAGTTTAAGTTGCTTTCCTATTCTCTTTATAGATTTTATAAGCCAACTAGGTCAGTCATAAATGAAACTACACTCACCTATTCAACATCAGTTTCTGCAGAAAGAATAATTTAATTTAGTATGAAAATAAGTACATTTTATCTGCATTGGCAATGGCAAATTTAATCCAATTCATTTTAATGCTACTGTATAAAGAGCCTAGTTACCCAAAAGGAAACATTATGCTGTATCCAATTGAACATAGCAAAACTTTACGTTTCCCATAAAATAGGTTATTCGGGTGCATAATAAAACAGTATAATTTTTTTCATTGTCCGGTGCATAGTATATTTACAGGAAAATTGCTAGGAACCTCTCATCTGTATCCGATCTCTACCTTATATTTAGATGCAGCCATATATTACTGCTGATAATGTGATGTCAGTGAATAGATTGGAATTTTTCACTGTCTTTTATCAAGATAAATTGTTCTGTCAATAGCAAATGTCTGGGAAGTATTAGCGCTCTGCACACTATATGACTTTTCATTCCAACCAAAAATAGTGTTTAAAGCTTTTGCAAAAAATCTATGGCCCTGGCTTTCCCTATTACCTATTTAACTGCTTCTTAAAAGCAGGATTTATTTCACCAAATTAGGACCTGTGTTACAAGATTATATCATGCATCATAAACCTTCAATCAATAAGAAGGAGGACACTGGCAGCTACAAGGGGAAATACACCTTATCCTCATCTTGAGCTGTTCAATAGTATTGTCAAACCACAGTGGCATCAGCTGCTAACAAAAGAACTTTATCTTTGCTTTTTTTTTTACCATTTACACTGACACAGTGTCCCACAGTACCAATATGCTCATTGCCCTTTTTCTTTCAATAAGTATTATAGTAATTGGCTATTTCACACTTGTAAGGCTTGAGCTGTCACAGTGCAAAGGGCAGGCAGCAAGGCTGTCAGGGTCCCACAATTTGGTCATTCATCAATTATTATCAGCTTAAAAAAACACAAGATACTGTGAAATTGTGTTTTGTGTAATCACCAGTCTACTTCTGTAATTCCACAGCAAATCTTATCTAATTACGCAGAAAACAGGAGTATTCCCTTGCCTTAACAGATAGCATATTCCTTGCAGAGGCATCGTAAAGACAAGGCAGGCTTTGTTAATTGCTTGCTTTGTGTGCTGTTGATGTAGCCTTTTTTTTAGTTTTCTTCATTGATAAAATCAATCACTTTAGATCCAGATCTGCAATGAAGTAAAATGCTGCATCAGTAGCCCAGTTCATATTTACATTTGGTCTATTTAATTAAAAAATATAGATCATACAAAGCATGGGAAGTCTTCGTGCCAGCTGGGTGGTTGACACATTTGATCTTCTGACCACGTTTGCAATTTCCCATTATTACAGCCTTAAGCTAAAGGTTTCATAAGATGGTTATATGCTTTTGGTATAAACAAAGCGTCATACAGTACATGATAATAATATTTTCTTACTTAAAAAAAGATTTATAACAATTTTATTATGTTATTATATTAGAAATAGATGTAATAAATGATTTGTCCAATCTCTACCCCTTCTTGATGCAAACTTTGGTGAAAGAATAAAAAACAAAGTGCAGGAATCCAAAGCAGCCCATACCCTTTAGGTAGCCAATTGTTTGGGTGGCAGCTCTCTTGTCTGACATCCCCATACACATACACTCTCATCTCAGCAAAGCAGTGCATGTACCCTAAATATAAGATAAGATAAGATAAGATAAGATAATCCTTTAATAGTCCCACCATGGGGAAATTCAGTGTGTTACAGCAGCATAGATAATACAAATACAATATACAAAAGATCCAAGGTAGAGGCATTACAGTGACAGTAGGTACAGATAAAAAGATACAGGTAAAAAAGTAGTAGAAGGGATATCACAATTTAAGATCTTTCAGTTCTCTGTATGGAGTGATCTCCGCTTAGGTCAGTGTTGGTTGTACAGCCTAACCGCAGCGGGGAGGAAAGACTTATGATAGCGCTCCTTCTCACACTTAGGGTGAAGCAGTCGGTCACTGACAGTACTGCCCAGCGCGATCACGGTCTCATGCATCGGATGGGAGTTATTCTCTAGCATGGAGCTCACCACGGACAGTATCCTTCTGTCACCCACCCCCTGCACTCAGTCCAGGAGGCTCCCCAGGACAGAGCTGGCCCTTGGAGGTGGAAGAAAGCCACTTACAGACTCCTCTGGTTGTGACTTACAGCTGTATATCCCTGAGAACAAAATGATTAACCTGTTCAAATCCAACTGCCAAATCATTATCTTCCCCAACATCTGCTATAAGGGGAGTTGGGAAGCCCCTATTCACAATATATGGTCAGTTGGTTCTGTTGAAATTAGTGGAATCTGACAATAATCATAAAATGTAGGGCCATGTTAAATTATGTCATAATAGGTTTGTATTTCAAGGTTAACCCCATGGTTGCAATATCTTGAGCCTCACTTCCTTCCTGATTCTGCTGAACTGAACATAGATCATACAATAGCACACTGTGATGATCTAAATCCAGTAGAACTATGGGTCTCTAGATTATTGTGTCAGGTTTACAAAAATGTTCTGTCTATTCAAGTACTGTGAATAATAACATAAAATGTATGATGAATGTTAAAGAAAACAATTAAAAGTAAAAAATTAATGGGTACCATAAGAACAAATGACCTTCTACCACATAGGATGACAAGAATATCAGTTTGTAAATGGCAGATGGTAGGTTGGGAGCTGTGTTACATACTTTGCATTAGGGCCCAGGAGCTTCAAAACATGCCTTTGGCGCCTTACTAAAACATTGTAAAAGTTTTGTGTTTCCTAAAATCACCATTTTAGTATATAGTAGTTTGTATTTAGAAGCATTTATCTTTATAAACAGTACATCAGGATGTTACAGTAAAGGCAGAGTCGTAGCTAGCGGGGGCTAGGGAGGCACCACAAACACTAGCAATGCTTTCACCTACATCAGCGTCCACAGGACACCAATATAATTGAAATACATGGTAGAGCAGGAAGAAGTTGGCCTCTCACTCTGCCAATTTGCCACTTCAAGCCTGTGGCTTACAAAGCACCATGACCACAAGCAAGACGTCTGCATCCCAGTGTAGGATTGCTCCTAAAGTAGCTTGCAGTCTACAAGTCAGTAAGAAACGGTGACAGTGGCTCTGTTCAACAAGGGATGGGAGGCAAGTGAATATAACTTTATTGTTTTAGGGCAGTTGGAGGGCTCAAGTGTCATTAGTGGGCAATAATGAAATGAAGTGGCATCATTAGGCAGCATTAAAAATATAGGAGGATCATTTACATAAGGGGTCATTAGTGAGCATTATGAATATAAATGGGGGATCATTTATATATAATGGGTCAATAGGGGCTTTATTAATATAAGGGGGCAGTATTTATGTCAAAGACATCAGGGCCATAACGTAAGGGTACAGGTGGGCTTTACTAACGGGGTTGCCCAGATCATTTTTATTAATGATCCATCCTTAGGTATAAAAACCTGGGACCCTCGCCAATCAGCTGTTTAAAGGGACCATGGCAAACGGGATCAGTGACAGTTTCAAGGATGGTGATAGTTTCAGTGTTTAAATTACATGCTGTCTGTTTTATAGTGACTAGGCAATGCAGGGGTGAACCTAGCCACTCTGCTGCCTGAGGCAAACTATAGAAAGGCACCCCCCATAATAAAAAAAAATATATATACCCACATGGCTATCTTTGGTTGCACGTGATAGGGCCCCTCTAATTAGGACACACATTGGCAGATCAAAAAATCCCCTTATTTGGTCCCCACATAGTATAACACCCCCTCTCCTTTGGCCCCCACATGGTATACAACCCCCTTTTTCTGAACCACCACATGATATATGACCCCCTTTTTTTGCTCCCCAAATGGTGTATGACCCCCATTTTTCTGCCCCCCACATGGTATATGACCCCCTTTCTTTGCCCCCCACAGTATATGACCCCCCTTTCTTTGCCCCCCACAGTATATGACCCTGCTTTTTATGGCCCCCAACAGTATATGACCCCTTTTTTATGCCACCCCACACTGTATAACCCCTTTCTTATGCCACCTACCATATGACCCCTTTTGTGCCCCCCACACAGTATCTGACCACTTTTTATGGCTCCCACACAGTATATGACCCCCTTTTTTCACCCCCACACAGTATATGATCACCCTATTTATGGCCCCCACACAGTTTATAACCCTCTTTTATACCCCCCCACATAGTATATGACCCCTTTTTTAAATTCCACATGCAGTGTATGACCCCATTTTACCCCCAAACCAGGGGCGCACCGCTAATGAGGCGAATTGAGGCGGCCGCCTCAGGTGGCACTGTCCGGTGTGCGGCATTTTTACTATTTCATGTAAACCAGCCCAGGACAGGCCGCTTTAAAAAAAAAAAAAACAGAGCTGAGCGAGGCCTGTCCTGGGCTGGTTTACAAGACGTCGCATCTCAGCGCAGGCGGCGATACAATGACGTCATCACGCCGCCTATGCTGAGACACAGACGTCGCGGACAAGAAGAGGAGGCGGCGGCTGCATCAAGGCATCGCAGGTGAGTATAACTTTTTTTTTATATATATAAATAGGCCGTAACCTGTTGGAGCATCCCCGGCAGGTAACGGCCTATTTATTTACCTACCCCGCGTCTGCTCGTGGCCGCCCCCGCTTCCCCTTCTGCTATGGGACGCAGAAAGGGAAGTGGATGCCGCTGTGAGCGGCCGTGGGTATCGGTAAGTGAGGCCGCGGGCCGCAAATACTACTATTATTATACTCCGGGGTCTATTCAGACCCCAGAGTATAATAATCGGAGGCCTAGGGTTGGTGAGGGAACATAAAAACCAATGTTACTCACCTCCTGCGATCCGATGTAACTCCGAGCAGGCTTGAGGCCTCTGGTGACGTCATCAGGTCACGTCGCCGGCCTGATCACGTGACGTGTGTGCGCAATTAAACAGGGCCGAAAGCTGCAAGGAGTGCACCGGTGTCCAGGATAGGTAAGTAACTCTGGTTTTTATGTTTGTATTCTCCCCTGGGTCTCCAATCATTATACTCTGGGGTCTGAAAAGACCCCAGAGTATAATAATAGTTCATGGGTGGTCCACTATGGGGCATAATACCCTGTGCAGGGACCACTGTAGAGCATAATACCCTGTACAGGGGCCACTCTGGAGCATAATACCGAGTGCAGGGGCCACTATAGAGCATAATACCCTGTGCAGGGACCACTGTAGAGCATAATACCCTGTGCAGGGGCCACTCTGGAGCATAATACAAGTGCAGGGGCACTATAGAGCAAAACCGCCCACTATAGAGCATAATACCGGGTGCAGGGGTCACTATGGAGCATAATACAAGTGCAGGGGCCACTATGGAGCATAATACCAGTGCAAGGGCCACTATGGAGGATAATACCAGTGCAGGGGCCACTATGGAGCATAATACCAGTGCAAGGGCCACTATAGAGCATAATACCAGTGCAGGGGCCACTATGGAGCATAATACCGTGTGCTGGGGCCACTGTGGAGCATAATACCGTGTGCAGGGGCCAATATGGAGCATAATACCGTGTGCAGGGGCCAATATGGGGCATAAAACTGTGTGCAGGAGTTGCTGTGGAACATAATACCATGTGCAGTGGCCAATGTGGGGCATAATACCCTGTGCAGGGGCCACTATGGAGCATAATACTGTGTGCAGGGGCCGCTGCGAGGCATAATACAGTGTACAGGGGCCGCTGCGGGCCATAACACTGTGTAATACTGTGTGCAGGGGCTGCTGTGGAACATTATAGTGTGTGTAAATCGGGTGCTATAAACATGGGCTATGGAACCTGTTTATATTATACGCTGTCTGTTTATAGTGACCGTGTGATGTAATTGTAGCCTTGTCACATACTGTAGACATGTACAGGACGATGCTGTAGTTACATTACATGGCCACTATGAGATGAATGACACTATGTAAACAGAGAAGCGGTCATGGCGCTTACACAGGTACCATTCAAACAGCTGATCAGTGGGGGTCCTGGGTTTTTGAACCCCACTGATTAGTTTATTAATGACCTGGAAAACCTTTTAATTAGTTAACACCTGGGGCATTATTAATAAGGGGCACAATTTATACAGGGTACATACGGATGTTATTAATATAAAGATGCACTTGGGGGTATTATTCATTATGGGGGGGTTATATCATATATTTTATAATTGGGGGTAGCAGCAGGATGGGGGCTTTGTGTAGGTGAGGACAATGTGGGTTGGATGTCTGGAAAAGTGAGGAGCCAAAGATGTCTGTGTTGCAAACTTTACAGAGATAAGTCACAGCTGGAAGAAGTGGTCATGGCGGTCCAAAGGGAAGAGAAGGGAAATGTGAAGGATTAGTCAGAGACGTCACCTGTAAGTCACAAAATGTTACTGCACTGTATTCACCTAAAGGATAGAGGATAAATACCTGATTGATGGGGGTCTGTCTGCTGAGACCCCCACTGAGCCTGAGAATTGGGTTTTTTCCCCCCACTAGGTGGGAATCCAGCCTGACCGCAGCCATATATAGGTGTGTCACTTGGTGGGTGGACGAACCCGCGTGGCTCTCATTCACTTTAATGGGAGTGCCAAAGATACCCGAAGTCCAGTACTCAGCTATCTGCGGCGCTCCTATTATAGAGAATGGGGGCCACGTGGCCTCGTCCATCCACCAAGCAGAAGATGTGTGAAGTTACTTTCATTGTTAATGCCGTGTTGTTGATCTGATATTGAAGTAATACAGGAAGAAGAATTCTTAAAAACTGTTTTATAACTTTGTGTATTGTGTATATTGTGCGACGATAACAGTGTGTTAAACTAGTAGCATGGAAACTCAGTTTTTGTTTTTTTTTTTGGGGGGGGGGGCGTCTTTCTATAGTCCGCCTCAGGCAGCAAAGAGGCTAGGTTCACCACTGCCCCAAACCCCACGCAGAGTAGTGGCTAGTAATTTTTACTCACCTGTTCTCTCTCCTGTAGCGTCCCGGCATTCTTCAGTGTCATGCCATAAGTGTAGTGCCGCCTAGCGTGGACAAGTGAGTAAAAAGTATCAGTAGCTGCTTATTGCAATAACATAATAAGTAGCTGCCGATTAGAAAAATTTCCACCCACCCCCTGCATCATGGAAGATGCACCCTTGATGCAATGTAATTACAGCCTTTTCCCATAGATGTGTATAGAATGAGGCTGTAGTCACATGGCATGACCACTATGAAACAAACACCACAATGTAAACAGTGCTCCAATCCCTTCAAACAGCTGATGAGCAGAGATCCCAGGTGATAGATCCCCACTAATCTTTTGTTGATGACCTATCTTGAGCATAAGTCATAAATACAAATGTGCTGGAAAACTCCTTTAATTAAGGGGCACACAAAGGACATTATTAATAAGTGGCACTATTTAACGGAGTACACATATTTAAGTAGGCACACAGAGGAGTTTTACATTATATATTTGTAATTGGGGGTAGCAGTAGGATGGGGACTTTGTGTAGGTGAGGACAATTTGGGTCAGGTGCCAAAGATGTCTGGGTTGAAAAGTGATCATGGTGGTCTAGTCCAGATGGAAAAGTGAACAATTAGAGGAGTCACCTGTAAGTCAATAAATGTTTTCTGTGTTGTGTTTATTTAAGCGATCTTCAGAGCCCTGAGTAAACCCGGCATCTTCTACTATACAGTCAACGTATACTGACAATATTGGTATACCTGAGTTGGGGTCCCACTGGGACATGTTTGCGATCCCTGTTTAGAACCCCTAGCTACACCTCTGGATACAGACAATGCTTATGTCTGGAGAGGTGAGTAACCACTGGACTCCAGGTATGCAGCTTTAACTCTGACCACTGACCACCACCAGGAGTATTTACATTAATCTTTTTACTGCCTTAAACCACCAGGGATTATTACATTAATCCTTCAGTGCCCACAGACCACCAGGTAGATTGTCCTTAAAATTTTCATTGCCAAAGTCCAATAAACAATAAACCAATTCACTGCTCTAGAACACAAGCTATATTGATATTAACCCATTCATTGCCTAAGACCAACATAGATACAGAAGTTAACCACTTCACTGACCTAGACCACAAGGTTTACATTAACTCCTTCACAGCACGAAACTGCCAGGAATATTTAAATTGACCTCTTCAATGCCCTACATTACCAGGCATGCTGACACGAAGACCTTTAATGCCACTGAACACCAGGCAAGGATACAGAAGCCTTAAGGAAACTAATGATTCAGTTGAAAGTTACAGGTCAACTATGATTATGAAGAAATGCTGTGTGGCAGGGGGTTGGGGTACCAAGCTATACTGTTGCAGTAGGATCCATGAACCTTTAGTTACTACTCTGGATTCAAGAACTCCTGCACATGCAAAGAAAGCATGCAGTTTCTCATTTCATTGCTCGGCCATTTGCTATACAGACTTGACCTGTGTTCTAACTGAGAAGCAAGAAGCATGAAGATGCATACCCTATTCTTTGGGTCAGGCTAGTGTCCCATCCTCTTTCTGCCAGTCATGGTGTTCTTTTTATTGCCACACCCCATCACATAGAGTCTATGAATGGCTAAGATTTCACATGACTCTGTAAAATATAGTTAGATGCAGATAAAATAAAAAGGTTTTTGATGCAGGATTTTCATTTAACAAGCATAACACTATTATTATATGTTTTTTATGTATAGACCTGACCCTGTTTAATCCTTTTGCTTCAATTAATTCTTACATATTAATAATGAAGAAAAGAATTGACAGGCTATACATTTCTAGAAATTTTTCTTTGATATAACTTGCAGACAACCAGTATGGTTACAATAAGGCTATGCTCAGACACAGCAGATTTGTGTCTGCAAATTCTGCAATTGCTCCATATGTTTTGCAAAATCTGCGCACATGCTGCAGAAATTAGTTACTTTCTATTACTGCAACAAATCTTCTGTGGGCAAATATGCCCCAACAAACTCCCACAGCGGTTATCACCTTACCTTTGTAAACTCTTAACTGAAAATTAACTTATCATGATATGATACCTCTCCTGTTTTACCAGTCGAAATATAAACTGTATACCCAAAACATCTGTGTCATAAAAGGAACCTCAGAGATTCTTGTTTGTCAATGTAGTTTAGTTTGCAGTTTTATTATCCTTGTAGTAATGTCCATTGTGACAAGAAAGATGTTAGTTCTTTTCAAATGTCTCTTAAAATGTTAAGAGGCTTATAATTTGTATACTTGTTTTTAAGGGTGGCCAGTGGCCTTAATAAATCATGCAGTCTAGTTTAGAAGTTCTAGTGTTCTCTGGATGAATAAATGATGTGACATTGAAGCATGTCTAATTGTAATATATCACAAGATAATCTGTTAAGTGTGAAGTTCTCAGGCCCCAGCACCCTCTGCCATGCATTATTTATACACTCAATGCCACTAGTAGAGAGTTTTAGAAAAAGTAGCATGTACTTAAAGGCATCTTCTCCTGTGGCATAATTGATATACAGTATTCTGACATTATCGTGTGTGACTGAGAAAGAAAACTCTAACAGAGAATAGCCTATGAACAAGGAATGGATGACACAAATCAACATAAACCCAAACTGGAAATAGGGAACAACAATAATATTTTGTGACATTTTTGTAAGGTGAATGTAGAAACCACGTACAGAAATTGCAGGTTCATTTTAAGCAGTCACACAGAGTGAGTTTATTGAATTTAAGCTAAATTTATATCTCAGTCAGGCTTTGCATTTTTTTGTGAAACTATAGGCACAGAAAACCAGGAAGCAGTTTGGGGATGCATCATATGATAGACACCGATAGACCCTTTGACTATAATGAGATCCGTCTGGTGTCCATCATCTTGCCGGATGCTGTTCTATTTCAAACTATTTAAAACTTGTAAACATATGATCATAGCCTTATTGTATTGCATTCATCAAAATGTAGTGCTATAAGATTTGGAATAAGGTATTTGCAAAATGCATTGAAAGTGGTAAAGTAAGGATACACCAGACTCAATCTCCAAGTCAAAGCACAAGGTATTTCCTTGCTTTTACCTCCACTTAGTTGTTATATCATGAAAAATATTTATCTTCTATCCATTTTATAGAGGATAAATTGATGATTGGTTGGGGTCTGACTGCTGAGATCCCAACTGATCCTGAGAATGTGGGGTATTTGTGAATGCAGCTTCTGTGAAGGCTGTCAAACCCTGGTGGATGCTGATGCATTCCCTCTGCTATTCACTTTAAAGGGAGCAGCGGAGATAGCTAAATGCTGTACTTCAGCTATCACTGGCATTCACATTGAGGTGAATAGTATCTGGGGTTCATCAGCAGCTAGCAGTGGTTCGGTAGCTTTTATAGCAGCTGCATTTATAACGGGAGTAAAACAAAATTCTTGGTGGGGTCTCAGCGGTAAGACCTGAAATGATCAACAATTTATCCTATGGATATATATTTTTCATGGCATAACCTCTTTAAGTTTGCCATATACTTGCAATAGTCTGAATTTGATGTGCCCATGTTATTTCTGAAGTTGGAGGAGTTTGCACAGATTATTGTAATTGTAATTGGCATCAATTTTCACATCACAGTAAATGTTGCTAATTTGTGTATATCAATATTTTTTGTCCCTCCACACAGTACAATGTCCTATAGCAGACCCTCCACACAGTATACTGTCCCATAGCAGCCCCTCCACACGGTATAATGTCCCATATCGGCCCCTCCACACAGTATAATGTTCCATAGCAGCCTTCAGACAGAATAATGTCCCACAGTAGTCCCTCCACACAGTATTATGTCCCATAGTAGCCTCTCCACAAAATATTTTGTCCCATAGTGGCACCTGCACACAGTATAATGTTCCATAGCAGCCTCTACACAGTATAATGTCCCACAGTGGCCCCTCCACACAGTATTATGTCCCACCATAGCCCATCCACACAGTATTATGTCTCATCATGGCCCCAATGGTGTTCGTTGCAAATAGAGATGAGCGAAGTATTCAAAAATTTGATTCGGCAACTTCGCCGAATTTCGCAATACAATTCTATTTGATCCAAATTAAATCGCGGTGAATCGCGTAACAAAAACAGCTATTTATTGGCTGTAGAGAGCCGGTTGGGCAGCAAAATGGCGGAACCCTTTGGATGCTGCGGTCATGTTTGATCGCAGCATCCAAGGTGTTAAAACCCCCAATCGATTATGGAGAAGGGTGTTAGCTGTCAGTTACAGCTAACACCCTTCTCCATAACCGATCGGGGGTTTTAACACCTTGGATGCAGCGGTCAAACATGCCGTGGGTGCTCGCGAAGGGGTTAAAGGGCTGTGACATCCCATGACCGGCTGCTGATTGGCTGCATCCATGGCATTGTGGGTGTTCCCATGTTCCCAGAGTTCCTTGCACCATGTCCTAACATGTACAGCAGCCATTTTGAACTAAATGCAATTCGTTACCACGAAGCATGAGGAAATTCGGATTCGATGCGAATCGAATATTTCCTGAAATTTGGATCAAATTCCACTTCGTCAGCTTCGATTCACTCATCTCTAGTTGTAAATATTGCTAAAATTTTGGGTTCAGCAGAATCTAAAATTTTTGGGGTACACCACCCATGAACTATTATTATAATCTGGGGTCTTTACAGACCGCAGAGTATAATGAGCGGAGGTCCAGGAGAGGTGACAAACATAAAAACTAGTGGTACTTACTGCTACTCCTTGCTGTTTTTGGCTCTCTTCAATGATGTCACAGAAGTGGGTTACTCTGGCATCATTATACATTGAGAGGCCGGCCTGACCCACATGACATCTGTGACGTCACTGCAAAGGCCTGAAGACAGCAGGGAGATCAGTGCTGGAGCCCAGGAGAGATGAGTAACACTGGTTTTTATGTTTGCTCACCTCCCCTGGGCCTCCGATCATTATATTGCATAGCAGTATTTGTTGGGGTTCGCTCAAGAGCACCATGGCCTCACTTACAGATCCCCACTCCTGCTTACAGCTGCCCCCTTCTTCCCTCCAGGGGGCCCCTGTGACATGATATAAGCAGGAACGGGCATTGGTAAATAAATAGGGCCAGTTACCTGCTGGGGTTACTCCAGCAGGTAATGTCCTATTAAAAAAGAAAAAAAATCAGCACTGGTTTGGAGTCATCTGTAGTTAGTCTGATGGATGGGGTTGAATTGTGTCCATGTAAGAGCTGATAAATTTAAGTGTTAGACTGAGTCCTTTTGTCAGTAATCTGAATTTTATCATGACCTTAAATTCCTAATTTTAGAATCAGGACTTTTAAGTCTGACAAGCTGTGATCTGGCCTAGAGAAATTGTTTTTTTCTGGCTAACACAGTACTACACTATTTATCCCTATACAAATAAAGCCCCAAAGTCATGTTAATATTCTGTACTCCATTGAATCCTCTGTGTATTAGAAGCTGATGTAATTATTAATTAGATTCCTGGAGTATCTGAGAACATCAGATTGTACTGAATAGCCTATTGGTTTAGTTGCACTTATCTGTATTGTTGTATATTTGTCATGATGACAGACAGCAAACAAGAAACCAGTCACAGTCACTGATGCAAAGAAAACAGGATAATACAATGTAAATATTTCAGTAAACACCTGGCGTAACAGCGGGTCATCAGAAGCTCCTCATAGCATCCTGCTTTCATTATAATTCATCATTTCTGTTCAATGAATTCTACATTTATAGAGCACATTTTAGAAATAAACCATAGAGAAGGGGTTAGCAACCTTTTTAGTCCGGGGTGCCGATTTGGAAAAAAATTATTTGGTAGGGGTGCCCCAAGGAATTTTTTTTTTCCAGGGAGACCCTGAGTCTGAAAAGGTTGGGAAACGCTATCCTACATGAAAGTCATATAACTCAAACCATAACTGCAACCAGTTAGTTAGTCGATTGAGCTTACATTTCACTGTGATCCTTTAGCAAAATGATTCATATTTGGACTGGACATGGGGCTAAGTGTAATCTGCAGTAAGCCTGCTTTGTGGGGACAGAGGTCGCCCAATTTTTACAGTCTTATTGAAATGAAAGAAGGCAAATTTAGCTGCCATATTATACTTTACACAGGTAGTTGCTGACCTTTGACTAGGCTTCTGGCCTGGACACTTAGACATTGTGCCTCATGTTTTCAACACCTCCCAGCGCATCCTCTCGTTTGACTGCATTTACATGGACAAATAGAGAGAGATTGCCACATGGAGCAGCACTGCCATTTGCTTAAAACAGAAGCGAGAGTCCTGTGCCAGGTAGATATGCCTTGGGTGCCGACTCCAGCACCAGTGCTGGGGGATGCTGACCCCTGCCATAGAGTATGCATGAGGAACATTATTAGACCAGCAAAATTTGTTGCAAACTAGAACTTGCATAAACTAGAATAAACAATGATTAAATTCTCATTTTACAAGTCAACACCTACATTCATAGGGATTCCACACACTAAGTTGTTTGCTAATAGTCACCTATGATATAACAAAGTCATTTAGCCACAATCACCTGGACATCCACAATAATAATAGTGTTCTTTAAGCTGCGTTCACATTTGTGTTGGAGGCATACTTCAGAGCTTCTGTTGGCATTATCATCAGATTTGATTGCAAAAATAACAAAAACCACAGCAGAACCCTGTGTGACCATTATATAAATGGAGTCTGCCACATGCTATTGGGATCTGTCATATGATGGATCATTCTCTCCATCATGAACACTAACCCACAATGCAGGTGTGAAAAGTCTGACTGGGATATACTATTTGACTATTGACTATTGATTTTCCTGGCAAGTCAGATGCCTTGTTGCATTACTCAGGATTGACCCAGTTTAAGATGCTGAACAGCTAGCCTCACATTTGTCTCAATAATATTGTGGTATAAAGTGGTTTTCATTGTTCTTACAATGGGTAACAATTTCTCCAAGTGATAGTTTATCTCTCCAAGAACAAAATATCAGGCTTTGAAATTCAACATGAAATTTAACATGCCTAATTTTTACGTACTGTAAGATACAGCAGTCGGCCAGTCTCACCCAGATTCAATGAACTATACTGTTATGGGCCCATGCAGAGTTCTTTAGGTTATGTGATGTCCCTTTTTGTAATTTTCTTTATTTCTGTAATATAGTTTGTCCTTTAGCTGAATTTACTGGGACACCTTCTCCTAGGAAGATCTGCTATGTGTACATTTTTGCCATGTGTAAATGGATTAATAACAGTGTATTCACACATAGCAAATTTGTCCAAGTTCTATTCAGATTAATGGTGCAGTCAAATTTTCAACATGTGAATAAGTCCTTATCCTTCACAGAAGCAATCATTTCTTCTCTTAGATTATAGTTGATGTCCTTTCTTATTTACTTGGTTTAGATACATTTCTGAGTGTTCAAGCACCCCAAATGTTCTGCTTTTAGGGTTTATTCACACCTCACAATCATGTCACAGTTTCAGAAAATCATGATAAAACTATGTGTAAAATAACCATTAAGGCTACGTTCACATCAGCACCATTCAATGGAGAGTCCTTCACAATGTAGCAGACGAAAAAGTCAGCTGGTTTCAGTTTTAAAACAACGGAGACCCAACCGACCCTATTATTGTCAGTGGGATTTGGCGGGCTCCATGTGTAACTGCTAATACAGCAGTCCACCTGTCCATTGTTCCAGTCCTCTGACGGACCAGAACAACACAAACAGTCTAAAAGTGCTTCCATGTTGTAGGTGTGATAAATTGGCAGAAGATGTAGTCCACATATTGTAAATAGGAAGGTAAGGGGTGGTTTGAGTGAAATGCCCTCAATTATGACAGAATGTAACCATCACACTCAGTGTCATACTGGGATGTCTAGGGCCCTCCAGTGGAATTGTTTCTTGGAGCCCACCACCCACAGCCAGGACCCTTGCAGATGAGCTGTACCGAAACACCTAGACTACAAGTAATAACATTCTGTTCACCCGCTATACAATGTACACCACTGCACTCCTTAAACTCACCAATATGTATGGAAAGCGAGAAGTGTGGCTCCTGGAATTGTTAACATTACCTGTAGCTGCACTGTCCTGGAAAAGCTGATCTGCAGAAGTCCTGGCTGTCGGACACCTGCTCATGTAATATTGATGGCTTATCCTAAGGACAGGCTATCAACATTAGAAAGATTGATAAACCCTTTAAAAAGGTCACCTCATGTGACCGCTGAGACCGATTAGGTAGAGGAGGCACAGGATTTCCAAAAATGAGGCGCCGCTGTGAGACCAAACAGACATAGGTGGGGGACAACGGGGTGCTGAGGACAGTTGAATATGTTTGTTTTTTTTTAATTTTACAATTCCCTGGTTGCCACAGGGGTCGCTCCAATTTATGGACAACCTCTTTAAAAAGGTTGTCTCAGCCTATTTTTTTTATGGACCCTTCAGTGGTCCCCCCTTCCCCATACAGTGGCCCCTTCACTGGTCCCCCATACTGTATGGGTAACAGTGATGGGGTCATTATATTGTATAGGGAGCAGTGATGGAAGCTAATATCCTGTGGGTGGGACTTTAAAGTGTGTGGAGCTTTAGGGTGAATATTAAAGGGGTTGTCCGGGCTTAATTTTTTTTATTTTATCGCCTATCCTGAGGATAGGCCATTAACACCTAATTTGTAGGGGGCTGGTATGGAGCTGCTTCTATCACCGGTCCTGTACACAATACGGCCCAGGAAGCAGAAAACTCTGACTTCAATAATTGCTGCTGTACAGCAGATGGAGTTTTCTGCTTCCGGCCCCGTATATTGTACAGGATGGGCACCGGAAGTGGCTCTGTACAGCTGATATGATGGATTTGATGAAAATGTACACTAACAGACAACAGATTAAATCCCATGGATTTATGACGGATCTGTTAGTGTCAGTTAACAATTTGTAACGGATGCTATCAACGGACACCAACGGTAGTGTGAATACCCCCTTATTAATATTTATTTTCACTTAGAAAATAACATTCACTAATGAGTGAAAAAAACCAATGAAAAAGCAATGAATAGTATTTCCCATTATACACATAATCAATCTGTGGGAAATATTAGCATTCTGCCACTACTGCATGTAAATATTGCAGCAACAATCCAAACTGTAAATGCATTCACTCTAAGTCAGTGCAACAAACAGCATAACTGTACAGACTTGGGTATACCTCACATATCCACATGCAGGGGAACTTAGATCAGTACACTGAAAAGCCCACTCATTCTTTAGAAATAAAAGTGTTAAATAATATACATATCCCAGAGAACTTATTTCTCCCCTTAAAGCCTCCTCTCCCCCCCCCCCCCACCTCAGGAAAGCTCAAAAGAGATCACACCTTGAGTTGCAAGTGTCTAAAGCAACTGCATGAAGATGGAGGTTTAGTATCCAACTCCCAGGTCACAAAGAGCTGTTATCTCTTCAAGAGGTCTGTGGGGATCAGTAGGCATGGAGAAAAAAGTACTTATGACAATTTATACTTGATGCACATGTCTTCTACTCCTTAAAAGCTCACTGACTTTTATTGATAAGTGGTAAGTGACATAGTGTAGAAAAAATAAATCATAAGTAAAAATTATACATAGGGTTAGATGGCAGGCCAGGCAGTCTAAAGTCTAATAAAAAGGAGCAGTCCACCAGAAATTTTCCCAGTAAAGTATATGGCCAGGTCACCCCCAAGGTTGCACATGTCTGATGCACATGTTGATGCCCATGTCTTCTACACAGAGAGGGGATGGAATTAGAGGACAATAAAAGGTCAGCTAGCTGACTCCTTATTGATTCAGTGTTCAGTCTCACTGACTTTTACTGATAAGTGGTCAGCGACATAGTGGAGAAAAAAATAAATCGCAAGTAAAATGTATGGATGGGGTTAGATGGCAGGCCAGATGGTCTATGGTCTAATAAAAAGTTGCAGTCAACCAGGAATCTAGCCACAGCCAAGTCACCCCCAAGGCTGCCTTAACAATAGGACAAATGGTGCATCCGCAACAGAACAACGCAACAACAGGGCCCTTTCAGTCAACCTGGATTGAGTGAGCTGTCCCACTGTTCCCAGCGGCAGGTAGTGATTTCAATTCTTTCTGCATCCTCAGGGCGCAGATGGTAGAGCTATCATCTCTGTGCTCCACTATTCAGGCTTCAGTTGGTGATGTCTGTGGCTGGGAGGCACAATACATGACTACAGTCAGCACTGTGGAAACGGGATGAGGTGAATATGACTTTGCTTTTTTTTTTAAAATGTGTATGTAATATATCAATCGTATGGTCACTGAGGGGGCAGGGGCATTATGGTGCATTATGTAAGGGCTACTTGAGGGAGTACTATAAAGTGTGGGCCACAGGAGGAAAGATTAAATTATATGGAAGGGGGGCACTTAGGAAATCTTTGAAGGGGGCCTACTAATGTGTTAAACATCCGTGGTCACCCCTGACATTGCATCATCCTGATAAAGAGAATGGTATAATCAAGTAACTGCACCAAATAATTCTTTATCATGCAATGCAGATAGTTAAGGGACTTCATTTTTATCTCACCCTATAAAAATTATTATTGAGATCCTGATAAATAAAACATAAAAAAGAAGGGGTATACTTTTTTTTTCCATAGCTGAATATCTATCTAGTTTCAGGAGGAAATTACATCTTGTACAATATGTTTTTTCTTGTTGGCATTTACTCCTAATAAATTTCCCTAGTTAGCTACATAGCATGTAATATAAATAGTTTTACTTGATATTTTTTGCCTGGTGCTAAATAATCAATCTGTGTGTCTTTTTATACATAAAATGTAGTAGCACATCAATAGGAATTGCTGAAGGACTTTTCTATTTAACTTGTTTCAAGTGCCTTTTGACATAGTAAAATGATTTACCATATGGTTCATACACTTGCAATCCCCTCTGAAAGTTAAGATTATGCATGTAATGTGAGATCTACAGTAGATGCAGCCAAGCACACAGCTGGCTCTAATAATGCCAACAAATGGCTTCATCTATCTCAATGTCACGTAGAAACTGGCAAGAGGAGATTCATCCCTCTCTGCAATTAAAATCTACATCATCTGTGAGAGAAGTGATGGTTATGCTGACATCAGAACTGTGCCAGATCTATTTCCTTTCTATAGTACAAGAAGAAACATGTTGCCCCTTTCACCCTTACGTACTGGTAAATCACCACCACTATTGTCTCCGAGTTCATGATATTCTGCACTATCTAAAAGGTGGCAGATACTAAAGAATACAGAACATCCTCTTTACTACATGACGTACTATGTAGATTGTGATGTATCACTGTGACAAATAATAATTAAAAATGTAAAATCCATATAGGTTAAAGCAACCTAGAATAATCTTTACTACATTATACATCTAATTTAATTATAAATGAAAAATGGATGCCATTCATAAACTGCAGGACATATATTCTCCAGTTGTTTTTCCTTTAAAACTTATAGTACCAGAGGTGTCCCCAAAACCCTAAAGTCTAATGCATTGAGGACTATTCTGGCACCCAAAGTGATAAAAGGTCTTCTTCACCTAATATTTTTTGGGTATTGTTTTTCAAGACAATAACACCATGCATGTGTCAATGTGACCAAACTTCAATCTCCTATGCAGAGAGGTCTCATATATAACTTTACTTAGACCTGTGGGGTCTAACTAAACTGCCTAAATAATAATAAAGACAGTCTACAGGTTGAATCAATTGTCAAAATATTGTCTCAAATGAACTATAGAACCCCGTACTCCTCGTCTATTCTGAGGTTACTGGCCTAATGCCACGCCAACAGGATATAGAGGGACTAGATATTCTAATAAAAGGCAAAATGTGTTTCAACACTGCAACTGGCTTTAATCTCTAGCTCCTCTAATCATAAATCAACTTTCCAACGCGTTTCCTCTATAACATTCATCAGGGGCAAATATATTCCTTTGTGAGCAGTTAAAACTGCTGTTGCAACATGTTTTAGCAGGAATTTTCGGCATGACCACTCTGGTGGTGGCGGTCCCGATATAGCCTCTTTACCGCCCTTATATATCATCCTACTCCTCCCAAATGAGCTCTATGGCCAATCACCAATCCTGCTTCTCATACATCTACTAGATATACCCTCAGGAAAAGGCCAATCACTATCTTGTCCTCCACATGAGTCACAAAGGACCTCCCCCTCTCCTAGGGAGATCCCACCGCTTAGCGTTAGATCCAGCCTCCCAGCTCATGTGATTCAAAGTCTCCTCCCTGAGACAGGACATCACAATACTACAGACATGCCCCCTGAGCCGAGATCTATTTGCTCTAAAGGTTGCATACTATATGAGCGATAGATCATATAAACACTTTATAGGAAGTATACACATTAACATACTGGATCAGATCTATCATACCCCTCTAAATATTAACAGGGAAAACCTCTGTGCACTACTAAAATACAGTTATAGTAGGTTGTAAACAAAAACCTCCTACCGCTACCCAAAACACTCCCCTAGATCGGGGACACTTTTGACTAAACCACAACCAATGCTATTCACATCTCGGTATTGCATTAAAAAAGAAAGGTGAATATTCTTAATAAATTATGCTGATATATAATTTATCTGGTCTATATACTACAGATGGTAATAAGGGAGTCTTTATCTGTACATTCCTGTACATGTTGTATTTGTATTTGTATCTGCTTATCTTATCTTTGCTGCTGTAACACACTGAATTTCCCCACTGTGGGACTATTAAAGGACTATTATTATTATTATTATTATTATTATTATTATTATTATTATTACTATCTATACGATAGCAGAGGAAAAATTACAACTCAACTACAGTGTAATAACTCCTAGATCTAATAAATAATAAACTAAGTATGAAGTAGGTGAGATAAAAAAGCAGTCTTTATCTCATAATAATGACGAGGAATAGGTAACCATCAAACTGTTCATTAAGCCCATGTGGTTGTAAAGTATTCAATCGATAAATCCACTGTACTTCTTTTCTAAGGATAAAATTATCCCAATCTCCTCCTCTAGGTGGCGGTCTCACCCACTCAATAGCCTGAAATTTCAAACCGTTTGTCCATTATGACAGCGCACAAAATGACGTGCTACAGGTGTATCCCGTCCATTCTGGATATCACAAACATGATCTCTGATCCGTCTCCTCAGTTGCCTTCTCGTTTTCCCAACATAATTGTAGGGACATGGACAACTAAGAAGATAAAGCGCACTCGTTGTTGAGCACTTAACAAAATCTCTGCATCTGTAGGAAACCCCCATAGAGGCACTGACAAAAGTCTTATTCTGATCAATGAAATCACATGCTGTACAAGTACCGCATCTAAAAGTACCCACCGGTTTTGCCTTTGATGACCAAGTATTTTCCCCTGGACTCGGTGGAAGATAACTATGTACCAGCCGATCCTTCAGATTTTTTCTCCTTCTGTAAGTTTTTAATGGTTTAACACCTACATCACTTTCTAACTCCTGATCGGCCTGTAAAATTCGCCAATGTCTCCTCAACACCTCTTGAACTCTCTCAACCTGTGTGTCAAAGGTACCTATTATCCTAATCTGTTGGACTTTATTCTCCTTTCTCTTAGGGACAAGGAGACTGTTTCTTACCGTATTCATTGCCCTATGATAGGTTTTATCAATAATATTTTTTGGAAAGCCTCTATGTTGGAACCTTCTCGACAGGTCCTTGGACTGGGAAATAAATTCTCCAAAGGACGAGCAATTGCGACGTACACGCAAAATGGCCTGTTGGTATGCCCTGCTTTAACTGTGGCGAATGACAGCTCCTCCAATCTAGAAAACTATTAGTAGCCGTTTGTTTCCTATAGACTGTTGTAGTAATTCTACCATCAGAAGATCGCATCAATTTAAGATCCAGGAATGTTAAAGATTCTGTCTGAAACTCCGATGTAAATTTTAAACCTAAATTGTAGATATTCAATTCTTCAACAAAACCTTCAAATTCAAGTTTGGTCCCCCTCCAAAGAAATTAGAATATCGTCTATATAACGAATACTTAAATCAATATGCCTAATCCAGGATATGTTTTCTTCCGAGAATACAACGGTTTCCTCCCACCAGCTGAGGTACAGATTAGCATAGGTAGGGGCCACTGGACTCCCCATTGCTGTCCCCCTCAGCTGGTGGAAGGTCCACCCCTCAAAAACAAAAACATTCCTCTCCAGAACAAATTTCAACAATTTCATAAATCGTTGTGTGATTGCATGAAGACCCCTCTTGATCTGAAATAGTAAGCTACTGCCTGATATCCTTGTTGGTGAGGAATCGATGAATAGAGAGCCTCAACTTCCAAACTGGCAAAGAAAACATCTTTGTCAAGGATGACCCCCTCTATTTTGTTGAGGATGTCCATAGTATCTCTTGCATACCATGATAACCCCAGTACAAAAGGTCTTAAGATATTATCTAAATATACATTCACGTTCTGGGTCAAACTATTGATCTGAGACACTATTGGGCGTCCCCGTAAAGGGGTCACCCCCTTATGTATCTTTGGAATATTATAGAAAGACGCCATTACTGGATGTTGAGTTAACAAAAATTCTAATTCTGACTTACTCATAAGACCTACTCCAGCTGCCTTATTAAGAAGATCTCTTAATTCAGATGTAAATTGGCAAATACATTCTCTGGAGATAACCTTATAGCACTGCCCGTCCTTTAGAAGATCCCAACAAACTTCCAGATATTGTGACCTGTCCAGTGCCACCACGTTGCCCCCCTTATCAGAAGGCTTCCTTACCAGAAGCACTCAGAAACATATGGGACCTCAATAGTAATAGATGCATCACATTTTGAGAAGATCTTACGGTCTTATGACTTTCATATCATCTGACAAATGATGGAATTAGGTTACCCTTTAGAGATCTAAATACATTAACCACAATTTCTGTTATAGCTCCTGATATCCTTCATCCATTCATCCCATAGAAATTTAATGGATTTGAGGTCAAGGCTCTATGTGGCCCAGTCAAGTTCTTCTACGCCAAACTCACTCAACCATGTCTTTAAAGTTCTTGCATTGTGCACTGGGTCACAGTCATGCTGGTACAAAAAAGGGCCTTCCCCAAACTGTACCCAGAAAGTGGAAAGTGTCCAAAATGTCTTGGTATGCTGACACATTAAAATTCCCCTTCACTGGAACTAGGAGGTCTAGACTGACCCCTGAAAAACAACACCAGCATAGCATTATCCTCCTCCACCAAACTTTACGGTTAGCACAGTGTAGGCATTTGCAAAATCCAGTCTTGTCCATCAGACTGCCAGGTATAGAAGTATGATTTATCACTCCAGTGAAGATATTCCCACCGCTCAAGACTGTAGTAGTGGCACCACTCCATCCAAATCTTGGCATTGTGTTTGGTGATGTAAGGTTTATATGTAATGGAATTTATATGGCCATGGAAACACATACCATGAAGTTCATTGAGCACAGTTTTTTGCTGATATTAATTCCAGAGGAAGTTTTGGAACTCTGGAATATCTTGAAATTTTAAGAACTGACTTGTTGCAACGGGGTGCTCCTAATATAGTATCACTCTGGAATTCAGCGAGCTATTTAGAATAAGTCTTTATTTCACAAATGTCTCTAAAGGCAGACTGCACGAATAGGTACTAGATTTTATACATCTGTGGCAATGGAACTGAATGAAACATCTGAATTAAATGACTAAGTGGTTTATCCCAATACTTTTATTCATATAGTGTAAATTATGAGTATTAACCAACCTTCTGTTGATGTCTGTCCCATTTTTTTCTCTCTCTTTTTCTAAATATTCCATTATTGTGTTGTACCACTTTAATCCAAGCTGTTCCTATTATGGTCCAATTGATGCTATAAATAAATCTATCCATGGTTTCATGTTTTGTAAGTACTTGGTGATATTAATAAAGTTGACATGTCAGTAGTTTAAATATTAAACAAAATCACATGAATTATAAAAACAATTTGCACAGAATAAATGCAAAAAAATGCTGTTTTAAATTGAGTCAGTGTTGCAAGATGATGCAAGATCTCCATGGAGGAACCCCCATGCCTATCCAATTCCAGATCTGGCCTGGACAAATCTCAGCTTCCTGTTTCTTTTTCATAATCTAGCACCATAGTCTCAAAATTAGATTTGTCTTTTACCAAAACTTTTCAGCACCAAGACAGAGGAAATTAAAATTTCTTTGTAAATTATAAATATTCAGCACATTTTATTCTGTATTTGCATAAAAACTGCTAATTTTATACAATTGCATTCTATATAAATCTACCTGTTATGATTCCAGAATGTACTTGTAAAGGCTGTATTTCACACCAAATCAACTAGTAAAATAAATACATTAAGTAAGTCTAAATCAATGACACTGAAGGTACATGAAACTACCATTCATCTAAGAAAGTATATGACATAATAGCTGTGTTTTCATGATTTAGAGACTCTTTCCAGCCTAAACCTCAAAGGTTTATTTCTTTCTATCAAGACATATTAATCAAGGAGCAAGCTACTCTAGGCATTTTGGTGAATAATCTTTGGAGAGTAATGTTGGAAGGCATCTTATCTCATGTGAGAGAAATAAGAACCTCTTATGAATATGCCCTGAGGTCTTTGAGGTTGAAATATAATGGTGGTATCATGCACAATGAAATACCGAATGCCCTAATCTCCATTTTTCTAACGTCCCTTCTGTCTTGCAGGTCTATCATTTCTTAATGGAAAAGTATCTTCAGCGCAGTATCTACACTTGCCTAATTCTTGACAAAGCTTATGAAAAGAATGTGCATGCAAATGTTTTGTTATTAAATGGAAACACTCCAAGACCTCAAATGATCCATGTGACTTTTTAATGATATTTTAACAGCTGTTTCCCACTAATTGAAGGATTTTATAAAAAGGTGATTTTCCCCTCAATGTAATTAAAGAGTTAAGCCTAAATTAGTGTTGTCAAAACACGACTAAATGCCAATCTTTTCAACTTAGCTATATAGGTAAACAAAATCATTAATGAAAGAAATTAATTTCATCTCATAATGCTCTTCAAATAGATACTTAAAGAAAACAGGTGCACTGCTTCCTAGTCTTCAAGAACCACAGATCATCATTCCATTAAAATGAAGGGCATATGTGCACTGCATACTAACCTATCACTGTGAAAACACAAGACATTAAGAAAGAGCATACTTTACTTACATATTCAGGATTATAATTAATTTAGTCCATTGGTCAATACACAAAAATGGGCAAAGGATTCTAAAACAAACCGAAAGCCAGATGGTAAGTTAAGGTATTCTAATAGATCCTATTGCTTATATATTGTTTGCGCCTGATGCCGATAATATTGTCAATTGTATGTGATAATGTCAGGGGGAGGAAGGATTGGGCTTGCTAAATTTCAATGCATAATTCATATGTGTTCACAAGAGATAAGCTGTCACCAGAGGAGTCTGACAGCAGCTTGCACTCCCCATTCAAAACACAAGCCAAGTGTGCTGTCTATGGCTGAGCCTGAAGGAATAGCTGCTGATGAAATTAGCTTGGTTGGTTATTGAAGAAGTAAGGGTACCTTTACAGGCTAAGCCTTGCAATTACATTTTGGGATCATGGTAGGCATTATTTAGTGATAAGACAAGTAGGGCATATAGAAAACATTGACAGTTCAAGTAAATTTTTGCAAATTGATTTGCTTAGCCACAAGGCATTTTAATAAATAACAGTTGTCAGTTACAATTATGGTGTGCTATTACCTTGCCTTTACATTGATTCTGGTACTAAAACTAGTGGAAAGGTAGCAGGTTGTGCCAGAGTCTTCAATATGCCCAACATTATCTGTAGTTGCTCAATGTCAGTGACTTAATTTCATAAATGATCTTTCAAAGGGTCAAATCAACTATACGTATGAGAAAAGCTACACCTCACCTCCCACTTTCTTTTTCCTGCACAGTAAACACTGCAGATTCGGTATAACCTCTGATTTAGCTACTGAAATTTCTGCTCTTTCCATGCTAAGTCAAGTAGAGACCCATTTCCTTTGTTTTTCCAGTTAGTTTTGCAATATTGACTTGGTTACATTTTCTGTTAACAATAGATTTTAAGCAAATTCTGTTAGTTTTGTGGATACACCTATGTGATGGTATTATTTAGTATAGTATGGCATTATATGACAATACAACTTATGCTTTGGTTGACATTTTGTGCACACTGGATGACAGTTTTATTTATATGCTGTATCGCAGTTGTATTTCTGTCTATTCAGGAACATTTTATATTTTGCACAAACTATTTGGACAATAAATATGTTGACTCTGTAATTAATGCCATAGATAGGATCCAGAGGCTACAATAATGCTTCGCTCATACTTCGTGCCTGGAGTCTGTCTGCCATGAATCCGACCTAAATGTCAGAAAAAAGGATTGGGAAAGGATTGGGAAAGGTTTGAAACGGTTTGTTTAAAAACCCATTCACTTCAATGGGTTTTTAAAGTAATGCGCAGGTGTCCAATTGCAGCCTCTGTGCCGCGAAGCCGCTTTTTTTGGTCAGAAACAATGTCGGGACATGCAGGTGAATGGGTTTTTAAACAAACCGTTTCAAACCTTTTCCTATCCTTTCCCAATCCTTTTTTTTTGACATTAAGGTCAGATTAATGGCGGATGGACTCCGGGCGCAAGTGTGAGCGAAGCATAAGAGAGAGTAATAGTAAAGCACACATACCATATACATGTTTTGCTGGTTCCTTCCTCTTCTGTTATTCATGTCCAAGTAGAAATAGGAGGTAAAATGTGTAAATAAAGGAGCAGACTATGATGTTATTATAGAATTAATCCTTTTATCAGTTGTGTGCATTTCTTCAGTATTTCATCTGCTACTATAGTTCCACCAGTCCCAAAGCCTTAATTGTATGCATGAATTACATTAACCTTGTATATGGAGTTATTGTATCTAATTTACAGTCTAGACACTCAGTGACCAGGCAGGCAGCAACTGTTAATAAAGTCCTATCTGTAATAATCACTTTTTTTTCTACCACTGCTGGAAAGAAGGCTGAGAATGGAACCTCTACAGTTTATGTAAATTGGCATGAACCCAAAATAACCAGTTGGGCTAATGTATGAAAATATTTGTATGAAAATATTTCAAATGATTATTCTTGATGTCCAAGAAAAATATCTCCTCAAAGTCAGTCATTCATTTAGGATTTGTCTTATTCATTGTTTGTAAATAGTATGTATAGTCCTGTCATATATGTGTCTTTTGGGATTTACATCCACCTAGCCAAGTAACACCAGCTTTCTATTTAATGTGCTGCATATGGTCAGATTTGAACACTGCAGATGGGGCATGGATGTCACTCATCTTCATATTTGAGATTTCAATGTATTTATTGTCAGAAGTTAATACCAGGTATGTTATTAAACTTATATAGGTAGTAATTTCTACTGTAAATCAAACAATATTAAATTCATAGAGGTCTGCATGAAGCATTCTGGTTGTGTGGCTAAAATAAACAGAACACAAAAAAATACTAAATGTTAGACAATTCTTAAAAATATTTATTTATGCACTGCAATTAAAACCCAAAAATTCTGAAATAAGCTTTATAATGTGTCAGTTATAGCTATAGCCACAATTGTTTTATGGCTGATTCCAAACACTATGGTGTATCTATATATTTTATATGCACTACCTAAAACAAAATGTGCTTATACTGTCTTATTAGATAAGCCTGCCAGCACTGCTCAGCTGGTCTATACACCTCTTGTATATAACTATAATATATTAAATTATTCTTTTCTACATTTTGTCAGTAACTAAATGTAATGTAATCAGAGAGATAAATGGTATCCACATACACTGAGGACAGTAACTGAATTAGTTGGCAGTATTTAGAAATATCTGTCACCAGTTCTGAAGACTCTTCCATGCTCTTTATGTTGCTGTACATTTGTAGTGTTTGCCTTTGTCTTTGTGAATACTTCTCCATGGTTCAAGTAGAGTATATTAATAGTAATTACTATCCCTGGCACTCCAGTTAGATCACAATGGCTGCAGGAAGGGCACACATTAGTAATCACTCTTTTGTCTAATGTTCAGTATCAATGTGAGAGTGTCTGTAGCGTGCATTAATATGACATCAATCACTGTCACACTCATGTGACATGTATAATGAGGAGACACTATGACCACTACAGTAGCTACAAAGATATTAACTATATTTCAATATTTATTATAATATACATGTGATGCTTCTTTGTTAAACTGTTGAATCAAATACATAAATTAATTATGTAACAGATGAATTCTATTCAATTATTCAGATTTTTCTTATTTCTATAGTATCTCTGTTATATTCTTTAAGAATTGAATGCTAGCGTAACATGACTACCATAAATGATACTTTTTTATTTATCATTTTCCTCTATTTGTTTCATTTCTTTGCCTATAAAATATGGAAAACATCAAAATATTTAAAGTCCAGAGTTAGAACTCATCCAGTTTCAACATTCTAAAATTCAAGAGTACATTTAGTCATATACAATATTCATTGACTGATATCCAGCCAAAAGGTGATATTTACCTTTTGGTCCAAGTAAATATAACAATTTAGGTATTACGGAATAACCAATAGTAGTTACTACAGTGTAACTCTTATACAATTCTTATATCACTTTATTCAATTATTGTCTCCTTTCTCGCTTCACATCAGTGTATGATCCTCGTAAATCTCAATACACACAGCAAGCACCAGCATGCTCAAACTGCTTCCTATCCAAAAAGAATAGCAATGAATTGGCCATATTGGACTTTTTAAAGTCTAATCCTTTTTATTCCACCTAACTGTCCATCAACTGTCCACCTTTCCATCCTTCATAGATATATATATATACACTACCGTTCAAAAGTTTAGGGTCACTTAGAAATTTCCTTATTTTTGAAAGAAAAGCACAGTTTTTTTCAATGAAGATAACATTAAATGAATCAGAAATACACTCTAGACATTGTTAATGTGGTAAATGACTATTCTAGCTGCAAACGTCTGGTTTTTAATGCAATATCTACATAGATGTATAGAGGCCCATTTCCAGCAACCATCACTCCAGTGTTCTAATGGTACATTGTGTTTGCTAACTGTGTAAGAAGGCTAATGGATGTTTAGAAAACCCTTGAAAACCCTTGTGCAAGAATGTTAGCACAGCTGAAAACAGTTTAGCAGGTTAGAGAAGCTATAAAACTGACCTTCCTTTGAGCTAGTTGAGAATTTGGAGCATTACATTTGTTGGTTCGATTAAACTCTCAAAATGGCCAGAAAAAGAGAACTTTCATGTGAAACTCGACAGTCTATTCTTGTTCTTAGAAATGAAGGCTATTCCATGGAAGAAATTGCCAAGAAACTGAAGATTTCCTACAATGGTGTGTACTACTCCCTTCAGAGGACAGCACAAACAGGCTCTAACCAGAGTAGAAAGAGAAGTGGGATGCCCCGCTGCACAACTGAGCAACAAGACAAGTACATTAGAGTCTCTAGTTTGAAAAATCGACGCCTCACAGGTCCTCAACTGGGAGCTTCATTAAATAGTACCCGCAAAACGCCAGTGTCAACGTCTACAGTGAAGAGGCGACTCAGGGATGCTGGCCTTCAGGGCAGAGTGGCCAAGAACATTTATGAGATGCAGAAAGTGAAAAGATGTTGGAAGAGTGCCTGACACCATCTGTCAAGCATGGTGGAGGTAATGTGATGGTCTGGGGTTGCTTTGGTGCTGGTAAAGTGGGAGATTTGTACAAGGTAAAAGGGATTTTGAATAAGGAAGGCTATCACTCCATTTTGCAACGCCATGCCATATCCTGTGGACAGCGCTTGATTGGAGCCAATTTCATCCTACAACAGGACAATGACCCAAAGCACACCTCCAAATTATGCAAGAACTATTTAGGGAAGAAGTAGGCAGCTGGTATTCTATCTGTAATGGAGTGGCCTGCGCAGTCGCCAGATCTCAACCCCATTGAGCTGTTGTGGAAGCAGCTTGACCGTATGGTACGCAAAAAGTGCCCATCAAGCCAATCCAACTTGTGGGAGGGGCTTCTGGAAGCATGGGGTGAAATTTCTCCAGATTACCTCAGCAAATTAACAGCTAGAATACCAAAGGTCTGCAATGCTGTAATTGCTGCAAATGGAGCATTCTTGTCAATGTCTTGACTATATTTTCTATTCATTTTGCAACTCATTTGATAAAAAGTGTGAGTTTGCATGGAAAACACAAAATTGTCTGGGTGACCCCAAACTTTTGAAAGGTAGTGTATATATACACCTATATCTATATACAGTGGGGAAAAAAAGTATTTAGTCAGCCACCAATTGTGCAAGTTCTCCCACTTAAAAAGATGAGAGAGGCCTGTAATTGTCATCATAGGTAGACCTCAACTATGAGAGACAAAATGAGAAAACAAATCCAGAAAATCACATTGTCTGATTTTTAAAGAATTTATTTCCAAATTATGGTGGAAAATAAGTATTTGGTCAATAACAAAAGTTCATCTCAATACTTTGTTATATATCCTTTGTTGGCAATTACAGAGGTCAAACGTTTTCTGTAAGTCTTCACAAGGTTGGCACACACTGTTGCTGGTATGTTGTCCCATTCCTCCATGCAGATCTCCTCTAGAGCAGTGATGTTTTGGGGCTGTCGCTGGGCAACATGGACTTTCAACTCCCTCCAAAGGTTTTCTATGGGGTTGAGATCTGGAGACTGGCTAGGCCACTCCAGGACCTTGAAATGCTTCTTACGAAGCCGCTCCTTCGTTGCCCTGGTGGTGTGCTTGGGATCATTGTCATGCTGAAAGACCCAGCCATGTTTCATCTTCACTGCCCTTGCTGATGGAAGGAGGTTTGCACTCAAAATCTCATGATACACGGCCCCATTCATTCTTTCATGTACACGGATCAGTCGTCCTGGTCCCTTTGCAGAGAAACAGCCCCAAAGCATGATGTTGCCACCCCCATGCTTCACAGTAGGTATGGTGTTCTTTGGATGCAACTCAGCATTCACTCTCCTCCAAACACGACGAGTTGTGTTTCTACCAAACAGTTCTACTTTGGTTTCATATGACCATATGACATTCTCCCAATACTCTTCTGGAACATACAAATACTCTCTAGCAAACTTCAGATGGGCCCAGATATGTACTGGCTTAAGCAGGGGGATACGTCTGGCACTGCAGGATCTGAGTCCCTGGCGACGTAGTGTGTTACTGACGGTAGCCTTTGTTACATTAGTCCCAGCTTTCTGCAAGTCATTCACTAGGTCCCCCGTGTGGTTCTGGGATTTTTTCTCACCGTTCTTGTGATAATTTTGACCCCACAGGGTGAGATCTTGTGTGGAGCCCCTGATCGAGGGAGATTATCAGTGGTCTTGTATGTCTTCCATTTTCTAATTATTGCTCCCACAGTTGATTTCTTCACACCAAGCTGCTTGCCTATTGCAGATTCAGTCTTCCCAGCCTGGTTCAGGTCTACAATTTTGTTTCTAGTGTCCTTCCACAGCTCTTTGGTCTTCACCATAGTGGAGTTTGGAGTGTGACTGTTTGAGGTTGTGGACAGGTGTCTTTTATACTGATAACAATGTCAAACAGGTGCCATTACTACAGGTAGTGAGTGGAGGACAGAGGAACCTCTTAAAGAAGAAGTTACAGGTCTGTGTGAGCCAGAAATCTTGCTTGTTTGTAGGTGACCAAATATTTATTTTCCACCATAATTTGCAAATAAATTCTTAAAAAATCAGACAATGTGATTTTCTAGATATGTTTTCTCATTTTATCTCTCATAGTTGAGGTCTACCTATGATGTTAATTACAGGCCTCTCTCATCTTTTTAAGTGGGAGAACTTGCACAATTGGTGGCTGACCAAATACTTTTTTTCCCCACTGTATATAGATATCTATCTATCTATCTATCTGTCTATCTATCTATCTTCCTATATATGGGGAACCAGGAGTAATAACTACCAGGCAAACAATATACCTACCAAGTTGTACTACACACACACACACACACACACACACACACACACACACATATATATATATATATATATATATATATATAGACATAAAATCTTTACACTGTCAATAATAAATTGGATTTCGTTAATATTATTATATCACATAATTGTAAGAAATGAGTAAAATATTGTCCGAATATCCCTAAGAACAATACATCTATACTTACAAAATATAGTATTTGTGATTTATTTGCACCTCAACATGTTCACCATATTCTTTTCTTTCACTAAAGCCATTGATGAGTTGTGCAGACAAAATTGTATTTTCTCATCCGGGAGATAGTAAAATAAGATAAAAGCTCCATTGAGGATGGCAGGAGACCAAATTCAGTTTAAATCACAGATAAGACTAGACAGACAGACAAGTAACAAGGTGAGAGAAAGACAAGTGAGGGGAGAAGAGCAAGCAAAAAAAATAGAATGAGCCTAGAATGAAAGCACATAATATATGGACTTTGCAGCTAATCTGAATGGGTACAGCGATATACTGAACATTGGTTTACCAAATAAAGTTTAAATCACCTAAGGTTATGTAAGGATATAATGTATCCTATCCTTTACATGAGTATAGGCTGTATATTGGAGAACGCATGCCACATGCAGTTATTTATAGTAGATTTTCCTGTATAGACTAGATACTAGCTTATACTGTGTTTCTGTCTCTGGTGGCCAAAGAAAAGTCCTCACCCCATTTGTATTTTTCCTCAGGTCCATTAAACTATTTGGGGCCATATCACATGTTTATGGATGCTCTTGTAGAAATTATATTTTTTTCATTAAAGTAAGTTATCTCTTGCTGACAACCCTTTTCATAAGTCTTATTAGAACATATAGTATGGATGTCATAGCAGAGATCTCCTGATCAGCTCACACGAGCCAGCGGCTCACATGAACTTGGTGTTTCCATGTATTACATGTAATTGACACATATAGTACTACATTTTCCCTTGCAGGGGTCCCGGGTGTTGGACTATATTGATCTAACATTGATGACCTATCCTAGGGATGGGTCATGGATATGGTAAACCCTATTACAGGTGTTTCTTTATTGCATACTATGGCTTAGGCTGAATTCACACCTGTGTTGGAGTCTCTGTAGGAGTCGCCGCAGATTCCACTTAAAATCGGTGCAGTCCTGCAAGAAGGGTTATAGTCTATGGGTCCCTATCTTTCGGGTCCCCATGCAGACCAGAACGATGGAGACCCAAACGCTAGTGTGAACCTAGCGTTAGACATTAAGACCCTTATTTTTTCTGTAGCTATAGCTACACCACTTACAGAAGATACTGTATTTATTTCAATCAACTCAGAGGCGTAGCTAGGGGTTCAGCACAGGGGGGGCGAACATGTCCAAGTGGGCCCCCAACTTAGGTATACCGATATTATCACTATACGGTAAGCGTATAGTGGTATATATATCGGATCTACACAGGGCTCTGCAGACGATTTAGGCAAATACAGTGCAGTAACATTTAGTGACTTACCGGTGACGTCTCTGACTAATTATTCACATTCCCCGTCTCTATCATCTGAACCGCCATGACCATTTCTTCCAGTCTCTGTAAAGGTGGCAGCTCAGACATTTTTGGCTCCTTACTTTTCCAGGCACCTTACCCACATTATCCTCACCTACACAAAGCCCCCATCCTGCTGCTACCCCCAATTATAAAATATATAATATACCCCCCATAATAATACCCACAAGTGCATCTTTAAATTAATAACTTTCCTGAGTACCCACTTTAAATAGTGCCCCTTATTAATAATGCCCCAGGTGTTTCCTAATTAAAAAGTAAACAAAAGGTAAAAATAATTAATGGGGTTCCAATAATCGGGACCCTAGGATCAGCCGTTTGAATGAACCGTGGTACCTGTGTAAGTGCCGTGACCGCTTCTCTGGCCCCATGTGGCGTCCCGCAGCAAAAAAAATCGCTGTCCTTCCTGCTGCGCTTTGCACAGAAAGTTCGCAGAGGTTTCCTCTGCGGACTTTCTGCTTCAATTATATCTATAGGGAAACCGGGAGCGTTTCCATAGGAATGCTGCGATTTCCAGAACCACGGAAATCCGTGTTTTGGAAATCGCAGCATGTCCACTGCACATATTTTACCACAAAATGGGGATGGGATGGGGCCCCACGTGGCAAAAACGCCACGGGAAAAAAAATGCTGCATTTTACAGTTCCTGCAAAGTGGATGGGATTCTAGCAAATCCCATCCACACATTGGGGAAAAATGCGTGCCGTGTACACTCTGCGATTTCCAAAACTGTTGCGGTTTTGGAAATCGCAGCATGTCAATTATACCTACGCTGGCGGTTTCCCTATAGTTATAATGGAAGCAGAAAGTCTGCAGAGGAAAAATCTGTGGCCCTTCTCTGAAAAGCGCTGCGGGAAAAACCACAATGTTACTGCTGCGGTTTTTCCTGCAGCGCTTTTTTGCTGCAGCCCGCTACGTGTGGCTTTAGTATTAATAAAGCCCAAGTGTCACTTTTATTAAATTAATTGCCCCCTCACATTATGCCCCTGATTCCCCCTGACATAAATACTGCACCCCTAATGACCTCTTATATCGATGACCACCCCCTTATGTTCATAATACCTCCTAATACAAATAACCTCCCCCCTTGTACCCCGTAATAACCCTTATATAAATGTTATAATTCCCCCTCCTAACAACCCCTTATACTATTAAAATACCCACAACTAAGCTAAAACAAAACAAATGTAAGTTATACTCACCTAGCTGCGACCATGACGAACGGAGCCGCCGCTTTCTCTTCTTGACCCGCACTCTGTGCGCAGGGTCCTTGCACAGGAAGTCAGCGTCCCAGCGTAGGAGGCGCAATCTTGTGACGTCATCGCGCCGCCTGTGCTGATGACTGTGTTTTCGTTGTCATGTAAACCGCAGGCCTGAAGTGGCTTGCGGTTTACGAGACAGCAAGTGACAGGAAGCGTTTTAACTAGATCGGTGTCTGCAGACACCGATCTAGTTAAAAGTAAAAGATGTATTAATAGCGGCCTCAGGGTGGGCCCTACAATGTCAGTGGACCCGGGGCATCCGCCCCCTCTGCCCCCCCCGCTAGCTACGCCTCTGAATCAACTAGATATTGTATAATCAGTACCAAATATTATAAAAACAATAATGTGAGTGGTATGTGATATGAAACATATATCTCATATCACTTGAAAAGTGCACACAGTAAATATGTTTTTCTTTGCCTTATAGTAGCTCATGGACAATGAATTTGTGTGGTAAAAGTATTACAGCATTGTAGCAGACAGTTAATGAAATTTCCCAATCACTCAGTTATCATACTGCAGTCACACATCTGCCAGTGTTTAATAAAGTACAGATTTATAATTACATTACATAATTCTGCATTATTTGATTTTTCATAAACATTATAAATAACACTTTCCTTTATTTAACTGATGTACACTGTTCATGGAGCATGTACTACCGACAAAAAAGCTGCATCCAGCAAAATTGAATAAAACCTCTGTGATCAGTTATCTCACAGAAAATATTATTAAATAATACTAACAATTACCTACAGCAGCACTGAGCTAAATCACAGCTGCAAAGATTCATAGATCAGATTTTGGGCCACATCCTGGAGACTGCATTAATGTAACACATTGTTGTTCCTAATAATAAACATGATGTCAACTATTAAAACAATGTCACCTGCTTTTTTCTCAGACCCATATATTTAAAGCATGCACCATTCCACCTTTAAATAATGATAAATGATGGATTCATACAACTTTTCCAAAGTGACTGTCAAAAGTGCAATGATGTCCTAAAGCCTGTAACAATAGGGTTATTAAAGGGGTTTTCCCATAACATGACCATATGTAAACTTGTAGACAATTAGAAGTTAAACATCTTTGGTAATATAAATAATTAACATTTTGCAGAGTTTTAAAGATTTTCTGACACGACCATAACTGCAGGAACTTTCTATAGCCTGGCATTTGTCAGAAACCCAGCCATGATTTCCTTATTGTGACCAGGTTATCTTTCATGCATGTAGTGTCTCTGCTTGATAATCTGTCCACAATAAGGAAATTATAGCTAGGTTTCTGACAAGTCCCAAACCATAGAAAGTTCCTGCATTCATGGTCATATCCTTTGGCAATCTATCAAGACAAAATTGTCACCACTAAATGGTTAGAGAAAATCGTTAAAACTCTGCACCATTTTTATTTATTTATATTTGCTAAATTGTTTAAATTATTATCTGGAAATTTAAATATTGTTATGTTTATGGAAAAACACCTTTAGGCCTGGGCCCCACGTTGCAAACACGCAGCTATATGACAGCGGTAGATACACCACGGCAAAAACTGTGGCATTTTACAGTACCTGCAAAGTGACTAATCCCATCCACACATTGCAGAAAAATATTCGCTGTGATTTCAAAAACCATTGCATTTTTGTAAATTGCAGTATGTCAATTATACCTACTTTTTACTTTGGCGTTTTCCATATAGGTATAATAGGGACAGAAAGTCTACAGAGGAGACCTCTGCAGACTTTCTGTGCAAGCGCTGTGGAAAAAACTGTGATGCATTTCCACCACAGTCTTTTCCACAGTGCTTTTTGGATGCGGCTCGCTCCTTGGGGCCTTACCCTTAAGAAGGGCGTTAAGGAGATGCCTATTGCTTTTTAAATTACTGAATTGTAAAAATCTTGTTTGTTACACTATTTGGTTCAAAGTTTTGTTTTAAAATTCTAACGTAGGAAAAGTATAGTGTAATGGAAAGTTATGCAATATATTATATTTTTTATGGATCCAATCCTGGTTTTGTATTACAAAATTAAAGTAAAAACTGTATCAGATCAATTCTGGGTGAAAAATAATCTTTAAACAATGTAATATTTTCAGGACTATTATTCCTGCTTCAATAGTGGGCCCATTATTACATTTCTATAAAACTATACACTGATTGGCTATAATATTAAATTACATTGAATAATATTAATTACCTATTGACATTGGCACCTGCTAAGGGGTACATTATATAAGTGCATTTGTGAAGTTGATATGTTGGAAAACAGGAAGTATAAGTAAATTAAGAATCACAATGCCTTGACAAACCAAAATGTAAT
Source organism: Leptodactylus fallax (assembly GCA_947044405.1). Taxonomy (NCBI): domain Eukaryota; kingdom Metazoa; phylum Chordata; class Amphibia; order Anura; family Leptodactylidae; genus Leptodactylus; species Leptodactylus fallax. Next base: position 8,439,523 of record CAMRHE010000036.1, read on the forward strand.
GGCTAGATACTAGCCTCCTTAAAATGTCTCAAGGGGTGGTTCAAAGATGGACAGCAGGTGAATCAGCAACAGAATCATATCCAAACTCATTGATGTGCGTGAGTATAGCACAAATTGCTAAAAATAGTTAATGCTAGCTGTGATAGAAAGGTTTCAGAGAACACAACACATAGCAGCTTACTGAGTTGGGGATGCATAGCTACAGATTGATCAGAAGGAACATACTGACACCTGTTTTCCGCTGAGCATATGTGAGTCTCAGAAACAGACAATGTAGCAATAGAAGAAGGTGGTCTATTCCGATGATCCATGGTTTCTTTAAAGCGTAACTAAAGTTTCAGACAACTTTTGATTTTCTGGCAGTATTTGTGTCATAAATAAATTCAGTAATATACTTTATTAACAAATTTTGGTGCCTTTTTGTGAAATCCTGCATTTTTTCACTCTTTCTCTTGTTTCTGTAATAAGAGCTGCTCCTGCTTCTCACTGAATGTTATTGTGTACGGGTTTGGAGTACAGGACTGTACAGAAAATTAAGGGGGGATTTCGGACATTATAAAACATGCAAACTTGCTTTTGATGCCACATGAAAGAGGAAATTCTCTTCCTTCATATCAAAGTCTACAGTGCTATCAACATTATTTCCAGAGATATAACTGGTTGGGATTAGGATATTTATATGCAGCTGTTTAATATATATGATATAAAAATCCCATTCCCAACAGTTTTTTTAACCAGTGAATCTCTGAAAATAATTTAGATACCACTGCAACCTTAGTGTCATATGAAAGAAGAGACTCTCCTCAAAGCAAGTTTGGACATTTTATAAAGTCCTAGATATAACTGCTTTAAGTGACCCTCCCTCCCCTCATTTTCTCTACATTTTACACAGCCCTGTACTCTCCTACACAGTAACATTCAGTAAGTGTCAGGAACAGCTCTCAATACAGAAACAAGAAAAAGAGTGAAAAAATGTAGGATTTCACATAAAGGAGACAAAATTTGTTAATAGAATATATTACAAAATTTATTTATGACACAAATACTTCCAGAAAATCAAAAGATGTCTGAAAGTTTAGTTACGCTTTAAGGGAGTCTGTTAGTACAAACATCAGTTATAACCTAACTTAGTACAGTACGACTGGTCATACAGTGGTACCTTTTTATTGTGACCCAATTCTCCAATGCTGAGAAAATATATTATTATTAATATAAATATGAGCTATAACTACTGTTTGGGACATTCTCTTAGATTAAAGTTCCTTGAGAGAACATATGGAACACCCCAAAACACTCAGCAACACATTTACCTCTTTATAAAAAGTAGAATTTCTCAGCGTTGGAGCACTGGATCACAATAAACAGGTACTATTGGAATTTGTGTGAACTGCCCTATACATTTAGTTTATTCTGACAATCATGCTGCAAGATACTTTTGTGCACACCTGGATGAGTATGTTTCACTGGGAAAAAGATGGCACCAGGATGTACTATGGTAAGAAGGCAATACAGCTAAGCCAGTGTGATGCCTTTGGCAATGTCCTCCTAGAAACCCTTTGGGCCCTGGCATTCATATGTATGATATTTATGGCAAACCACTTCAGATCTGCTGCTAAAATCTTGGTGCCAGATATCAAGAGGTCTTCAGACGTCTTGTGGAGTTCATGCTTTGTCGGGTTTTGGTGGGATAAAAGGCACACAATTCACAATATTAGGTTTTAATTTCATGACTGATAGATATATATTATAATAGTATATGTATAAAAAATTTGAGGTTATGTTCCTTTATGTACCATAGCTTTTATAAGGGAATGTAAGAAATTAGGGAAATGTTTGAATTAGAAATATTGGTCCTGTTTGTTTTTATATTATCCTACAAAAAGAACCAGTTTGCTTTCCAGGGATACCAGGAATGGGGGAAGGGCTCCTGTCCATTTATCTAAGACACTATGTTTTCAGCCTAGGGTGTTCTATAATGTTACTTTGGGTGATTATTCTTGAAGCATAACACTTCAATACCCTGAGGCAGAGATGCAGCAACACAAAGCTCTAGAGATAACACTGCATCTTTGCAGATTGCATCTGATCAGAAAAATTTTCATTTGTGTTACCCAAAATATGACATATATCTATATATATCAGAGACATAAAGGGGTTAAAGGGGTTGTCTGGTAATTAAAAAGTTAGTCGTCACAGAATTAAAAATTCACCAAAAACACCTCCTTTTCAATATAGCCCAAAAGTCCCAGCATCCCTTGCATCCCCATGTCTACCTTTATTTTTGTCCCTACCACCCTCCTGTAGAAGCTGTAGCACACCAGCTTGTGCACACAGACGGAGCACGCTGGGTGCCTTTGTATCCCAGCTCACAGACTGAGCAGGCTGGTTTCAAGGTTAGATGAGGCGCGTTTAGTGGTAGCGGCTGCCATAGGGCCCCGGAACTTAGGGGCTTTTTTAGGTTGTTTTTTTTTTTTTTTTTTTATAGGCCGTTACCTGCTGGAGTAACCCCAGCAGGTAACGGGCCCTATCTACTTACCGATCCCCCCTCCTGCTCTCAGGGTAGCGGATGTAGCGGGTAAGTAAGGCGAACCCCAACAAATACTGCTATTATAATCTGGGGTCTTTTCAGACCCCAGAGTATAATTATCGGAGGCCCAGGGGAGGTGAGCAAACATAAAAACCCAAGTTACTCACCTCTCCTCGGATCTGGCGTGACTCCCAGCAGTCTTCAGGCCTCTTTGGTGACGTCCCAGATGTGACGTGGGCCAGGCCGGCATCATTATGTGTCACGAAACCGGACTAGTCCATGTGACGTCTGTGCTGATGTTGAAGAGGGCCAAAAGATGCTGGGAGTGCGCTGGAGCCCAGGAGAGGTAACTAACACTGGTTTTTATGTTTGTAACCTCCCCTGGGTCTCCGATCATTATGTATAATAATAGTTTGTAGGGGCATAATACTGTGTGGAAGGGGCCACTATGGGGCATAATACTGTGTGGAGGGGCCACTGTGGGGCATAATAGTGTGTGCAGGAGCCACTGTGGGACATAATACTGTGTGGAAGGGCCACTGTGGGACATAATACTGTGTGAAAAGGCCACTGTGGGACATATTATGTGGAGGGGCTGCTATGGGACAGTATACTGTGTGGAGAGGATGCTTTGGGACATTATACTGTGTGGAGGGGTTGTTATGGAACATTATACTACGTGGAGGGGCCACTATGGGGCATTATACTGTCTGGAGGCCACTTTGGGACATTATAGTGTGTGCAAATGGGGCATTATGCTGTGTGGGGGCCACTAAAGGAGGCACTATGCCGTGGGGGGTCCAAGTCAAAAGTTTGCTGGGGGACCCAGTCTTTGCTAGTTACGCCCCTGAGCTCATCCATTAAAGCAGCTTATAACAAGGCCTGTGAGAGCAGAAGTGTCAATCGCTTCTAAGCGCTTGAGCCATGGCCAGTAAGTGAGGGCATACTGGAGGGAACTGCTGAGGAAAACTGAAGTTGTGAATGGTAGATAAAGAGGGCCCTGAGATGGGTAACTAGAATCCCAGATCCATCAGACAGATGGAGATGAGTGGATGATAGCCATCCAGTACTGTTAGTGACAACTGAAGATAGTGCCAGTGTGACAGTGTTGGTCATGACTGATGAGTGTGCCAGTGTCATGTGTGTACTTTCCCCTCCATCTCCTGCAGCTGGTGTAGGTATGGTGCTCTTTTCATAGGTTGTATAGGAGCCAGGTCATAGAAAACAAAACAGTTGAAACAGACTGTTGTTGACTGTTTTATTGCCTGCTGTTGTATATGTGACTGTTGTTGGACAAGAAGGGAGTCAGTTAGCTGGCCACGTTAGTCAAGACATGTGGCTATGTATTGGTCTAAAGACACTCTATGTGGTGACTCTGTCTCTGGTTGTAGTCAGGTCTCAGATCGGTGAACTCTGAATTGGTTACCCTTTCTACCAGATAATTTGCTGGCAGACACACTGGAACAAAATATTCACAAATTGGAAGAATTTATTAAAATTGATACAAAAGAAAAGTGGTGATGTTTTTAGCAGCAACAAAATAATTTATTTTATTAATGTTTTTAATTAATCTTGCTCATTGTACAGAGGGAGGCTTTCTCAGAATAAAACACTATTGTGCACATTCATTAAATGGAAATTGGTGTCGGTATGGTGTTGAAAGGGCCCAATTCTTGGAGCACAGTAAGTTTTGCTTCAAAAATTGCACTTTTTGGCTAGGGCCCCATGTACCATAAACACCACGATTTGGCCATTGGTGGAAATGCTGTGGCAAAAACCACAGCGTTTTACAGTACCTGCAAAGTGGAGGATTCCACACATTGCAGAAAAAAATCTGCAGCGGAAATACTGTGCTTTTAAAAGCACTTGTGTTTTTTGTAAATCGCAGCATGTCAATTATACCTACAGAAATGCTGGCGTTTTCCATATACAGTAGGTATAATAGAGGCAGAAAGTTCTCAGATGAAAACTCTCTGTGGACTATCTGTGAAAAGCGCTGCGGAAAAAAAACGCGGTGCCTTTTGGCATTTTTTGTTTAAAACATTGGTAGGCTACATCTGGGTATGAGCAACAATCATAATACATGGTAGAACTGAAAATCAATGACTGAAAATGTAACCTCGATAAGAGGGTGGTCTTAAATCTTGTTAACCTTTTAGAAAGGTTTTGCTATAGATCTATGATGTTGTATTGTGGCCCCAAATAAATTACAGGGTGTATAAAGCCCTATTATAATTATGTGTTAAATCACACTTGACATTGTGATGTACAGTACTGTAGCTCTTTTATTTTTCTTTTAACCAATGCTAGGAAGAAAAGGAGGCATGCATATATTTTATTTATGATACTGATATATTTAGGCCCCAGTTTACATTTATGTTAAGAAAAAAAAATTGCATGAAAAAGTGTGAAATGGTCCTAACCACCCCTTGCTTTCATGCCGATATAGCCATCCCCACTAGTGTTTAGCAAAGCAGAACAAATAGGTAAATCCAAAAAGCAACCTAATTTTAGTTTAAAGAGTGAAATTATACATTTATTTTTATATACATGTACTTTATATTGCTATAATTATTGTCACACTAATTATTTCATATTTTTGTTCAATTTTGCACTCTTTGCAGATGGTTTTTCAGTGTATTTTGCTATATCTAGTCAAATTGCATTTTATTTTGTTTGATGCTAGACAAGATTCAATCAATGGATTATCTCACTTCTGCTTTGGCGTCCCATGCAGACACCATTCATTATGTATCACCACTGAATGACAGCTTGAATGGCAGTTCTTTCTAGTTAAATAGATGATAAGGCCAAGGAAGTGCAAGAAGTTCCTGCTCCAGCTCTGTCTCTTTTGTTCTAATGATCATTTGTGTCAGGGAGTCTGATGCAACGATAAGACGGTTATGTTGGTGTTTTACAGTCGTATCTCTCCATATAATAATCATTTCCTACAAAGATATCTATTGTTTTTGTTTCATCCAGCTCACTGAATATTGGAAACAGGAGAATGATTTCTCTGAAACAATTTTTAGGCTAAATGTAAAATCTATTTCAATATACTGTAAAATGCATAAATGTAGTCTGCTGATCATAGATCTAATATAACCTACCATAAACCACCATCTTAGGACAATTGTTTAAGATGTTCCCTTCAACCACTGTTCCAATGCCGCTTCCATTTAACAATGCTTAGTGGTTCATCTCTATGTCCATTATTTGGTATGAATTGATAGCAGATATGAGCTCTTCGTGTTTCTACATCATACATTATTTATATACCTTAATACTTTATGTATATGAGCATGGCCATATGAATATTTTACTACTCATTGACCATCATAAACATCTAGCAATAACTTGATCATCTCTACATGTATATACTTGTTGGTTTATATCAATCTATCTGAGATAGCCTTTAGGTGACGCTACAGAATTTTCATACAGCTAATCAGATATAAAATAATTTGGTTAGTGTTAGTGAGCACAGAATGTCATAGAACATACTTCAGTACATAAGAGAAACAATCATCTCATATGTAGGAACTGAGGTATCTCTCTCTTCAAATTTCTATAAGTACTGTGATGTAGATGTTGTGGTGTGAGTTATGTATTTATGTAGGAATTTTCCTATTGTTATAGGTATGATGGTTATTTTTTCCATTCCTGGATATAGTTAGGAGATGGGGCCTTTGTATATTGTTATTTCTGTGTAATTGGTATAGTCATTATGATGTGCAGTCCAGGAAGCTCAGTGTAACATACGCAGTAATCATAATACGAAACTCAGATCACTCAGGTGACCAAAGAAGAAGGAAGCCCTCCATGATAATTTCACTAGTGGTCATCTAAGTAATTAGCAAGCCAGGGTTATGGACCAGTGCAGACTTTGCGACTGCAAGTCCTCCCAAAGCTTTACATTGTGATCAAATAAAAAATAACATCACAGGTGGGACGTTGCAGGAAGTACTTTGGAGGTAAGGGATCCATAAATATGATGAGGTTCATGATTTCAGTGTCAGATTCTTTGGAGCAACATCGTATGCTAAAGCTCCCAGCCACACTTAAACAAACCAGATCTGTAAAGTTATTCACATTTATTTTACATTGTTTGCCCTTTGCATTTAAAGTTCTACCAGTTCCGAAGAGTAACTATTGTTAGACACATTATCCTATTGTGTGCTAGTTGTGCATGGTGTGGGCATACTGGTGTCTTGTAGTCAGGGCCGGTTTTAGACAAAGTGGGGCCCTGGGAAAAAATTAAAAGCGGGGCCCCAAATGCTGATATGCAAACAACACCATTGTCTTCCAGTGACAACCCCTATAATAACGCCTCCTTTCTGCCAACAAAAAAGTAATAACAAGCCCTATTTTACCACACACAATTCAAATGAGCACCTTTGTACCACCTATTAGATTTTTGCACCCAGTGATCAGTTATTATAGCGCCTCCTTATAAATAATAGTCCCTGCTTATAAATAATCTTACACCTTTATTAATAATAGCTCCCTTATAAATGATAAATAGTGCCCTGTATCAGTAATATCCCCCCTTATCAGTAACAGTCACCCCGTAAAAATAATACTGCTCCCTTATTAATAATAGCCCTCTCATAAATAATAGTTACGCTTATAAATAATAGTCCCCATTATCACTAATAGCCCCCTTTATAAATAAGCCCACTTAACAATTATACCCCCCTTATAAACAGTTCCCCTCTTATAAATAATATCCCCCTCATACTTAAGTTTCCCAATTATATATAGTAACCCACCCTTATATATAATAGTTCTCCATTATACAGTGTCGGACTGAAGGGCCTTAGGCCCACCAAAGGAACTTGTTCTGGGGCCCCACCCAACAGCTTCCTGCTAATAGCCTATACCACGGCTCCTTCACTGAGGTCTTACATATGTGCTGACTATCTGGTGTTACTGAGTATGTTCCCAGTATAGTCAGCCCCTATAGTACTGTGCAGGCCCCAATAACTCCATGGCCAGTTCATGCACAGTACTGTATGGGGAATGACATGGCCATGGAGCACTACACATATGTGCAAGATTATAGTGAGGGAGCTGTGATGCAGACATAGCACACAGGGCTGCCAGCAGGAATTGTGAGCCCCCCCACAATATAATACTCTACATGGTATATAATGCTCCACAGTATAAAATGCTCCCCTGAGCCCCCCATTGTGGCCCCACATGGTTTGTAAGGCTCCACACAGTATAATACTCCACAGTGGCCCACACAGTATACTACCCCTTAGTGGCCCCAGACAGTACAATGTGCTCCCCAGAAGCCCCACACAATATAATATGCTCCATACAGTATAATATGCACCCCACAATGCCCCCCAGTATAATGCTCCACAGTGGCCTAACACAGTATAACATGCTCCATAATGACCTCCACACAGTATAATATACTCCCCAGAGGGGTTCCCCCAGTATAATGCTCCACAGTAGTCCCCCACAGTATAATATGTTCCCCACAGTCCTCCCCAGTATAATGCTCTACAATGGCCCCACAGAGTATAATATGCTCCCAAAAAGCCCCACACAATATAATACACTCCACAGTGGCCCCACACAGTATAACAGGCACCCCACACTGTCCATTTCCCCAGTATAAAGCTCCACAGTGGCCCATAGTATAATATGCTCCCCAGAGGGCCCCCGCTAGTATAATGCTCCACAGTGCCCCCTCCAGTATTTTGCTCCACAGTGGCCCCACACAATATATTATGCTCCCCAGAGCGTCCCCCCAGTATAATGTTCCACAGTAGGCCCCACGCAGTATAATATGCTCCCCAGAGGGCCCCCTAGTATAATGCTCATTAGTCCCCCCCAAATAATGCCCCACAGTGGCGCCACGCAATATAATATGCTCTGCTGATGCCCCCCCCAGAATAATGCTCCACAGTGACCCCACTCAGTATAACATGCTCCAGAATGGCCTGCACACAGTATAATATACTGCCCAGAGAGGTTTCCCCAGTATAATACTCACAGTGGCCCAAAACAGTATAATATGCTCTCCAGAGCCTCCCCCCAGTATAATGCTCCACAGTGGCCCAAAACAGTATAACATGCTCTCCAGAGCCCCCCCCCCCCCAGTATAATGCTCCACGGTGGCCCCGCACAGTATAATATACTGGGGGGCCCCTCTGGAGAGCATATTATACTGTGTGGGGCCACAGTGGAGCACTATACTGGGGGGGGCTCTGGAGAGCATATTATACTGTGTGGGGCCACTGTGGAGCATTATACTGGGGAGGGGGCCCTCTGGAGAACATGTTATATTCTGCGGGGCCTCTATGGAGTATTATAAAGTGGGGGGGCTCTGGAGAGCATGTTATATTCTGTGGGGCCACTTTGGAGCATTATACTGGAGGGCCCCTCTGGAGAGCATAATGCTCCAAAGTGGCCCCACAGAATATAACATTATCTCCAGAGGCCCCCCCACACACACATTATAATTTTCCACAGAGGCCCCACAGAATATAATATGCTATCCAGAGGGGCCCCTTCCCCAGTATAATGCTCCACAGTAGCCCCACACAGTATAACATGCTATCCAGAGGGGGCCCCCCAGTATAATATGCTATCCAGAGGGGGCCCCCAGTATAATGCTCCACAGGGGCCCTACAGTGCTATTATTATATTATATTCTGGGGTCTCTTCAGACCCCAGAGTATAATAATCGAAGGCCCGGGGTAAGTAAGGTAAAATAACAAACAGTTATACTCACCTTGTCTTACCTCTCCTGGGCCTCCTCGCGCTGCTCCGCTATCCCCGCCGGCGACCGCTTCCTCTTCTCTGCGGCTGACGTCACGCGTTGTGGACATCACCTCTGAGGCCTGTGATTGGGCCTCAGCGATTACGTGAGGCACGCCCCACGTGACCGCTGAGGCCAGGCCTCAGCACCTCAGCAGTGATGTCCGGAACGCCAGAAGATGACGTCGGACGCAAGGACGGGTGAGTAAAAATGTTTGTTATTTTTACGCACCTCGGAAAGGGGCCCTGCTGTTATTGCTTTGGCCGGGCCTGACTCCGGGATCCGGAGTCATCGGGTTCCGGATCCCGGGGGCCCCTTTGGGGACGGGGCCCTGGGCAATTGCCCAGTTTGCCCCCCCCCAACGCCGGCCCTGCTTGTAGTACCATAAGCGTACCATAAATGGCAAGTGGTGGCAGTTTTGTGTGGATGCATGAGTGTAAAAGGGCGCTTCACTCCAGTGTAGTCTGTTGTGATGGGTGAGTTGGAAGGGAGTGTGGAAGCAGAGGTCCCTTTTATGATTACATCTGGGTCAAATGTGTGTGCGGTAAGGTGAGTGAATAACCCCTGAAATTGGTATATAGTGAGTGAATGAATATATCTGTGGGTTTGACCCCGATCTCTGACAAGCAACTGTAGACAACAGTCTTTATGTCTATAAAGCTAACTTACTTGGGAAGATAAGCTAATACTGTCCAACTTTTAGACAATGCAAAGTTAGACTAGACCCGTGGTGGCTAACCTATGGCACTTAGAGCCCTCTCTGTGGGCACATACGCTGTTGCCCCAGTCAGGCTCCTGGATCACTTGCTAATGGGGAATCCAGGACAGCTGTTCCAGATCCCCCGGCGAGTGATCCAGCACTTCTTTAAGTTGTATGTGCAAATGCATATATACCTGAAAATTGTCAGTGTAGGCCATACATTGACAGAGGATTGTACCTCTTCCACTACCCAGCTGCGATGACGTCATTCAATTAGCGCCTGCTTTGCGGTGGAAGGAGGCCACCTGGTTGCTCTTCATGATAGTGCAGGTAAGCACGGAAGCATGTTGAACTGTGTGGTGACCACTGTGGAGTATATTATGTTTCAGAGCAAATTATATTGTGTGGGGTCCACTGTGGAGTATATTATACTGTGTTGGGGGCCACTGTGGAGCACACTGTACCGTCTGGGGGCCACTGTGGAGCACATTGTACTGTCTGGGGGCCACTGTGGGGCAGATTGTACTGTGTGGGGACCCTTCACTATTTATATCACACGGTATCTGTTTTATAGTAGACATGTGATATTATTATAGGCCGTAATAACATTGCATGGTCACTATAAAACAGATCCTTTGCGATGTAAATAATGAACATTAATTGCTCAAAAGTATACCAAATGCAAACTTTCAGTACAAAGTTGTTTGTATCATTATATCAAAACTTTGAAAAGTCTCATTCACACGACCGTATTTTGCTGGTCTGTAACTGTACGCAATTGTGGATCCGCAGAGTATTAAGGTTAAATTGCTGTGCTGGCACTTTGCGATAAACTAGAGGGTTTTGGGTTGCAGTTTGGGCACTCGGTCTCTAAAAGGTCCACCATCACTGGACTAGACTGTGCCAGATTTTTGAAAGTGTCTAATGCTGTTTGCAAATCTGGCACATTTAGAGCTGATTTGGTAATTTTCTACCTCAAAACAGCTCCAAAAGCAGCTTCAAAAGCACCTGAAAATTCTCCCATTGATTTCAATAGTCAGCAAGGTTCTATCAGGATTCTAAACTACCCCAGATTTTCCAGTTTCTGATGCTACTTGATAATCTTGATTACTTTTAGATGGTCTAGTCTAACTTTACCAAACTTATTAGTTGGCTTAGTTTCCAACTGGTGCAAATTTTTTGCACATTGGCCACAATTTTGGTGGCCAAAATTTTGGTGCAGTTTCTTGCTCACAGTTTTGCATATTAAACTTAACTCTCTTTTTAACAAGAACTTCAAACTAGGTACAGAAAATGAGGTGTAAAACATGTACACCAGTATTATTGGGTCAAATTACACCAAAATTCTGGTGCATATTTATTAGTTTATCTACCCCAATGGGTTCATGAACATTGTACTTTTGCTTGCATAAAACAGTTGTAGGTCCTCAGATGCACATGAGGATTGTGGGTAGATTGTTCAAGCAAAAATCTTTTATCTGCTGAAATGTTGAAAAAATCTAATACTCCAACAAGTTCACCCTGGTGGGAAATAACTGTTGACTTTCATCCTTCCTACAGTGCAAGTGAGGGTGTCTAAGATACTACCACAGATTACCCACCTAGGCATTTCATGTGGTGTCTCCAATAAGACAATAAGACTGCTTCGTATGTAAATGAGGCTAGACTAAACTTTATTATATATATATATATATATATATATATACATACACTACCGTTCAAAAGTTTGGGGTCACCTAGACAATTTTGTGTTTTCCATGAAAACTCACACTTTTATTTATCAAATGAGTTGCAAAATGAATAAAAAATATTTACATTGACAAGGTTAGAAACAATGATTTTTATTTGAAATAATAATTTTCTCCTTCAAACTTTGCTTTCGTCAAAGAATGCTCCATTTGCCGCAATTACAGCATTGCAGACCTTTGGCATTCTAGCTATTAATTTGCTGAGGTAATCTGGAGAAATTTCACCCCATGCTTCCAGAAGCCCCTCCCACAAGTTGGATTGGCTGATGGGCACTTTTTGAGTACCATACGGTCAAGCTGCTCCTACAGCTCAATGGGGTTGAGATCTGGTGACTGCGCTGGCCACTCCAATACAGATAGAATACCAGCTGCCTGCTTCTTCCCTAAATAGTTCTTGCATAATTTGGAGGTGTGCTTTGGGTCATTGTCCTGTTGTAGGATGAAATTGGCTCCAATCAAGCGCTGTCCACAGGGTATGGCATGGCGTTGCAAAATGGAGTGATAGCCTTCCTTATTCAAAATCCCTTTTACCTTGTACAAATCTCCCACTTTACCAGCACCAAAGCAACCCCAGACCATCACATTACTTCCACCATGCTTGACAGATGGTGGCAGGCACTCTTCCAGCATCTTTTCAGTTGTTCTGCGTCTCACAAATGTTCTTCTGTGTGATCCAAACACCTGAAACTTCGATTCGTCTGTCCATAACACTTTTTTCCAATCTTTCTCTGTCCACTGTCTGTGTTCTTTTACCCATATTAATCTTTTCCTTTTATTAGCCAGTCTCAGATATGGCTTTTTCTTGGCCACTCTGCCTTGAAGGACAGCATCCCTGAGTTGCCTCTTCACTGTAGACATTGACACTGGCGTTTTGCGGGTACTATTTAATGAAGCTGCCAGTTGAGGACCTGTGAGGCGTCGATTTCTCAAACTAGAGACTCTAATGTACTTGTCTTCTTGCTCAGTTGTGCAGCGGGGCCTCCCACTTCTCTTTCTACTCTGGTTAGAGCCTGTTTGTGCTGTCCTCTGAAGGGAGTAGTACACACCGTTGTAGGAAATCTTCAGTTTCTTGGCAATTTCTCGCATGGAATAGCCTTCATTTCTAAGAACAAGAATAGACTGTCGAGTTTCACATGAAAGTTCTCTTTTTCTGGCCATTTTGAGAGTTTAATCGAACCAGCAAATGTAATGCTCTAGATTCTCAACTAGCTCAAAGGAAGGTCAGTTTTATAGCTTCTCTAACCAGCAAAACTGTTTTCAGCTGTGCTAACACAATTGCACAAGGGTTTTCAAGGGTTTTCTAAACATCCATTAGCCTTCTTACACAGTTAGCAAACACAATGTAACATTAGAACACTGGAGTGATGGTTGCTGGAAATGGGCCTCTATACACCTATGTAGATATTGCATTAAAAACCAGACATTTGCAGCTAGAATAGTCATTTACCACATTAACAATGTATAGAGTATATTTCTGATTCATTTAATGTTATCTTCATTGAAAAAAAATGTGCTTTTCTTTCAAAAATAAGGACATTTCTAAGTGACCCTAAACTTTTGAACGGTAGTGTTATATATATATATATATATATATATATATATGAATTTTAAGAGATCCAGGTAGAATACTGAGTCCCCTTAAGAGATCTAACATGAAGGAAACTTCTACAATTGGATTAAACAATGTGCAAATAGCTCTCCTTCAGAAGAAAACAAAATGCCCCTATAATATAATTTACATTGCTGCCTGGAAGAATTATAATATGTTGATCAGTAATAGTGAACCAGAGACATAAATCTTTCCAAAATACAAAATTTGCTTCTTTTGTCAATATTCCCAACTAAATATTTTCATGACTTTCAAAGCAAAAAGTATGTGAAGATACACCATTGCTCTGAAAAAAAAGTTTTTAGAACTATGCAAATGAGATGTAAGAGCGGGCGGGGTGGGGGAGGTTGACAGAACCTCCAAGGGCCCCATATTAAGGTTTGAAATTCTGAGGCTCTGAGACCCCAGTGTTTTTCAGCCTGCTCTGTTATGTTAGTGGCCCCAGGTCTCATAGGGGGGCATTAAAGGCATGACACTTTCAGCATAAAGAGATATTAGAGTGATTTGTAGCTGGGGAACCCCAAAAACATTGGGTTTTGCCACACCTAAAATTTTTGGAACATTCATAGTGAATCCTATTAATTACAAACTAGTTCACTCATCTGTACCTAAATGATATAATAAAAAATAGAAACATAAATGTAATTTTGTATATTAAGTTTATATAAAAAAGTCTTAAGGTATCCTGTAATGCTTGAATGCAGGTGAGACATTGTAGAAATGTGTATAGTGGCGTGCGTCCATAGAAATGAAACTAGTCATTTTAGGGCTGATTTAGTACACAGCAATTAGGCCCAGTAAATAAATATTACAAGCACAATGCTAAAATGTAATTATCTGGATACAGTCTATCAGAAGGATTACAACAGATCTACTGTGCAGATTGCAAGGATAAATAGTTTTTCTTTTCTCTAGCATTCAGAAATATTAAAGCTTTGAAACTGTGGAGCCGTGTCAGATAATTTTGTACAACAATGAACTGTAATTTTCCCACTGAGAATACTAATATTTTATAGTCATTTTCTTAGTGTTATGATAAAAGTGAAGTTGCTGTAGAGACTTAAAAATGGAGATATTTTATAGATTTAAGCGTAAAATTGTAGAGGGAAGCAGTAGGAAATCGAAATAGTCCTGCAGTAGGGAACCAATTATAAATAGTGACAGTTCATGTCAAACCAAACAAAAAAGGATGGAAACAGCGATATTAAGGAGGCATTTGTGGAAGAATGATTGTTATAGCAGAAAGGTATAGAGATCAGGATAAGTAAAGGTCAGAGAACAAAAATATGGCCCAAAGAACACTAGTGAAGCACTCTATTTTGTTTGACTTCTCCACTCTCATTTAGTTTTTCTCTGATTTGACTTTATGCTTAGAGTTTGTAGTTTGAGCAAGCTTTCCTTTCCAAATTCATGAATATTTACTTGTTATTATTCAGAGTAATGCATCCAGTAAGTCTGTTACTTAGTTCATTTGCATTACTAATTTTGGCTTAATTTGCCCCAGAAATACTTTTTGCTTTTACCGTTTACTGTTTAACATGAAGTATAGTTTGTTAACCCTGATTTATAATTAACAATAATGAGACATTTGATACAGTATATTCTGGCTGACAACCTGATATAGCACATATAGGATTTCATCATGCCTGAATATTGAAAAATGGTTCAACAACTCAAATTGTTTCAGTGATTCCCAGACACTCATCTGACTCTGTACTTCCTGCTGTGGCAATTATGTCATAAAAAAGACATGTGACTGCTGCAGCCAATTACTGGATACAGGCATGTGTGCTAACCGAATGCAGCCAAAATCCTGCTCCCACCAGCGATGGCCAATGGCTACACAAATTGTGGGTTGTCATTGAACACTGCTGGTGTTATTAGCTATGTGCACTTGCTGCACCATGGAAAACCAACCGTAGTGGTTGAATTAAAGAGGCAACACACAAGAGCTAAACAAGCATTTTTGCAGACATTTTTTATGTGTATGCTCAGTTTTAGACTAGGTTAAGTCACTTTGTAGACTCTCTTATTTCATTCTGGCCATTATTGAAAGTGATTTCCGACTATTATCTCAACAAATTGATTCAGGCAGTAAGGGATAAAGACTGGAAATATAATAAAGCACCAAATTATGAGCCCCTAAGCAAATTCACACAAATTAAGAAATGCAATCCATGGGAAGGACATATTGGAAGGTATATAAGGTATTGCAGGTTGGACATAAAAATATCTGTTTTAGATGATGCAAACATAGACTAGACACTCTAAAAATGTGCCAGATATGCTGAATGATAAATTTGGTGCATCTTTACGCTAGCACATGAAACGAGATAGCTGTCTTGTCTGATATGACTCAAGTATACACATGCACACCCAACTGAGTAGTGCGTGTGTACTCAATAGGAGAGGAGATATAGCCATTGCCAGACATTTCTGGCAATGACAGCTCCTTGTTGACAAAACGATCTGGCAGTTGAAATGCAACTGCCCAATCCTTATCTTCACTGGCATCTGCCATCAGAGGAGAGTCAGAAAGACCCCATACAAGTTAGATTTTCAGTCAGTAACTCAGCAGGTTCAGCCAACATGCATGTAATGAGTATGGGCTGCTGTAGACTGTCTAGTTTTAGAATGAAATTTATCATACCCTCACTATCAGAAAGCGACAAATAATTGTGCAACTTTTTGCTATTTTCCACCACTTTCAAAAAAGTGACTGGGGCTTAGATACAGGTGGCGGGTCCACTTAACAAATCTCCTTGAATATAGGGCTAGAAATTATTATAAAGAATAGCACTAATCTAAGTCAACTTATAACTGACATATGTTTCATTTTGGGGCACATGGACTGCCACTTAAATATTTGGCTCTTCTCCAGTAGTACATATATACCACCTACTAGTTTTCTTTGTCCTAGAATTTTTGCTTCATCTTCAACCATTCCCATTTTAATAAGCCACACAGTTTACCTGCGAAGACATAGCCCCTTGTCAGACCAGGCACAAATACAAGTACACCAGGTGTTTTTGCTCCAATTTCCCCAGCATTTTCAAAATATCTCAGCCTGCATACAGGTAGACCTGTTCACCTCATTATATGTTTTCTTTAAGACTAAATCGCAATGTGGCATTTCACTATGTGGGATCTTAGCCAAAAGGTGTTTTCCCAGCTTTTGATCATTATCAGATTGTTACTGATTATTATCAGATCATTATCAACTGACAACTGATTAGCAGTTGTCAACAGCCTCTGGAGCTAGAACTACACAATGGATGGAACTGGAAGCACAAAGTTCCATCCACTGTGTAGTGGCTGTGCCAGGTTACTATAGATCAGCTGTCATTCTGGTGAATGGGAATCCATCTACAGTCACCTGGCCCAGCCACTACACAGCGGACACTTATGGTGCAGCGTGGCTACTGACAACAACTGATCTGTGGGGGTAACAGATGTCAGACCATCACAAATCTGATATTGATGATCTATCCAAAGATCCATTCCTGCTGTGCGCAGTACTATTACATTGTGCTGAGCATATAGTTAACGTTCAGCGCCGCAATAGTGCAGCACTGTAATGCTGCGGGCACAGAAGCTGTACCTGTGGCATTAGATCCTGATCTCGGCTGTGTTACACAGCTGAAGGCTGGGACCAGCCGCTGGAGTTGGAAGATACTCCGGCGGATTAATCCCCTGGATGCCATGATCATTAGCAATCACGGCATCCAGTGGGTCCGGGGACAACATCGCGCCCCCCATCACCCCTCAGACCACCACGATAAGATCGCGGGTTATGAGGAATTGCCATGGCAGCCAGGAGGACTGCCTATGCATAGTTCCCATAGGAACTAATATGCGAAGTTCTGCAATACTATGTATTGCAGGACATTGCACTGGGGATCTGAGATCCCAGCTTCAAGTCCCCTTGTGGGACAGGAAAAAAGTAAAAAAAAAAAAAAACACACACACAGTAAAAACACACAAAAATAAATAAACAATAAAAAGTGGAGGCTGTATTCCTACTGCAACTGGGGCTAAATGTACCAGCCCCAGTTACAGGGGAAATCAGCCTCCACAACAAAAAAAAAAAAGTGATCAGATGTCCCCAAAGGCTTAGTATAACCTAATGGGGACACAATGTGAAAAAAAAAAAAAGAAAAGTAAAATAAATAAATAAATAAATGATTAAAAAAATAAATAAAATAAAATGCCAATAACATGCTCTTAAAAAAAGTTATAGCCCCACCCCTGATGACACCATACAAAATAAAAATTACCGTAATGGAGAGTAAAAACGTAAAAACTAATTTAAAAAGTTTTTTAGTAGCACTTTGTGTTATTAAATTTAAAAAAAATGAAAAGTGAAAAACAGACATGTTTTCCCTCCTCTTTTGTTTAGATTTTCCCGGGTATAAAAAAAAAATTAAAACACATGCAAAATAAAAACAACATAAAAATGAAGCTCTATGGTGTCACTGAAAAAAGACGCAGAGGTTAGTTGAATAATGCATATGATAAAAATGTTACAGCCCTCAAAACCGTGCATACAAAAAACCCAAAAATGTGTCTGGTCTGCAAGTGGTTAAAAAAAAAATATAATGTAAACAAAAATAAATAAACAAACATGTTAGGTATCCCCATGTGCGTATAAGTCCCCACTATCCAAATATAGTGCTATTTATCCAGTTCAGTGAACACCGTAAAAAAAATATATATATATATATACCGCAATGCACAAATTAATGAATTTTGGTCACTTTGCTTTTCCTAAAAAATAACATTAAAAAGTGATCAAAAAGTCAAACATACCAAACATTGGTAGCAATAGAAAGTACAACTTGTCCCGCAAATAAAGAGCCCTAACATATCTCCATGAGCAGTACAGTAAAAAAGTTATAGGCATCAGAATACGGTGACCCCAAGAAAATTGTTCATTTTCAAATAGTGACATTTTATTTGTAAAAGCAATAAAGAATAATAAAAAATAATATAAATATGATATCGTTGTAATCATAATAACCCTCCGAACAAAGCTGCCATGTCATTTTTAATGCAGAGTGAAGACCGTAAAAACAAAATACAAAAAACTATGATAAAATTGTGTGCTATTTCACCTCGACCCCCAAAAAACAGAAATAAAAATCAAAACATTATATGTACCCCAAAATGGTGGCAAATGAAAGTACAACTTGTCACGCAAACAATAAGCCCTCACATAGCTATGGCGACAGAAAAGTAAAAAAGTTATTAATTCTGGAAGATAGGGAGGGAAAATATGAAAAAAGTCACTGAGCATTAATGTACAAACTACCCCGTGTCATTAAGGGGTTATTGCTTTCAAGAGCACATCATGTGCTGTGTCCATAGTGCACATCTAAAAACAGAGAATGAAATCTACTCCTCCTATGAGCAGGCTACAACTTGAACCATTTCTATTAATAAATGTGTTGTCAACTTGCAGTCCCACCCACTTGTGCACAGCTGATAAAAAAAAATGACAGTTTCTGACTAAAGTTGTAAGAACACATAGCAGACTACATGCATAATGGAACATTATTCTTTGTTTATCCCCATCTACTATATATATATCCATAATACAACAGTGTACAAGATTCTCCATGTGTTTTTTTGCATTACATTTGCTTTATACCTGATGCCTTATTGTATTTACATCATATACAACAGACCAAGTCATCTGGTGTAACTCAATAATACTGTTCTAATTAATAAATAACATCTTATCAATGTGAAAATATATATTTTTGTCCACTTTAGCTGATGTTCATTTCATCTGTTTTCACTTTGATATTTTTAGTCTGAAGTGTGTATGACAGTGCTCAGAAACACCGAAAATACAGATTACCAAGTATGTTTAATCCAATAACAAGCTTAAAAAACTATGTACTATGGTATAAATGTTTGACAATGCTTTTCAATTCCCTGGGTTAAGTGGAAGGAGACAGATGCCAATGGCAAAACCTAGACATGTAAAATGCATTGACTGAAGTGGAAAATCTAAAATGTCAGTTTCCTTAATTCAGTTGCTGGATTATGACAGTGGAAAGATCAAACAAAAAGTTCTTGCATTTTATATATTTGTATGTGCTAAATAATGCCATTTGTACAGCTGTTTAGAAGAATATCACTGAAGAAAACAAACACCTTTGCTACATAAGCATAACTGTTCTAAACTTTACTATGTTGCACATTGTGAGAAAGATAAAATATCAGGATACAATATATTTTTTTGCTTTGGCTGTGTAGTATACACTTGGAAGGGGAAGATATCACTCAACATCATAATGCCCTGATATAATCACCCTTTCATCTAGCTTATTAAAACTGGTCAAATATACTCACACAGTTGTGAATTGCACATATGGGTGGCAATAAACAATACAAAAATATTTTTAAAAGGACAATACTATGTCTAAAACCAAATAGAAAGATTGTATTCATCGCTCATGCACTCATGTCAGGTAGACCTGAGAGATGTCATTAGCGAGACATGATCTTCACAGAATTTATTATGAACTGCATAGATATCATACAGATTTTCATTGACTCAACATTGAACTGTTCCTTCATTTTGGGTGGAGTCAAAATAAAAACCTTCAATAACTATGCTAACAATAAAGAGACGTAAACCTAATCTGCAAAGAAATTAGGGCCGGTTTACATCTGCATTCAGTTTCTGTTCGGGGAGTCCGCTTCGGGACTCCCCCGAACAGAAACCGATACGCATTGAAAAGCGGTTTACCTAAGGAAACTTGCAGACCCCATAGACTATAATGGGGTCCATGGGGTTTCCGCTCGGTTTTTTCTCTCCGCATGTTTCCTTAGGAAAACCACTTTTCTATGCGTATAGGTTTCCTTTCGGGGGGAGTCCCCAAGGGAACTCCCCGAACACAAACTGAACGCAGATGTGAACCAGCCCTTAATCATTGAGAAGAAAACTTTACAATTCCCCACTATTTAAAAACATAGTCACTGTTAACTAGATGATCATACAGTCATGGCCGTAAGTGTTGGCACCCCTGAAATTTTTCCAGAAAATGAAGTATTTCTCCCAGGAAATTATTGCAATTACACATGTTTTGTTATACACATGTTTATTGCATTTGTGTTTATTAGAACAACACAAAAAAAACTGGAAAAAAAGGCAAATTGGACATAATTTCACGCAAAAATCCAAAAATGGACCAGACAAAGTTGTTGCCGCCAAAATTGTGGGTAAATAACCCTGTTTCGAGAATGTGATGCTCATTCAATCTTACCTGTGGCAAGTAACAGGTGTGGGTAATATAAAAATCATACCTGAAAATAGGTAAAAAGGAGAGAAGTTGACTCAATCTTTGTATTGTGTGTCTGTGAGTGCCACACTATGCATGGAGAACAGAAAGAGGAGAAGAGAACTGTCTGAGGACTTCAGAACCAAAATTGTGGGAAAATATCAACAATCTCAAGGTTACAAGTCAATCTCCAGAGATCTTGATGTTCCTTTGGCCACAGTGCGCAACATAATCAAGAAGTTTACAACCCAAGGAACTGTAGCTAATCTCTCTGGACGTGGACGGAAGAGAAAAACTGATGAAAGGTTGCAACACAGGATAGTCCGATTTGTGGATAGGCAGCCCCAGTCAAGGTCCAAAGAAATTCAAGCTGTCCTGCAGGCTCAGGGTGCATCAGTATTAGCACGAACTATCCGTTGACATTTAAATGAAATGAAACGCTATGGCAGGAGCCCCAGGAGGACCCTACTGCTGACACAGAGAAAATAAGCTAGATTGCAGTTTGCCAAAATTTATATTATTAAACCAAAATCCTTCTGGGAAAACATCTTATGGACAGAGGAGACCAAGATAGAGCTGTTTGTTAAAGCACATCATTCTACTGAAAACGGAATGAAGCCTACAAACAAAAAAACACAGTACCAATAGTCAAATATGGGGAGGTTCAAAGATGTTTTGGGGTTGAGTTGCTACCTCTGGCACTGGGTGCCTTAACTGTGTGCCAGGCATCATGAAATGTCAAGATTACCAAAGGATTTTGGGTCGCAATGTAGGGCCCAGTGTCAGAAAGCTGGGTTTGCTTCCTAAGTCATGGATCTTCCAACAGAACAATGACCCCCAAACATACTTCAAAAAGCACCCAAAAATGGATGGAAATAAAGTGCTGGAGAATTATGAAGAAGTGATCAGCATTGAGTCCAGATCTAAATCCCATCGAACACCTGTGGAGAGATCTTAAAATAGCTGTTGGGAGAAGGCACCCTTAAAATATGAGAGACCTGGAGCAGTTTGCAAAAGAAGAGTGGTCCAAATTTCCAGCTGAGAGCTGTAAGAAGCTTGTTGATGGTTACAGGAAGCGATTGATTTCAGTTATTTTTTCCAAAGGGTGTGCAACCAAATATTAAGTTGAGGGTGCCAGCAATTTTCTCTGGCCCATTTTTGGAGTTTTGCCTGAAATTATATCATTTTTGGCTTCTTTTTCTGTTTTTTTGTGTTGTTCCAATACACACGAAGGAAATAAACATGTGTACAACCAAACATGTCTAATTACAGCCATGATTGTATATGTTAAAACTTCACACTACTTGATATAATATAAAACCTGTACTATAGTACTCCACAGCATAAAAGATGTCTTACATGAGCATATGAAAGCATCAGGCATAATGACTTCTCTGTCTTTTACCTTCTATGTACTGTTCAATATATCCTTATAAAGAAAGCATAGTGGTGAATGGACATAAAAGATGAGATGCTATAAAAAGGTACATTTTCCTAGCCAAGCTCTAGCATTTAGTATCAGTTTTTAAAATCTCTCATGCAGATCCTATTCTTAGCCTGTATTGTACAACTACAAGAGACATTAGTGGTCTCAACACCCCATGAACACCATTGTATGTATCATGATGGCCTCTATGATATGTCTGATGAAATATGTTTGATCAATCCAAGACCATTTATAGGTCCTTCTGGGGATGTGTCATAAAGGTCTTAAAGGGACCCGTCATGTTCCTTATGTTGCCCTAACTAAGGACAGCATCAGGTAATGACAGACACACTTGACATGACAGGTCTTCTTAAATTACTTACCTTGGGGACCACCAGTATACACAATCAGTTGGACTTTACCCACCCGAGAAGAGGCGACTTTGCAAACATGTAGCTCTCTCTTTTGGAGACTACTGGAGTCACTGACTCAGCTGCCTTTATAAATCCTATAGGGTCTAGTATAGAGGGCTGTGTGAAGGCACTGCCACTTCTCCTCTACTGTATGTGACTGGGATAAGGAATCTAGTGAAGTCTGGGTTTAAGAGATGGGATTGGGAATGTTTACTGATTTTTTTTTGTCCAGGGATCTCTACTAACCATATTACAGCCCTGCTATAGAGATACATTGGATATATTTGTACAAATAGCATACAGGAATAAGGAATAAAGCCTGGTGCTATTATATCCACTATGTATAACCATTTTTAGCAATGGATTACAGTTAATTGGTTTATTATGTGAGGAAAGTAACTCATTGCAATAAAGATGAGGGTTTCCAACCAAGATAACAAACATTACAAATATTATACAGTATGTGACAATAGAAAAGGAACAACTTATGCCTCCAATCTGCTACAATATGCTCAGACTGATTTTTACATCTGAGATGCCTATTCTTCCTTATATTCTACACAGTTGAGGATGTATTTATGTGCCTATAAATTTTATTACATGGTCACACTTTCCCTGTCATGATTCTTTTCATTAGTCCATTTCTCCTCATATGCGCTGTATCACTATGCTTCAAACTAAAGTGAACAGAAAGAAGGAAAATGTTTACTTGACCTGTAAAAAAAGCTCTAACACTTTGATAAAAGTTGCCATCATCAAAGCAGATTTCCACAGCTTTGATGTAGCAAACTGTCTCAGGTCAGGACAGTGTATTCTGTAGATCTCAGTCTGAAAAGAGCCTTGTTCTTTCTGACCAGAGGGAAGCACAGGTTTTTTTTTTATTAAGGTCAGCATTTTAACTCTCCAAAATACAATGTTCGAGTTGCTTCATAATTTAGCGAATATACTACAATCCACATTTTGGCTGTTAAGTGCTCTAGTACTCCGAGGAGTTAGATGCATTTTGGTTATAGCTCTCTATTGATTCTAGGCTTTCCTTTTTCATTGTATCTAAAGTTTATTTATTTGGCACTTATTCCAATAAAAATATTGCTTTAGCTAGAGACATACCCAGTATTGTATACTGCCCTATGTTACCACTAAACATTAATCTATAGCCATGGGGGAATGTAAAGTTTAATCACAATAGTTAAAATCTTCAATAGAGGCAAATCTTCAATAGAGTGGCCACTGTGGCTGCACATTTCTCTGGAGAAGACCACTCTATTGAAGATTTGCGGGTTGTGGTTTTAATGGGACATTTTAAGACGCAGAGGGAGAGGAAATAATGGGAATATAAGCTAATGCAAAAATTTAAAACTCTGCAATTTGGACTTAATATTCACGCCAGTTTTATGTCACACTATGTATGAACTGTGAGGGTCACAAATCACCACGTGACAGCAAACAGATAGCAAGAATTAATGATCCCTCCGTCACGCCCCACAAGTTTCCAGATTGTTTATTTTTTGACCTGTTGTAAATAACTTCTCTACTTACATTGCATTTTCTTTTTTTAAGGATTCTAAGATCCTTTGAAGGTCCATGTCTTTAGGGTATAAAAAAATTCTGTGAATTTTCAGTTTCTTGTATAACACCATGTCTGATGAAGGGAGCTAGTACTCCCGAAAGCTTACCATCAAATATACTCAGTTAGCCTCTAAAAGGTATCGCCTGATTACTTCACTCTTCCACTGTCTTCCTCTGAGTGAGAGATGTCTCATTATTGAACTCCTTTCTTCAGGAGCCCTCCCAGCGGACACCTAATGAAGTTCATTAAGCAACCCATACTTTGTACTTTCTTGCTAAATGGAGCGGAACCTATTCTTCTAGGTTCCGAGAAGTCCCGACAATGTTATACAGTATGTCTTAAGGCAATATAAGCTATAGTGCATACCAGACTTGTTTGACCCAAAGCAAATCTTTGGATCGAACCACCTGAAACCAAAACAAAACAAATCTTGAGAGGTTCGTCCATCTGTAGTCCATATACAGTACAGACCAAAAGTTTGGACACACCTTCTCATTCCAAGAGTTTTCTGTATTTTCATGACTATAAAAATTGTAGATTCACACTGAAGGCATCAAAACTATGAATTAACACATGTGGAATTATATACTTAACAAAAAAGTGTGAAACAACTGAAAATATGTCTTATATTCTAGGTTCTTCAAAATAGCCACCTTTTGCTTTGATTACTGCTTTGCACACTCTTGGCATTCTCTTGATGAGCTTCAAGAGGTAGTCACCTGAAATGGTTTTTACTTCACAGGTGTGCCCTGTCAGGTTTAGTAAGTGGGATTCCTTGCCTTATAAATGGGGTTGGGACCATCAGTTGTGTTGTTCAGAAGTCAGGTGGATACACAGCTGATGGTCCTACTGAATGGAGTGTTAGAATTTGTATTATGGCAAGAAAAAAGCAGTTAAGAAAAATGAGTGGCCATCATTACTTTAAGAAATGAAGGTCAGTCAGTCCGAAAAATTGGGAAAACTTTGAAAGTGTCCCCAAGTGCAGTGGCCAAAACCATCAAGCGCTACAAAGAAACTGGCTCACATGAGGACCGCCCCAGGAATGGAAGACCAAGAGTCACTTCTGCTGCGGAGGATAAGTTCATCCGAGTCATCAGCCTCAGAAATCGTAGGTTAACAGCAGCTCAAAATAGAGACCAGGTCAATGCCACACAGAGTTCTAGCAGCAGACACATCTCTACAACAACTGTTAAGAGGAGACTGTGTGCAGCAGGCCTTCATGGTAAAATAGCTGCTAGGAAACCACTGCTAAGGACAGGCAACAAGCAGAAGAGACTTGTTTGGGCTAAAGAGCACAAGGAATGAACATTAGACCTGTGGAAATCTATGCTTTGGTCTGATGAGTCCAAATTTGAGATCTTTGGTTCCAACCACTGTGTCTTTGTGCGACGCAGAAAAGGTGAACAAATGGACTCTACATGCCTGGTTCCCACCATGAAGCATGGAGGAGGAGGTGTGATGGTGTGGGGGTGCTTTGCTGGTGACACTGTTGGGGATTTATTCAAAATTGAAGAAATACTGAATCAGCATGGTTACCACAGCATCTTGCAGCGGCATGCTATTCCATCCGGTTTGCGTTTAGTTGGACCATCATTTATTTTTCAACAGGACAATGACCCCAAACACACCTCCAGACTGTGTAAGGGCTATTTGACCAAGAAGGAGAGTGATGGGGTGCTACGCCAGATGACCTGGCCTCCACAGTCACCAGACCTGAACCCAATTGAGATGGTTTGGGGTGAGCTGGACCGCAGAGTGAAGGCAAAAGGGCCAACAAGTGCTAAGCATCTCTGGGAACTCCTTCAAGACTGTTAGAACACCCTTTCAGGTGACTACCTCTTGAAGCTCATCAAGAGAATGCCAAGAGTGTGCAAAGCAGTAATCAAAGCAAAAGGTGGCTACTTTCAAGAACCTAGAATATAAGACATATTTTCAGCTGTTTCACACTTTTTTGTTAAGTATATAATTCCACATGTGTTAATTCATAGTTTTGATGCCTTCAGTGTAAATCTACAATTTTTATAGTCATGAAAATACAGAAAACTCTTGGAATGAGAAGGTGTGTCCAAACTTTTGGTCTGTACTGTACATGTAGGGCCTGCTAGCCTGTACATCTAATGACTTGATGTCTAGCATAGGAGATATGTAATCTGGACAAATGATGCTGAGCTATTTATGTGATGTTAGGAAGGCTTATAGTAGGCACGGGGGATCATCACTCAGGAAGCACTATTACTGTAATAGTGCCCTAATAGTGCCCACCAACAAGTAATATTATCTGTGGGGGGACTACTAGTTGTGGGGGCACTACTAGGGAACTATAACAGTAATATTGCCCCCTCAAAGATATTAACATTACCTTGTGTAGGGGGAATGTTATTAACTGTGGGGGGCACTATAACTGTAATAGTGCTACTCCCAGAGGTAATAGCCCCCCCCACACACAGGTAATGTTAAGATCTGTCTAAATTGTGGTCAATGACATTGAGGTCAGTATCTATGGATGTGGTTTGCATTAATTTTTATATATAGTGTATTTGCATAAATAACTGCAGGTTCAATTTTAACTATTGTGATAAAACATTACATTTTATCATTATTTATTATTTATACAAACTCTTGATTGTGTAGGCCCACTGCTGCTGTTATTGTTTTTGTCTTGGTATAACATGCTATATTATATCTCTTTTTTTTTTTTTTTTTAAACTAAATAAAATCTAATGTTGCCTTAGCAGTTTTACATATGGTACAGTAAAGGAAATAAGTATTTTATCCCTTTCTGATTTTGTAAGTTTGCCCACTGACAAAGACATGAACAGTCTATAATTTTAAGGGTAGGTTAATTTTAACAGAGAGATAGAATATCATAAATAAAATCCAGAAAATCACATTGTATAAATTTTATAAATTTATTTGCATTTTGCAGAGAGAAATAAGTATTTGATCCCTCTGGCAAACAAGACTTAATACTTGGTGGCAAAACCCTTGTTGGCAAGCACAGCAGGCAGACATTTTTTGTAGTTGATGATGAGGTTTGCAAACATGTCAGGAGGAATTTTGGTCCACTCCTCTTTGCAGATTATCTCTAAATCATTAAGATTTTGCGGCTGTCACTTGGCAACTCGGAGCTTCAGCTCCCTCCATAAGTTTTCTATGGGATTAAGGTCTGGAGACAGGCTAGGCCACTCCATGACCTTAATGTGCTTCTTTTTGAGCCACTCCTTTGTTGCCTTGGCTGTATGTTTTGGGTCATTGTCCTGCTGGAACACCCAGCCATGACCCATGTTTAATGTCCTGGCGGAAGGACATTGATGCGGTGAAGTAGTCCTGTGCCCTTAGCAGAAAAACATCCCCAAAAACATAATGTTTCCACCTCCATACTTGACAGTGGGGACGGTGTTCTTTGGGTCATAGACAGCATTTCTCTTCCTCCAAACATGGCGAGTTGAGTTAATGCCAAAGAGCTCAATTTTTGTCTCATCTGACCACAGCACCTTCTCCCATTCACTCACAAAATTATCCAGGTGTTCATTGGCAAACTTTAGACGGGCCTGCATATGGGCCTTCTTGAGCAGGGGGAGCTGCAGGATTTTAATCCATTATGGCTTAATGTGTAACCAATGGTTTTCTTAATGACTGTGTTCCCAGCTGCCTTGAGATCATTAACAAGTTCTCCCCATGTAGTTTTAGGCTGATGTCCTTAAAAAGTTCTTTGGTCTTGCCCATGTTGTAGAGGTTAGAGTCTGGCTGATTAATTGAGGCTGTAGACAGGAGTCTTTTATACAGGTGACAATTTAAGAGCGCTGTCTTTAATGCAGGCGACGAGTTGATTAGTAGCGTCTAACTGGTCTGTAGGAGCCAGAACCCTTAATGGTTGGTAGGGGATCAAATACTTATTTCTCTCTGCAAAATGCAATAAATTTATAAAATTTATACAATGTGATTTTCTGGATTTTATTTTTGATATTATATCTCTCACTGTTAAAATTAACCTACCCTTAAAATTATAGACTGTTCATGTCTTTGTCAGTGGGCAAACTTACAAAATCAGCAAGGGATCAAATACTTATTTCCTTCACTGTATGTGATAGTATGGTATTATTTATTTCTTTATTTGTGATAGTATGGTATCTTCTCACCACAACATTTTTCTATATTAGGTGAAAAGGTAGAGGTCACATCCATATCCTACTAGAAATAGTTCATATTTGTGTGGTGGCCTTGTTCTAGATTTTGGATTGGGACCCAGGAGAATTACACTATACCTCAGTTCTCACTTTTAGGTCTCATGTGAATCTTCTAAGAAAATATCTAGATAAGTGCTTTGTGTAAAGAGAGGTTTATCAACCCAAAGTTACAACATGTGAACCAATTACTATGGTATGACACTGAAAGCTCAGAGTTTCTGCATTAATACACTATCGTGTACAATAGAGACACATGCTCGCTGCTGAGGCTTGCACCAAGTTGAAGTGCCACATCAGGTGCCATGGAAACTTCTAACAGTTTTGAGCACCAGATTCACTAGAGGAGACAAGCTGGTAAGGGTTAATGGGTACCTGAATTTTCATGAAAGTTGAAATATGTTCAGGGTCTTGCTGAGCAGTTTGTTTTATGACTGTATATATCTTCATACATGGCGTTGTAATGTCTCTGCCTGTTCGGGTCTCTGCGCCACCCTCCACTCGCATGCTTGTTCTTGTTGCTCAGTCTGAACACTGTCCTAGTACTACTTCTACTCTGTAATTGAATTTCAGCCACACCCGTCTCCTGCACCTTGTTTTTTTCTGCTCCTCAAATAGTTAATCTTATCCTTGCCTGTGTGATTGACAGCCTGTCTACCAATCAAGTCTGGGGCAGGTCCTGGACTTCCTATAAACAGGTCATCAGCTCACACATGGTTGCTAGCTATTTTGACTCTGTCCTGTGACTTGTCCTTGCTAGCTTCCTACTTCTCTTACTATTGTATTATTGAACTCTGACCTCCTTTGTGACTACTCTTTTGGATTACGATTTTGTACTGCTTTGTCTCTCTGGCTTTGATCCTTGGCTTGCTTACTCCTCTTCTGTGTTTGTCTTGTCTTGTTCTGTGTGCCACTTATTTCTAGGGAGGGTTTTGCCGCCCAGTTGCTCCTGTCATTAGGACAGTTGTGGCAATTAGGTAGGGACAGGGGCTGGGTCAAGCTTAGGACTCACTGTCTGTCTTCCCCTTCCATTGTTCCAGCAGCAGTACTATTGCACAACTAGCAATTACCTTACAGACGTCCTATCAGTTTTTCTGCTGCTTATAAACACATTATAGTTGAAGCACAGTTTACATCTGTCTCTCAGGCTGTGGGCGTTTACAATAAGGCGTAGTCTGCCGATCCCCTATCCATTGCTAATACAGTGGGGAAAAAAAAGTATTTAGTCAGCCACCAATTGTGCAAGTTCTCCCACTTAAAAAGATGAGAGAGGACTGTAAGTGACATCATAGGTAGACCTCAACTACGAGAGACAAAATGAGAAAACATATCTAGAAAATCACATTGTCTGATTTTTTAAGAATTTATTTGCAAATTATGGTGGAAAATAAGTATTTGGTCACCTACAAACAAGCACGATTTCTGGCTCTCACAGACTTGTAACTTCTTCTTTAAGAGGCTCCTCTGTCTTCCACTCATTATCTATAGTAATGGCCCCTTTTTGAAATTGTTATCAGTATAAAAGGCAAATGTCCACAACCTCAAACAGTCACACTCCAAACTATGGTGAAGACCAAAGAGCTGTGGAAGGACAGCAGAAACAAAATTGTAGACCTGCACCAGGCTGGGAAGACTGAATCTGCAATAGCCTAGCAGCTTGGTGTGAAGAAATCAACTGTGCGAGCAATAATTAGAAAATGGAAGACATATAAGACCACTGATAATCTCTCTCGATCAGGGGCTCCATGCAAGATCTCACCCCATGGGATCAAAATGATCACAAGAAAAGTGATCAAAAATCCCAGAACCACATGGGGGGACCTAGTGAATGACCTGCAGAAAGCTGGGACTAATGTAACAAAGGCTACTGTCAGTAACACACTATGCCGCCAGGGACTCAGATCCTGCAGTGCCAGACGTGTCCCCCTGCTTAAGCCAGTACATATCCGGGCCCATCTGAAGTTTGCTAGAGAGCATTTGGATGTTCCAGAAGAGTATTGGGAGAATGTCATATGGTCAGATGAAACCAAAGTAGAACTGTTTGGTAGAAACACAACTCGTCGTGTTTGGAGGAGAGTGAATGCTGAGTTGCATCCAAAGAACACCATACCTACTGTGAAGCATGGTGGTGGCAACATCATGCTTTGGGGCTGTTTCTCTGCAAAGGGACCAGGACAACTGATCTGTGTACACGAAAGAATGAATGGGGCCATGTATCGTGAGATTTTGAGTGCAAACCTCATTCCATCAGCAAGGGCATTGCATTGAAGATGAAACGTGGCTGGGTCTTTCAGCATGCCAATGATCCCAAGCACACCGCCAGGGTAACAAAGGAGTGGCTTTGTAAGAAGCATTTCAAGGTCCTGGAGTGGCCTAGCCAGTCTCTAGATCTCAACCCCATAGAAAACCTTTGGAGGGAGTTGAAAGTCCGTGTTGCCCAGCGACAGCCCTAAAACATCACTGCTCTAGAGGAGATCTGCATAGAGGAATGGACCCAACATACCAGCAACAGTGTGTGCCAACCTTGTGAAGACTTACAGAAAACGTTTGACCTCTGTCATTGCCAACAAAGGATATATAACAAAGTATTGAGATGAACTTTTGTTATTGACCAAATACTTATTTTCCACCATAATTTGCAAATAAATTCTTTAAAAATCAGACAATGTAATTTTCTGGATTTGTTTTCTCATTTTGTCTCTCATAGTTGAGGTCTACCTATGATGTCAATTACAGGCCTCTCTCATCTTTTTAAGTGGGAGAACTTGCACAATTGGTGGCTGACTAAATACTTTTTTTCCCCACTGTAATGTCCTGCCATTCTACCAGGAGGAACTATACAATTGCAAACAAATAACTGAAAATAGCCCAAGTGACCATAATATAATCCAGGAACACTGGACTGTAAATATATGTCAAATACATGTAGCCAAGCAGATAAAACACAAGAAAAAAAACAATTAGTACAATCAAGAAAGCTGCTTGCTGTCTGTGAATAATATCACATCTATAACCACACAAGCAACCAGAAGTACATACACATACATAGAAGACTTTTCTTACATAGTAAGGTGTGAGATTTGCAGAATCCTTTGTCTTTTACACACACAACAGTTTGCAGACATGTCTGTGAGAAGAATCAACCCCTCCCCTCTCCATTCACTGTGCAGAGAGAAAAAAGAACAGCCCCCCAACCCGCACTGTCTTTCTCTCTTGCCTTTAACCGACATCTATGGATGGACTTCCTTAGTAATAAAAGAGTGAACAACAAATTAGCTAGAAGGTAACATCTAATGCCAGGAACTTTCTATAGGGTTTTCAGACAGAAAGCAGCCACATTTTTAATTAAAGTTCATTACATTTCCAGAATCAAATGCTCTATGAAATGAGACTAAGCTTTCTGAAAAGTTAGTGACCATTTAAGTGAATTAACTGAATGTAACTGAATTCTCTTTTAACTATTTCTTTGACTTGTCTCAACATTTATGAATTTATTAAGAATATTTCAAAAACATAGCAATTGATAGACATCACTCACTCTGGAAATTGTATTAAAGATCCTGTAGCTGCAGACCTTTATCTTGGGTGTACTCTGCTAAAATAAATAAAGTGTCTGTGAAGATAAGAAACGCTTGCCCTTCTCTATATTACACCAATGACATTTAAACAAAGAAGATATTGTGGTTCTGAGGTACATGTTTTGGCCTGGGGAAAGAAATGAACAGAAGTTAACTGAAGCAGGTGGCTAGCAGAATTGGGATAGTTATGAGTATTGTGATCTATTTTTACTGTATATATCTTGCCAAATGTAACCCTCTTTGTCCATAAGATAGATGACATATTTAATAATTTTGCAATACTATAGTCAAATCTCCCATTATCTCAAATTTATACCAAAAGTATCTGTGAAATTACATTAGCTTTTATTATTCTGTATTTTATTAGTGCTCTTTGAGGATGTTATATCTACTAGTTATCAAAATTAGTATAAAGTAGGTCATGCTACAATTCTTTTTTTTTTTTTTGTCAGAATCATTTGTGGAAACGATGTAAAGAGTAAAATTTATTATTCCCTGACTTCCAGAAAAACATTATATAGGGACTCTCTGTTCTGCAAACTGATAGGACAGGTGGAAATTGTAATGAATATGTCATGTACTTCACACTACCCAATCAATCTTGCACTCACCCTTCACTCAGGCTGCAAATTGAGTGATGATCACACCCCAACACATTCAATGCACCCCAAATACATGCTAAAATCACTACTGACTTGCTAGGCTCAGTAGCAACCCCACTCACATATGCACATGTCTCTCCAACAGTCAGACGCAAACACCCTTTAACCCCTTAAAGACTGAGCCAATTTTCGTTTTTGCGTATCTGTTTTTATATCCCCACCTTCCAAGAGCCTTCTTTTTTTTTTTTCTTTTTGTCCACATAATCACATGATGGATTATTGTTTGCAGGACAAATTGTACTTTGTAATGACACCATACAATATCTTGTACAATGTACTGGGTAGCTGAACAAAATATTCAGAATGAGGTGGAATTGCAAAAAAAATGCATTTACGTCATTTTCATATGGGTTTAATCTTTACAGCGTTCACTGTGTGGTAAAAATGACACGTTACCTATATTCTGTGGGTCAGTATGAACACGGCAATACCAAATTTATATAGTATTTGTAATGTTTTCATACCTTTAAAAAAATGAAAAACTTTGCAAAATAGAAAAATAATTTTGTGTCATCATGTTCTGACCCCTGTAACTTTTTCATATTTACAGTACAAGTATGGAGCTGGGTATGGCATCTTTTTATGCAGGACAAGAAGGTGTTTTTATTTATGTCTTTTCAGGAAGATCTGATGGTTTGATCACTTTTTATTCCATTTTTTTAGGAGGCAAAGTTTAAAAAAAAAAAAAAAAAAAAGCCATTTGGCTATTTAGATTTTTTTCGCCACTACACCGTTCACCATTAGAGATAAATGTTTTAATATTTTAATAGTTCAGGAATTTTTGAGCGCAGGGATACCTAAAGTGTTTATGTTAACTTTTGTTTATTTACTTTTATATGTAATCTAGCAAAAGGGGGGGGGTGATTTGAACTTTTGTGTTTTTTTAACACTTCCCATTCAATTACACCATTTTCCAGGTGTAGCAAAATTACTAGATTTAGACAACATCGTAGAAAAAGCCATCCAATAGTACCTCACAACAGACAACTCCAAAGTAGCATGTCCAGTGTATCTGGACAACATTATTGCCTTATGTACATTTTTCTACAACCTGTTTTATATGCCATTGATGAGGCAAAGATAAAACTGCATACTAACAGGATCAGAACCTCTTACAAAAGCACTTCAGTATATTGAGCAAAGGAAATTTGGCTGAAAACATCTGTGATCTTCTTAGCCCTGTCAGTTTCTTTATACTTTATAGCCCACATTTGCCATGTTTTATTTCTCTCATTGTCCTCTATATATAATATAAATGGCCTAAAACCTGTGGGGAAACTACAACTGCTAGAATTCCCTATTTCATAGTTTTACAATGGTTTCCTCCACCAGTGAAGAGTCACAATTTCAAGACCACTGTATTGTTTGTATTGCTTTGAGTGCTAAAAGAGTTAAAACATTTAAACTTGGACCCCACTGTGACTTCAGATAAGCAGTGAAAAAATCCTTTGTGGTGACATAGTTTACCTAATCTTTTTGATTTCTTTACTGTAATCTACACACGTAGCCAGGTACTTCTAACCTTAGCAATCTTTATTGATACTCCCCTTATGATTGTTCATCTTGGAAGGAAAAATATCATCAAATAGAAATACAATTCCAGGAAAAATATAACAGGATTTTCTCTGTATCAATACTACTCAAACATACAGTAAGTGCCCAGTACTTAAAATCTTTACTAAAGGGGATATCCAGAATTTGAATGGGACTGAAATGCAAAATACCCATATGACCAACAGACATGATGTCACTTCCAAAGAAGAGGAAGTGAAGCAAATTCTGTAAGAAAGCAGCCATGTTTTCTAATGCTGGATAATCCTTTCAATGTATATTTTATTTACAGTATTATAAAATATTCTTACAGACTGCGTTAATAGTTGCATGCAAATGTTCTGTAACCACCATTGTCAATTGATGATAATCTCTAGCATTATAATTAAAATTCACATGACATGTTATAAGTCAGGAAAAATATTGTTAATCATCTTCATCTCATGTGAACTTTTTTTCCTTAAGTTTTCACTGTCGGAATGAATTTAAAAAATATATACCAGCCTAACAAATTCATTAGAGAAACATGAAAAGGATTAAAGGGCAACAAAAAAAAGAAAGGGTAAGCAATTAAAGAGCTATACTTAGACCCCATGCACACGACCGGGCGTACATTGGGTGTGGGGCCGAGATTGCAGTTTAATGCACTTAAATGACACTCAGAGTGACATCTCAGTGCATTCTGTTAAGTATTCACATGTATGTGGGCTTCATTCTGTTCCGATGACACAGAGCAGGATAGGACCTGTTCTATAACCATCCGTGTCGGAATGGAATGGATTGGAAAACCCCATAGATGTGAATGCATAACAAAATGCACTTGGATGGCACTCTGAGTGTCATCAGAGTGCATTCCGCTGCAAACTCAACTCGACATCGGAAGCATACTCAGTCGTGCGCATGGGGCCTTATACACTTATACATTATGTCCCTAATGAGTGTAATTTATTTTAATTAAAATGCCTGCCTTGTGCATACTGGTTGTATTGTGGTAAGTTTATATTTTTAAAGCGACCCTACAGAATCCCTCTTACTAAGGATTTTCCCTTGTTTATCTGTAGCAATTACCTGATAATCTTCCTTTTCTCACTTACTCATTTAGAATTCTGTATATTATCATAACTCTTCCCTTGCTATAACAAAAATCAGCTCTATATTCCAGATTACTGGTGAGCCTGTGATAGACTTGTGTTATACACAGCAGTCAATGTAGTAAGGGGAACTCTGGAGGGTCACTTCTAGAACATAGCTTCATCATACTTTGCAACGCCGGTGCTCTACTTTCACCAGTGTCCCCTCCCAGCAGATGTTTGCTGCTGTTTCTCCATGCTGCTGTGCATTCCCTTCTGCGGCAGATACAGCTGTGCCTCCTCATAACATTGGAGCTCTTGTCCACCCTCCAACTTGAAATCCTAATGTTCATACCTGTGGGTCAGTCAGGCAGTCCACACCTATTTATATCTGCTGTGCACTTAGCATGGCATCTGGATACATGCCTGTTTTCCACTGGTTTATGCTGCGGATTTACAGTTTTTCTGTGTGTTAATCTTTGACTTCATCCCTGACCTTGCATCTTCCTGCTCATCCTGATCCTCCTGATACTTATCCTTTACTATCATGTTTTGTCTGTCTTTTCAGTGCTGCACACTGGTGTCTCTCTGGTCTCTAGTCAGCCGCTATCTACGCCTACAGTGAAGTCCAGATCCCCGTTCAGGGATTTTTCATTTTTCATTTTTCAAAACTGACGTGTCACTTTCTATGGCAAATATTTTGAGATGTTATAACTTACACAAGTGATTTTGAGATTATTTTTTCATGAGACATTGTACTTCATGATAGTTCTAAACATTGATCAATATTTTTGAATTTATTTATAAAAACATAGGAAATTTAATGGAAATTTGGGAAAAAATTTGCAATTTTCAAAATGTGAAATATTCTGCTTTTCAGACAGATAGTCATACCACCAAAATACATGAATGAATATTATCTACCATATATCTGCTTTATATTTGCTGCATCTTTTAATCGTCCTTTCATTTATTTTGGATGTTAGACGGCTTACAAGTGTAACAGCGATTTTCCAGAATTACAAGAAAATCTCCCAAACTAATTTTTTAGGGACCACTTCAGTTCTGAAGGGGATTATAAAGGCCTGTATATTAGAAACCCCTATAAATCACCCCATTTTGAAAACTGCACCCCTCAGATAATTCAAAGCAGCATTTGAGAAGTTTGTTAACCCTTTAAGCATTTCACAGGAATTAAAACAATATATAGGTGAAATTTAGTCATTTCATTTTTTTTTCAATAATACATTAATTTAGCCCTAAAATTAATACATTTACAAGGGGGTAAAGGAGAAAATGCATCTCACAGTTTGTTATGCAGTTTTGCCCGAGCACAAAAAACCCCACATGTGGGTGTAAACTGATGCTTGGGCACATGGCAGCGCGCGGAAGGGAAGGAGCGTCACTGGACACTCGTAAATCAGATTTTGCTGGAATAGTTTTCATGTGCCATGTTTCATTTGCAGAGCCCCTAGAGTACCAATACAATTGAAACCCCCAAAAAGTGACCCTATTTTGGAAACTACACCCCTGACAGAATTTATCAAGGGGTATAGTGAGCATTTTGACCCCCACACCCGTATCAGGGCTCTGCAAAAGTGCAATGACGTCCAAGAACCAAACCATCTAAGTGTGTGCTTCAAAAACCAAATATCGCTCCTTCCCTTCTGTGCCTGGCTATGCCCAAACAACAGTTTATATCCACATATGACATTATGTACGTTATGTTGGGTACAACAGTGTCATACATGTGGGCATAAACTGCAGTTTGGGCACACAACAGGGCACAGAAGGGAAGGAATGCTACCTTGTTTCCCCCAAAGTTAGACATCCCCCGAATATAAGACCTAGTGCAATTTTTTTACAAGCTTAAAAATATAAGGCCTCCCCTGAAAATAAGACCTAGTGGCAGTCATTTCTACAGCTTTCGCCAATCCCCCCCTCTCGCCGTCACATAGCCCCCCCACTCCCTCCCCCCTGCTAAACATTAGCGTTATCTGATCAAATAAAAAATTTCTTACATTGTGTTTGCAGCACAAAGAACATGTAAAGGAGAGCATTGCAGCCACTGCTGCCTCCAGGGATCATTGTGCACGGGTGAGCGATGTTCCGTGTATGCACAGCAGAGCCTGCTGCCACCGCTGCGCTGTATCCATTGTCCCTGCTGCTCTGGGACGAGCTGGGAGAGGCCCGCTGCTGCCACCGCTGTCCCTACTGTACTGTATCGGTACCAATGCTGATGTTTGTGATGATAGAAATACAGTATATTAATAAATGTTGATTCTTTTTTTCAACAATAAATGTGAATTCTTGTTCATGAAAAATAAGACACGCCCTAAAAATAAGACCTAGCGCGTCTTTAGGAGCAAAAATTAATATAAGACACTGTCTTACTTTCGGGAAAACATGGTATGTGGCTTTTGGAGCGCAGATTTAGATGCTTGGTATCTGGACACCATGTCATGTTTGCAGAGCCTCTTAAGTACCGTTAAAGTGGAATCCTCTAGGGAGTAACCCCATTTTGAAAACTGCACCCTTCAGAGAATTTATCAAGGGGTGCAGTGAGCATTAGTAGATGTGAATGCACAGCGGATGGTGAAGAGTGAATATGTAATTCTCTACTATATCCCCAGTAGCTCCTATGATTGGGGGGGTCACTCTGGATGTTATTTCTGGTTTCTTTTCTCTTTTAAGCTCTAAATTTGGGGCGTACCATTATATATGATCACACAGCTTATACATTCCCTTCCTGACAAAGCCAGTTTTGTTCTAATGATTTGGCAATTTTTGAGGTTTTTGTCTTCACATTGTGTAAACTATATTTTTTTATTTTTTCTGGTGATGTAGCCAAAGGAGGGCTTTTCTTTTGCAGCATGAGATGTATTTTGTAATCATACCATTTTTGGGTGCGTAAAACTTATTGACTAAATTTTATTAACTCTTTATTGGTGGATTTAAAAAAAAAATCAATTCTGGCATAGTCTCAGCATAAGTAACACGCTAACTTTAATCTGTGGGTCGGTATGATTACGGTGATACCCAATTTTTATTTTTTTTTTATGTGTTACTAATTTTGCAACAAAAACCCATTTGGGGACATAAATCAATTATTTTTGCATCACCATCTTCTGGGATGCGTAACATTTTTACTTTTGGTTGAGTTGGTTGAGGGCTTATTTTTTTACAGGACGACCTGTGCTTTTTATTGGTACTGTTTTGGGGGTACATACGACTTTATCACTTTTTATAGCATTTTTTGCAAGGCGGGATGGCGAAAAATCATTATTTCCGGCATTTTTTTTTCCGTTTTTATTTTCCCGATGGTTACCGTTCCAGTGAAATAATGTTTCAGTTTTATTGTACGATTTGTTACAGATGCAGCAATACCAAATATGTATTGTTTTTATTGTTTAGGTTTTTTTTTTTATATAATTCATTTTATACTGGAAAGGGGCATTTTGTGGCTCTATTCATTTATTATTTTTTTTTAATACACTTCACTTTTTTTTAACACTTTTTTTATATATTCATATCCCACTGTCCTATATATCCCACTAGAGGAACTGAACCAGTGATGGTCTGATCTCTGTTTCAGCACTATACACTACAATACACGTGTATACATGTGTGTTGCAGCATATAGAGGAAGTCAGCCTATGCAAATGCATAGGCTGACTTCCTTCATTTGGTGTCAGGATCAACCAGGTATGGAGACTCCTGGCAGTCCGGGTTCACTGGCCAGTCCCTGGGGCTGCAGAAAATAGACATTGACACCCCCTCATCTCTTCGGCGGGAGGGGAGATGAGTGGGGACATTGTATGGCTAAACCCCTTGGATGCAGCTGAGCTCCAACTGGGGGTTATGGAGCAGGGTGTTAGCTGTCAGTTACAGCTAACACCTTCTCCCAATGTTACCCACTCGGATAGTGAGAAGGTAGGAGGCTGCCACTGTAATAGTATCGCAGCTGTCCTCTAGAATTAGGAGGCAGCACCGCACTGCTCGTCTAGGGGTTAATGTTAATGATGAATACCGGCAAGGCCACTTAGATAACACACTTGGAAGTTACCCAACAACAAACTGGTTTGTTGACACAGTGGGTCCACAGTCCATTGTCCATTAATTAGTGTAGGTCAACATGCACAAGACTTGGCAGAGAAAGGACTAAAGCAACTGTCCATGTCCAATCAACTCTAATATACTAGTATCTACAATGGATTATTACCTGCTATTTATTCTAATAATTTCTTGCTGCTTGGTAGCTTTTATAGCTTAATTCCATTAGGACAGAACTATGATATGTTTATACAGTTTATCTATAGTGCCTACAGGATGTCTGAGATAGCCTAAGGCATACCTCCTCAAAGGCTTTGTCCACTTGTTTATGTGTAGCAGTTACTTTGGCAATCTTCTTTTCCCCCTTATGGTTAAGTAGTCTGTACTAACACAGTGCATTGCAAAAGTATTCATACCCCTTGAACTTTTTCATACTATGTCACCTTACAACCACAAACTTAAATGTATTTTATTGAGATTTTAAGTGATAGACCAACACAAAGTAGCACATAATTGTGAAGTGGAACAAAAATGATTCATGGTTTTCAAAATTTTAACCAATTAAAAATCTGAAAAGTGTGACGTGCAAAAGTATTCAGCCAGTCTATATCAATACTTTGCAGAGCCACCTTTCGTTGCAATTTCAGCTGCAAGTCTTTTGCGGTATGTTTCTACCAGCTTTGTGGACAGATTCTCCCACTAGAGCTGTGGATTTCTGCAGCTCCTCCAGAGTGACCATGGGCCTCTTGGCTGCTTCTCTGACAAGTGCACGCCTTGCTTGATCTGTTAGTTTAGGTGGATTTGCAGTTGTAGAATACTTTTTCCATTTTTGGATGATGGATTGAACAGTACTCCTTTGGATGCTCAAAGTTGGGATATATTTTTATAACCTAACCCTGCTTTAAACT
Source organism: Leptodactylus fallax (assembly GCA_947044405.1). Lineage (NCBI taxonomy): Eukaryota > Metazoa > Chordata > Amphibia > Anura > Leptodactylidae > Leptodactylus > Leptodactylus fallax. The sequence continues at coordinate 8,479,592 of CAMRHE010000036.1, forward strand.
TTTCCACAACTTTATCTCTGACCTGTGTGGTGAGTTCCTTGGTCTTCATGATGCTGTTTGTTCACTAGTGTTCTCTAACAAACCACTGAGGTCTTCACAGAATAGGTGTATTTATACTGAGCCTAAATTACACACAGCTGGAGTCTATTAACTAGTTAAGTGACTTCTGAAGGCAATTGATTGCACTCCGATTTTATTTAGGGGTATCAGAGTACATGGGGCTGAAAACTTTTGCACGTCACACTTTTCAGGTTTTTATTTGATTGAAATTTTGAAAACCATGTATCATTTTCATTCCACTTCACAATTATGTGCTACTTTGTGTTGGTCTATCACTTAAAATCGCAATAAAATATATTTAAGTTTGTGGTTGTAAGGTGACAAAATGTGAAAAAGTTCAAAGGCTATGAATACTTTTGCAAGCCACAGTAATAATCCTGCCATTGCTGTAATATAAATAAATCTTCCATGCAAATTACTGGTGAGCCTGTGATAAACTTGTGTTACAAGGGGGGCGGAGCCTAACCGTCGATGCTGATGGACGTCTGAGCCTGCAGCTCCGTCAGACACTAAGCCACTACCTGCCTTAAAACGCTCAATTGAGGACAAGAATGGGAAAGACACTGAGAGAAAGAAGCGGGGAACTACCAGGTACCCCCACGGGCAAGAATAACGCAGCTGAGGTGCATAAATTATTTCGCAAGAAAGTCCAGCGTTCTCCTGCAGTGGCGCGCAAGATGGCACTGGAAGAGGTCCACTCGGGAGACGCGGCAGAGGACTCAGATCTGGACAGCGCGTCGGGTACTGACCGGACAGACGCTATCTCCGGGATGATTACCAAGTCCTTCCTTCGCAAGACTCTGGCACAAGCAATCGCCCCAGTGCTCGCGGAGCTCTCTGACATACGGGCCGACATACAATCCGTGGGCAAAAGAGTAGACTCCCTTGAGTCGGCGTGCTCAGCGATTACCCTTCACTCTTCTTTGCTGGCACAGCGTATCGCCGATCATCACACCCACTTGAACAGAACATACGATGTTCTGGAGGATCTGGAGAATCGGAACCGCAGGAGGAACCTGCGCCTTAAGGGCCTTCCGGAACCCCCTGCTTCTGAGGATCTGAGAGAGGTGATGTCGGCCATCTTTGTATCCCTTGTGGGTGCGGAAAAGGCAGCCTCGGTCCACATCGAAAGGGTCCACCGAGCGGTCAGACCTAAACCCTCCCCTGCTGACCCACCGAGGGATGTAATCTGCGGGCTGCTGTCCTCCGCGGACACATCTGCTATACTAGCTGCTGCAAGGGAAAAAAGACCACTTATGTATGCCCAAACAGAGATCCACCTATACCAAGACCTGGCGCCATCTACCCTGGCAAAGCGTCGGATGTTACGTCCACTGCTGGAGGCACTACGGGAAAGAGGCCTTCAGTATGCATGGCTTTTTCCCTTCGGGTTGTCTGTTCTTAAGCAAGGCCATAGGATAGTCATACGTTCACCAGAAGATCTCTCCAAAGCCTGGGCCTTGCTCGACAAACCCCTATGGAGATTCCCTCGTGGTTGTCTCTCCCGGAGGACTTACACTCCTGGCCGTCACTGCCCAGCTTCGAACAGGAAGGCTTGCAACAGCGTCTCAGGTCGCCAAGACCTAGGAAACCCTCTTTGAAGAGACACATACAAGAATCCACTTGATGTCGGTAATCTTACCACTGAGCTGTTCCTCTACGTGGAGCTGACTTGTGTGTGAAAGGCACCTCTTGCAAATTCACTGTGGAACCATTCCCTCCCACTGGACTGGCCCAGAAGTGAAGTACCTATGTCTTGCTCTCATATCTGGGACTGCTGGCGGTTGCAGGTACCTTCTACCCTGGACCTATCCTCCCACACCCCCTCATACTTTCCACAACCTCCACTCCCTCATGACCTATCCCAGGAGCTTGCTTTGTGCCCGATGGGCCCTGCAGCACCCACGGTGGGAGTGACTGGCACCCTATGTCGGGAAAAGGGTGGTTGGAGCTCGGTCACTCTCTACCATGTTCCCTCCCTCCCCCAGTTCCCTGAGAAGTCCAACTGTTTGAGATATTTGATATACATGTCTGTGGGTGGGTTTTCTGACTAACAATTGTATTTGCGGGGCCTTCCGCCCCCCGTCCGGGATTTCGGGGGCCGGTGATGCGTTTATGGTGCCTTGGAGGAGGAGCAGGCACGTGGGGCCCCGTGGTCTCGGATGGCGCGGGAGCCCAGGTTGGGGAAGAGGTTCATTACTTTAGTAGGGAGTATATTCATTCAGTGAACCAAAATTTTCACGTTGCACTGTGTACACTAGGCACGTCAGGGAACTTGCTAAGTAAGCCTACTTGCTACTAACTACTAACTACTAACTGCCAATTACTAATCATTACTCACTGTCACTAATCAGTACCTATCGCTAACTCTCAGGGGTTACCACAAAAACCATTACTAACAGCTAACTATTACTAACTACTAACTACTACCAGCGGAATATCGGGGGGGGCGGGTTGTTGGGTGGGGGGGCGGGGGCTCACACACGGGTTTGTGGGTTCTTTGGATAGCAGGGTGTCGTGCCGGGATTCCCGATGCCCCGGGAAGTTATGCCGCCCTAATACATAGGGGTGTGTGCACTAACCACCCTAACTATATTGCTGAGATAGACCCCCATAAGGGATTTCGGTATAACCACATTGGAGATGTTTATGTAATCCCGGATTGTATTGATTCTGTTGTTAATGTTGTATAATATGACATGGGCTCATTTCGGCGCAATTATGGCAACTATCCCTGAGCCTATTTGCACTCTCATACTGTCCGCCTCCCGCCCTTCCAGACGTGTCCGTAGGATATCTCTAACTCTCACATCTCTTGTGTACCTTTACATCTTTTACACACTGTTGCCTGTATGTAGTCCCCATTGTTACACGCCTCTGTGCGCAACCACTCCTGTAAGGTATGGTAGTTGGCTGTCACGATTGGGACCATCTCCGTTTCCCCTATCCCTTTTATATTCTGTCTATTGACAGAGTAAGTGTTTCAAGCTTAGCGGCTGTCAGGCGTTGCTGCTAAATATTTGATCTATTGACGGGCGCATTATTTTGGGCCCAACCTAGCTCTTGTACTCTTTCTCTTCTCTATCTCTATCTAAGCTTTCCTCACCTCTCTCTCTTCTCCCTTTCTACCCCTCCCCTTCCTCGTCTGGTTGTCTCACTACCCAAACCTTCCCACCTAACCTCTGTTTGTTCAAATACCCCTCCTTTCCCTCTCTCCCTCACCCTTCTTACCCATTGGACTCACATTGTCTCAGAGCCACCATGTCCGAATTAGTTTTTACTTCCTTTAACACCCATGGCCTAAATTCCCCGAATAAGAGATCTCAAATTTTTACCATACTCCGTAAGCTACACACAAATGTGGCGTTCCTTCAAGAAACTCATTTCAAGACAGGGAAAATCCCTCGCCTCCCCACAAAAATGTTCACTACTTGTTTCCACTCCACGAATCCCACTGCTTCCTCTAGGGGTGTTTCTATTCTATTTCATTCCTCAGTGCCTTTCCAGTGTTCTCAAACTTATGAGGACTCCAAGGGCAGAATTCTGCTGCTAAAAGGCACTATCGCTACTTATAAATACACCTTTGCCAATTTCTACGCTCCCAATCAAGGCCAAGTGGCTTGGCTTGTTGAGGCTCTGCGCACACTGGAACTCTTTGCAGAAGGTTCTATAATCCTAGCTGGCGATTTTAACCTCACTCTCAACCCTGCTCTTGATGCCTCTAGAGGGACATCATCTATTCCCCAGAAAGCACTGGGTAGACTCCTGCAAGACCTAAATGACTTGCATTTGGTCGATCTTTGGCGTCTGCACAACCCATCCGTGAAGGACTATTCCTTTTTTTCCAATCCTCGGCAATCCTATCAGAGACTGGATTATATTTTTGTCACTAGAGATCTAGCCCCGTATTCTCTGCAATCCCGCATCGACTCTATATCGGTGTCCGATCATGCACTAGTATGGGCTAGGTTAACACTGCGCCAACTGCCTCAAAGGGATTGGTGCTGGAGATTAAATGAAGCTTTGATGGATCGCCCAGATCTAGTTGGGACCGTCAGGCAGCAGATGGAGTCGTACTTTGCTATAAATGCTAATGCAGATACTTGTCCCACCATTACTTGGGAGGCACATAAGGCGGTAATTAGGGGAATTTTCATATCCCTGGCCTCCAGAGTCAAGAGGGAAACTCAGGCGGAACTAGACAAAATTCTTTCAGACATAGCGGCAATTGAACGCACACGCAAGGCAAGTAGACAGTTGAATAGAAGCACTAAACTCCAAACTCTGCGAGAAAAGCTAAAAGATGCCATTCACGTCCGAACGGCTAAACATTTTCTTCACTACCAACACAGGCTCTATGCACATGGGGACAAGGGGGATAAGCTTATGACTTCGCTGATTAAGAAACGAAAGGCCAAGTGCCTTATTTCGGTTATAAAAGACCAAGCAGGCAACACACACAAATCCACCAAAGACATAACCTCGGCTTTCCTCTCATTTTACACTGGGCTATACAACCTAAACACCAATGACCCTGAGACCGCTACAACAAGCAAAGTAAATAGGATAGAGGAATTCCTTAACTCCCTCTCTCTGCCATCCCTGTCGGCGGAAGACACTGCGACACTCACTTCCTCAATTTCTTTGGAAGAAATTAAATGTGTCCTAAATAGCTTCCCTAAAGGGAAAAGCCCAGGTCCAGATGGCTTCCCCTTACAATACTATAAAGTATTCCAATCAGAATTACTACCGCATCTTTCTAGATCCTGTAATGCCCTGCTTTCTGGGAAAAAACTCCCCTGCCAAGCACAAGAAGCACATATTACGTTGCTTCCTAAAGAAGGGAAAGACCCCCTCTCCTGTGGTAGCTATAGGCCTATCTCTCTCCTTAATCTCGATCTTAAATTGTGGGCGAAAATATTGGCCACTAGAACGAAACATCTTCTACCTTCCTTACTACACCCTGATCAAGCTGGTTTTGTTCTGGGCAGAGAGGGAAAGGATAACTCCCATCGCTTACTCCACGTTATCACCCATGCTAGGAAAACACGCTCGAGCCTGGTTTTGCTGGGAGTAGACGCTGAAAAAGCGTTTGATAGAGTGGACTGGTTATTTATGAAAGCCACGCTAAAAAAATTTAACTTCCCCCTTCAATATATAGAAGCGATCTTCACTCTCTATGGTTCCCCTTACGCTCGCTTGAAGATTAATGACACACTTTCCCCCAGCTTCAATATTACGAATGGGACCAGACAGGGTTGCCCTCTTTCCCCCTCCCTGTTCATTTTAGTATTGGAATCCCTATTACAGGCGGTTCGTGCTCACCCAGACATATCAGGATTTAAAATAGGAACACAAACTATGCATTCCGCCGCCTTTGCAGACGACGTTCTGTTTATGGTGTCCAACCCCGAGAAAGGGCTCCCTGCCATTGTAGAACTCCTCTCTCGCTATGGCTCAGTCTCCGGATATAAAGCCAATCTAGATAAATCGGAGGTATTAAATGTCTCTCTCCCCCCTAAAAAATCACTACAAGTATCTGCCTCCACGCCCTTTAAGTGGACCTCAAAATCCATTAAATATTTTGGTGTCCAACTAACAGCAGATCCGTCTCACATCTACACAGAGAATTTTCAGTCACTACTAACGGAAATTCGCACCATGTTAGCTTCTTATCAAGGAATGCCGTTTTCTTGGTTTGGTAGACGAAATCTATTGCAGACTTATGTGCTTCCCAAGATCCTATACCGACTCCATATGTTGCCCATACGCCTCCCCCCGTATTTTTTCAAGTCATTAAGAAGTCTTTTCTCCACTTTCCTCTGGCGTGGCAAACGTCCACGGCTCTCTATAAGTTTCTTGATGAAGAAGAAGGTGGCGGGTGGCATGGGCTTGCCAGATGTCTTGGGTTATTACAAAGCAATACAATTGAAGCGTTGGATTGAGCTCACTTCCTCGGATCCACCCTCACTATTCCATAAACTTTCTGTCTGCACATTTGGGCCGACCTGCCAAGTAGACCTGTGGCTGTATGGTTCCCCAAGTCGCAGCTCCCAATCAATTGATCAAATCCTGTTAGGCGCCTGTGAAACATGGCGGGAATTGAAAGAAACACTGGCACCTTCCCCTTCGCCTCTATGCCCTATAGGCATTGTACCAGATTGGCTGGGAAGGTCGAAGGTATCCTGTTCAGACATGTGGCATCGCCTGACTTCACACCGACTGCTGGAGGCTGTTGGTGAGAAAGCAGAGGTGAACTTTACAAAACTGGAATCGCTGGTCTCTGACAAACCGCTGTCCTTTCTACATAAACACCACCTGCATAAATATATGCGGGACTGGCTGACAGCTAACACAATACGAGTCGATCTCACTCCCTTCGAACGAAGCCTCATAGCTCGAAATAAATTTTTGTCCAAGACATCATATGTCCTGTCCACTTTTGTCAGTCCTGTTCGGATACACAAACCGGCTTTCCTAACTTCTTGGGAAATGGAGTTGGGTGTGGTCCTCTCAGAGGAGCAAGTCAAACAGGTATTACGAAATTCTCATGGCTTTTCCACCTGTGTGCGCCTACAGGAGACTCACTATAAGTTGCTAACCAGATGGTATCATACTCCACAATGGCTCCACAAAATGAATCTATCAGATTCTGACACCTGCTGGAGATGTAAGTCTCAGAGTGGGTCCTTGTTGCACATATGGTGGCAGTGCCCAGTAATTAGTCCGTTTTGGAATGATATTCAATCAGTGATTAGACGACTTTCTTCTCCGACCTTTAAGCTCAGCCCAACTATGGTCCTGATCTCACTACATTCGGCATACTATACCCCATCGAGAAATAACCTTATCTCACTCCTCTTATCGGCTGCCAATTCACTTATTCCTCGCAAATGGCTAAGTACTGATCCCCCATCAAAAATGGAATGGGTGGAAAAAGTTAATCAGATCTCACGCTTTGAAGAACTGTCAAGCTGGAAATCCAGGACACATGCCCTTTTCCTTAAGACCTGGTCAAAGTGGAAGGAGCTGAGACTGTGAGTCCCCCCCCCTCCTCCCCCTCCCCCCTCCTTCCCCCCCCCTCCCTCCCTCCTCCAACCTCCCCCCCTCCCCCCCCCTTTTTCCCCATCCTCTCGTTGCTCTCCCTCTCTTCTTTTCTTATCTATGTCAGACCTCTCTGTCCCTTACCTACCATCTCTTTTCATTCAATGCTCTTCCGTTGTGTATTACAAGCCTAGGCTGCTCTCTATATGGCTCAGTAATACCTAGGATTGATTATTCCATAAATTGAGTTTATTGTCATTATACAGCCTGCACTGATACAAATGTACTATGTTGGATGTACTTTATATGATTTTGTGCACTGCTGCAAAATATGTACATGTATCCTCATTTGTTATACGAGAGTTAACAATAAAATAAAACTATTATTAAAAAAAAACAAAAAAAAACTTGTGTTACAAGGAGGCAAAGTTTTAGCCGGAGGGAAAGAACAGCAGCCTAAACCAATTATGGAATCACAAGGTGTGTCTCAGACTACCTCAGACTTCCTGAAGGCACTTTTGGGAAATCTATACTCAAAGTTGAGCTGAGCTGTTTAGCAGAACTAAAAAGTAGAAAGATTTGAGGAATGGCAGGTAACAATCCCCTGTATATATTGACTTACATATCAGTTTTTGAGCTGACTGGACATTCACTTTAACCATTTTAACAGAACCATTCAGCATCTGCAGAGTTCTTACATGGCATTTATGTCTGTATCAACAAGCACATATCTTTATGAAATCAAAAAATTGAGAGTAACATTTTGGTCAGGGTGCTGCCATAGAGTATTCCAAATGCAGTTGTCAGGGTCTAGTGCAGTGATTCCCAAAGTGGTCCGTTAGAGCTAATCTTCACATTTTTTGACGAGTTTTGGGAATATGGTAGAAATGTAGCAGCAAGGGGTCCACCGAAACCAGTAAAATTTTGAAAGTGGTCTACGAGAAAAAAAAGTTTGGGAACCTCTGGTCTAGTGCATGCATAATGAACCCAGGGTGTATCACACCAGACTGAGTAAAGAATTGCACAGGCACAGAGAATAACATGATCTTGTTACATATACACTTTTTGGATTTGCAGCCATGGACAACATTAAAATAGGGTTATTTGGGACACTAAGCCACTGGTGATTAAGGATCTATGGGTTGTATACTGTCCCAAAAGTCAGTGCCAGGAATTTCAATTCAGCTGCTATTACTTTATGGTTAATGTGTCAACCTGAGAAGCTTCTGCAGTATCAGAAGGTCCCTGGGCTTGTCCAATTAGCAGCTGATGTGGCATATAAAAACCCTTTCCTCCTGACCCAGGTGCCTGCTAATTTAGTACTCTAGTTTGGCTCTGTACCCTGATCATGTGTGTGTTGAATTGCTTTATTAAGACTTGTGGTTATTCGTTTGTCTCCTGATTGTGCCTCTGATGTGATCTCTCGGAACTAAACCTTGGCTTTATATTGAATATTCATTTTGTCTCCTGGTTCTGCCTCTGATGTGATCTCTCGGAACTAAACCTTGGCTTTATATTGAATATTCATTTTGTCTCCTGGTTCTGCCTCTGATGTGATCTCTCGGAACTAAACCTTGGCTTTATATTGAATATTCATTTTGTCTCCTGGTACTGCCTCTGACGTCACTTCTTGGTACTGACCATTTGCCCAGACGTTTATTCTTCTTTTTCAGATCTGTCCTGAAAGTTAATTGTAGGTTCTGGTTTGGTTTCAGTTAGTAGAACATTTATTTCTAGTACAGTTTCTGGTGGTGATAACTCGGACCCTAAATTTAGTAAAGTTCATCTGGATTTACAGCTGACACTTTGTGAAGGTATTTGGGTCTCTTGGCCTATCTCTCAGCACTGTATAAGATTTAAAGAGTTGTTTTACTGCTCTTTGTTATCAGCCATTATCAACCAGATGTGATATTTGCTCCTGGAAATGTAACGTAACAGACATGCTCCCTCTAGTTGAGATTTCTAACAGCCAAAATTTTAGAAATTGACTCTATGTTTATGTAGGACATTTCAGTCTCTGTACCAGATATTTATTAATGAATATGATGTATATTTTGCTACAAATTCTTTGGCAAATCTGCAGCAAATAACCATGTTTCATATGCAGATTTGGTTGTGGATTTGCCACCTATTTCAAACTATGAATTGCAAAGGATGAAATCTGTTGTGAAAATCCTCAGAAAAAACTGACGTGTTGTGGATTTCAAATGTGCACTTCATGTCAGTTTATGAGCAGCTATTTATGCAGTCTGTGGACGTAGTCTAATAGTTAAATTCTGTATTCAACTGTAAAATTCTTGAAATCTATTGAATAATATTATAAAGATGCATAAGATCAAACTAAACAAACTTTGCACTATATATTCAAGCAGTATTATTTTATTGTAATTATTGTAACTTTATTTTTATTCAATAGTATTGTAAGAGATTGTTCATAGAATTATCAAATTTATTAACTGCAGTTATACCTCCAAGAAAGCAGGAACAAATGTAGAAAAGTTGATTTTTTTTTACATGTATAAGCAGCACATGCAATTTTTACATCTGGCTTTCTTTCCAACATTTACAGCATTCTTGCCACTGTGTAAATTTCGAGATATAGTATGGAAAAAAAAGTATTTAGTCAGCCACTAATTGTACAAGTTCTCCCACTTAAAAAGATGAGAGTGGCCTGTAATTGACATCATAGGTAGACCTCAACTATGAGAGACAAAATGAGAAAACATATCTAGAAAATCACATTGTCTGATTTTTTAAGAATTTATTTGCAGATTATGGTGGAAGATAAGTATTTGGTCACCTACAAACAAGCAAGATTTCTGGCTCTCACAGACCTGTAACCTTCTTTAAGAGGCTTCTCTGTCCTCCACTCATTACCTGTAGTAATGGCACCTGTTTGAAATTGTTATCAGTATAAAAGACACCTGTCCACAACCTCAAACAGTCACACTCCAAACTCCACTATGGTGAAGACCAAAGAGCTGTGGAAGGACACCAGAAACAAAATTGTAGACCTGCACCAGGCTGGGAAGACTGAATCTGCAATAGGCTAGCAGCTTGGTGTGAAGAAATCAACTGTGGGAGCAATAATTAGAAAATGGAAGACATACAAGACCACTGATAATCTCCCTCGATCAGGGGCTCCACGCAAGATCTCACCCCGTGGGGTCAAAATGATCACAAGAACAGTGATCAAAAATTCCAGAACCACACGGGGGGACCTAGTGAATGACCTGCAGAAAGCTGGGACTAATGTAACAAAGGTTACCGTCAGTAACACACTACGCCGCCAGGGACTCAGATCCTGCAGTGCCAGACATGTCCCACTGCTTAAGCCAGTACATATCCGGGCCCGTCTGAAGTTTGCTAGAGAGCATTTAGATGTTCCAGAAGAGTATTGGGAGAATGTCATATGGTCAGATGAAACCAAAGTAGAACTGTTTGGCAGAAACACAACTCGTCGCGTTTGGAGGAGAGTGAATGCTGAGTTGCATCTAAAGAACACCATACCTACTGTGAAGCATGGTGGTGGCAACATCATGCTTTGGGGCTGTTTCTCTGCAAAGGGACCAGGACGACTGATCCGTGTACATGAAAGAATGAATGGGGCCATGTATCGTGAGATTTTGAGTGCAAACCTCATTCCATCAGCAAGGGCATTGAAGATGAAACATGGCTGGGTCTTTCAGCATGACAATGATCCCAAGCACACCACCAGGGCAATGAAGGAGTGGCTTCGCAAGAAGCATTTCAAGGTCCTGGAGTAGCCTAGCCAGTCTCTAGATCTCAACCCCATAGAAAACCTTTGGAGGGAGTTGAAAGTCTGTGTTGCCCAGCGACAGCCCTAAAATATCACTGCTCTAGAGGAGATCTGCATGGAGGAATGGGCCAACATACCAGCAACAGTGTGTGCCAACCTTGTGAAGACTTACAGAAAACATTTGACCTCTGTCATTGCCAACAAAGGATATATAATAAAGTTTTGAGATCAACGTTTGTTATTGACCAAATACTTATTTTCCACCATAATTTTCAAATAAATTCTTTAAAAATCAGACAATGTGATTTTCTGGATTTGTTTTCTCATTTTGTCTCTCATAGTTGAGGTCTACCTATGATGACAATTACAGGCCTCTCTCATCTTTTTAAGTGGGATAACTTGCACAATTGGTGGCTGACTAAATACTTTTTTTCCCCACTGTAGCAGTCACATAGACTGGATCGGATGAATGGTTATTAATTGGGTGTTAAAGTAATCACATACAAATAATGAAACCCAGTGAATAATGAGGCCACTAAAATGACCAGTACAATAAAATCACTACTTGAAGTCATTTTAAAGGAAAAGGATTAGCCTTTTTACAGTTGTCATTCTTTGTCCAATTTAACTCTCTGACAATTGTACTTAAAGCTTAGCAATAATTCATTGTCAATTTTCAATTTGGTCCATGAACAGACACTAATTTCCAACAATTGTACCAGTGTTGTAGTTAAGCCTTAAAATATTGGATTTTTAAAGGTACGAAGTGATAACAACTCTGATTACATTCTTTGATGGACGCACATCCACCATGCTTGAAATAAAGGTACTGTATATAGTATAGCAATCTGTTCAATTATTTCTATGTAAAGAATAGGGTAAGTAAAGTAAAGACAGAAATGTTGACACATGCATCTTAAACTGGCCTACACATTAGATAAATGTTGGACGAACCTGCCTACTTCAGGGGAGCCATATGACCATCTAATTTTTATGAGGGACAGTCCTCCATTGGTAAATTTCTGGGGAAAGAAAGATTAGGTAATACAATTTCAACAAACTGAATGCTTTTGTTCTCAAAGAAGAAAAGCAGGTGCCAGAGGTGTCTGCCAGTAGATTGCCAATAGTGCATGTCCATCGCAATATTGCAAGGAATAGCTTTCCAGTTTTCTGTAGGCATATCTGGTATTAGATAAAAATAGAATAATCATCTTTATATACAGTATTGAAACAGTGTAATGTCATCTACAGAGAAAAATATACTGTATGTGTACCCTATAGATTTCTAATATAGTTTTAATAATATAGTGCTGTTGTTTAGCGTCAGATCAGGACCACAGTTTTAGATACATTAAACTCATGTTACAATTTTTAATGCATATTCCATCCAGCAATTATGTTACCAGATTCCAGCTAGTTTATCTACATCTTTTAATCTTGTACTGTTCAGTCATGTGTCTGCTCATGTGTACTTTTAAGGAAAGTGGCTTATTTTATGCTAGCTGCATGGGCCCTGGATTATTATTGAGAAGTTGAACTGCTGCTCGATTCCTTTACTACAGGAAGTTTATAGATCTGCAAGGCAAGCACTGGAAGTTTGAAATCCATGCCCAACCCCTCTCACTTCCCCCACTATTTTGTTTTCAGTCTGCAACCATCCAATGTACCTGACTGGTTTAGTACATCCTACCAGCTGTTATATTATGCTTAGTTACTAGTCCTCTACCCAAACTAGGGTGCAGACACACAATGCAGCACATGCTGCATGTTGGTCAGTAATAATTCATGTAATTGTAAAAAACTGGTGGAACAGACCTGTGCACGTCACGAGCAGTAAAAAATTAAAATAACTTCATATAGTAGATTTGCAATAGCCCAATAATTTGTACTTTCCATTTAGGAAGCTCAGCAGGGTGTTCTTCTGAAAGGTACCGCTGTAAAAACCAGCAGAACTCTCTCCTAGTCTCCTGTAGCTTTCAAGCTTTGCATTATGAAGGTTGAAAATCTTGTATAAAGCATGCAGCAATGATTTACATGCTGCAGGACTAAATCCAGCAGGACAAATCACTTTGCACTGCAGGTTTTAGTTGCAGCATGGGGATGAAATATGTTTTAATCTCTATTTTGCTGCTACTATAGATGTTTGCAGGTTAGCCTACCCACTATGATTTATTCTGATGTTTCCCCATCCGTATAGGTTTCTTTTAATTTATATTTTTAGTTACCTGCTATTTTTAGAAAAACACAATACAAACATATTTTTCTTGAATAAATGAATTAGTTTTGCTGTATGTACAATATAACGTTTACTGTATATTTATATACTGTAAAGTTTACAGTCATTTTAATAGTCTTTCAAAGGCAGAAGTACATAAGGGCACTGATTCTCTTAGCAGGACATAAACAATACTCTTAGGATTTGTCCACAGAACAAATATGGTATAAATCAAAGCAATTACTTTTTCAGATTGTATTATATTCCTAACTGATAAAATCGAGGTATATATCAAAAATATAGATTAGTTTATTCTAGATGATATCTCATTTATCAGAGCAGCTTTGTGTGATCAGCCTTATACTCATTTTTGTAGCTGTGAAATATGACAACGGAAAACTTTGTTGCCAATCCAGTGTTAGTTGGCTTCAAATGGAACACTTTTTATAAGGACATAAAAAGGATTTATCTAAGTGAGTGAGCAGAATCCACTAAGAACTTAAAGTTGACTGAAGTTGCCCTTTGTTTTGCACTTCTTTCCTACATTGGCTAATTTTAATAGCGTTTCCCCACCAACTATACCTGATCTGTTGTATAGTTATTATACAAATGGTTCCAAACTAAAGAACCAAGTTTCTAGGAAAACATTCTTTAAACATTTAACTTTTATTTTGCTTTTTGCTCCATTACCAAATACAACCCATGTAAATCAGATACTTTTTTAATCCTGAACAATCCCCTTAAGGACTCCATCACAGAAACAATTTTTCAGCAATTTTAAAGACTTGTAAAGACTAGGCAGGTTACTCTTTGTCACTGACAGTAGGTCATTAACTGAGAGTTATTATTGGCCTTTTTGGACTTTCAGTGACTTGAGTAACCAAGACCACATGTTCTAAACCAACCAATGACGGTCGTAAGCTGGTTTAGTTAATTTTACTCTGTCATCCAAAGTAGGTTAATGATCTACTTTCAATGACCAACAGTAACCTGAACCACATGACATAAACCAGACAATGAGAGCTGCAAGCTGATATATGTTTTCAATAGCTGGTTTACAATCGTTTACTCTCGGCCACTGAATATCAGTGATTGACCGAGATTGACCTAATCTAAACCAGCCAATGACAGCAGTAATCATCTGCTATTGGTTGGTTTAGCTCAGCTGTAATAAGCTGTCATTGGTTGGTTTAGTTCATCTGGTCTTAAGGGTTACTCTTTACAGACTTAAGTGTCTGAAACCATTGGGACTGAATGAAAATATTTCTTATACATGTTTTATCTATTCCCCCTCTTTATTCATCTTATGACCCGCAACTGTTATTCTTACAAATGCTGTAGTGCCCCTGGTGCTTACTACAACAGTTTTCGACACTACCTATATATTAGGACTTGTCTATATACTTCATTATCATACATTGGGGCTGCATCCCTTTACTGAGCTATTACTGGGGATGTGGGAGATATTTCAACCCTGCATTTTCTCACGATCCACAATATTTTTTGAGGGAGATTTTCAGAAATATGCGGCTTGGTTTTAATCGGCATACAACCATGCATATTTTCATATAATATTCTGCATTATTCTAGTACAGTGATGGCGAACCTTTTAGAGACCGAGTGCTCAAACTGCAACCCAAAGCCCACTAAAGTATTGCAAAGTGCCAACACAGCAATTTCACCTTAAATTAACCTGCCTCCCCTGCATCCCCCACACTTGCTCACACTCAGCCTGCACCCCCATTCTCCCCTCTTGCTCAACAGGAGCTTGCACCCCCATTCCCCCCTCTTGAACGCAGCCTGCACCCCGCATCTCTCCCCCCCCCACACTACACCTCGCATCTCTCCCCCCCACACTACACCCTGCACCTCACATCTCCCCCCCACACTACACCCTGCACCTCGCATCTCCCCACCACAGTACACCCTGCACCTCCCCTCCCCCACAGTACACCCTGCACCTCCCCCCCACAGTACACCTTGCACCTCCCCCTCCCCCACAGTACACCCTGCACCTCCCCTCCCCCACAGTACACCCTTCTCCCCCCCACAGTACACCCTGCACCTCCCCCTCACAGTACACCCTGCACCTCACATCTCTTCCCTCCCCCCACAGTACACCCTGCACCTCACATCTCTTCCCCCCCCCACAGTACACCCTGCATCTCACATCTCTCCCCCCACAGTACACCCTGCACCTCACATCTCTCCCACCCCACAGTACACCCTACACCTCACATCTCTCCCACCCCACAGTACACCCTGCACCTCACATCTCTCCCCCCACAGTACACCCTGCACCTCACATCTCTCCCACCCCACAGTACACCCTGCACCTCATATCTCTCCCCCCACAGTACACCCTGCACCCCACATCTCTCCCCCCACAGTACACTCTACACCTCACATCTCTCCCCCCACAGTACATCCTGCAACTCACATCTCTTCCCTCCCCACCCTGCACCTCACATCTCTCCCACCCCACAGTACACCCTGCACCTCACATCTCTCCCCCCACAGTACATCCTGCACCCCACATCTCTCCCACCCCACACTACACCCTGCACCTCCATCTCCTCCCACCCCACAGCACCCTCCCCCTCTCTCCCCCCACAGTCATCCGCAACTCACATCTCTTCCCTCCCCACCCTGCACCTCACATCTCTCCCACCCCACAGTACACCCTGCACCTCACATCTCTCCCACCCCCACTACAACCTGCACCTCACATCTCTCCCACCCAAAGTACACCATGCACCTCACATCTCTCCCCCCACAGTACACTCTGCACCCCACATCTCTCCCCCCCACAGTACACCCTGCACCCCACATCTCTCCCTCCCCACAGTACACCCTGCACCCCACATCTCTCCCACCCCACAGTACACCCTGCACCTCACATGTCTCCCACCCCACATCTCTCCATGTTCCTCCACTGCTCAGGATACATCTTTTCTTCATGTAGAAGGACCTTCTTACAAGTAAAGACACGCCTACCCTGCACATACAGCTGAAAGAAGCGATCGTTCACTAATGGGGAATCCTGTATCGGATTCCCCGTTAGTGAGCGATCATGGCAACGGTGCACGTGCCAACAGAGAGGGCTCCGCGTGCCATAGGCTCACCATCACGGTTCTTGTACATAATCCAGCATATTCATTTAGGATGCACCGTTTCATCTGAATGCTCCTTACATTAATATTATTCCCCCACATGCTTTAATTTAGCACACAGGTCCCTCGGTTTATTTTTCCCTCTTATACAAGTAAGTCCGTGTATATTTGTGGTCCATAATATATGGTTTTGCCCTGGAGGCGGAGGATTACCCCGATCCTTCTAAATTTGACGCTCTCTGGCGGCCTTGGGTGGTGTTTCAAGAATCGACTGAGTTCTCCTCTTTCTTCTCCTGATACAGAACTACCTTGCTATTCCTTGTACTTCTTCCTTTTATGAGGTTATTGGTTGTTCTTTTCTCCCCCTGTTGCCCCCCCTCTCTCCCATATGTGTTTTCCTGATTGCATTTCCAGTGTGTACCCCTTTGTCTGTTTGTTCGTCCCCCATTTCCTTGAAGATGTTGTTCTTATGGCCCAAAATAAATGGGTCTTTTGTTCCTCTTTGCTAATATACTATGTTCTGAAGCATTGGGTGGGGGTGGGATCACCCCCCCTCTAGCCTCCTGTTTACAGGCAAGGACTGCGTGCCTTCGCACCCTTTGTTCAGTCATGTTGTTCTTGTCCCCTCTTTGTTATATTTGAAAAATCTTTAATAAACTTTGATTAAACATAATATATGGTTTTTATTTTCCATCATTCCATGAATTAGTCTCTATAACATAATTTTTCCTCCTATGCACAGGGAATTATCTGTTGTATTTCCTTATCTTTTACCATCAGTTATGTGCGGCTGTTTGTTCACTTACCTTGTGCTCATGCGGCTACATATCGCTACATGAACACAGCCGCTCGCTGTGTATGATCACAGTCGTTTGTTTTTATGTTCCTGCACAGTGTCGGACTGGGATGTCTAGGGCCCACCAGTGGAATTGCTTCTAGGGGCCCACCATCAGGACCCCTGCAAATCAGCGATGCCAAGACAGGGCAGCTAAAGGTAATAACATGTCGGGAGCCATGCTGCTCACCCGCCATACCATGTGCACCACTGCACTACCTAAACCTACTGCTACACCCTGTATGGCAAATGAACAGCGTGGCTCCTAGAATTGTTACCATAACCTGTAGCCGTACTGTCCTGAGAAAGCTGATCTGCAGAGGTCCTGGCTGTTGTATCATCGCAGATGTAATATTGCTGGCCTATCCTAAGGACAGGCTGATAGTTATTTATTACAACATCTAAGGCATCTCTGTGCATAGGGATCATTTGACATAAAACCAGCCCTTTGTCTTATGGTGTATGGGAACATTATTTATTTGAACAAACATCCAGTACTGGGAAAGAGGTAGGTGGAAAATGTTCTCCACCCATTACTTGCACAAATTGATATATACCGCCCCAGGGTTGATATCTGGCTTGTGATATATATCTTTACTATATGGTCAGAACTTTTAGCCCGTATTTGATTTGTTTTATCTAATAGTTTTCATTAAAAATTAAGTTGTAGTTACATCAGGTTTTCACACAATTTCTAAAAGTATATAAAGAGATAAAGAGAACCAAATAAAATAAATGTGTCAAAAATAGTAGATTTGGTCATTTATTTATAGAAGAAAAGATTCAACATTACATATATGTGAGTGGCAAAAGTAAGTGAACCTTTCTTTGGCAGAATGACTTGTATGCTTAGGTTCATTATCTTGCTGCATGATCCACTTTCACTTGAGATTCAACTCACATACTGTACAGACGTCCTGAGATTTTTGTTTAGAATTTACTGTGATAATTCAAAATCCATTGTTCCATCAATGACGGCAAGTCCTCCTGGCCTAAATAAAGAAGGCAAATATCATGATACTACCACCACTGTGTTTCACAGATGGAATGAAGTTTTTATGCTGGAATACAGTGTTTTCACTTCTCCAAATATAACACTTCTCATTTAAATCAAAACACTTTTTTTGGTCCTATCCATCCACAAAATATTATTCCAAAACTTTCTGGTAAATCCAGATAATCTTTAAGAAACTGCAGACAAGGAGCTATGCTCTTTTTGGACAGCAGTGGCTTTCTCCTTGCAATTCTGTCTTGCACACCATTGTTGTTCAGTGTCCTGATGGTTGACTCATGAACCTCTAGGTGTTCAGAGTTTATCTAGGGTTCCTCTGTGACCTTGTGGGCTAATATACACCTTGCTCTTGGCATGATCTTTGTGGGTCAACCATTCCAGAGGAGGGTAATAATGGTCTTGAATTTCCTCTATTTGTACACAATGGGGCAGATTTTTTAAGACTGGCATTTCTTACAGCAGTCTTAATAAAGGTCCCAACAGGTGCAAGGCATGGCTGATTAATAAGAGGCGCTGGCATCTTTATAAATGGGGGGCACTTCCATGCGGCAGAATGGAGATCAACACCAGTTACGTTTTCATTATAATTCATGCCAGAAAAAATGTCATGAGTTATACTGAATATATTGCACAATGTAGCAGAATAGGTAAAGGGCCTTGCACAAAATATGCACCACAACATCATCCCTCTACGCCAGAAAACTGTGGATTGGAGTCCATGATACACTTTCACAAACATGTTATGAAGTTCAGCCTTTGATAGATCCCTGTTCTTTACATAGAACAGGTCTCCCATTCATTGAAAACACCTGACTCTAATTTCACTTAATAGATCACATTTTTAAAATTAATTTTCACAATACTAAAGGTTCACATGATTTTTGCATTCACAGATAAGTAATAATGGATCATTTTCATCTACAAATAAATTACCAAATCTAAAATGTTTAACTAATTTGTTTGATGTGTTTGATGTGGTTCTCTTTAATCTCTCTAGATTCAGAACTCAAATTTTTATACAGAAATATAGAAAATTCGGAAGGGTGTACATATAATTTTTTATTAGGCTGGGTAGAAGGAGACATCACTGGTTCCAGATCTGAAATCCCTTTAATTAGTGTACAATCCTCCTCACATTGTCCTTTCTTTTGTACTGTTTGGAGGAGTTTATTGGCAATTAGAGGAAAGCTGTAGGAATCACAAGCTGTAATTATTGTGGAAATCCAATAATGCTTTTGGGTCTCAATTCTCTAGGCACAATAATCTTAAAAAAAAAATTGGAAATGCTGTGTATCCCAGCGTGGTCTTAAAACATGTATGGCAATATGTATTCCAATATCCCCGAATGACTTTACACAGTGTATTCCAATATAGATCTGCAGCAAGGTTTATGAGAAAACACAAAAACCAACATTGAACTCCAGCCTTAGTAGTGATGATAAAATAAGGATTTGTGGCTCTGGCCTTATTCTTAATATACCAGGGAACGAAAATGCTACAGATGTTGTGACCGAATAATACAATGGAATTAATGTCTTATCCATAGCTACAAGATAAAATGTGGCCTCTTTAAAGTGTTGTCTTATGAAGCCAGTGCACACTGGTTCACATCAGATAACCTTAGCTAAAGGTTTTTGCTCAGGAATAAAAGACCCAGAAATAAGTATAATGGGCAAATTTACACTATATACTATTTACACATTGCAGTGTAGCCTATATTATATTTAGTAGATAATGTTTTAGGCTGCATTTCTTTAGCTTACATTTATGACCTCCTTAAACTCATGTGCCTTCCAATATCTGTTCATTTATTCTAATCAGTATATTACTTTACTTCATACATCAGAAGATAGGAAATGTTAAATTCTTCTTTCAGCAATATTTTCTTTTCATGGTGCAAGCTATTGTTCAGACTTACTATTCATTTGACGCCAGATGCCCATTGATATTGCAGCTTTACAATGTGGCACAGAATACATGTACATTGTTCTCATGCTCACCCTTCAGGGGTTATCAATGGTCCTTTTGCTGGCAGTAGTTTATCTTTCATCCCAGCCAAAAACTCTATTCAATTGTAGTTTGTGTTTTTATGGTGATTCTAAAGCGCACAGTTCACATCTGTATTGTGTTAATAGTTCATTCATTTTAAAATTGATTATCCATCAATGTGTCTTAGGACAATAATATACCCAGCAGAAATATTCCTAACAAGAAAAAAACTACCATTTTAATAGTGTCATCAATCTCTCACATATTATTGTTCTCATAAAAAATGTTAATTTTAAATCACTCTGTTCATTATGTTTCCAATGAGTAATTAGGTGGTATGATGCAAAAATACAAATTGTTGCAATCATTAGAGACAAAAAATAATCCTCATATCATAGTCATAAAATTTAATATAAAAAATCCAACACCCCTAAACCTGGTGAATTAATAATTTCCTCTCGAGACAACCTCCATACAGTGCAGACAATGCATGTTTATGTGTCTCTTATGTCGAAACAAGCAATTAAACCTATTTATAATTTATTGCTACCTTTAACAAAGTGGTAACTCATGTATTGAACACTATTACACTTTGTCACCAATGACCACTAAAATGTATATTGTATGAGTGTTTTCACATTCCATATTACAAATTTTATTAAACAAAACAGTAAATATAAAACTATTCACTGGAACTTATTTTATGTGAAGGCTGATGAATTATTTTGCTTCCTTGTGTGTCCTATTTAACATTTCTGAGGTTTCAAATACCGGTCACTTTTACATATACCCAGATTATTTAATTCACAGATACTTTGTAATATAAATATAGTTACTAGATTATATATAATTCACTCTTTTCATATTAATGGGTGAAATATGCTTTGAAATGTGTGCATATTGGGCTAGATTTACTAATATTGCTGACCTGGCAGTTGACTCCATCTTGCTAGATACGTTATACACGGCTTTCTTCAGTCATCTCTTGGTTGATTTACTTTATGCCAAATTTGTTCCCTCTTATCTTATAGCTACACACCCTCTTCTAGACAGTGTTTACGAAGGTGCAAAAGTGTCTAAACACATAATAATCTGTTATAAGGCATGTACAACAGTTTTCTGGTGCAAATTCAGACAGAACTCTGGTACTTTTAGCTTAGACATTCTACCTCATTGTTTATCCTACATATGAATGCGATTTTCTAAACCATGTTAATATGCAGCCTGCTGCACTTTATTGTGGAAAAGAGCTGCTTAAATGTAAAGAATTGCTAATGATATTGAGTATGAACGTTGCAAATATGAATGGAGACGTCAAGTATCATCAAAACGGCAATTCTGGTGGCAGGTTCTATCCAAATACTACTTTCATATTCAGAAATTCAATAGATATTCATTAATAAAAGCATAAATTGGGGCCATAACAAAGTGATATGTATCTTGCATGGCTAATATTAAGTCTGTTGGCTGCAGCTTTTTACATAGAAACAAGTAGAACTATAAAGAGCATTACATTATCTGGGAAACAATCGCACCATTGTGTCATCCGACATGTTAGATATGCTTTTGCTGATGAAAACCTTGATGGCTTGATACATTACAATGTTTGTGTATTCAGTTCTTTTGGAATTGGTTGGTAACTTCTAAATATAGCAAAGTCATGTTTCAATTGAATCAACACAATTTATTATCTACTATTACGTTAACAATAAGAGGACTATCTATTTCACAGCACAAATAATAAATACATGGATTTTCGGGTAGTATATTCAGAGTTATTGTTGATCCTTCTCAACCCTGTTTCACAAGCAACAATGAAGAAGGTATGGTATAAATACAGCTCAGGAGGTGGCTGCAGGCAAGGAGCACTACTCTCATTTATCATCACTAGACCCCCTTCTGTGAACTTATATTACAAGATTAAAAGAATGCAATTCACCTGCAACCTCTTTTTCACCATTAGGATATTTTAATCACAGCGTGAAAATCTTCATATACTTCATCTATATATTTAAGCTTCATGTTTCTCCTTGTACCACACGTATGCAGTATCCAAGCAATATGGATGTATTAATTATCATTCAGTGCTCTTGACTCTATTTTGACTCTATAAATTTGTACTTTTTTTTTATTAGTAATGACTTATAAATCTATGCTTTTATGATTGTACTAGTATTTATATTTACATTGTTTTGACATACAATATATTTGGCAAGTAATTTAAAAAAAAATAGATCAGATAATTTTCTTTCAGATTTAAGCTGATAGCAACATTTTTTAAGGCTAAGGCCCCATGCAGCACTTTTCACAGAAAGTCTGCAGAGGTTTCCTCTGTGGACTTTCTGCTTCCATTATACCTATAGGGAAACCGCCAGCATTTCTGTAGGTATAATTGACATGCTGTGATTTCCAAAACTGTGACAGCCAGAGTGAAATAAGAGAGTCTACAAAGTGACTTAACCCTTTTCTAAAACTGAGCATACACATAAAGTGTCCGCAAAAAATGCTTGTTTAGTTCTTTCTTACAAACACTAAGGTTAGGTTTCAATGATGCAGCAAGTGCATATGGTCAATAACACCAGCAGCGTTCAATGACAACCCACAAATTTGTGATATACTGTATATACAGTTGAAGCCATAAGTTTACATACAGTACACTATATAAAAAGACACATATGCATGTTTTTCTCACTATCTGACATTAAATCAGAATAAACCTTTCCCATTTTAGGTCAATTAGGATTACTAAAATTATTTATATTTGCCAAATGCCAGAATAATGAGAGAGAGAGAATTTTTAAGGCATTTTTATTACTTTCTGCAAAGTCAAAAGTTTACATACACTAAGATTACTATGCCTTTAAACAATTTGGGACAGCCCATATGATGATGTCATGTCTTTGTAAGCTTCTGATAGGTTTATTGGCAACATCTGAGTTAATTAGAGACACACCTGTGGATGTATTTTAAGGCACACCTGAAACACACTGCTTCTTTGTGTAACATCATGGGAAAGTCTAAAGAAATTAGCCAAGATATCAGGAAGAGAATTGTGGGCTTGCACAAGTCTGGCTGATCCTTGGGTGCAATTTCCAGATACCTGAAGGTGCCTTGTTCATCTGTACAAACAATTATACGGAAGTACAAACAAGATGGGAATGTCCAGCCATCATACCGCTCAGGAAGGAGACGGGTTCTGTCCCCCAGAGATGAACGTGCTTTGGTACGAAATGTGCATATCAACCCAAGAACAAAAGCAAAAGACCTTGTGAAGATGTTGGCTGAAGCTGTTAAGAGTGTGTCATTATCCACAGTGAAATGAGTACTGTATCGACACGGGCTGAAAGGCACTATGCCAGGAAGAAGCTATTACTCCAAAAGAAACATAAAAAAAGTTTTGGAGTGGCCATCACAAAGCCCTGATCTCAATCCTATTGAAAATTTATGGGCAAAGCTGAAAAGGCAGGTACAATCATGGCGGCCTACAAATATGGCTCAGTTACACCAGTTCTGTCATGAGGAATGTGCCCAAATTCCTACCAACTATTGTGAGAGGGTTGTGGAAGGATATCCAAAACGTTTGGCCCATGTCATACAGTTTAAGGACAATGGTACCAAATACTAATGAAATGTATGGAAACTTTTGACTTTGCAGAAAGTAATAAAAATGCCTTAAAAATTCTCTCTCTCTCATTATTCTGGCATTTGCCAAATATAAATATTATAAATATAAATAATGTATGCATATATGTCTTTTTATATAGTGTATGTAAACTTCTGGTTTTATATATATATATATATATATATATATATATATATATATATCTGTATATATATTGGCTGTTATAATATGTTGCTTTTAAGGAATTTGTAAATACCCCCTTGAAATTGTTTGTAAATACCCCTTGAAGTGAATGGGTTTAAATTTGTGTACTCAAACAGCATGAAACAACAGAAAAGACACCATTCGCTAAATCATCCTGTATCACTGATCCAAAGAATGCTACAAAAACAGGAAAAATAAAATACGATGTACATAGGAATTATTATATGTCACAATATAATTAAAATTTCAAAAGCTTCTCAAACATTTCTGTCATTTATGGAAAATGTTGAAGGATTTCCACACTGTCCTCCCTGCAGAGATGGTATTGGCTCTGTTGGCATATGTGATGTTGTGTGGAGGCATTATGGGTAGTATAGCACAGAAAATGCAGGATGAAATTCAGATCTGTAGTGGCAGAACCGGAGTCATAAATTTGTAATCTTATATTATACAATTATTAATATTGCATTAATTAGATGCATAGATTGTTACATAATAGATTGTTATATAATTACTTTAATAGGGATTCAATCATTTTTCCTGAATTAGAGGAACTTTGCTACTTCTGTCTGACCATGACTTCCAGCCATTCATAAAGGAGTCTGAGCCTGAGTTAGAGTCAGGCTGTGAAAAAAAAATTTAAGTTGCAGCCTAAGTCAGAATCAGTGGTTTGTTCTATGAATCTGAGATTTATGTACCTAGGTGTAACCACAAAGTCTGCACCTCTTATAGTTATAAGATCACATTGTTTGTACAGTGTCTTTCTGAGAATATAAATTAATATGAAATATGAGCACACATAAGAAATTGGAAATCCCAGTGATACTTATTCCCAATACACCACAGAATTTTGCTGAATGGCTTGAAGAGAACATGCATAAATTCCATTTTGACAAGTGTTGTAGGAGATGAATATACAGTACGTACCTTCATTAATCAGAGGATAATTTCTATGAACTACAGATCCTTCTTAGTACCCAAAAGTCCCATTAGATTTTGAGATCATGTTGAAAAAGAGTTAAGGGGTGGGGGGGTCAATTTAAAGGGAACATCTTACATGGAAAATGTCTTAGCAGATAAATATATACATTTGTGGAAAAATAGTTAGTAGAACTTATTTTATCCTTGTTTATTATGGGCTTAGGAGTCCAAAGGGTGGTCCTATGCACTGATTGACACTCTTCCCTGTATGAATGTGTATGCAAATAGCTGCCAATCATTAAGCAAGCCTGCCCACTGTGGCAGCCGCTACCGCGAACCCCCCCAAACACTGCTATCATTATACTCTGGGGCCTTTTCAGACTCCGGAGTATAATGATTGGGGGCCCAGGGAAGGTGAGGGAACATAAAAAAACACTGTAACTCACCTCTCCTGCGCTCCGCAGGCCTGTTTTGTGACGTCCCAGATGTCAGCCAAAGTCATTATGCATCGCGATGCTGGCCTGGCTCACACGAGATCTGGTCCAACATTGAAGATGGCCGAAGTAGCGCACCAGAGTGCATCGGAGCCAAGTAAGTAGCATTGTTTTTTATGTTTGTATCCTACCCTGGATCTCCGATCATTATACTCTGGGGTCTGAAAAGACCCCAGAGGATAATTGTTTATGGATGGTCCACAATGGGGCATAATACTGTGTGCAGGGGCCACTATGCTGCATAATACTATGTGCAGGGGCCACTATGGGGCATAATACTGTGTGCAGGGACCACTATGCTGCATAATACTGTGTGCAGGGGCCACTATGGCGCATAATACTGTGCGCAGGAATGAGGTTTGTGTGTGGGGGGGCGGCCGTTCGGGGGGGCATGTCAAATGTTCGCCCAGCCATTCCTAGTTACACCACTGCATTAAATCTACAACATTTTCCTACAAATCTATACATCAGTATTCTCAGCTACTCCTGTTCTCCTCTTGTGCCCACTTAATTTATAATACCTCCTGTGTGCCCCCTTAGATTAGTAAAAACCCTGTGTGTCCCCTCAATGAATAATACCATTTATGCCCTAATAGTGCCCCTATATTAATAATACCCCCTAATTAATAAATCCCGCGTGCAACCTTATATTATGTCTCTGATGCCCTCTTGCATATACACTGCTTCGTGTCCCCTTATATTAAATGGTTTGTCTGGCGTCAGGGAACAGGGCTCACAGGACGATATATCTGCTCACTATATAACAATTCTGTGGGGTATCCATACACCTTACTCATCACACACATTTGACCCTAGGTTCCACCATAAAAGGGAAATCCGCTTACACACTTCCTTTCGGCTCACCTGTCACATCCCTTAACGCTCATACATCCGCTCAAAGCTGCCACCATTCACCACTTTTCATTAGGCAAGACACCAATATACCCATACCATGCACAACTAGCATACAACAGGGTAACATGGCTAGTGATATTTACTCTCTTTGGAATTGGGGGAACGTTAGAGTCAAATCTTATTAAATTTTAGATGTAATATACATAAAAAGCTACAATGCATTAACAATAAAAAGATGGAATAAAAAAGACAAATACATAAAAACAATGTGAAATAAAAGGGGAATAAAAGTACAGACCTGGATTTAAGTCTGGGACAGAATCCACACTAAGTTCCAAAGAATCTGACAACAGGGTCCTGTCTCTTACAGCTTTTTATGGATCTTTAAGGCAGCAGTTCTACTTTATATTGCAACTGCATCGGCATCTTACAGATGCTGACACAATAAAAATGGCTACTTTGCAGTGGCCCCGGGATGGGCCACTGACCCTAGGGCCACCACAAAGTGGCAAAGTAGCTGCTGCCCCCTCTGTCCAGTCGCTAGCTATGCCTCCAATCACACTGCCTATTGATCAGACATCATGTTTAGCATGACAAATTTCCTTAATTTCTTGAGCTACATAAGTCATGTTTGTAGAACAACATCCACTGACTTCACCATACAGTGATTTGAGAGAATCAAACGCATACTAATATATTGTATTAATATATTTTACATTATTGCTGTTCCCTGAACTTTAGAAAATATTCAGAAATAGTATTCATAGAAATACTCTACACATAAACAACTATAAATATAGAGCAAACAAGACTGCTCATCCCAGACAATAAAATAAGAAAGATCAGAACATGCATTACTCATAAAAGGATGTGGCTTCTTATCAAATCCTATTTCTCATTCCATATATTACCCAGGAGAGCTCAAGCCCATGTAAACACTTCAAAAGCCATGCACAGCCTTATGGCACTCAGTTTATGCAGACCTCATGAGTTAAAGTTTGCTGGATCCATCTGACAAAATAAAATGATTTATTATCAGGAAGCAAAACTAATGCATTCAGCTTTATAACTCTCCTGATAGTCAGAGGAGAAACTGCATTTATTACCTACATAATACCCATGTAGAACACTCTATTATTCATAAGAGTGGGCTTTTTTACCATAGTGATGGTGATAACCTATGAAAGAATGCATATTGTATATCAATTTATAACCTAGTTTTTATCCGTATCTATCTATCATGTCATAATATAAATACCAGGCGTTTACATATTCTCCCTAAAAAAAAGACCAATAGAAAGAACCAAGATATTCAAATCAATTCTTGTATTTCAGATGGGAGATGAAGTTACCTCATTCAACATTTAGACAAGGATTTGCTGAAATGTCATATTCATAGAAAAACTCTTTGTAATCATCATCATCATACATTCTAATGAAAAGCATTGACTTCACATAGAACAGTTTTCAGATATTTTAGTGGACAGAATTTGTTTCTTATTTCCATTTCAGACATTTTTACATTAAAGCAGGAAAAGAGGGACTGTCAGTCACTAAACAGATTATATGGAATACTATTGTTTGTACAGATTGGATATGCAGTATTTAACTATTTACATATTAAATAAAACTAATTTGAAAATAAACAAAAGAAAGTAACACTATCCCTTATGCTTGCCATATATCTTAGATAAACTTACATTCAACTACTCTTCCCATCCCCCTTACTAGACAGGAGAGTAAGCATGTGTCAGATACCTCTGGTGGTGACTTATCTTCACTGAGAACAAAGCGATGGGGCAAATAAAAATCCAACACCCGACACATATTATATGGTCGCCTAGTGGGTTTAACTGACATTAATATAAAGTATATGGCTACAGCCTATCAGATCTATAGTCACCCTTAAATTCTTAGTGAAGACATTGTTGGCATATTGCTTGGCTATGCATTCAATGTCTGAATTGTAGTGGACCAAATGCTGTAAACCCCTGATCACAAGAACCAAGTGAGAGTGGTTTTAGAAAATGCCAGAGCAGAGGGACTGCAACCAATTGGAAAACTGATAGCTTATCCTAGCAATATGCCATAAAAAACTTTTACTGAAACAAGCACTTCAAATTCTAGGTCACAAGGAAACCAAACACAGTGTAATAATTCTACAAATATAGAGTCTGATGACCCTGAAATGATGGAAAACAATTTCCTAAAAGTGCAAAAATAAAAAATGTAAAGTTTGGTAGAAAAAAACCCCATAAGGAATAATGAAGTCTTCGACACCCAAATTTACTTTGAAGAAGGTACCTGATAAACTTTATGAGTTTGTAGTAGTTGTAGTAGTTAAGTGTTTATGGTATGTATCTCTATCAACCCAGCAGATATAACTCAGCTTAAAGTGAAATCCACAAAATAGGAATGGTGAAATGACACACTTAGGCTATGTTCACATCTCAGTGTCTGGCTGAAATTGGCAGACTAAAAACTCCTGCACACACAACTTTTTCATCCAGCACTTTCAGTTTAACAAAACCACTCGATGGACCCTATTGTAGTCAATGGAGTCTGTCAGGCTCCATATGTGTCTGATATTTTAGTGGTCCGTCTGTCTGTTGTTCTATTTCTCCGATGGACCAGAACTACGGACAGCACAAAACTAATGTTAATCTAACGTTAAAGAACTGCCCATTCAACTATGTTATTCTACCCTATCTATACCCAGCAAAGATATTTCAATTTGCTAATTCTGAGAATTTTCCAACAATTACAGCAACAATGTATAAGCAGATCCATGCTGAGTGACACCAGCTGGGACATAAGTAATTGAAGTAAAAAAGCTGTGCTATGTTGGGCTTTTCCCACATCCATAAATTGAAATAGGCTTTTATTCAGCAATGTTGTATTATTATTCGGGGATGTTACATTAATACTGTGTACAAAACACCGACAACATGCTGCCTTGTCAGCAAATACTTTACTGCTGCAAGAAAGTCTCCCAGCACGTCTACTGTCAGGCCCTTAAATCATCCGATCTCAGTTTGCCATGCATTAAAACATTTCCTAATATTTAATTCATAAAGTTAAATATATTTGTATGTCAGTTTGGTACTTGCTGCAGTTAAATGACAAACTGTTGCATTAATCTTTGAAATGTTGGATACTGCATGCCTTCTGTGTGTGCATGTATACGTACCCAAATGTAACAACACAAAATACTCTACATTGATCAGCCATAACATTAATACCGAGTAAAGTGAATAACATTGTTTATTTTCTGACAATGGCACTTTCAGGGGTGGAATATATTAGCACCAAATGAACAGTCAATTTGTGAATTTGATGAGTTGGAAGAAGGGAAAATTGGAAAGCTCAAGGATCTAAGTGACTTTAACAAGAAACATATTGTGCAGATCAGATGACTGGGTCAAAGCATTTCTAAAAGTCAGGTGTTGAAGTTATGGAGAGATGCATTCAATAGGTTTTCATTCATAGAAGTAGGATATATCAACCGGGGTCTGTATGTGAAGTCCTCAAAGATGAGAATATGTAACAAATTCCTCTTGTCATGGACATTCATAGGCCCCAGGGACCATATTATATCACATATTAGTTTGCTTGGCACATTTACTCTATTAGTTTACAATTCAGATTTATGAAGTAGGCCACCATAGCTTCCATAGAGTCAATAAGAATAGTTGTGTATAATAGATTTCAGTCATAGTATACATTACACATTCATCTTCCATTATTTTATCATAAAGTTAAAGTTAAGTAAGGATATTGTAGTAGGCAAATGTTCATCTTCATTTACAATTAATTATAATTGGCCCATAATAATTATAAAAATAATATGTTACTAAAATATATGTAATCGAAATAAGTAACATTGCCCACTTATTATTATTATTATTATTATTATTATTATTATTATTATTATTATTATTATTATTATTAATAATTTTGTAAATGCCATTTTAATTACCTTTCCAAAGTGTGCATTTCATTTTCCTTCTGGAACCAATTTCCATGGTGTGATTACTAAATAAATCAAGCATGTTCTCTTGTGAAATGTGTAAACCTTTCCTTGACCCGTTCACACATTTCGGTTCTGCACTAATAAGTCTATTTCATAGACACACCATATATGTATTTGCGAACCACAATAATACCAATGCTTCAATCGACCTTTACCTTATTAAGATCAATCCTGGACCCTTTTTATGAGTCCTCATAGGTCTTGTTTATGATTCCTTCAGTAAATCAAGATTCCCTCTCCAATGTTATTTCTAGGTGTTCCCTAGCTGTTTTATTTCCTTACCTTATTTATTGGAATCTTTTCTATAACTCCTAATGTACTTTTCTGAGTCTCTCTAAATATATGTACTGTATTAGAAAGAAATATCCACACATGTATATTTACAGATAACCTGTATAAAAAGGAACTTGGGGTAACAGCACTTGAAATCTTTCCTTTATTGGAAGTACCTTCATCTGACTTAAGCCTTAAGTCATACTGAATAGAGTGATAATTTCTGCTGTAGCAACAATTTTCCTGCAAAGGTCTACAAAGGACCAGATTTTCATTATAGCTTACTATACAGTAGGCTAGGTTCACCATGGGTTTGAGCAATTTGATTTGTCTGAACATTTGAAACATTTCTCTGAAGATATCCCCTGAAAATATTAGCTCTAGATATCTGTAACTGTATGCAATTACAGCTGCATAAACCTGGAAAAAGGTGTATAATTCTTTTAGCTTATTGTTGTTATTGTTGACAAACATAGTTGATTTTTTTAATTCGGGTGATACAAAAGCATATCAGCATATACCAGCCAAATATATTCTACAGCAGGGGTAGGCAACCTTTTTTGTTCGGCGTGCCGATTTTAATTAAAAAGTCAAAGATGAGGTACTCAGAGTGCCGGTCAATAATTGTAAGTCTGACGACTACTAAACTAAAGTCATATACCACAAACCATATCACAGAAGTGCTGCCACCAGATGCTTTAGGACACATGCGTTTACTACTATTTCCTGGGACGCTCCTGTACTTTCCGATTAGAAGCAATGAAAGTCCATGTGCAGCCCCCCATTAGT
This sequence comes from Leptodactylus fallax, assembly GCA_947044405.1. Lineage (NCBI taxonomy): Eukaryota > Metazoa > Chordata > Amphibia > Anura > Leptodactylidae > Leptodactylus > Leptodactylus fallax. The sequence continues at coordinate 8,510,811 of CAMRHE010000036.1, forward strand.
GGTAAATGTAAGTGTTCAGGAGCACCGTATGGCGGCATCCTTATGGTGGAAACACACTATGTATCTGGATGCAGATATAGTCTTAGGCCACTGGAACTTTTACTTCAATGTAAAACTGCGTTCACATGGTGCATTTTTGAACAAAAAATAATGCCTGTGTTTTCTGTGCAGAAACACATCCTTAATGCAGAAAACACATCGTTATACAGAATAATGTCCCATAGTGGCCCCTGCACACGGTATTATGTCCCATAGCGGCCCCTGCACACAGTATATGTCCCATAGCAGTCCCTGCACATGGTATTATGTCCCATATCGGCCCCTGCACAAGGTATTATATCCTATAACAGCCTCTGCACACCATATTATGTCATATAGTGGCCTCAGCACACGGTATTAGGTCCCATAGTGGTCCCTGCCCAAGGTATTATGTCACATAGTGACCCCAGCACACGGTATTATGTCATATAGTGGCCCCAGCACATGGTATTAGGTCCCATAGTGGTCCCTGCATACGGTATTAGGTCCCTTAGAGGTCCCTGCACACGATAGTATGTAATATAGTGGTCCCTGCACACGGTATTATGTTCCATAGCGGTCCCTGCATACGGTATTAGGTCCCATAGCGGCCCCTGCACACGATATTATGTCCTATAGTGGTCCCTGCACACGGTATTAGGTCCCATAGCGGTCCCTGCACACGGTATTAGGTCCCATAGCGGTCCCTGCACATCGTATTATGTTCCATAGCTCTCTTCAGACCCCTAAGTATAATAAGTGCTACTCACCTTTTTCTGTGCTCCGCTGCCGCTCTGTTCTCTTTGGCGCTTCTGCCTGACGTCAGCGACCACTGATTGGGTCTCTGGGGTCACGTCGCATCATTATAAGTAATAACGCCGGATGTGACCCCTGAGGCCCTGTCAGCTGTCAGAAGCACCTGCAGATCGCACAACCGCCGCGTAGCGCAGGGAGCAAGGGGAGAATCATTGTTTTTTATGTTTCATCAGTTCTCCTAAGTCTCCGCTTATTATACTCGGGGGTCTGAAGAGACCCCACAGTATAATAATAGCAGTTTCTTTTCGGCCATGTTTGGTCTGATCGAAGCTGTTGGGCGAGGACTCCGCTGCCGTGCCAGGGAAATAAGCCTCGCATGCCACTCTTAGCACGCGTTCCGGGGGTTGCTGACCCCTGTTCTACAGTATACTCTTTTGGCACATAGATGGGGCCAATGATAGCCATAGTAAAGCTCCTTTGCACATTTAAATGTACACTGTTATTGGGCCAAATATTGGGACCTACTGTCCCTAGGAATAGTCATTCCCAATAATTGGTTCATGTAAATGTGCAATAAACAAGCAAACTTTAGTTCAGGTGTTTGCATCTTATATGCCATTTAAAAGATGTTACGTTCATCCCCATTGTAACTATGCTAGTTATTTGATCTGGAGTCCAATTGGTGAGGCAATAGCACAGTAATTAAACAGTAGTAGATTAGGAGTTAAATATCAGCAATAGTACCTCAGGAGAAAGAAGCAACTGTGGTCAGATGTATGCAGGAATCGGTACACAGGAGCAGAAGAGTAATGGTGAGGATCAGGGCAAACAGGAAGCAAACAGCCAGAATAATCAGGCATAGGATGGAGTAAGCTGAGGGTTTATATAGGGATTGCTATACTGTGAATGGCTACATAGCAGGTGAGATCCATAAGCTAATCACTCCAATAGAAAGGACCGGGCTCAGCAAAGCAAAGAACAAACAGGCTTCTACAATGGCATAATGGTCAAGGCTTCAGAATATGGCTGGGAAGTCAAGAGTTCAAGACCCAGTGAGCTCAATTTCTGACACTACTTACCCTTCTCCAGGAGCATCCTCTGGACGGTACTTGACTTGGCTTGCCTTTGTAGCACTGATGAAATTCTCTTATCAGTTGAGGAGCATGAATGTTGTGTACTGGTTCCCATGAGTTATCTTCAAGACCATATCCTTGCCACTTTATCAAGTACTGTAACTGATTTTGAGAAATTCTAGAATCCAAAATATTTTCTACTACATATTCCTCTTCTCCTTCAACAATAACTGGGTCAGGTGGAGGCAAGTTACGTCCCAGGAATAGATTTTCCACAAAAGGCTTGAGAAGGGAGGAATGAAAAACAGAGTGAATCCACACAGAGTCTGGAAGTTTTAAACGAAATGCTACAGGATTAATTTGAGCCACAATTTCAAATGGTCCAATAAATTTCTGACCTAGCTTGGTTGAAGGTATCTTGAGCTTCAAGTTTTTTGTAGAGAGCCATACCTTTTCTCCTATACCAAAGGAAGGGAAAGACTTGTGATGTCTATCAGCAGTTTTCTTATAGTGATCCTGAGCTTCATGCAGAGTGTTTGTCAATTTTTTTCTTGAACTTGCTTCAAAGTAGACAGTCTGTCAGTGACAGCAGGAACTGAAGAAGAAATTGGGAGATTAGGAATGAATGCAGGATGGAAATCCATATTGGCAAAAAATGGATTCCATGATGTAGATGAATGCTGAGAGTTCTTAAAAGCAAATTCCGCCGTAGGAAGAAAATTAACTCAATCATCTTGGAGATAACTTGTATAGCACTGCAAATACTGTTCACGGGTTTGGTTAGTACGCTCAGTTTGGCCATTCGACTGTGGATTATAAGCAGAAGAAAAGTTTACTTCAATTCCGAGCGTGGCACAAAAACTCTTCCAAAACTTTGAGGTAAACTGTACCCCACGGTCAGAAACTACATTGTCAGGTATACCATGTAGGCAGAAAACTTCTTGAATAACCAATTCTGAAGTCTCTTCCACAGAGGGTGCCCCCTTTGTGTGTATAAAATGAGTCATTTTAGTAAGACGGTTTACCACTACTAGAATTGTGTTCATATTTATTGAAGATTGTAGATCAAGAATAAAGTCCATAGAAACAGAACCCCAAGGACAAGATGCAATAGGCAGAGGCTGAAGTAATCCCACTGGTGAGGAACGAAGGGTCTTATTCCTAGCACAGGTTTGACAGGAAGAAACATATTTCTTGACATCCATCTGGTATTTAGGCCACCCTAATGAGCAGGACAAAAGTTCTTTGGTCTTTTTGACTCCCATGTGACCTGTGGGTCTAGAGTCGTGAACAAGGCGCAGAATTTCTAATCGAGCAGTCTCAGGAACATAAACACATTGATCAAGAGTCCAAACCCCGTCTTTGAACACCAAATCTATATCTGTGGGGGGGATGATTAAGGAAAGGATCTCCATTATAACCTTCTTTAATACTCTGAAGTATATCCTTGTAAATTGTTGTCCCCACAAAATTCTTAGCGGGTAAGAATTTTCGGGTGTGTCATCTTGCGCCATTTCGGAAAAAAAATCCAGGATAAGGCGTCTGCTTTTCCATTGCAGGATCCAGGTCTGTAGGAAATGATGAAATTAAATCTTGCAAAAAATAAAGACCATCTAGCTTGTCTATCAGAAAGTGTCTTGGCTGATGTAATAAATTCAAGATTTCGGTGATCAGTAACAACCTGCACCACATGAGATGCTCCTTCAAGAAGATGCCTCCATTCCGTGAATGCTTTCTTAATTGCTAGTAATTCTTTATTTCAAATGTCATAGTTTCTTTCAGGAGGTGACATCAGGCAGGAGAAGAAAGCACAAGGATGAAGCAATTTATCCCCAACTCTTTGGGACAATACTGCTCCTACTGCCGAATCTGAAGCATTCACTTCAATTATAAATGGGAGGTCTGGATTAGGATGAATTAAGATAGAAGCAGAAGCAAAAAGTGTCTTTAAGTGGGTAAATGCTTCGTCTGCACCTTTTAAAAGGAATTCCTTTCTGAGTTGATTGTGTTATTGGACTAATAACCTTTGAGAAATTCCTAATAAACTTGCGGTAGAAATTTGCAAAGCCAACAAATCTTTGGACCTCTTGACATTCTTGGGAGAAGGCCAGTCTAAAATAGCTTGGATCTTGCTGGGGTCCAAGCGCAATCCTTCTGTAGAAATGATGTACCCCAAAAACTGAATTTCTGTCTTTTCAAATTCACACTTTTCCAGTTTAATATATAGTTGGTTTTCTCTTAGATGGCTCAAAACCATGGTAACCTGCTTGCGATGTTCTTCAAAGTTCTCAGAGTATATTAATATGTCATCCAACTACGCCACTACAAATTGATCCAGCAGATCTCGGAATACATCATTGATAAAATGTTGAAATGTCACTGGGGCAATGCAAAGTCCAAATGGCATGACAAGGGATTCAAAATGCCCATAACGTGTTCGAAATGCTGTCTTCCACTCGTCCCCAGGTCGTATACGGACAAGATTGTATGCCCCTCATAGATCCAACTTGGTAAAGATCTTTGCTGACCATAATCTCTCGAGTAATTCTGGAATAATCGGAAGAGGGTAATGATTTTTGATGGTTATTTGGTTTAGTTCCCTGTAGTCAATACAAGGACGTAATGTGCCATCTTTCTTTGGTATGAAGAATATAGGTGGTCCTGCTGGAGAAGTGGAATGCCGTATAAATCCTTTTGCCAGATTTTCCTTGATGGACTCATCTAGGAACTTCAGTTCCATCTCTGCAAGTGGATAGATGCGTCCGTAAGGTATGGATGCACCTGGTAAAAGTTCAATAGGACAATCATAAGAGCGATGAGGAGGTAGCTGGACAGCATTCCTTTTGTCACACACATTTTTGAATTCCTCATACGGTTCAGGTAATTCTACAGAGTTAGTGATAGGTCTTTCAGTAGCTCCCACCTGGGAGGGAATTGACAGCTTCAGTTAACAATTTTGTTGACAATATTCAGAAGTAAAAGTTACATTTCCTGACTTCCAGTCTACTGAAAGATTATGGACGCTGAGCCATGGTATGCCCAAAATTACTGGAAATTTTGTTGAAGAGATTTACTGGAAAAAAAAATCTTCTCCTGATGACCGGGATCAATCAATACTTCCAGTTCGGTAGTTTCATGAGTTGCAAGACCAGAATTTTACGGTGACCCATCAACGGTCACTAATTCAACTGGTGAAGATCTTAGACTGTGCTCAATATGTTTATCAAAAGCAACCTTAATGTCCATAAAATTCCCAGTTGCATGGGAATCCAACATTGCTGTAGTGGACAACTTGTAAGATTCATAATAAAGCTGAACTGGTAAGGTGAAATGAGGTCGGTTAGAAGTCATATTATCAGGACATGGTGTGGTGGAAAACAGAGGCTGTGTCACCAGACTAAGTTAAGCACAGTGGGGACAAGACTCCTAATTCCATCTAATTTCAGTTGCAGCAACTGCCCGTTCAGGTTTATTAGGGCAGTCAAGAACATAATGTCCAGGTTGTCCACAATAAAGATATAGTTTGTCAGCAAGGCAACGTTTTTCAGTGGTCGAAATTGGTCCCCGGATAGCATCCACTTGCACAGGTTCTGGAGCCAAACTTTATTGAGAAAGAAAGACCCTCTGATAAATGGGAGAAGGTGCCCGGATCATAATAGCCCCATCTTTCTCGCTTCCTTTCCAGGAGTCTTTGGTCACTATGGATGCATAATCGTATATACTCCTCAAGATCAGCTGGAAGTTCTATTTTAACAAGTTCATCTTTAACTGATTCAGAAAGTCCTCCATAGAACCTCCATTTTAATGCAGAGGTGTTCCAGGAAACAACAGAAGCCCAGCCCCGAAACGCTGCAGCATACTCTGCAACAGAGCATCTTCCCTGGCGAAGATCACGCAAGGACCCCTCAGCAGTGGTGCAATGGTTGGGGTCATCAAATACTAGATTCATTGCTGCAAGAAAGTCCTCCAAATCATCCAAAATGGCATGATCCTCTTCTAAATAGGTGATGCCCATGCTCGTCTATTAGCAGGGCAATGATGAACACAACTTTGGACCTATCAGTAGGGAACAGAGAGGAATGTGTAGAAAGAAATCATCCGGCAATGATTAGGAAATCCTCGGTACAAATGTCTCTTTCCACCAAATTTTTCAGGTAGTGGAATCCGATAAACTTGAGGAGTGGCACTGACAGCAGCAGAATTTGCATGCAATTCATGTACTTGTCCTTCCAATTCAGTGACTAGAGTTTTCACTTAATTGACTTTGAAGGTTGTACACAAGGTTATGCAATCCTGAGATCTGGAACGCATGCTGTGACAAGGCAGACTCTGCCCCTCCGGCCTCCATGTTGGGCCTGATTATTATGTAACAATGCTAGTTATCTGATCTGGAGTCCAATTGGTGAAGCAATGGCACAGTACTTAAACAGTAGTAGATGAGGAGTTAAATAGCAGGAATAATACCTCAGGAGTAAGAAGCAACCGTGGTCAGACGTATGCAGGAGTTGGTACACAGGAGCAGAAGATCAATCGTAGTCAGACGTATGCAGGAGTCAGTACACAGGACCAGTGGATCAATCATAGTCAGACGTATGCAGGAATCGGTACACAGGAGCCAAAGAGTAATGGTGAGGATCAGGGCAAACAGGAAGCAAACACCCAGGATAATCAGGCACAGGATGGAGTAAGCTGAGGGTTTATATAGCGATAGCTATTCTGTGATTGGCCACAGAGCAGGTGAGATCCATAAGCTAATAACTCCAATAGAAAGGACTAGACTCAGCAAAGCAAAGAACAAACAGGCTTCAGATCATGGCTGGGAAGTCAAGGGTTCAAGACCCAGTGAGCTCAATTCCTGACACCCATGCAAATTGTATGGGGATTAATAATTTGCTCATCTCCATACAGTAGCAATGATCTGCTGTGTTTAAGTGAAAAGGACTAGGCAATTATAAAGAACTAACACTCCACTGTCTATTCCTGATCAAAGCCTGACAGGATAGCCCATGTAAAAGGAACTTTAGACCCCATGTTTGCATGGGTTTCCACAGTCACACAAAGACATACTGATAGGGAATGTAGATTGCGAGCCCTATATGGGACAGTGATTGACAATGTCTGTTCAGGGCTGTGGAATATGATGCGCTATATAAATAAGCAAAAATAAATAAATAAATAATTGTAAGCATTTCCTAGCATATACACCAAATATAGTGTCCAAACATTATGTGAGCCTATTCTATGGAGTATTTACTCAATAAGGGGGGATATTTATCAAGACCTCTGTACTGTATATTGTGGTGGTCTTGTTATCTTCTGTGCAGGCCTAGGATGCACTTCATTTATGATGAGGCAAATAAATGAAGTGCATCCTCCGGTAGTACATGCACCTAGACTTATATGTAATCCAGTTTGTAGCTGGCATAAATTTCAGTCATCATTTATTGAACGATAATAAATCTGGTGGGGCAAATGGTCCTGCTGATAGCATGACCACGCCATGTTCTCTTTTTAGAAAGTGGCAAGGACAATGTAAAAACTTCATTGGCACAAACTTTTTGCACAAATGGTCCCATATATCCCTTATATGTCCCATATATTTTTTAGCTGTTAATGACTGTTCTGGCCCATCTTTATGACATCTTTCCTTCCAATAATCATTACTGCTGCAATAGCTGCATGAAAACATAATTCACTGGAGTGTCACTATGATGGCAATGTTTTTCACAAAAATATTAACCTTCTACGAAAAACATAACTAAATGTAAAGCTGTAGGTGTAAATGAATGAACAGGACACTTAATTATAAGCCTTAGATTGAGCTCTGCTGGAAGCTGAGACACTTTATACCTAAGGCCCCGCTTAGAGTGCCACAGCAAAATAGCGCTGCAGGAAAAACTGCGACTGCAATGCATTGTGGTTTTTCCTGCAGTGCTTTTCACAGAAAGTCTTTCTGCTTCAATTATACCTATAGGGAAACCGCTGGGGTTTCCATATGTATAATTGATATGCTGCAATTTCCAAAACCGTTACGGTTTTGGAAATTGCAGCGTGTCAACTGCGTGTATTTTTCCACAATGTGTGGATGGAATTTGCTACAATCCACTTTGCAGAGACTATAACCGCGTTTACACCATATGGGGTCCTGGCCTATAGGTGTATTAAGGTATTTGATCTTTCATCCACCATGGCCTTTGATGATGCAGATGTAAAAAGAGCTTATTTTGAATTTATTGTAAATAAGCAATAAGGCTATTTACTTCCAGGACAAATTTTATTGGTAAGGCCCTGCATTTAATATACTTCATATGAGCTCACCTGCACAACTGCTTGAGATCCATTTCCTGTAGTGATGGTAGATTTTGTTTAATGGTAAAGTATAATTGATTTAAAACAGAATTGTAATACTTTGAACACATAATAACGTATCAACAATCTATGAAGAATCTACTATCATTCTATTACACCATCATTAGACACTGCATTGTAGACAGTATAAAGCTTTTCTTTTATGTTCTAAATAGTGATATTGTCATGAGCTATTGTAGTGCCCATATCAGCTTTGGCATGACTGTCTAGCTCAAAGTAATAGCATTCATATGAAAATATGAACTTATTTTACAGTGTGTAAGAATAATAGTATAAGCCAGCAATAATGATAAAGGTTGCCATGAATTTTCAATGATTGAAAAACTGTACATTCTAAAAACAATAGGGAAATCACAGTTTGAGGTTAGTTATGTGCTGTTTCCTTAAATTCATATCATAGAAAGATGCTACATTACAAAATGGCAAGTCTTAGAAATACAGTAATGGACACATTTAGTTATGTAGTCTATGATACATATTAATGTGAAATATTTGTAGCCAACAGGGCTGACACCATCACCCAAGTGCTGGGACCCACAATGATTGGGGAGCCCACTGAGTTCGAAATGAGCACTTACATAACTACAAATGGAAGCATTTATTGCATTGGTAACAGCCCGAGGAGCGAGCGGTAAGTATGACTTTCCAGACTCCCCACCCATTCTCTACAGGGAAATCATGTGGGGGCATAAGACAAAATCGTCAACATACTATGTGGGGGCTGTGGGGCATAAGGGAACATTATACTATGTGGGGTCATAAAGAGGCATTATACTGTGTGGGAACATTATATTGTGTGGGGGCATGAGGGGGTATTATATTGTGTGAGGCCTAAGGGGCATTATACTGTATGTGGGGATAAAAGGAGAAATTACACAGTGTGGGAGCATTGTATTATGTGGGGGCATAAGGGGGAATTATATTGTGTGAGGGCATAAGTGTGCGATATATTGTGTGAGGGTGACAAACGGGAATTATACTGTGTGTGGGGGGGTCACTAAATGGAACATTATACTATGTGGGAGCACTATAGGGGCACCATCCACACTAGCAGCACTTGGATGAGACTTCTGCAAATTTTGTCCACTGTAGTTTTAAACCCATAACTTGTAAATGATTGCTTTGGGTCTCACCTGTGGTTTTCAGCCTTTGCGATGCAAAAGCTTATGGCTGCAGAAGACCTACATCACAGCATAGATCACCCAATTTATCTTTTTTTTTTTTGCTGCGACGGCTTTTAGAGGAACACACTGCCATCACATGGGTTACACTGAAAAGGGACCCACACAGGCTCTGTCACCCAAGGGCCCGCACAAACCTTAGGATGGACCTGGTAGCCAGGTTAACTTTTTGAAATAGTAAAGTTCTTTATATATAAAGTTTGTATATATTTTGTGACAGGAAAGTTAAAAAGTCAATATACAGTATATTTAGATAAATATGGAAGACTAAACAAAGGGCATCTATTTGTCACTGTTATAGCTGCAGCACTTGAACTAATCATTCCTTGCTAAAATAGTCCACAAGACACAATTTCTGTAATACACAGCAATACGGTTCAGGCGCCTCTGACCTTAATAATTATAAAAATAGAAATAGCTTGTGAAAAGGCCCACAACAAGGTTTGCTTCAATCTCAATCATTACTCAATATGACAGGAAACTAATTATATCTGGCACATTGTCTCCCTAATTATATATGATCATTTATTCTCATTATAACAACCTGGATAAATCAGTATGCAGCAGAATGAATATATATTACTCTTTAAGGCTCACGATGTTGCTCATATGCCTTTTAGTAACATGGTCTACTGTGACTACTGTTATGCTCTTTAACCCTAAGAGCAAATGTTCTTTATGTTGTATATTATTTATGTACAAGGATTTGGACAGACTTTTCACCCTCTCAAAAAGTACTGATTCTCCTTTAAGAGATCTAGCTAGTAGAACATCATTAAACAACTTATTTGGTGATATGTGCAGCCCTATCTGAGAACAGGTTATAACAGAGGGAGAGAAGCTGAACTCTGCTATGTATAGGATTATATAGGAGTAAAAAGGACACTTAGGAGAGACAGTGAAAGTCCTGATCATGCAGCTACTGTTAGACACATCTTGTGAGACTTCAAGTAGTGAATTAAGTTCTCTGGAATATGTATATTATTTAGACCTCTTATTCTTAAAGAATTAGAGTACCTTTCAGTGTAATGTAATGTTTATAAAATATCTTTTCCTATGGTGTCAACTGATCTGAGCACCCCTGTATGTAGACATGTGACTGACACCCAAGTCTGCAGTAGTTGATACCTTTTAATGGCTAACTGAAAAGATGATGACAAATAGCAAACAGGTCTCTTCATCAGGCATGGTATAACCCAATATCAAGTGACACATTCATACACAAAAAGACATAGGAATAGAGTGGTAAAAGAGACAAGTGTTGTAAAACAGAACTACCAATATAAGGAGCAAACAGCTGGTTCCTAGATAAGGAGTGTTAAAGTTTTTATATTCTAGATCTATTGACTAATATGGTACAAAGATATATGTTTTCCTTAAACCTGAGTTTGTTCAGATATCCTGTATGTTGCACAGACTGAGTGAGTTAGGCCACATATGGATTTGAGTGGTGGCTCTGGTTTTGTGAATATTCCAAGTCATGTTTTTTAAGCATATTTAAAAGGCCTGGCCCTTACACACAGTGTAGACAGATGCTCTGTAAATTATTAACATTATACAGTACAATTGATGATATATAGGTGAATATTGGGTTATCTGCTTCTTGATCTCCTAGTGTTTCTGATATAAAGTATTCACGTATCTTTCCTAAAATAATTTGTAATTGTTCTCTTTGCAATGTTTCATTTTCTACTCTGCTTGCTACCACTAATTGTATTTCTGGATAGAGATTGCTGCAGTAACCTTTCTTTTGTCATTACTCACAGCAGGGGCTGCTTATTAGGATACAATATAGTTATTCTCTGCAAAGAATACATTGTGTGTGATACAGTCAGGTTTCACTATTGTAATAAAATATGTTATATTTGTCTGACCTAAGACTGCACTGTTTCAGAGATTCATAGTTACAGTAATTAAGAAACATACACAATTATGTATTCAGCACCTAGGGAAGGATACAGCAAGGGAAAGACTAAAGAAAAGGCCCTGTGATGACCGCTGAAGGCCAGATTTGTACAAACTAGTCTATTGTGCCACCTAGTGGATTAAACATACTTCTATGCTATGAGATCTTTGTTCTGGGGATTAGACATTTATTCAGCCTGTGGAGGAGGCTTCCATTTTTATCATCTCCTGTTTCTCCAAGGTCTTTTTTTTTCTTGAAAAGAATCCTCATAGAACCATAATATAATATTTTCTAATTTGAAGATATTTCTCAATGAGTGTATATGTCTAAACTATGCTTTCACTACAAAACTATTAGTTGAATGGAACATTTTCTTCACGGACATTAGATATGGTGTCTTTAAATGTTTTATTATGCATATGATGGTTTTGCTACATAAAGAAAATATACTATATGTACACAAGTAATGAAAGCAACAACTAGACATTACACCTACGGAAGCTTCTAAATCCATGAGTATTAATATAGAAAATGCAAAATGTCTGGGCATGCTGAAGCATAAAGATTTCCCTTCACTGGAACTAATAATGTTTTCCTTTTACTGGATAATGCAAAATAACTTCATATTATTATCCCCCTTGCACCAAACTGTACAGCTGCCACAATGCAGTACGGCAGGTGATGTTCTCCTGGTATTTGCCAAACCTAGACTCATCCATTAGACTGCTGGATAGAGAAGCGTGACCCATCACTTCACAGCACTTGTATCCACTGCTGGAGATTTCAGTGGTGGCATGATTTACATGACTCTGTCTGATACTTGGCATTCTGGTTGGTGATACAAGGCCTCAGTGCAGCCATGCCATGAAATGCCTGGTGCACAGCTTTTGTGTTGATATTAAAGGGGTTGCCCAGGATAAAATGCAATTTCTACACTAATCTAAACAACCTCCCCACGCCTACTTTCTAAATTACTTACTTTAGCAAAAATGTATATTTTTGGGCTGGTGGTGGACTGAGTTAGTTAGTTAGTTGGGAAGGGCTAGTAGTGGGCTTGATAGCTAGGGAGACAGGGAGGGGGAGTGAGGGAGTGAGAGAGGAGGGGGAAGGAGTGAGAGGGAGGTAGTGTGAATCAGCTCATTCAATGCATCATGGTAGTTGTAGGGTAAGACAGCAGGAAGCTACACCATGTAAACAAATGCAGAGGATGCCAGGAACTCCCAGAGAAATCCAGAAATCACTCAAAATACTGCTAAAAGTATTTGGATGCACTTATTAACCCATTAATAGCACTAACAGACCTTTTAAAAAAAAAAAAATTGCCTGGAAAACCCCTTTAATGCCAAAGGAGGTTTATACAGTGGGGGAAAAAGTATTTAGTCAGCCACCAATTGTGCAAGTTCTCCCACTTAAAAAGATGAGAGTGGCCTGTAATTGACATCATAGGTCGACCTCAACTATGAGAGACAAAATGAGAAAACATATCTAGAAAATCACATTGTCTGATTTTTTAAGAATTTATTTGCAAATTATGGTGGAAAATAAGTATTTGGTCACCTACAAACAAGCAAGATTTCTGGCTCTCACAAACCTGTAACTTCTTTAAGAGGGTCCTCTGTCCTCCACTCATTACCTGTAGTAATGGCACCTGTTTGAAATTGTTATCAGTATAAAAGACACCTGTCCACAACCTCAAACAGTCACACTCCAAACTTCACTATGGTGAAGACCAAAGAGCTGTGGAAGGACACCAGAAACAAAATTGTAGACCTGCACCAGGCTGGGAAGACTCAATCTGCAATAGGCTAGCAGCTTGGTGTGAAGAAATCAATTGTGGGAGCAATAATTAGAAAATGGAAGAAATACAAGCCCACTGATAATCTCCCTCGATCAGAGGCTCCACGCAAGATCTCACCCCGTGGGGTCAAAATGATCACAAGAATGGTGAGCAAAAATCCCAGAACCACACGGGGGGACCTTTTGAATGACCTGCAGAAATCTGGGACTAACGTAACAAAGGCTACCATCAGTAACACACTACGCCGCCAGGGACTCAGATCCTGCAGTGCCAGACGTGTCCCCCTGCTTAAGCCAGTACATATTCGGGCCCGTCTGAAGTTTGCTAGAGAGCATTTGGATGTTCCAGAAGAGTATTGGGAGAATGTCATATGGTCAGATGAAACCAAAGTAGAACTGTTTGGTAGAAACACAACTCGTCGTGTTTGGAGGAGAGTGAATGCTGAGTTGCATCCAAAGAACACCATACCTACTGTGAAGCATGGGGGTGGCAACATCATGCTTTGGGGCTGTTTCTCTGCAAAGGGACCAGGACGACTGATCCGTGTACATGAAAGAATGAATGGGGCCATGTATCCTGAAATTTTGAGTGCAAACCTCCTTCCATCAGCAAGGGCATTGAAGATGACATGTGGCTGGGTCTTTAAGCATGACAATGATCCCAAGCACACCGCCAGGGCAACGAAAGAGTGGCTTCGTAAGAAGCATTTCAAGGTCCTGGAGTGGCCTAGCCAGTCTCTAGATCTCAACCCCATAGAAAACCTTTGGAGGGAGTTGAAAGTCCGTGTTGCCCAGTGACAGCCCCAAAACATCACTGCTCTAGAGGAGATCTGCATGGAGGAATGGGCCAACATACCAGCAACAGTGTGTGCCAACCTTGTGAAGACTTACAGAAAACGTTTGACCTCTGTCATTGCCAACAAAGCATATATAACAAAGTATTGAGATTAACTTTTGTTATTGACCAAATACTTATTTTCCACCATAATTTGCAAATAAATTCTTTAAAAATCAGACAATGTGATTTTCTGGATTTGTTTTCTCATTTTGACCCCACGAGGTGAGATCTTGCGTGGAGCCTCTGATCGAGGGAGATTATCAGTGGTCTTGTATGTCTTCCATTTTCTAATTATTGCTCCCACAGTTGATTTCTTCACACCAAGCTGCTAGCCTATTGCAGATTGAGTCTTCCCAGCCTGGTGCAGGTCTACAATTTTGTTTCTGGTGTCCTTCCACAGCTCTTTGGTCTTCACTATAGTGGAGTTTGGAGTGTGACTGTTTGAGGTTGTGGACAGGTGTCTTTTATACTGATAACAATGTCAAACAGGAGCCATTACTACAGGTAGTGAGTGGAGGACAGAGGAGCCTCTTAAAGAAGAAGTTACAGGTCTGTGAGAGCCAGAAATCTTGCTTGTTTGTAGGTGACCAAATACTTATTTTCCACCATAATTTGCAAATAAATTCTTAAAAAATCAGACAATGTGATTTTCTAGATATGTTTTCTCATTTTGTCTCTCATAGTTGAGGTCTACCTATGATGTCAATTACAGGTCTCTCACATCTTTTTAAGTGGAAGAACTTGCACAATTGGTTCTGACTAAATACTTTTTTTACCCACTGTAACTGCAGTTATTGAGTCTGCAGAACACTGGTGACTTTCATGTATTGTACACCTCAGCACATGGTGGCCGCGCTATGTAACTTTATGTGGTCTGCCACTTTCTGTGTTGTAGTTCCTAAGTGCTTCTACTCTTTACTCATAGTTGATTGTGGGAAGAAATTTTACAGACTAGTTGAAATGGTAGCATACTATCACAGCACCATGCTGGAATACAGTGAGTTCTTTAGACAAGCCATTCTTTCACAAATGTTTGTAGAGAAAACGTAGACGTCAAGGTGATGAATTGTATACATCTGTAGCAATGTGACTGAATGAAACACCTGAATTTAATAGTTAAAGGGGTTATGCCAGAAGGTAAATATGGATGCCAGGTTGAATGTAGGCATTACTAGCGGTAGACAGCACTCCCATTCACATTAAAGGAGGTAGATAGAAAATAAATACTTTTTGTGCCATAACCCCTTTAAGATGTGTGTCGCAATACTTTCTCTACATAGTGTAATACAAGCATTATGAGATCTCAAACTTGTTTTCCAACAACCATTCAATCAAAATCAGTTAACTTTGTTTTTATGTAGATTTTCTGCTTCATATTGAGATGTTTGCAGTAGAAATTCTGAAAATAACATAATTATATAATTGCTATCCGGAAGGTACATATGCATCTTATTTTATATAGAAGCATACAAAGTTTTGTTTTTCTGTCGGATTTTGCATGAATCTTACAGAAAATAAATTGTGTCATATGCCATATTACAAATAAATTGTGTCATTGACTTCAAAGGGCACTGAGTTGCAGTGATGGCACCTGACCACTATACAGGGCATGGAACCATATGCTTCTGGCTCCAAACACTGTATAGTACAGAGACTGGACATCCCCTGCCAGTGGCGTAAGTAAAGTCTTGTGGGCCCCGGTACAAACTTTTGTCAGGGGCCCCCTACCCCCTCCCTAGAGCGAACTCTTGATAGTGTCGGTTACGAGTGCTGCAGTGATATCTCAGATACTTGAGAGGGATACAGCTTTAGTACTCACACCTGCAGTTATCAAGAATACGGTGAGTGAGCAGTGCACTGCATGTAAACAATAGTGGTACATTATTACGTGCTCCACATTGGCCCACACACAGTGTTACGTGCTCCGCAGTGGCCCCCACACAGTGTTACCTGCTCCGCAGTGGCCCCCACACATTCTCACAGTGGTCCCCAGACAGTATTATATGCTCACAGTGGCCCCCACCAGTATTGTATGCTCACAGTGGCCCCCACACAGTATTATATGCTCATAGTGGCCACCACAGTATTATTTGCTCACAGTGGCCCACACACAGTATTATGTGCTCCTAAGAGCCCCCCTTCTAGAACTGGTGCTATTATTATACTCTGGGGTCTCCTCAGACCCCAGAATATAATAAGTAGAGGCCCAGGAGAAGTGATTAAAAATAACAAACACTTATACTCACCTTCCCTCACCTCTCCGGGGAAACCTCACTCCGTCCTGCTGTCTGCAGCATCCTCTTCTGACTGGTGACTGAGGTCTCGCATTCCAGTGGTCACTTGGGGCGCGATGATGTCATTACACCGGTGCGCCCCATGTGACCACTGGAGTGACCTCAGTTACCGGCAGGAAAGCCCAGGATCAGATGCTCAGCCCAGGACAGGTGAGTATAAGTATTTTTTTTTATTTTTATACACCTCCCCTGGGATGGCAGCTAATGGAAAGGGGCCCCTTTCCATTAACAATATGTATATCAGTCGTGGAACAAGGCTTTCCCTGTCCATTATCATGGTGGTCCGTGGCCCTGGCCATTTCCAGTGGGCCGAGGGCCCGTACCACTCTGGGCCTGGTCACGGTCACACCTCCTGTGACCACGATCGTTATGCCACTGTCCCCTGCAAAAAACAGAAACATAAATTGTGATAGACTTCAAGTACTGACTAGTCAAGAATGGGTTGTCATCAGTCAGGATTTGTCCCAGGTAAATTGCAGAAATCTTGAAAAATAAGGGTAACCGCTGTAAATATTAAGTCTTGATGTATTTGTCAATAAAAGCTTAAAAACTTATGAAATGCATAGAATTGTACTCAAGTATACCATAGCAACATCAGACTAAGAGATCTAAAAACACTAAAGCAGCAAACTTTGTGAAAACCATAGGGAAAGAAGCAGAAGGCCCATATGATCAAGAGGATAGAACAACAGAGTGCAGGATAAAAAATGGATGTCTTTTAAGTTCTATGCAGGTGGTGCCCTAGGTATTTCAAACATTTTTAGCACCACTGTTTGCATGCAGTTTTAGTAGTGCTTTATATTTAGTGTCATCTTGAATATACATTTTCCTTGCAGAAAAGTCCTATAAAAAGTTTTATAAAACCATCAAAAGCTGACATAATGGCAAGCAGTTGCTAAAAATAAATTGTTTCTCGAATGCATGCACCTCTATTGCAATGTGTTAGTAAAGGTTTGTACATGAGGCATACATAAGACACAAATGGCTTGATATATTTAACTCTTACTTTTCAACTTATTATTATTTATTTTGCTTACTTATATTGTTGGAGATCTGCAACAGCCAGCTTTGTCCAACTGAGGATATGACAGCAGATATCCTTACCAAGCCCCTGACCGCTGAAAGACACTCGAGGCTTACAAAGAAGATGGGTCTAACAGACTAAGCCTTAGCTGTTGAGAAGGGGTGTTGGAGATATGCAACAGCCAGCTTTGTCTCTATATTTGCTGGATTGACTGCAGTACACATTTATGATACTAGATGTAGCTGTTACTAAATGTTTATCTGTAGACACTCTGTACTCTGTTGTTTTGATGCTGTTGGTATACTTCCTGTTTTAGTGTGTGTGCTGTACTAAACCTGTTATTCACCATGTGAGGTGGACTTTTCACTTACTGCATTCATGTTCCACTAAAGTCTGTTCCTGTTATACAAATGTTTATCTGGTTTTGACTCTGCCACATCCAGCAATCACAACCTAAGACTCCAGCGCTGCAAGGCCTCTCCTGGGCTTCCAATGCTTCACAGCATTCTTTCCAGGGATCTTAGGTCACGTGCCCCTGAGGTCACTGCCACAGCCCAATCACAGGCCTCAACGGAGACCTCTTGGGTGCTTTGCCTCAGTCCCAGGGAGAAGAGGACTGCAGAGGATGCCGGAGCAAGGATTCCCAGGAGAGGTGAGGCAAGGTGAGCATAACTGTCTGTTATTTTTACTCACCTCCCCTGGGCTTCCACTTATTATACTCTGGGGTCTGACGAGACCCCAAAGAATAATAATAACATCGAAACGAACCGGATGTCAAAACGAATTTATTGGGGCTCGTATGAAGCGGCTCGAGGGGGGCTCTTGGAAGCACTTTATACTGTGAGAGAGCCACTGTGGAGCAGTTTATACTGTGTGGTGGCCACTATGGAGCAAATTGTTCTGTGGACTTAAACCCCCACTGATCTCTTAGGTATCTTAGATTGTTAGGACCCCACAGATCAGCTGTTTCCCAGAACATGCAGCTCTCAGCATTGTTTACATGTCCGAGCTGTGCTGCGCACTCACTCTTGATAACTGCAGTTATGGGTACAATAGTTGTATCCATCTCAAATATCTGAGATACCTTTGCATTACGTTTAACCGTTGCTATCAAGAATACACTGTAGGGAGGGGGTAGGGGCCCCCCGGTCAAAGTTTGCTCGAGGCCCACAAGACTTTAGTTATGCCCCTGCATCAGTGCTAACCATGCTGCCCACATTAAATGTTTGGGTCCAAAGATAAGTGTTCATTAGTTTTATCATTTATATTTTTAGAGTGGATTATATTTTTAGTTTTCTGATATAGATCCTCAAACCCTAGGTTTTCCTTTAGACAGAGTTAAAGGGGTTTTCCCATCTCCCTCTCTTAACAACTTTCTTAGTAGTAATCTAATATAAATTCAGATGTGCACAGTAAACATATATTGCATTACGCAGGGTTGGAAAACACATGCTCCATGCTGACAATGGACTTGCAGTAAACTCATTGTTATATTTACATAGAGAGATAGCAGACACTGTCTGTGTCCTGATTGCCTGGACTGAGGAGTAGTAAATAATAGCTCCAGGAAGCAGTGAGTGAGTCATGTCATCTAACCTAAAATCAGATAACAGGCCAGGTGCCTTGACAACAATGTGTAAACAATTGGCAAAATTAGTTCACATAGCAGGTAAACTAAGCAGTATTGCTAAAGAAATGTACTTATGAAAACAGTTGACTTTACATAAGCTAGCCGTATAGATAGGATCCTTGACTGACTATAGCCACAGCATTTGAAAGCTTAAGAGCTTAATGTCTCCTATTTACGTTTAAGGAGATCTGTATTAATCTATCTTCAGCAAGATCTCCCATATGGGTGACTGTAGGTAAAACTAAGTTCAGACCCCTACAAGAATAGTGTATATTATATAATATATGATCAGAAATGTTTGACCCAAAGCACAACTCTGTTTAAAGATTCAGGCATATTTTCATTAAAAACTTTGAATACTAGGTGTTTGAGTTTCCATTCATCAGTATTTTGCATCCAAGTAACCTCCCTCAAATAGCATGAGCCAGACTAACGCTAGGTTCACACTAGTGTTCAGGTTTCCGTTTTTGGCTCTGCTTGGGGACCCAAAAAATGGAAACCAAATCCGGTTAAAAAGCAGTTACCTGCAGAAACCTGAGGACCTCATAGACTATAATGAGGTCTGCCAGTTTATGCCCAATTTCCACCCAAAATCGGCGGGAATTTTCTCACCGCATATTTTAAACAAAATGGGGGACGGAATCCCCTATTTTTGCAGATGACACCAAACTATGTAGTATAGTACAGTCTATAGAGGATGTACGTAGGTTACAAGCAGACTTGGACTGACTGAGGATCAATGTGGATAAATGTAAAGTTATGCATCTGGGTAAAAATAATCCATATGCAAAATATATCCTAGGCGGAGTAAAGCTGGGAGAGTCACCGGTGGAGAAGGACCCAGGTGTACTTGTAGATCATAGGTTAAATTACAGCATGCAATGTCAGTCATCTGCTTCTAAGACCAGCAGGATACAGTCTTGTATTAAAAGGAGTATTGGACTCATGGGACAAGGATGAAATATTACCACTTTATAAATCATTGGTGCGACCCCATCTGGATTATACAGTTCAGTTCTGGGCACCAGATCATAGAAAGGATGCCCTAAAGTTGGAAAAGGTTCAACAGAGGGCCACAAAACTTATAAAGGAACGGAGAACCTCAGTTATGAGTAGAGACTAAAGGAGTTAAACCTGTTTAGTCTGGAGAAGAGGTATTTAAGGGGGCATATTATAAACCTGTAAAAATATATAAATTGTCCTTACAAGAAATATGGGGAAAATCTGTTCCATGTAAAATCCCCTAAAAAAACAAGGGGGCACGCTCTCCGTCTGGAGAAAAGAAGATTAAATCTCAAGAGCCGACAAGGCTTCTTCACTGTAAGGTCTGTGGAATAGCCTACCTCAGGAGCAGCAACAGCAGAGAGCAACAAAAAGGATTAGATGCCTTTTTAGAGCAAAATTGCATTGATGGTCATGGAAATGTATAGACTGTCATGACGTTTCACATACCCTGGTTGAACTTGATGGAGATGTATATGTTTTCAACCATACTAACTATGTAACTATGTAACTTAAAGTATAGTCACACAACAGACTTCCTCAGCTGTGTACTATCTGTGATCCATGAAAAAACATAGATCATCTACCTTCTATATAGCTCCACTCTGCAGCCATCTGTCAATCCAAAAACTCCTATTTCTGACCCTAAACATTTCCAAACACCTGTTTCTCAATGTGGCATAAAACTCCATTTAATATACCACAGTGTCATGTGTATCATGTGTCCGCATTGACAGAGGAACACATGCCATCAGGGATGCTGAGATTAAATAGGAGAGCTCTCACAAGACTGGGTAAGAAGCCTCGGCCAATTAATACCTGCCATCTCATTGCTTATGCATGCCAATCAGCATGTGTCCTCCAATGGGTGCAGCATGCACACCTCATGAGGCCCAGACCATCCGGTTCTGTGGATCATCAAGGAAACTCCCATTACAATACAGCTATTCAACTGTCCACCATCTGTAACTGCAAGTCTTTTATAGAGAGGTCATGTGGCATAAAACAGGGCAGTCACAACAACCATAGTCGTGACCATCCTCAGTTACAGCTGGATGCTAAACTCAAAAACCAACCTGATATATTTTGCTATAGAGCATGAGTTATAAAACCATAAATTATTATTTATTATTTAAACATAAATGAATACATGAATAAAGTAGATGAGTGAATAATGTATATTTATAGATAACTGCCAGAGTAAAACAATAATAAATTGATGGGTTGTAGTTGACAAACCATTCTCCATGGTCTATGTCCAAATGGTGGTGAATGCTTTTGTTCATTCACCAATACAAGCATGACCTTCAGAGCTGCAATATAAACTCAACTCAACTGAACAGGGACCATTAGAATATATCTAATTGCATAGGAGACCATACATATGTACCGTATATTCATACCCACAGCAGCACACCAAAAGTTGCTCCAGATATACAAGTATTCTGAAATAGAGGGGATAAAGGACCTATATGAGGCCAGGGCCCTACGTAATGATAACGCTGCAATTTTGCCGCAGCAGAAACGCCAAGGCAAAAACCAAAGTATTTTACAGTACCTGCAAAGTGGATGGGATTCTGGCTAAACCCTTCCACACATTGCAGAAAAATATCCACAGTAGACATGCTGAGATTTCAAAAATTGTTGCATTTATGTAAATCGCAGCATGTCAATTATACCTACGGAAGCACTGATGTTTTCCATATAGGTATAGTTGAAGCAGAAAGCACGCAGAGGAAAATTCTGCAGACTTTCTGTGGAAAACACCATGATGCGTTTCCGCCACAGTCTTTCCCTCAGAACTTTTGGGCTGTGGCTCACTACGTGGAGCCTTAGCCTTAAACTCATATAGTTAGGTTGATCATTTAGGCCCTTAAGGTCCAGAAAGTCCACTCTATATATGTATTGTGCCTCTTTGTGTAGGATACAGTTATCACAGTATTTTTTTAACTTTTATGTGTATTCTAGGGAAAGGCAAATTATTATTATTTTTTTTTTACTTTTTTTTTATGTTGTATTTACTAGACCCCTAGGGATCTTGAGACCCTCAGTGGGTCTGATCACTAAAGCAATGCATTTCAAAATACTGGCACTTCTATTACGGACAAGCCACACAAGTCTGGGAGCCTTCAATATTTAAAATACCCTACATCTGCTGTAGTAGCAGGACTGATATCGGGAAGGGGTTAAAAAGAGTGAAATATGTCACTATTATATAATATATTTTTATTTTCTGGTTGTAGAGAAATTAGATGAGGAGACTACTGCAAAAAAACCTACAGAATTTGCAACTGTCAGTCTATTATTCGGCTTAGTGGTCAGAATGATAATTGCAGTATAGTATAGTGGAACATTTTTAAAAAAAAAAATTATATGAAAAAAATATGCTTCTCATAAAAACTAAAAAATAGTTCATTTTCTGGTAACACATTTCCTTGAACTGACCCATGACACGGTCGTCTGCAAGGGGCCTTAGGCAGATATAGGTATAATGTCATGGCTGATTGGTGTATAGAAAGCATGTGCTCCATATTCCAATAGCTGTTACATACTGGACACATTTGCTGTTTTTTATACCTGATGTCGTAGAACATACATAGATACAGAGAGGGTATCTACAACTCACAACTCTTCTTCTTATTTTCTAAAGGCACACTAAATAATGATTCCACTTTGATTAGCTTGTGCACATCCCACTGTATATCATACAATTCTACACTGATAAAAGCAATGATAAATGTTTATCATTATAAGTTTACTTGGTTTGGTAAATAGATGTACTACCACATCATAAATAAATCTTTCTGCCCTATAGGATTTGTTCTAATGTCCATTTATATGATAAAGTTTTAAATTTCAATAAAATATGATGGCGCTCGAGGCATGCTGTGAGCCAAGAAGAAATAAGGGAGCATTTTTCATATTTAACTCCAGCACATTCCAGACTGCCCCTCTGAGAGAAATGAACATTTGTTTTCATGTAAAAACTGTAAAGAAAGCTGAAGATTACCTATGTGTACAATTTCCGACAATGCTATGCCTTCCAGCTGCAGGCTTGGATTGTCAGCCTTGATTTGTGTTCATTAATCACAACAGCAACTACAAGTGAGTATAGTTATGTCTTCCAAGAGGTAGTCTACAATTGCGATTAATCACCACTGATTGGCGTTTTAACTCCTTCATGCTTGGGCACAGCAGGCATAGGATTTGCTGAATCTATGCTATATAGGCATAAAAAGGTTAAGCTCATTGTGACTATAAACACAGATGTTGGCTAAGAGCACATGAAAACTAGAAGTGCTTTCATAATTGGCAGAAGTACATACACAAAAACAGGTCAAAAATTATAACAGTTTTGGGAGATGGAAAACCAATTATGCAAATGCAGACATTTACAATGTCAAGCACTTTCCGCCAGTGCTGCACCCATGAGCCAATTTGTTGAATATTGTTAAAGAATCACCATGGATATTTAACTTGTTCTTGTTACCTTAAAGAAAAGCTTAAGCTGTTCAGTTTCACATCTTACATTGTAAGATATGGGGATGCTAATCTTATTTAATGCACCCTTCTAAGAGGCTTTGTACACTAATTATCGCTACCTTGTTTACAAAGAATCTAACATCATTAAAAATACATATCAAACGTGACAAATTATTTTTTTAATGCGCTTAAAATCCACATTGTACCAGCGAGAGGACTTGATACTTTTACAGCAGATCTATTTTACCCAAGACATGGTGCAATGCTTTTTTTGTTTTCAAAATGTTTTAATCAGTTGCCGATTTTTGAATTACAGATGTCAAAAGATTCTCATTACATAATTCCGCTCTCTATGCTAGGGTTACTCCTGTCCTGTCCCCTTGAGTTACTCCTGTCCCCTGAGAAGCTGCTTTATACATCAAGAATATAATAACTATGTATAATGAAAATGATCCTCAAACACAAAAAAAAATCTCACATTAGAAAGGTATAAATCTTATTCACACAGACAACATCCAGAGGCCACCACCCATTCCTAGTTAGCTGATGCAATTTCTGTTGACCACAACTAACCCAGTAGTTTTATTATTTTCATTATATATTTTTTTAAATATACAGTACTGTGCAAACATTTTGGGAAGGTGTGAAAAAATGCTGCAAAGTAAGAATGCTTTCAAAAATAGAAGTGTTAATAGTTAATCATTGTCATAATGCAAAATGAATGAACATACGATAAGTCTAAATCAAATCAATATTTGGTGTTTCCAACCTTTACCTACAAAAGAACATCAGTTCTAAACTTCTTGGAGAACTAACCACAGATCTTCTGTAGATGTAGGCTTGCTCAAATCCTTCTATCACTTTATGTAATTCCAGACAGACTGGATGACATTTTCCTGTATGTTTGAGGTCATTGTCCTGCTGCAGAATAAATTTAGAGCCAATTAGAAGCTTCCCTGTTGGTATTGCATGATGGCTGAGTATCTACTTGTATTTCTTAGCATTGGGAACACCATTACTGTAGTCTTCATAAAATTGCCAACTCCATTTGCTGAAATACAGCCCAAACTTGAAAGGAACTGCCACCTTGCTTCACTGTTGTCTACAGACACTCAGCTGTTTCTGTTTCAGCTAATGATTATGTTTCGATCTCCATATAAAAATGATAATCATTATGACCTGTTTGGTATATTTGGATAATCCTTCATCTGACTTCATCCTTCATCAATCCTACAAAATCTCTGACTTTGTGGTGCAAGTCTACCTAGAACTGATGCTGTTTTGAAGGCAAAGGGTAGTCACACCAAATATTAATTTTATTTCGTTTTTTTTTTTCTTTCACTTTGCATTTGGAAATTGACAAAAATAAACTGTAAACATTTTGAAAGCACTCTTAATATGCAGCATTTTTGTGCACCTGCCTAAAACTTTTGAATGGTGCTGTATATAATTTCAAAATTTAAAGTGGTTCTCCATGACAGCTGATCATAGAGAGGGAGTGTTGGACCCCCTCTGTTCTAATATTGATGACCTACCCTAAGGATCAGTATCTGGTCGCGAAGAATAACACCAACAACAGATGTTAACAGATAACATGTATGATGGCGCCGCTGGAGTGGCTGCCAGCTACAGCAGCTCTGAGACTCTCTATCTTATTTTTCTTTCTATGTCTCGTTTTGTACCTCTCTACTTAAGGACTTTGCACTATGAAGAAACACACACAAAGACTTGGACCCTTGTGATACTTTTTTTTGTTTTTTATCTGTCTTTTTGTTCTGCTTGAAAATGGGATCTTTTGTGTATGCAGACAATTCCTTTGTCTATACAAGAGAGGAAATTCTGCAGCTCAGAGACACAGCAGGACGGCATACCATCTGGTCACACATCCCCCGCGAGCTTTGGAGAAAGAAAAAGCGGGTGAGGGGATGCAGAGCTGGTACTCTTCAGAGGATTAAAAAGAGGCGTTACCGACCAGCTGTTCCCTCCATCATCATGGGCAATGTGAGATCTCTTGCAAACAAGATGGATGAACTAACAGCGCTCACCAGGCATCATCAGGAGTTTCGGGCGTGCAGCATGATGCTACTTACAGAGACTTGGCTCACTGAAGTTACTCCTGACCCTCTGGTCTCCTTGGATGGTTTTAAACTCCTTCGGGCAGACAGGACAAGGGAGAGCGGTAAGAGGAAAGGAGGAGGGCTGGCAATGTTTGTGAATAATAGATGGTGTAATCCTAGGCACATTGTGATTAAGGAGCAAACTTGCTGTAAGGACATTGAACTATTAGCTGTGAGCATGAGACCTTTCTACCTACCAAGGGAACTATCGCATGTCATCGTGATAGCTGCATATGTCCCCCCCTCTGCGAAAGCTGATGCTGCCTGCGAGGTCCTACAAGCCACGCTGAGCCAGTTACAGTTAAAACATCCCCAGGCCCTCTTTCTTCTGTCGGGTGATTTCAACCATGCCTCTCCATCATCCACACTGCCCAGTTTCACACAGTATGTAACCTGCCACACAAGAGACAACAAAACACTGGACTTGTTCTTTGCCAACGTGAGGGAGGCATATAGCTCATCAGCCCTACCGCCCCTGGGGAGATCGGATCACAACCTAGTACATCTCCGACCTTTGTACAAGCCACTTGTACGTAGAGAACCAGCTGTCACCCGCAGAGTGAGGATATGGTCCGAGGAGAGTGATGAGGCTCTGAGGGATTGTTTTGACACAACCGCATGGGAAGTTCTGCAGGATTCTTATGGAGAAGATATAGATGGACTCTCACACTGCATAACAGACTACATTAATTTTTGTGTGGACAACACAGTACCCACAAAAGTGGTGAGGTGCTTCTCCAATAACAAACCATGGATTAACTCTGATATAAAAACACTACTTAAGGAGAAAAGGATGGCGTTCAGGACAAGAGATAAGGAGGGGTTGAGGGAAGCACAAAAGGAGCTGAGGCATCAAATCAGGCAGGGAAAAGCCAGTTATAAAGAAAAAATGGAAAAGCAAATGGAAAGAAAAGACATAAGGGGGGTCTGGGAGGGGCTTAAGTCAATTTCGGGTCATAAACAGTCTATCTGCCAGATTGAGGCAGATGTTAATTGGCTTAATGAACTAAACCTATTCTTCAACAGATTTGATCACACACCAGCTCCTCCCACCCCAGTATGTCCTTCAGCTTCCCCCACCACAATGACTTCTCCCCATGCGGCCACTTCCCAACAGACCAGTAAATCCAGAAATCCGTCTTTATCTGGCCACAGTCTGACCTTCACACGGGCCCAGGTGAGGAAGGAGATGAAAAAGATCAATGCGAGGAAAGCCGCAGGGCCAGATAACATCAGTGCAAGGCTAATTAAGACTTGCGGGGACCAGCTGTGTGGTATAATTACATATATGTATAATATGAGCCTGAGGCAGGAAATAGTCCCTGAATTATGGAAATCTTCTTGTGTGGTACCAGTTCCAAAGAAACCCCACCCTATGGACCTCAACGACTACAGACCTGTAGCACTGACATCCCACCTGATGAAGATCTTGGAGAGATTGGTTCTCACACATCTCCGCCCTCTAGTGAGCCCCGCTATGGACCCCCTCCAGTTTGCTTATCGGCCAGGCATTGGGGTAGATGATGCCATCATCCATCTTCTGCACAGGGCTCTGTCTCACCTGGAAAAACCAGGGAACACAGTAAGAATAATGTTCTTTGACTTCTCCAGTGCTTTTAACACCATACAGCCCAGGTTATTGAGGGACAAGCTGGGCCTTGCTGGAGTGGACCACCACCTCTCCAACTGGATCCTAGACTACCTCACAAATCGACCTCAATACGTGAGAGCCCAAGACTGTGTGTCAGGTACTGTGATCTGTAATACGGGGGAACCTCAGGGTACGGTTCTCGCCCCTTTCCTCTTCACACTGTACACTGTAGATTTTAGGTGCAACTCATCCAGCTGCTACCTACAGAAGTATTCTGACGACTCTGCAATAGTGGGTCTCATCACAGATGATGATGATAGGGAGTACAGAGAACTGAACCGGGATTTTGTGGACTGGTGCCACCAGAACCACCTGAAGATTAACGCGGGGAAGACCAAGGAGATGGTGGTGGACTTCCGTAAATGCAGATGCCCTCCAAAACCAGTGGACATCCTGGGGATGGGCATCGAGATTGTGAACACCTATAAGTACCTGGGTTTGCTCCTTAATAATAAGCTGGACTGGGCAGATCATATGGAGGCCCTGTACAGGAAGGGCCACAGCAGGCTCTACCTGCTTAGGAAACTGAGAGCCTTTGGAATCCGGGGGGCACTTCTTAGAACTTTCTTCAACTCGGTAGTGGCATCAGCCATCTTCTTTGGAGTGGCCTGCTGGGGGAGCAGTATATCAACCAGGGACAGAAATAAACTTGACAAGCTGATTAGAAGGGCCGGCTCTGTCCTGGGGAGCCCCCTGGACCCAGTGCAGGTGGTGGGTGACAGAAGGATACTGTCCGTGGTGAGCTCCATGCAGAAGAAGAAGTCCCATCCCATGCATGAGACTGTGATTGCGCTGGGCAGTACTGTCAGTGACCGACTGCTCCACCCTAGGTGTGAGAAGGAGCGCTATCGGAAGTCTTTCCTCCCCACCGCGGTCAGGCTGTACAACCAACACCGACCTAAGCGGAGATCAATACACACAGAGAACTGAAATATCTCTCTGCCTGTTAAATCCCCCCCCCCCTCTGCTACGTCCTATCTGTCTGTCTGCTATTAATGTAATGCCTCTCACCTTGGAACATTCCTGTACATGTTGTATTTGTATCTGCTTATCTTATCTTATCTTTGCTGCTGTAACACACTGAATTTCCCCATTGTGGGACTATTAAAGGACTATTATTATTATTATTAAATAATTCATCAGTTAATCAGTTCTAACTGGTTGTGTCAGGGCAGCTCAGGACCCTGAAAACTAAACTAAAAAAAGTAAATCCTCTGAATATATAGTCCAGGCACATGACAAGACATCTATTATAAAAAAAATATAAATTTTATTCATGAACAATTAAAATTGGTAATACAAATGAGATATGTGAAGCTTATAAGATTCACAATACAGCATAAAGCCACACTATGGATCAAATAACAACACTGGCCTGTATATCATTATAAGTAAGCATAATTGATATCAAAATAGACAGCAAATATATTCCTTCAATATATAAAGTACTATAATCTAGGGAAATAAGTAGACTGAAGTTATCTAAGTTGTACAAAAATAGCCTACATCTTAATACAATAGAATTCATGCTATTAGTTGCAAATCATATCAAGGGTCCCATCATGTAAGTATATTGGGCCCAGATATGACAGGTCCTAAGGATGACATAAAAAAGGAAGTGGATATAGACCATGCGTTACCACTCAGATATATCCACAATCCTTAAAAAGTTATTGTCCAGTCTCCAAGGAGTAAGATAGGGCATAATAGCTCCACATACTATAAATACCAACTAAATATCCTCCTCCAGGTAACAGAGCCCAGCAGCATCCCACAGGGCAATTATAGAAACAGGGAGTTAGCAGTAAAGTTGAAACAAGCAAGCTATGTAATCAAATCTCAAGGATATTACTCATGGACTTCCATCCTTTGTGGGCAAAGTATTAAAACTTTGAGAAATAACTGATGAGACATCTAGCTGCAATAGTCTTCCAAACACTGCTGCAACAGCAAACAGTCTGGACAAGCACAACCCCTTTAACCTCTTCACGAGAAAGGATGTACATCCTGGGGCATGTGGGGATGTATGTCTTCTGATCAGGAGCTAAGCATACATTATTGCTGCCATGTCTTGTTTTGCACAGCATAGAGCCAAGGCAATGCCCCTGATCAGAGACATCTCGGTCTGTGGGTATATAAAAATTCATATCACCCCCTTTTCCTAGAATACATATGAAATCAGTAAACAAAAATAAACATAAAAACATTGGGTATACCTACATCACAAAATACCCGGATTATAAAAATACTTATCCTATATAGTGATCATGGTAGCAGGAAAAAATCAAAATGGTTAAATTTTCATTTTGCTGTTTACCATTTACAAAAAAATTGAATAGTGATCAAAACATCACATCACAAATGGTATTATCAAAAACTATATGCTGCCCTAAAATAAAAAGAACCCTTACAAAGAGCTTGTTGCACAGAAATATAAAAAGTTGTAGGTGTCACAACATGGTGGCACAAAAATATTTTTGAGGTTTTAAAATTTTTTAAAGGTATTAAAAAATATAAAATACTATATAAATTTAGTATTACCATAATCAAACTAATCCACAAATTTAGATAATGTGTCATGTATACATACATGGTCTACACAGCAAAAACAAAACCATGGAGCAATTGCATTTTTCCAATCCCACCAACTTGAATTATTTTTCATTTTCCCACTACATTGTACAGAATAATAACTGGCACGATTAAAAAAAAATAGTTATGGAGGCAGGAAGTAAAAAATGGAAAGGCAAAAACTAAATGGCCAGGTCCTGAAGGGCTTAATCAACATGCTAAAGGGCAGTCCAGGATTAGAAAAATATGTTCTTTTCTCAAAAAACATCATAGGTTGTCTATCATGGGTACCGTGTTTCTCCGAAAATAAGACAGGGTCTTATAAATAATATAATATATATTATAATATAAGACAGGGTCTTATATTATAATATGTCTTATATTATTTTTTTCTCCGAAAAAAGGGCTAGGGCTTATTTTCGGGGTAGGTCCTATTTTTCAGGCACGAATCTGGCAAAATGGTTAGGGTTAGTAACCCTAACACTAACTTACATTCACAATTGATGGTGCAGTGTCAGTGGGTCTTAAACAAACTTACTGGCCATCTATCTCTCTCTAAACACTTTGTGTGGCAGTGGCCCCATACCCTCTCTATCTCCTCTCCTCTATGCTAAAGGGGATGTGCTGTAGTGGAGTGGCTGCATCTGTGGGAGTGAGAAGGAGGTGGCACCTGATGTCTGGTCACATAGGTAGTCAAGCCCACAGCATAGTAGCGGCAGGGAGGTGGGATCCAGGAAGGCAGACTCGGGAGGCTGAGGCTTGACTCTGGAGCGGGTCTCAGCAGTTGCGGGAGGTAGCGGGGCACTTGTCCAGGACAGTTGCGAGCAACAGTATTACTATTCTCTGTTTCAGTAACGTCATGTGACATAACCTATCGCTGGGGGCGCTTACTGTAACTAGGGCTTATTTTTGGAGTAGGGCTTATATTTTAAGCCTACTCCAAAAACCCTGCAAAATCAAGCTAGGGCTTATTTTTGGGGTAGGGCTTATTTTTGGAGAAACAGGGTATCTAATATTGCACCTCCCAGACATTACATCTTTTTTAATGTCTTTACCATTCTTGGGAAAATATCCTTTAATATATCCTTAATTATCCTTTTTTTTTAGACCCTTGGGGGGTCTAATAAATACAATATAAAAAAAAGGCCTAGAATACTTATAAAAGTTAAAAACACTGAGTAGCACATACACATTAGGTATCCCTATGTCCGAAAACACCCGGTCTACAAACTTTTCTGTAGTGGGGAAAAAAAAATCAAAAGTGCTGAACTGTTTCGCCTCTGATAAAAATTTGAATAAAAAGTGATAAAAGTAATAGACTTTCTCCAAAATGGTATAACTAGAAAATACACCTGGCCCCGCAAAAAAATATGCCCTTCGCATATAAATGAATATGGCGACTTTAAGAAAAAAATGCAAAGTTTTTGCAAAGTTTTGGGTTTTTATTAAAGGGTTAACATGTAAATAAAACTATATAAATTTGGTATCCCTGGAATTGTATCAAAACATAGAATACAGGTGACATGTCATTTTGTCAGTTCACTGAATGCCATAAAAAAGAAGCCTATAAGAAAGTCGCTCAAATGTACTTTTTCTCCAATTCCATCAAATTCTAAATTTTTTTTCCAAAAGATATGACCCTTGGAAAATTATATGTAAATTAGCTTTCTCCATGTAGGTGAGAAACTTTTATCTTCCAGAAAAACGGCGCCTCGGTCAGTTTTGATATGTTGGTGGTGGATTCTTTGTGCAAATTCAAGAAGGGCCTGGATGCCATTTTTAAAATAAAAAATATTACAATTTACTGGCTTTAGGCATGTGGTGAAGACAAGTTGATCCAGGGTTTTATAATAATTGATTTGGAGTCAAGAATTATTTTTTTTTCCCTGACATGGGGCAAATGGCATCAGTCTTATGAGGTTTATTTTGCCTTCTTCTGGATCAACATTTTAGGTATATCTAGGTTATCCTTGATGCAGCTGTGTCTTTATCCAACCTCACCTATTATGTTACCTTTGTATTTAATCAAAGTGGTTCAGAAATCTGTGCTTATTCATTAATATGTCTTTCTATGTATAGTTGATGATACTCCACATTCAGAGGATCCCCTCCTTTCCTTCATCTCTTACGGCATCAGCATTCATTTACCTTTTATTGAACTGAGAAGTTGAATCCGTAGACACTATACTAACCTTTGACGACAAAATCTTATATTTCCAAATGGGTTTATTATTGTGATGTCAATCCATAGTCTGCATTTTTATGCTGAAACGTTTTGCTAACAAGGGTATTAAAATATACATAGAACAGAGAGAAGATGCCATTCAGCCCAGTTCCTCTATTCTTAAAGTATATCACAACCAATGGCTCTCAAGAGAAGCTGAAAATAATATCTTGAACCTACCACATGCCTTGTTTCAAGATTTTTTTTTACACTTAGAAAAGGGCTGAAGATCTACAATATTACTGTTTGCTATTTCTCTTGAGAACCCTTGCAATATGCTTGAAGAATAAAGACTAATAATTGCATTGCATTTACTTGGAGAGCTGTCTTTTTTTGGTTACTTAGTGTATTGAGTCTTGTGACTGTGGACTTATACAGCACCATGCAATTCCAGACTTATTAGTGCTGAGTGCTTCTTGCATATTGATTTTGCTAAGATGGAGATAAGAAAAGCTATGTAATTCCTATCAGCGGTATATTAATGATATTCGATATTTTTTGTAAGATTGTGCTGTTTATAGGACTATTTTATTGGTCTCTCACCTCTAATTTTCTCTACAAATTGTTTAGTATCTACAGTTTAATAGAAGCATTGGTTTAGCTTTTTTTTTTAATCAGATCTCTTATTATTTTAGAAAACTACCACTCAACTTCCATTTTCAGTGGCAAAAATTGTCATAGGATACTCTGCACTGGCACAGCTGTCCACCTGAATATAAAGAAAACAATACAAAGGAAGCAAATACACACGTTCCCCAATAGAAATCCTCCCACCACCCCCCTCCAGGATGAGTCCCTCCAGGGGTGAACCTAGCCTTTTTGCTGCCTGAGGCGGAGTTTGGAAAGATGCCCCCCCCACCGAAAAAAAATAAATAAATAAAAAATTGAGCTTACATGCTACTAGCTTCACACGATATACACAATACACAAAGTTATAAAACAGTTTTTAAGAATTCTTCTTCCTGTATTACTTCAGTATCAGATCAACAACACGGCATTAACAATGAAAATAACTTCACACATCTTCTGCTTGGTGGATGAACGAGCCCACATGGCCCCCATTCTCTAAAATAGGAGACAGCTGAGTACGGTACTTTGGCTATCTTTGGCACTCCCATCGAAGTGAATGAGAGCCACGCGGGTTCATCCATCCACCAAGTGACATGCCTATATTCAGCATGTGATACAGTATATACAGGCGCCATGGCCTCTTAATACAGTTGATCAGAGGGGGGGGGTCCACTGATCTCTTATTGTTAACTCAGGAGTATGTTCCATATCCTCCTCAGTAATACCGAAAAAGCAAATTTTGGGTTCCACTTGCAACTTAAAATCATAGACATCATGAGGTCTAACACACTGCTCTAATATAGAGGAGCATATGTGACAGATAATATGACAGATTAACTTTAAAACTATAGCATATGTCAGGATTAGCGAAGAAATGGTTCAATGATAATGAAGTAGAGGTTCTGGATTGGCCCTTATCATCTTCAGACCTCAACCTAATTGAACATTTGTGGGTAGAGTTGAAGAAAAAGCTGTATTCGTACCCAATGAGTTGACCAGTAGGCGCCAACATTGGGAACGTGTAGAAGAGACCTGGGATCAGATTTGGGGTTAAGATATGCTTGAATCTGATCCCAGGTCAGAATCTGAAGAGTATGCCCAGAAGGATTCAAGCAGTATTGAAAGTCAAAGATGTATTTACAAAATAGTAACAAAATAATAAAAATTTAAATTTAGATTTTTAGGAGTAAAACAGTAACAATGCAGTTACATGACAAGAATCAGCATAACTAATCATATACTAAGTAGTTGCAAGTCAAATTTATGTATGAGATAGCCAAAATGCTTGTCTATAAAATGATGGTAGTCTCACATTTGAAGCTGTAGTGGAAGGTGAGATATGGAGCCTGAAAGTCAAAAGTTGAAAACATTGTTACCCTTTGTTTGCTTGTCAGTGTATACTGTGGGGGGCACTAAGGAGCATTATACTGTGTGGGGAGACTAAGGAGCATTCTACTGTGTAGGGGCACTCAGTGGCGTAGCTAGGAATGGCTGGGCCCCAAGGCGAACATTTGACATGGGCCCCCCCTGAACCCGACCTCCCCTGGCCCTCCAATCGTTATACTCAGGGGTCTGAAAAGACCCTGGAGTATAATGATAGCAGTGTTTGTGGGGTTTGCGGTAATGGCTGCCACAGGGCTCCAGGCCCCCTAATGTCCCGGGCCCTGTGGCAGCCGCTACCACTGCTACCCCAGTATTTATGCCCCTGGGGGCACTAATGGAGCATTATACTCTGTGGAAAGGCACTAAGGAGCATTAGTGCCACCCCACAGCATAATGCCCCATTAGTTGCCTCCAAATATTATACTGAACTATTGGTGCTCCTTCACAATATTATGCTTCTTAGTGCCTCCCAAACATAGTATAAGTCTCCATTAGTGCCCACACACAGTATAATGCTCCTGAGTGTCCCTCACTAAAACCCCTGCAAAGAATTGACTCTGACAGTGGCCTCGAGAAGCACTCACCTTCCTACCATTGCCCCTTTAGCTCTAATATATTACAATAGCTGCAGCAGGGATCAGAAATCATCCCTGCTGTAGGCAGCAGGGATGATTGTTGATCCCTGCTGCCTACACAGCAGCCTGGCTACATTACTCTTGCTGCCACTATTGTATTGTATTAGAGCTAAAGGGGCAGCGCTTGGGAGATTAGTGTTTCTCCTGGTTGTGGTCATTATGAAAGGCCAAGAGACAGGGGTCTGGACAGATGGGGGCTGCGGTCCATATTCAGATTACGGTTCGCCAATTACTGGAGAGAGCAATTTCATCTCCTCTGCCCTTTACTGATCTGACAAATCAGTGTGGTACAGGGAGGGAGTGGAGTTGTGCAGCCACAGCCACACAGTTCACTTACTTGTGGCAAGAAGAACTGATAAAACACTTTATCCAATCATTAAGAAAGCGGTCAGAGGGTTTTGGCACTGGACTCCTGTGACTTCGGACTTTGGGTTTTTACTTGCTAAAAATTTAATCTTATATTCCGGAAAAGTATATATATGGTATATACACACGTGGACAGAATTGTTGGTACCCCTCGTTTAATGAAGGAAAAACCCACAATGATCACAGAAATTACTTGAATCTGACAAAAGTAATTTGCAAACTACATGTTGACAAGCCACAAAGCTTCTGGGAGAATGTCCTATGAACAGATGAGACAAAAATCGAAAATTTTGGCAAGGCACATCAGCTCTATATTCACAGACGTAAAAATGAAGCATATCTTGAAAAGAACATTGTCCCTACTGTGAAACATGGAGGAAGCTCTGTTATGTTCTGGGGCTGCTTTGCTGCTGCTTGAATCTGTGCAGGGTACAATGAAATCTCAAGACTATCAAGGGATTCTAGAGAGAAATGTGCTGCCCAATGTCAGAAAGCTTGGTCTCAGTCGCAGGTCATGGGTCTTGCAACAGGATAATGACCCAAAACACACAGCTAAAAACACCCAAGAATGGCT
The DNA here is from genome assembly GCA_947044405.1 of Leptodactylus fallax. Taxonomy (NCBI): domain Eukaryota; kingdom Metazoa; phylum Chordata; class Amphibia; order Anura; family Leptodactylidae; genus Leptodactylus; species Leptodactylus fallax. Next base: position 8,546,273 of record CAMRHE010000036.1, read on the forward strand.
AAGAGGAAAACATTGGACTATTCTGAAGTGGCCTTCAATGAGCCCTGACCTAAATCCTATTGAGCATCTTTGGAAGGAGCTGAAACATGCCGTCTGGAAAAGGCACCCTTGAGTTTGCTCATGAGGAGTGGGCCAAAATACCTGTTGAGAGGTACAGAAGTCTCATTGACAGTTACAAGAATCGTTTGATTGCAGTGATTGCCTCAAAAGGTTGTGCAACAAAATATTAAGTTAAGGGTACCATCATTTCTGTCCAGGCCTGTTTCATGAGTTTTCTTTTTTTTAAATTCTGTTGAAGTATGGTTGAAAAGCAATGTCTGACTTTCATTTGTTCATTTTCATAGAATTTTTATATATTATTACTTTTGTCAGATTCAAGTTATTTCTGTGACCATTGTGGGTTTTTCTTTCGTTAAACGAGGGGTACCAACAATTTTGTCCACGTGTGTACATATTTAATATATATATATATATATATATATATATATATATATATACATATATAATTTTTTTTTTTTTTCACACACACATTGACAAAAAAATTACATAGCAAAAGAGAGTTTTTTAAATCAAATAAAATTTTGTGTGTGAATGTAATGATGATATGTCTTCAATATCTATGACTACAATATTAGATCAAAAGGACAAGCTTATTGGAGAAACCTGTACAATTAAAAGGAGGCTCTAGTACCCTGCTGGCTCACCTGTAGCCTATGTACAAGATAAGATATGGTTGGGCACGGAGGCATACAGGTTCCGTCTGCAGCACATTTGCCCACAGATGTTGCATCTCAGCCTGTAGATCCTGCACACTAGTAGTTTGCCAAAGCTGGCTTCCCAGCTGGTCCCATAAATTCACTATTGGCGACAAATCTTGTGACCAGGCCTGCCAAGGAGGTGTTGCAATCTGGCGAAGACTTTCCTGGGAAAACTTTGCTGTGTGTGGTTATGCATTGTCCTGCTAAAAAATGTCAGTTGGAAGCCCTGCTATGAGAGGCAACACATGTGGCCACAGGATGTCCTGCACATATTGCTGAACTGCTAGCGTCCCTCATATGACTACTAGTGGTGACTGACTGTTGCATGTAATGGCTGCCCGAATCATCACCAATCATCAGTGTGGGAACTGTGGGAGATGCTCCTACTTGTCAGCGGATCAAAAGATTCTCTCTACTAATGCTCTGTCTGGGCCTTCTGGAACCTGTTCACCATGCGTGTGTGCCCTCACATAACCACTGCTTCCAACACCTCCTAACAAACTAGGTCAGAACAGCCTTAAAGGTGTTGTCCAGGATATTTTATTATTGTGGCAGAAGGCCAGGAAGGTGGAAGAAAAAAAAAAAAAAAAACCTGTCCCCAGTGCTCCAGTGTACCAGGCCACTGTCCGTTTCCCGCAGCACCCAGTGGCTTTTCCATTGGAAGTCCTCACTGCATATGAACGCTGAGGCCAATCAGCAGCCCCAGCGGCCTAAGGAAAGGAACCTATTACGTTCTTTTTTTTTTTCACCTTCCTTGGCCTCCTGCTGCAATAATAAAATATCCTGGACAACCCCTTTAATGAGAGGCAGTTCTTTAAAATGACCATCCTGCTACTCTGAGTCCAATGATACACCTCCTCTCAAAATTAACAGCATTCTGAGATATATTATTTGTGTAGATTATGATGTTAATCTGTTTTCCCTTAGTCTCAACAGCAGCACAATTTTGGGGTATTTCTAGCCCTGTGTACTGGTAGGACAGAATGAAATTTTTAAGGAACAACAAATAATTAACTGTAACCCCTCCCCCTCCTCAATATAAGGAAGGAAGTACCAACCCCCCAGCATGTAATTATAAAGACAAATACATAACACATAGGGCGGGAGCCTTGAGCTGCTGTTGGGACTAAGGGAATACAGATTAACATCATAATCTACAGTCATGGCCAAAAGTTTTGAGAATGATACAAATATTAATTTTTACAAAGTCTACTGCTTCAGTTTTTCTAATGGCAATTTGCATATACTCCAGAATGTTATAAAGAGTGATCAGCTTAACAGCAATTACTTGCAAAGTCAATATTTGCCTAGAAAATGAACTTTATCCCCCAAAACACATTTCAACATCATTGCAGCCCTGCCTTAAAAGGACCACCTAACATCGTTTCAGTCATTGCTCCATTAACACAGGTGTGGGTGTTGATGAGGACAGGGCTGGAGATCAATCTGTCATGATTAAGTAAGAATGACACCACTGGACACTTTAAAAGGAGGCTGGTTTTTGCCATCATTGTTTCTCTTCTGTTAACCATGGTTATCTCTAAAGAAACACGTGCAGTCATCATTGCACTGCACAAAAATGGTCTAACTGGGAAGAGTATTGCAGCTAGAAAGATTGCACTTCAGTCAACAATCTATCGCATCATCAAGAACTTCAAGGAGAGAGGTTCCATTGGTGCCAAAAAGGCTCCATGGCGCCCAAGAAAGACCAGCAAGCGGCAGGACCGTCTCTTAAAAGTGTTTCAGCTGCGGGATCGGGCTACCAGCAGTGCAGAGCTTGCTGAGGAATGGCAGCAGGCAGGTGTGAGTGCATCTGCACGCACTGTGAGGCGGAGACTCTTGGAGCAAGGCCTGGTCTCAAGGAGGGCAGCAAAGAAGCCACTTCTCTCCAGAAAAAACATCAGGGACAGACTGATATTCTGCAAAAGGTACAGGGAGTGGACTGCTGAGGACTGGGGTAAAGTCATTTTCTCTGATGAATCCCCTTTTCGATTGTTTGGAACATCTGGAAAACAGCTTATTCGGAGAAGAAGAGGTGAGCGCTACCACCAGTCTTGTCTCATGCCAACTGTAAAGCATCCTGAAACCATTCATGTGTGGGGTTGCTTCTCAGCCAAGGGAATCGGCTCTCTCACAGTCTTGCCTAAAAACACAGCCATGAATAAAGAATGGTACCAGAATGTCCTCCAAGAGCAACTTCTCCCAACCGTCCAAGAGCAGTTTGGCGCTCAACAATGCCTTTTCCAGCATGATGGAGCACCTTGCCATAAAGCAAAGGTGATAACTAAATGGCTCAGGGAACAAAACATAGAGATTTTGGGTCCATGGCCTGGAAACTCCCCAGATCTTAATCCCATTGAGAACTTGTGGTCAATCATCAAGAGACGGGTGGACAAACAAAAACCAACAAATTCAGACAAAATTAAAGCATTGATTCTGCAAGAATGGACTGCTATCAGTCAGGATTTGGTCCAGAAGTTGATTGAGAGCATGCCAGGGAGAATTTCAGAGGTCCTGAAGAAGAAGGGTCAACACTGCAAATATTGACTTGCTGCATTAACTCATTCTAACTGTCAATATAAGCTTCTGTTACTCATAATATGAATGCAATTATATTTCTGTATGTGATAAAAACATCTGACAAACACACATAAAAACCAGAGGGCAGCAGATCATGTGAAAATATAATATTTGTGTCATTCTCAAAACTTTTGGCCATGACTGTACACTTCCCTTTCGTCCCACAGCAGCACGATATTGGGGATCTAGCAAGAAAAACCCTAGGGAGGGCCCTCTTGAAGAATTGATTTTAACACGGAATGGCCAAAAGAAGTGGCCTCTGTACACCAGATTTTAAATCTGTAATGATTAACAAAGGTATGGAGAGAGCTCCAAGAAGCTGCTGAACAAATTTGTTCCCAAGGAACAGATCTTCTTTCCATCCAAAAGGTAGAAATGGCTTTTGTAGAATGAGCTTGAACAAACTCAAGGGGGTTTAACCACTGTGAAGTGAAAGACAATTTTATGGCTTCATTGTGCCAAGGAGGCTTTAGAGGCCTTGAACCCTTTATTTTTCCCAGCAAATGGTAGAAAAATATTCTCTGACCATCTAAAAGGCTGGGATCTCTGAATATAAATTCTGAGGAATCTGGCCACATCCAGGGAGTGAAGTTTAACTTTCTCCTTAGATGACGGGCTGGGATAGAAAACTGGTAATGAGATAACCTGGTTTAGGTTAGAATATGAGGGTACCTTAGGGAGGAACCCTGGCATAAATCTTAGTTGTACTCACAAACTCTTTGAGCTGAGGTTATGGCCAAAAGAAACACTGTCTTTAGTGTGAGAAATTTAATCTCAACCTCTTCTAGGGTCTCCAAGGGGGGAATCACATAACCCCTTTAAAACAGTAGATAAATCTCATTGAGGGATTGGGTGGGTAACAGGCGGACTAAGCCTGAATGCACCCTTAAAATATGTTTTAACCAGCGGGTCTGCAGATAGCTGCTTATCTAAGCAGGCTGACAGGGCAGCAACCTGAGCTTTCAAAGTGAAAGGGCTAAGGCCCTTGTCCAAGCCGTCCTGAAGGAATTCCAGGATCTCTGCAATGGAAGGATCCGAGCTCTCAATACCTCTACCTAATGCCCAGGAGATGAAGATGATTCAGATCCTAGAGTAATTTTTATTTGTAGACTCTGCTCTACGAGAGAAAGAGTACTTAAGATGGCTCCTGAGAGTCCCTTAGATCGTAATAGGGACTGGTCAATCTTCAGGCTGTCAGATTGAAGGATTTCAGATCCTGGCAGAGCCTGGGCCCTTGAGACACCAGGTTCTGAACCGGGGGAAGCCTCCAATATATCCCGTGACTCATTTGAATGAAATGGGAAAACCAAGCTCTCTTTGGCCAGAATGGAAATATGGCTATTACAGAGACTTGGTCCTGTCTGATTCTCATCAATACCCCTTGGTATCATGGAGATTGGAGGGAACATGTATGCCAGCCTGAACCTCCAAGGGATGGACAAGGCATCCACAGCCAAGGGATTGTCCTCCTTGTATAGAGAGCAGAACTTCACTACCTTGGCATTGAGTCTGGTTGCCATCAGGTCTATCTCTGGATGACCCCATTTCAGGGTGATTGCTTGAAAGACTTCTGGATGGAGAGACCATTCCCCTGGAACAATGATGCCATGACTCAATTGATCCGACCACTGATTAACACTTGGATATATACGGCAGAAAAATGGTTCTTCTGTTCTTCTCTACCCAACTCAAGATCTTCCCCACTTCGCTTAGAAGAGGTTGTGACTGAGTTTTTCCCTGCTTGTTTAAATAAAGGACGGTTGTCATATTGTCCGATCTTACACGGACTGCCTTGTCCTTCAACTGGTCGGCAAAATGAAGCAGTGCCAGTCGTACTGCTCGGAGTTCTCTTCAATTGGATGACATCATTTTCTCGAGGGAATTCCAATGCCCTTGGGCCGAAATGGCTCCCCAACCTGTGAGTGATGCATCTGTAGTCATCAGGGTCCAGCGAGGCTGGACCGTGGACTTTCCGTTTTTTAGCCGAATCCACCACTTGAGAGACGAGCGTGCTTCCTGAGACAGGAAAAAAACTTCTGTCTAGACCGCTGGTTTTGCGATTCCAGGCCATCAGGACTTCCCAAGGGACTGCTTCTGCAGCTGATGACATCAATCCCAAAACTTTATGCCTGTCCTGATGGTGATTGGCCGAGGAACCAGCAGGAATTTTGCGGCCTTGATGATTCTTTCCCTTCTGGAGGGAGGAAGAGATATTTTCATTAGGCCTGAATCAAGTATAAACCCTAGAAATGTTTTCTGGGTTGCTGGTAATATTTGGGACATTCCCCAATAATCCACCCCAATTGTTGGAGGAAATTCATCATGATGGATAGATGCTGTAATAGGCCTTCTCTTGAGAAACTTTTAACAGCCAGTCTTCCAGATAAGGAACACTCATGAACCTCTGGATTCTCAGTGACTCAGCTATCGGGGATATCACCTTGGTGAATACGTAGGGTGCTGACGTTATCTTGAATGGTAGTGCGGTGAATTGGAGGTGTCTCAGTCGACCCTCTACAACTACTGCAATTCTTAAGTATTTCCAGTGAGCAGGAAGAATAGGGAGAATGGATATCACAGACGTCTCCATACTGCTGAAGTATCGTAGGTCTATTATCCTCAACCAGTCTCCTGAATGTTTTGGAACCAGAAACAATGCAGAATAAATTCCAGACCCTTGACATTGTGATGGACAGCAGGGAGGCGAGAGGTCTGTATAAATCTGTCCTGGGGAGGCGCAGAAAAAACTATGCCAGAACTGGACCAGATTATCTCTAAGACCCATGAATCTGTTACCCCTACAGGAACTTCATGTCTTGGAGGAGGGAGAAGGTAATAGTCAGAAATTTGGCTTTCTGATTTTCCTGTCATCATGGAAAAAAAGATGGTTGGAGTTCCCACTCAGGAAGCTAGAACGTCCACACGTGACCTCTTGCAGATGGCAGTCTTTGAGGAGAACGACACTGTCTGCCCTGTCCACGGAAGGACTTTCCTTCCTTTCCCACTAGTCCTTGTATTGTGTTATGCCTGAAAATATTAAATTTTGAGGTATAATCCGCCCTCCAAGGTTTTAACCATAGGAGCCGACGGGCAGCCGAAGTCAAGGCCCTAGACTTGGCAGATAACTTCACCTGGAGAAGAGGTTTCATTAAGGTAATCCGCCTCAAGGGCTATACCCTTCAAAGAGGACAATTCGTCCCTGGAGACCCCCAAATCAATATGCCTTTTTAATGAAGAGAGGCCAGAGCACAGCTTCTTAGCTACCTCACTAGTAGTGATACCAATCAAACACTGTGCAGGAAAAGCTGTATACGCTTTCCTTAGGGAGAACTCTGCCCGGTGGTCCATGGGGTCCTGAAGGCTAGACCTGTTCTCAGAGGGTACAAGTGTTCACCTGGACAATTTGGAGACTGCCATGACAAGTTTAGGTGGTGGACCCAAGTCCCAACTGGTCCTCAGCTATTGGGAAGAGTGTCTTGAACCTCTTGGATAACACACAGGATATATCTGGGTTTTTTCACTCGGTGGACATAGCTATTTTAAGCATGTCGTCCACTTTGAAGGCCCTAGGCCCCCTAGAGGTGGAAGTAGAGACTTCCCCACGGTCAACATCATGGTCCCTTGACCTGATGGACTTTAGTAATTTCTGAATATTCTCCAGGAAAAAGCTGGGGTTTTTTGCTATATCCATATCTGAATCCTCAGATGAAGAATTAGCTTCCTCTATGATCCTGAATACCTCATCAGATCACATGACAGAAGCACCATCATATTCCACAACGCTCCACAGACACTGACAGTCACTGTGCCATATAGGGCTCACAATCCATACTCCCCACGAGCACGCCTTTGGAGTGTGGGAGGAAACTGGAGAACACCCACGCAAAAACAGGGAGAACACACAAACTCCCCACAGATGTCGCCCCTGGCAGGATTCAAACCCAGGACTCCAGCACTGTGAGGCTGTAGGTTCAACCAGTGAGCCACTGGGCTGCCCAAGCAGCACTGCTGGCATGTATTGAATTTGTAACCGTCAGGCAAGGGAATTTCACAGAAGCAACAGTTTAGATGTTTGTGCCTAGACACAGACTTACCTGGAGGACTCATCACCACCAGACGCAAAGGATGACATCTTAACGCAAGTGTAAGAGTAAATAGCAAGAAAGCCAGAAAAAAACGCAACAACAGAACAAGTCTGTTGAACTAGAATTCCCAGCATGCACACTCTCTGCCAACAACAAAGAGGCAGAGGAAAGGAAGCAGCAGACTTATATAGAAGAAATGGAGAGCATAGACTCTCCCAATACCTGTGACAAGTTACACAGAAAATAAAAGCCTTTTATTTCTCTTTCACTTTTTTTTTTGGGAAGAAGGCTGCCCCGCGCAAATGCTATTAAAAAAATGGCGGAAGTTAAGGTAAAAAACATTTTCTAGTAGCTCACCTGAAGGAGGTTCAAAGATGTCATCACGTACGCAAGCCAGCGTACTTTGGACTCCGGCGCCCCCACACACGGGGGCTGGAGAGAAGTAGCAGGAAACGTGGTGCATTGCAATAAAGCAAGGAATGCAAGGCTTACAAAGCCACAAAGGGTTCAGCGTAGACACACCCATTATAAGCAACAGCTGAAAAAAAGGCCTTTCCCTGCAGCTAAGCAGACTAAGCAGCAGAGGCAGGAAAGACAGACAAGGAGTTTTAACCTTTGAATTTTGTTCCAACAGGAACCAAAGGCAGAAAAAGAGTCCTCACACAGGAGGATAGACAAAACAAACTCAAATAGGAGAGAGGAGGGGAAATTAATTCAGAAATCTGAATAACCTCACTATAGGGAAGGTATAACCTTCCCTCCAACTGTCCCACCAACACAGGACAGAAAAAAACACACTGGGGGTGGTACTTCCTTCCTTATATTGAGGAGGGGGAGGGGTTACAGTTAACTATTTATTGTTCATTAAAAATTACATTCTGTCCTACCAGCATACAGGGGCAGAAATACGCCAATATTGTGCTGCTGTGGGACGAAAGGGAACCAGCAGTTACAAGAACCATAGTAACCTGTAGTCTAGAGATTGACTGTGGCAATTGTTGTGCAGGGAGGAAGAGTAGATGTTTTACTTTTTATTGTAATCAAGTATGTAATGATGATTGGATGACAGCTGAAAAGTAATTTCTACAAAACAGGAAGTGACCGTCTGCCATGAGGCTCAGTGGTCAGTGTAAAAACTGCCATATTTCACGATTATTTTAAAGGGAATCGGTCAGCAAGGAACATTGGTATCAAAGTAATTACAGTACATTGTAGGGCGGCATCTACACTTTCCAAATATGCATTTTTTATTCTACATTGCAGCTCCATTTTTAACAAAAATGCCACACAGTGTTTAATTCTTATGCAAATTAGCTGAAAAGGGCTTTAGGGGCATTACTTTTGCTACTGGGGCAACTGCCCCTAACGGCAGACAAAGTAGAAGATTTCACTCAAGCAATAGGGGGTTGAGCAAGGCGACAGTTAGCAGGAGTTATCAAAGGCTGTTGCAGGCTCAACAGGATAAAAAACAGCCCTAAAATCCTTTTCACCTAATTAGCATAAGAATAAAACTGATTTTCATGAAAATAGAGCTGCAATTCAGTAAAAGAAAGGCATTTTGGAAACTGTAGAAGCAGCCCTACAGGGTACTGTCACTACTTCTGTTGTATACTTTATCAATTAGCTACCTCCATATTGCTGTCCTTCCTCCACTCTCACAAGCTAAGAGTTTCAGACATGTTCCCTTTATCAAAGCATGGATTTCTCTCAAACACTGGGGCGGACCGATTGTAACATTAGCCATCTCAAAGCATCATCTCATGCAGACTGTGACAGAGAGATACTGTTGCAGCATCCCCTACTCACAGCACTCTACAAATTACTGGTAGATGAGAAATCTGCTATTTTACAAAGTTTCATTTATTCACATATACTACAGATCCACAGAATAAATATATAACTAGAATGATGTTTTAAGATGTGAGTGAAGTATTGGCATAACATCATTAATATTTTATTGATATAAACAATATAGGATGAGAACATCGCAGATACTGTGCAGCATTGCATTTTCTATACTACTGTATTTAGAATGTTATACTTTGCAGTAAACATTACATATACATATTTTCAACAATTCTGAACACTGAATACACAAACCAACACCAGGCCTTTTCCCATTTCTGAGGATAATATTTTGCTATCTATGAGTGATAAACTTCTGCTTAAGGCTATTTTGGAACTTAATTGAATCAGCTTGGATTCTCAATATGTCTGCTGGCCTCCAGCAAACAGTATCCTGGTAATAAATGCTCTGAGTCACAAAAAAATGTCACCATTAGCTAGGAAAATGAAAACGTGCCATAAAAATGATTGACAACATAAATACACTTTATTGGTCATGTCAATCAGATAAATCTAATCCATAAATCTTATCTGTGTACCTGACAACTGAGTGACAATAACACTGTAAAGAACACAATATAGTATACAGTATAACACACTGGATTATAATTAGGCTTTGCAATTACAGATAAGTTTTTATTATTCATTGGTTTGTGAAGGCTTTAGAAATCTTGAAAGCCTACAAATGGTGCTCACATCAAGTTAGATTATGTTACAAGTAATCATATAAAGTCAGTTACTGCTAAATCTGCTTTTCCAAAATTTTATATTTTCTTTTGTCTACCCTATTCGAAACTGCTTTGTTACTGTTTTTGTTCAGTGTTTACTTTTTCCCCAATTGATCATCAGCTGTCATTCATTTCAGCTCTGTGTTTAGCATCATTTTTATGAATTAAGATTCCTAAAGCCAAACAGTAGGCCAAACATTTGGTTTGAGCCCAGTAATTTGCTGTATAATGAAAAGTTCTACATCTTTATAATATACGTTCTGTATTATTTATCATTCAAGATCTCTGTTGCTGTCAGTCACAAAATACCTTTACTGGTTAATTCAGAGTTGTGTCTTGTAATAAGGCAAGTAACTCTGTGATCATCACATGACCAGGACAGATTTTATCCAATGAAAGAGTACATTTGCAAACATAGTAAATGGTCAACGAAAAGTGAAAAATATAGTAATAACAAGAAAGCAAGACACCTAAGGAGCATTCTGTCATTCGATGATCATTGATTTCATGCTCTACTCATATTACTTATCTCATCTTTGATGTGTATGATGTAAGCACATCTACAAATATCATCCAGTATCTACAAATATCATCACACAGTATCAGAAAGTTTAAAGACTTTCAGAAGAATTTACTTTAATAAGTATCTTCAACCAAATCTTCCTGATTAACTACAATGTATGAGGACTTTTGGATCATATTATAGCCTTGTACTCTTGGATATCTCAGTAGTCTGAAAGTATACCTGCCCCAGGCAACTAACAGTGGACACATAGGATGACTTCCAAACATATGGAAATAAAGTATGCCAATGCCACCTTGGGTCTTTGACAACTTCATATTTACTGATGCCAACTTCTATACACAATGTTTTGCTAGTCAACCGTTTAGTTCTTTTCAGATGACAGCTGAGGGTAAAAGGAATAATGTGTATTTTCTTATAACTTCTTAAGCAGGATGCAAACCAAAAAATGAGCTTGTTAGCAGTTACCATAACTCAGAATTAGATCTAAAGACGCTCCCCCTCTTGTGAACAGTCCCTAAAGTTAGGCCCGGTTCACATCTGCGTTCGGGTTTCCGTTCGGAGAGCCCGCTTGTGGACCCCCCTAACGGAAACCTATATGCATAAAAAAGTGGTTACCTGGGAAACACGCTGACCCATAAACTATGATGGGGTCCGTGTGGTTTCCGCTCGCAAGCAAGTGCAAGCAGCACTTTTCTCTCCGCATGTTTCGTGCGGAAACTGAGCGGAAACCACACGGACCCCATTATAGTCTATGGCAGGCATGTCAAACTCAGGGTACCCCGAAGGCCACATGAGTAACAAGAGGTTGTTGCGAGGGCCGCACACAGCAGCTAATGTCACACACGTATTTTAACAGCAGTCATGAAAACAAGATATGAAGTAGTAATATGTAACAGCAACATATATTTGCAGGGCGCAACAGCAACTAATATATTTAACAAAAATACAGCAATTAAAAACTAAACATTTATTTGCTATCATTTTTTTCAATCATTTTTAGTGTTTTGTCCTGAGGCTTGACACCTCTTTGTGCTTTGTGCTAATAGGCCTATTCATTATATTATATTATTATATTATTATTTATATTATTAATTATATTATTATTATGAATTTTCAATATGTATTTATTTACTTTATATTTATTTAATGGGCGTCTGTAGGATTTGTTCTTTTTGGTGTTCACCCCTGGTATTTGCCTCCAAGGGTGCACATGTATTTTAATTGCTTTTAATTTTTCCTTGTTTGCTGTGTTATTTAATAAAGAAATTTTGTGTGTGCTTTATATTGGATGCTGTTTCTCCTTTGTGTTCGATTGCATTTTTCATCCAATCAGCACCACTGTTTTTTGCATCACAATTATTTATAATCTGAGTGCTCACCCCTCTCTTTAGTTTTTAATGGTAACATACAGGAGGGCCACTCACTTGCTTGGACTTTGCCTGTGCGGCAGTGGGTCCCTTCTTCCTCAGCACGGTCACAGTATCCCAGTCACTCTCAGCCACGACTCTTCCTCCGCTCACAACAAAACTGACTTAGGTGATCAGCAGCCACGCGAGCCGCAGATGTACAAAACTCACGATCAGCACTTCCGGGTCGTCATTCATTGATCACGTAAGCAGGTCATATGCAAGGATATGGGCCAATCAGTGGCGTAACTAGGAATGGCTGGGCCCCAAGGCGAACATTTGACATGGCCCCCCCCCCCAAGCCGCCGCCTCCAACCCCCCCAAGCCGCCGCCCCCAACCCCCCCACACACAAACCGCATTCCTGCGCACACTATTATGCCCCATAGTGGCCCCTGCACACGGTATTATGCCCCATAGTGGCCCCTGCACACGGTATTATGCCCCATAGTGGCCCCTGCACACGGTATTATGCAGCATAGTGGCCCCTGCACACAATATTATGCCCCATAGTGGCCCCTGCACATAGTAGTTTGCCCCATAGTGGCCCCTGCACACAGTAGTTTGCCCCATAGTGGCCCCGACACACAGTAGTTTGCCCCATAGTGGCCCCTGCACACAGTAGTTTGCCCCATATTGGCCCCTGCACACAGTAGTTTGCCCCATAGTGGCCCCTGCATGCAGTAGTTTGCCCCATAGTGGCCCCTGCACGCAGTAGTTTGCCCCATAGTAGCCCCTGCACACAGTAGTTTGCCCCATAGTGACCCCTGCACACAGTAGTTTGCCCCATAGTGGCCCCTGCACACAGTAGTTTGCCCCATAGTGGCCCCTGCACACAGTAGTTTGCCCCATAGTAACCCCTGCACACAGTAGTTTGCCCCATAGTGGCCCCTGCAAACAGTAGTTTGCACCATAGTGGCCCCTGCAAACAGTAGTTTGCACCAAAGTGGCCCCTGCACACAGTAGTTTGCCCCATAGTGGCCCCTGCACACAGTATTATGCCCCATAGTGGACCACCCATGAACGATTATTATACTCTGGGGTCTTTTCAGACCCCAGAGTATAATGATCGGAGACCCAGGGGAGGATAGAAACATAGAAAACACTGCAACTTACCTCTTCCTCGCTCCAGTGCACTCCCGTGCGCTACTTCGGCCACCTTCAATATCGGACCGGATCTCGCGCGATCCAGGCCGGCGTCGCGACGCATAATGACGTCGGCTGACGTCTGGGACGTCACCAAACAGGCCCGAAGCCTGCGGAGCGGCGGATAGGTGAGTTACGGTGTTTTTTATGTTCACTCAGCTCCCCTGGGCCCCCGATCGTTATACTCCGGGGTCTCAAAAGACCCCGGAGTATAACGATAGCAGTGATTGTGGGGTTCGCTGAAGTGCTGATCGTGAGTTTTGTACATCTGCGGCCCGCACAAAAGTCTCAAACTTTGTCTCTAAACTTTAGAGACAAAGTTTGAGACTTTTGTGCGGGCCGCAGATATGCCTGTAAAGGGCCACATGCGGCCCGCGGGACGCATGTTTGACATGCCTGGTCTATGGGGTCCACGCGTTTCCTTAGGTAACTGTTTTTTTATGTGTATAGGTTTCCCTTCAGAGGTTTCCCAAGCGGACTCCCCGAACGGAAACCTGAACGCAGATGTGAGCGGGTCTTACTGCAAGAACGCAAGGCAAACAGAATTTAAAGGGGCTGACACTCAAAAATCCTATGTCCATAATAAAAAAAAAAAAATAAAGTAATTAAAAATTCAAATCACCCCATTTCCACAGAACACATATAAAAGTAGCAAAAATAAAATGAAACACACACATTAGGTATCCCTGTGCCTGAAAAGCCTGGTCTACAAATGTATATATATAAAAAAAAAAAAAATTCCCATATGTAGAATGCCGTAGCAGGAAAAAAAAAGAGCCAAACCACCGTTTTTCACTGTTTCACCTCTTTTAAAAATTTGAATGATAAATGATGAAAGCAATAGACATTCCCCAAAATAGTATAACTAAAATGTACAACTGGTGCACAAAAAAAGATGCCCTATGCATCCCCGTTCATGGAAATATAAAAAAAGTTATGGGTGTCATAATACGGCATCTCTAAGAAATTTATTTTGCAAAGTTTTGGATTTTTTTAAGCACTTAAAATATAAATAAAACTATATAAATTTGTTATACCTGTAATTGTACCGATCCATAGAATACAGGTGACATGTCATTTTGGAAGGCAGAGAGTTAAAAACGAAAATCGAAAAATGCCTCTAATGGGAAGGGGTTAAACCAAATCAAACTTATGGTCTGAACCAACGAACCCAAACAAGAATCTAACCTAAAGGTTCGCTCTTCTCTCGTCTAATCTATATCTAGAGAAACCTTGTTTTGCGTAATAAAGTTTTGTTTGCAAGCATGGAAGCACGGAAGATTGATGGCAGAAAAAAACACATGGTGTATCTTGTCTGACCTTTGTAAAGGATAGCGTACTACAGTATCTAACAGGAAAGCTCTATATCCTGCAGAAAATTAATGTACCAGTATTATCTTCATATACATTTGTCTATATTAAGAGGTACAATGCAAAGCTCATCAGAACACATCAAGCAATACTCAGAAAGTCAGTCTCCAGAAAACAACTAGTTATTGACAATAAGATAATCTTTAATATAAAAGTAACATAACATATAAGTAGATCATTAAGTTCGCAGGATAAGATGTACAATCTAGCTTTGGTTTGGGTTCAGACTATTAGAAGATTGACATGTTTTGTAGTTTACGTTTTACCAGTAGACGGCTATGTAACACTTTCATGGAGCGTTACCAGTCCAGTGGTATTATGTTGCCATCTGCTGGTAAAATGTATAATATACATAGAGTTTTTTCTTATAGCTCTAAATTTGAAGTTGAATATTTTCAAGAAATACAGTAAGTAAAACATATGTAAGTAAAAACTAAACAAGAGCATTAAATAACTGCTACAGATCTATACTCCTAGAAGCCAAAAAATTGTGCAATTTGGCTAACAAGAGCACTAAGAGAAAACAGCACGCTCATAGTTATGTATTTATGAAAGGATTGAGCCCTCTGTTTTTCTCCACTTCTCCACACCCTCTCTACAGGGACTGAGAGGCTCCTGTGTATGCACATATTTACAGCAGTCTATAATACAAAGGCTTATAGCAGTAATATGCTGCCATTACATAGGGCAGATGACAGATCTGATAAACACATTATGAGAACTTTTTTTGTTGAATAGTTGGCTATAGCATTTTATAAATGACATTTTAGCAAAACCAATTGTCATGAATTTTGTATTATATGTTAAAATATAAACTGTATAGGTATGTCAACAATCATAATCAGGGGCGTACACAAGGGGGCTTGTTGATCCTGGCTGGCCACTGCTCTCCTGAATGATGATTCCGGACAGTGGTGGCCTGGTGACCCAACAAGCACTTCCATCAGTAATGATGGAAACACTCACTAGTTCTCAGTCCTTACCATTCCTAGGACTTACTGCCCCTTCTGTGCATCATAAGTACTTACTGCCTCACCCATCATTCCCTAGGCCCTGCATTGTATGAGCTTCGAGCATTATACTGTGTTGCACCTGAGGGCACTATGCTGTGTGGGACTTGAGAGCACTATAGTGTGTGGTACTTGGAGGCACTATACTGTGTGGGACCTGGGGGACTATGCTGTGTGGGACCTGGGGGTATTATACTGTATGGGACCTTGGGCATAGCACTGTGTGGGACCAGGGGACATTATACTATGTGGAAGCATCTAGGGGCACTTAGTGTGTGTGGGGAACTCCCCCACAATATGCCCCCTGGACAATAGACCCCCATCCTTCAATATTGTTCTCTGCCTCTCAGAACCCCCACTTTCACCTCTAATCATTATAACTTTTCCTATATGTATTTTGACTTTTATGAAACTACAGTATGGCAACTATATTGCAGTAAACACCATTTATATTTTTGATATATTAGGTTTATCTAGAATGCTTAGGGATTTTCTCACTATGGACTCTTATGGTATGCCAGATGTAAATAAAATATGGTGGAAATATCATGCCAGGAGAATGCAAACAATCAACTAGCAAACAAGCAGTAAAGCAGCAAAATGCAAGGGATTTATTTGACTGCCTAACATTGTTATTATTAATTTTTAGAGGACCTTTGATTCCATGGTTCTTTATATATGAAGATGGTTTACATACAAAACTCAAGATACACAAAAACAAGTGCAATAGACTAACATCGTGACCAGTGGGTACAGTGGGGCAGAGGGCCTTGCCTGCAAGGGCCTAATGCAAAGTTGTATCATGTCACTCTGAGAAATAAGGGATTATGAAAAGTGACCTGCTGAGTCATGTATAACACATGTTTGTGAGTTGTGCCCACCTGTTTCTCTATGCTGTGTACATTTATGACCATTGTTTCAGGAAATTTCCAGGAAAAGCTTCCATGTATGTAATGATGAGTAACAATATTTTGGTCATTGTATAATTTTATTTAGCATTTTTTTTAGCAGTTTTACTCTCTGGGTCTACTCCCTTGATATCTCTTTGCTGAGCAATGTGCGTGTTTGGTTCAGCTCCTGGTCTTGTTCTGTTTGCATGCTTCTGTGTTGTCTGTTATGCCAGTATCTGTCTGTCTTGTCTGTTTTTAGCCCCAGTCTACTTCTGTTCCTGATACCTGTAGCCTCATGACTTTCTACAGTATTTCTGCTACCTGTTGCCTTGTGCCTTCTCCTACCTGTGTATGTCCTGACTTTTGTTGGACTTGGCTTCTGTTTATTCTGTTCCAGTCCTGTATCCCTGTCTGATTTTATCCTGTACCTGTATGTCCTGGTATTAGTCTACGTTCACATTGTTCTGTTTCTGTGATGCTCTGCACCACAGTACTGAGCTGTCTGGTCAGCTGCTATAAAACCATGACCACTACAAGAGGTAGTATCCTGGTGGACTCCCTGCAGTGATAACCAGATGCCTGTATAGGGGTTAAAGGGTGAAGACCAGCGAGTCTTCTAGGATAATGCCTTTACAGGTGTCCTCAAGTCAAAATTTGTTCCCTAACTTTCTTTCTCACACTCACTGAGAAACAGGATCGTGCAGGGTGCACAATGGTGCTTGAAAGCTTGTGAACCTTTCATTTCTACAGTTTTGCATAATTTAGACCTAAAACTACATCCAATTTTCTCACAAGTAGTCCTAGAAGTAAATAAAGAGAGCAAACAGATAAATATGTAAAGATGTAAAACAAATAACTAAAAAATATCATACTTGACTACTTATTTATAGAAGAAAATGATCCAATATGTGAACCTTTGCTTTCAGTATGTGGTGTGACACCCTTGTGCAGAAATAACTGCCTCTAACATTTCTGGTAATTGTTGATTAGTCCTGCACATTGATTTAGAGGAATTTTTGCCCATTCCTCTGTATAAGACAGCTTCAGCTCTGTTATGTTGGTGCGCTCCCTTGCTTGATCTTCCACAACATTTCTATTGGTTTAAAGCCAGGACTTTGAATTGGTCATTCCAAAACATTACCTTTATAAAGAAGTCCCGCTGAAAAAATTGCGCCATTTTACAGTCAGAGCAAAGTGGATTGCAAAAAAAACGCACTGCGGACACGCGCCAATTTCCAAAACTGGCACAGTTTTGGAAATTGCAGCATGTCAATTATACCTACAGAAACGCCTGCGGTTTCCCCATAGGTATAATTGAAACAGAACGTCTGCAGAGGAAAACTCTGCAAACTTTCTGTCTAAAGCGCTGCGGGAAGAACCGCGATATGGGGCCTTAGCCTTAAAAAGTTTTTTTAGTAGCACTTTGTGCTATTAACCACTTCAGTACCAGCCCAATTTCTGGTTCGGGACCAGACACATTTTCGGGTTTTTTGTATGTGTGGTTTTGAGGGCTGTAGCATTTTTAATATTTGGGTTATTCAACTGATTTCTGTGTCTTTTTTCAGTGACACATAGGGCTTTATTTTTATGTTGTTTTTATTTTTGTATGTGTTTTAATTCTTTTTTATATCCTGGAACATACAAACAAAAGAGGAGGGAAAACCTGTCCGTTTTTCACTTTTCATTTTTTTAATTTAAAAACACAAACTTCTACTAAAAAAAATTTATAAAATAGTTTTTCCTCTCTGTTACGGTAATTTTTATTTTGTATGGTGTGTATGGTGTCGTTGGGGTGGGGCTATAACCTTTAATAAGGGTGTGTTATTGACATATTATTTTATTTATTCTTTTAATTATTTTATTTACTTTTTTTTTTTTTTTTCTTTTCTATTCATTTTTTTTTTTTTTTTTTTACATTGTATCTCCATAAGGTCATAATAGGACCCAGTAGCTCTAACACACGCCGAGTCAGAGGGGAGCCGCAACATGGCGGCACCCATAGCAGTGTATACAGCGCTCATTGAACGCTGTATAGACAGCGATCGGGAAGGCAGGGAAGGTAATAAACCTTCCCTGCCTTCTCTCTGGGAGCTCCGGCTAAAGTTACAGCAAGCTCCCTGTTTCAGCAGCTGCACGATTTTGTGCAGCTGCTGAAATCTACTTGTACGTATCTGTACGTCCTTGCAGAACAAGGCAACCACCTCCCGGACATATATACCCAATGGGCGGTCCGGAAGTGATTACATAAAAAAGTGAAAAGTGAAAAACAGACACGTTTTCCCTCTTTTTTTATTTATATTTTCCCAGATATAAAAAAAAATTAAAACACATGCAAAAATAAAAACAACATAAAAATAAAGCCCTATGTGTCACCGAAAAAAGACACAAAAATTAGTTGAATAACCCAAATGATAAAAATGTTATAGCCCTCAAAACCGCACATACAAAAAACCCGAAAATGAGTTTGGTCCTGAACCACAAATTGGCCCGGTACTGAAGTGGTTAAACATTCTTTGGTAGAACAACCTGTATGCTTAGGGTTGTTGTCTGCTACATGACCCACCGTTCTCTTAAGATTCGGTTCACTGACCCATGTCCTGATATTTCCCTTTAAAATTTGCTGGTTTAATTTAGAATTCATTGTTCCATAACTGATGGTAAGTTGTTCTGGCCCAGATGCAGCAAAACAAGACCAAACCATGATACTACCACTAAAAGATGGCATGGGGTTTTTTATGCTAGAAGGCAGTGTTTTTTCCTTTCTCCAAACATAATACTTGGAATTTAACCAAATAGCGCTACTGTGGACTCCCCCATCCATAAAACATTGTTTTTATAGCCTTCTGGCTTGCACAGGTGATCTTTAGCAAACTGAAAGCCGGCAGCAATATTCCTTTTTGGGGAGCAAAGCTTTCTGCTTGCAATCTTGCCATGCACACTATTGTTTTTCACTGTCCTCCTGAGGGTGGACTCATGAACATTAGCTCATGTGAGAAAGGCCTTTATTTGCAAAGAGGTTACCTTGGGTTCCCTTGTGACCACATGGTCATGCTCCTGGAGTGATCTGTGTTGATCGACGAGTCTTGGGGAAGGTAATAATGGTCTTGAATTTCTGCCATTTGTACAAAATCTGAATGACTGTAGTTTGTTGAAATTCAGATTTTTTAGATATGGTTTTGTAAATGTTTTTAGCCTGATGAGCATCAGCAACTCACATGTCATGATACACTTCCATAAACATGTTGAGAAGATTTTTATAGATCTCTGCTCTTTATATAAAACAGATCACCCGCTCACACCTGATTTTCATCCCATTGATTGAAAACACCTGATTCTTATTTCATCTTCAAATGATCTGCTAATCCTAAAGGTTCACATACTTTTGCTACTCACAGATATGCAATATTGGACCATTTTCGTCTACAAATAAATGACCAAGTCTAATATTTTTTTACTTATTTGTTTGATTTAGTTTTCTTTATCTAGTTTTAGGAGTTGTGTGACAATCTAATGTAGTTTTGGATCACATTTATGCAGAAATATAGAAAATTCTGAAAGGTTCACAAACTTTCAAGCATCATTGTAAGTACTGACCTGAATTGATGTGAATCAAGTACTTCAACTATGATAGAAATTTCTTTTAGAAATGCTTACAGTCTGTGTCTGTATGCTGTCTTATGTTTCTCTCTCTTTTGCTTTCTGCCCTCTCCATAGACTTCTATAACCATATACAGTACAGACCAAAAGTTTAGATACACCTTCTCATTCCAAGAGTTTTCTGTATTTTCATGACTATAAAAATTGTAGATTCACACTGAAGGCATCAAAACTATGAATTAACACATGTGGAATTATATACTTAACAAAAAAGTGTGAAACAACTGAAAATATGTCTTATATTCTAGGTTCTTCAAAGTCGCCACCTTTTGCTTTGATTACTGCTTTGCACACTCTTGGCATTCTCTTGATGAGCTTCAAGAGGTAGTCACCTGAAATGGTTTTCACTTCACAGGTGTGCCCTGTCAGGTTTAATAAGTGGGATTTCTTGCCTTATAAATGGGGTTGGGACCATCAGTTGTGTTGTTCAGAAGTCAGGTGGATACACAGCTGATAGTCCTACTGAATGGAGTGTTAGAATTTGTATTATGGCAAGAAAAAAGCAGCTAAGTAAAGAAAAACGAGTGGCCATCATTACTTTAAGAAATGAAGGTCAGTCAGTCCGAAAAATTGGGAAAACTTTGAAAGTGTCCCCAAGTGCAGTGGCCAAAACCATCAAGCGCTACAAAGAAACTGGCTCACATGAGGACCGCCCCAGGAAAGGAAGACCAAGAGTCACCTCTGCTGTGGAGGATAAGTTCATCCGAGTCACCAGCCTCAGAAATTGCAGGTTAACAGCAGCTCAGATTAGAGACCAGGTCAATGCCACACAGAGTTCTAGCAGCAGACACATCTCTACAACAACTGTTAAGAGGAGACTGTGTGCAGCAGGCCTTCATGGTGTAGCCCTATTTGGGGGGGGGGGGGTATGAGTATTATCCCTCCCGCAACAGACTCTGGCGCTGACCTGTGTGTATAATGGGACCTGAAGCCTTCGCTGAAGGGAAGAGTGGGAACATATATGAAATATATCAGTGCCTCCACCCAGGATAGAGCCTCTGTATTACAGGGAGGATCTCTTCCTGGGACTTACCCATGAAGTACAGTTAGTAGCCTTAACAAGGATCACTGTACTAATCTCACAGTCTGAAGAATACATACAGATACCACATAAGGTTATAACAGTAGCTTTATAAGAATCAACAGGGTAATAATACATACATAAAATATACTCAGAACACAGCAATACTACAACAACCAGCAAGTCCTCAACCGTCTTAGGTTATATACCCGGGTATATATATAGATATATAGCGGGCGCCGCCGCAAAACACCCCCCAGCCGAAGGGGGGGGGGCGGGGCCGCCGTTGGTGGTGGTGGCCCCCCGTTTTTTTCGGGAGGAGAGAGAGCGGCGGCGGGGAGGAGGAGGTTGTTGTGGAGAGGGGGATTCTTCACAGGCCGCAAACAGGGCGACGGTGACGGCAGTAGATGCAGGCCTGACTACCCTAACACTGAGTCCTTAACCTGCCAGCTAAACTACTAGTGCCACCGGGCCTCTAACTAGCTAGTTGGCCTTCGGAAGCCTAACCTATCACTGCCCTGAACTATATATATATATGGATCCCTAACTACAGTTACTAGCTAGGTCCTGTGAGTATATAGGGGGTAACACATACCTAACTATATACTGTGAAGTAAAGAGGAACCAGTGGCTCTTAGACTCCCCCAGACATAACATGTCTGGCTCAGCAGCTCTGCTCACATCTCTCCCCCCAGCAGCTCTGCCTCACATGTGTCTGACTCACTGTATTTACAAAACAAAACTTGCACTAAATGCCTGGGGTCTCTGAAACCAAACTGCAGGGGCAAAGAAGCCAGATACATTATATACTAGTAGAAATGGCAGTTCCCTACACTCTCCCTCTGGTGAAATCTTTACGTCACGTCAAAGACATACAAAGTCATAGTATACAGTCAACATTACCAATGACAATATCAATATGGTTGCTTTTGCATTTACAGAGTCACAACAGGTTAATAGGTATACATGCCAGCAGGAGCGAAAATTGGTAACATATTGACCAAAGTGGACACTGCACCCACCCAAGCATGGTATAAATGAGGCTGAGTAGTAAATCTGGGGTCCCCCAAACTATCATATGTCAGCATAGGTGGAGGGTGTCTAATTCTCTCTCCTCTCCGTACCTCTCTCTGAGGTAAACTAGCATGTCCAGGCCCTAAACTAGGGTTGTCTGCCATGGGAGGGGATGGTGCTGGTGGCGTAGGAGAGCTAGATCCCTGCTCATCTGTAGACACAGATCTAGGTACGAATTCTGGAGTTTGAGGGTTCATAGGTCTCCCTGAAGGAGAAGATACTGGTGATCTAGGAACTTCAGGAGCCACAGTCCAATCACTCTCAGGAGTTTCAGGAAGGTCAGGTGGAATATCGGCTAAGGACTGTGGAGAATCGCAGGCCGAGCCATCATTGGAGATATCCATACCATCAATCTGAGGTACAGGCAACAAATGATTTCTATGCCAAGTCCTGATCCTCCCGTCTCGTCCTTTTATCTTGTAGACTGGTATTCCAGGCAACCGATCTACCACTGTAAAGAGTTCACTCCGCCATCGATCAGCCAGCTTATGTTTTGCAGATGCTCCCAAATTCCGTAGCAGAACATGGTCCCCAGGGTTCAATTCTCGGTATCGTACTCGAAGATCAAATCTCCTTTTATTTCCTTCATTCACTTTGGCCGCATTTTCCTCAGCCAGCTGATAAGCACTCTTAAGCGTTTCTTTCAAACGTGCCACGTATCGGTAATGATCTCGATGACTGATACCATCGGTAGAGACTCCCAACAAGATGTCAATAGGTAGCCTAGGCTCTCTTCCAAACATCAGAAAGTATGGTGAATATCCTGTGCTCTCGTGCCTTGTACTATTATAGGCATGCACCATAGCCTCCACTTTTCGACTCCAGGATCGCTTATCCTCAATTCGTAAGGTACCAAGCATATCAAGTAAAGTCCTGTTAAATCTTTCAGGAAGGGCATCTCCCTCTGGATGGTAAGGCGTCGTCCGACTTTTGCGGATGTTCAACAACTGAAGTAACTCTTTGATCAGGTTACTCTCAAAATCCCGGCCTTGATCAGAATGCAACCGGTGTGGTAAGCCATAATGGATAAAATACTTTTCCCAAAGCACTCTTGCAACAGTGACTGCTTTTTGATCCTTAGTCGGAAAGGCTTGAGCATATCGTGTGAAGTGATCAGTCACCACCAATACATTTCCAAATCCTCTGGAGTCGTTGTCAATACAAAGGAAGTCTATGCAGACAAGATCCATGGGGCCCGAACTCTTCAAGTGTCCCATGAAGGCCGCTCGAACCGGGACAGTCTTCCTCTGCAAACATCTGCGACAGCACCTACACAGACGAGTCACGGTATCTCTCATTTTGGGCCAGTAGAATCGGTCTTGTATTAGGCCATAAGTCTTCTCAGGTCCCAAATGACCATGATAATCATGCAGACTTCGGAAAATCATCTTCTGAAAGCAGCTTGGAATAACTAGTTGGCGCCTTCCAGGGTGATCATGATACAGCACCACACGATAAAGTAGGCCATTGTCTATTTCAAACTTCTCCCAATCTCGTAGAAGTTGACTGCATTCAGAGGGTAGGGATGTCTTTAACATTTCTCTGTCTTGAGAACTCACTGCTTGATAAAGAGGTCCAATTAAAGGATCAGTCTTTTGACTCCAGATCATTCGCTTTGAAGATATAGAACAACTCTCAAAGGATCCTAAAGCGGCAGGGTAGGCAAACATGTCTGGTACAGCTTCGGGACCTCCCCCAATAGAGTCAATAAGCCGAGTTTCAGAAAAGGCTACTCGGTCTTCAACTACAGCAGCCATGGCACACAAAGCTCCTACTCCAGGACTTGGCACTTCTTCCCATTCATCCACTACTTCCGGACTAGGTAATCCAGGCCGTCTTGATAGAGCATCTGCCCCAATGTTCTTAGGCCCCGATTTATACTTGAGTGTGAATTGGTAGTTGGATAAAGCTGCCAACCAGCGATGTCCTGTAGCATCGAGTTTAGCGGTTGACAAAACGTATGTCAGTGGATTGTTGTCTGTTCTTACTTCAAACGTAGCTCCGTATAAATAGTCATGTAATTTATCAACAATGGCCCACTTGAGCGCCAAAAACTCCAATTTATGTACTGGATAATTTTTCTCGCTGGGAGAAAGACTTCGACTTATGAAAGCTATGGGCCATAACCCGGCCGGGTATTCTTGGTGCAGCACGCCACCTAATCCTTCAAAGCTGGCATCTACATGTAGCACATATGGCTTCTGTGCATCAGCATAAGCCAGAACGGGAGCTTCTGTCAATTTCTTCTTCAACAACTTAAATGCTTCTTCACAATCCGCAGTCCACCTATCGCCAAAAAGGCTTTTGGAAGACCCTTTCTTCTTTCCCGGATCTCCTGCATCACTCTTCAACAGGTTGAGGAGGGCTCGAGCAATTTTTGAATATCCTTCCACAAATCGTCGATAGAATCCACAAAACCCCAAGAAAGATTGCAACTCCGTAATATTTTGCGGTCGGGGCCAATTCACCACAGCTTCAATCTTACCAGGATCGGTAGCAACTCCTTCAGCAGAAACAATATGCCCTACATAAGTGACCGAAGATCTACAAAATTTGCATTTGTCAGCCGACAACTTCAGCCCCTCTTCTTTTAAGCGATGGAGTACTCTCATGAGTCGTTCTTCATGTTCTTCCAGCGTCTTTCCAAACACAATAATGTCATCAAGATATACAAGGCATTCCCGGGGCACTAAATCACCTAACACTCTTTCCATCAACCTTTGGAACGTTGCTGGCGCACCTTTTGTACCTTGCGGCATACGAGTGAACTGAAAGAAACCCAAGGGGCATATGAAAGCTGTCTTTTCCTGATCCTCAGGTGCCATTGGGACTTGATAGTATCCCGATCTTAGGTCCAGCACTGTGAACCAACAGTTTCCATTCAGAGCTTCCAGAGCTTCTTCAATTCTCGGCAGTGTATACTGATCAGGTAAGGTTCTCCGGTTCAGAGTTCTGTAATCCACACATAGGCGAATTGCTCCAGATTTTTTTCTTACCACCACAATAGGTGAGGCATAGGGGCTCTTACTGTCCACAATGATCCCCTGACCTTTCATTTGCTGTAGAGTCTGTCTTAACTCATCAACATCCTTTGGAGCAACTCTCCGTGGTCGCTCCCGGAAGGGAGTAGAATCGGTCAATCGGAAAGTGTGTTGAGCACTTTTAGCACAACCTACATCCATATCATCCATGGAGAACACTTCCGATAATTCAGACAACTTCTGTGTCAGTCGCTGATTCCAGGCCTCTGGTAAATGTGGATCACTCAAGTCAAGATTGAGATTAGGGATTGCATCTCGGATTTGAATCCTGCACACTTCAGCGTATGGATTTACTCCAAGCACAGGGTAGCAGTGGGCCACATTCTGGAATGGTCCAATTACGATCGGATGCGGTGAACAGTTCCTCACTGTCACACAGGTAGATAACTCCACTTTATTTCTCCAGTCCTTTCTCTCTGGGATCACCATCCAGCCATTCTGGTTAATCATTTCTTCAGGGGTTTCCATAAGGACATAACTCCCCCCTTCAAGCAAATCGGGAGCAATGCTGGAGGCTACTCTCAGAATTCTCTCCCCGCCGGCAGGAACTTCCACGGTTCTCTCACCGATATGATATACCATTCCATGTCGATAGCCAGTAGACAGGGCATCACAGAGTTCTCTAAGATCAGAAGATATATTCACCGGCTGAGCTGCAGGGTTCCAATCTCTTCCAAGAAACTTCTGAAAAGCATAATGCACTGCGGGACAATTAGTGCCAAGTATCACAGGAGCTGCACAAGAATCCCCTGTATCAGGACAGACAAGAGCCGTAATCTTCATGGGAGCGACACTCTGATCTTCTAATTCAGGGACAGCTATAACTACTTGTAGGCTGCCATCTACAGGATATGATCCTGAATTAAGCCCCCACAATTTCATTTGTCCTGTAGACTGAAGAGGTATATCCCTCAGATACTTTTGGTAGAACGAGCGATAAATCAGGGTCACTTGAGATCCTGTATCAAACAGGGCAGGAGCGGCATGACCATTGACAGTGACTTTGACAACGGACCTGGAGCCCGCGATAGCGCCTCTGGTCTTTACTCGGCCCGCCTTCCTTTGGTGTCTTTGATTCTGAATAGAGAAGACAGCACTGTGTCCCAATCCCTCACTGTCCTCCGTACACTGTCTGGCAGTATGACCCGTCTGACCACATTTATAACAGGTTCTAGCATCCTTCCTCCGTTGAGTGGCAGTGGGTGGAGTGGCGGACTGTCTAAGTTCTGACCGCTCCGCTGGTTTGTCCTTGTTTGAATTAGGAACAACATCTTCTTTAGAGATGCTTTTCGCTTTCTTAGGGGTACTAAAACTAATGTCAGCTTCTTGTTTCTTCACTAACTTCATTAAGTCAGGAAATGGAAGGACTCTATCAGATAGTAAGACCTTGAGTACTTGAGCAAGAGGATGATGAGGTTGTAACCCTCTCACCAACTGACTGGTTCTCATAGCGTCTACCTCTGAAGTAGATATAGCTGCGTGGTACACCAGACGTGAAAGAAGTAGCTGTAAACGGTTAATAAAAGTAGAGACATTTTCCCCTTCTTTTTGACGAACCATTCGGTAATCAGCAACCATCTGGGCAAGGTCATAGTATGGCTCAAAGTGATCAGACAGTACTTCTATATAGTCCAATGCACTCACTCCTTCATGAGAGTCTCTGTACAAGCGGATCAATTCTGCAGCAGGAGACCGCAAACTTTCACTGATACGCTGCCGCTTGCCTTCTTCAGAGCAAGACCATTCCTTCAGGCATTGGAGAGTATGTTCTTTCCATATCTCAAAGTTTTCCTCCCCTTGTGGTACTGGGACATTACCAGAGAATACTTTTAGTTTCTTGTAGTGAGTGGCCTGCAGGCCCTGAGCTAACATTTCAGTCAGCCTGGCTAAAGTGCTAATAGCACTGTCACTAGAGGAACTGCTAGCGACGGCCATACTGGGGGGGTAACTGGCTGAGCGGGGTTCTTCCTTTACCTGAACCAGGGGAGGAACAGGCGGTCGGTAATCCCATGTAGTAGCTAGTGGGAGGTTCCCCTCTGAGCTATATCGCTTCTCCATATCAATGATTATTCCCACTTCTAAATCTCAGCAGTGCCTCCAAATGTAGCCCTATTTGGGGGGGGGGGGTATGAGTATTATCCCTCCCGCAACAGACTCTGGCGCTGACCTGTGTGTATAATGGGACCTGAAGCCTTCGCTGAAGGGAAGAGTGGGAACATATATGAAATATATCAGTGCCTCCACCCAGGATAGAGCCTCTGTATTACAGGGAGGATCTCTTCCTGGGACTTACCCATGAAGTACAGTTAGTAGCCTTAACAAGGATCACTGTACTAATCTCACAGTCTGAAGAATACATACAGATACCACATAAGGTTATAACAGTAGCTTTATAAGAATCAACAGGGTAATAATACATACATAAAATATACTCAGAACACAGCAATACTACAACAACCAGCAAGTCCTCAACCGTCTTAGGTTATATACCCGGGTATATATATAGATATATAGCAAGAGTCCAGTGCACAATACCTCCAGGCAACAGAAGAG
This sequence comes from Leptodactylus fallax, assembly GCA_947044405.1. Classification (NCBI taxonomy): domain Eukaryota; kingdom Metazoa; phylum Chordata; class Amphibia; order Anura; family Leptodactylidae; genus Leptodactylus; species Leptodactylus fallax. The sequence continues at coordinate 8,573,962 of CAMRHE010000036.1, forward strand.
ATGCAGGGGCCCCTGTGGATGACTGTGGATCCTCGGATTCTTCCAGGAGATGACAGACAGCCGATCAGGAGATGATGATGATGATGGTGAGATTCTTCACAGGCCGCAAACAGGGCGACGGTGACGGCAGTAGATGCAGGCCTGACTACCCTAACACTGAGTCCTTAACCTGCCAGCTAAACTACTAGTGCCACCGGGCCTCTAACTAGCTAGTTGGCCTTCGGAAGCCTAACCTATCACTGCCCTGAACTATATATATATATGGATCCCTAACTACAGTTACTAGCTAGGTCCTGTGAGTATATAGGGGGTAACACATACCTAACTATATACTGTGAAGTAAAGAGGAACCAGTGGCTCTTAGACTCCCCCAGACATAACATGTCTGGCTCAGCAGCTCTGCTCACATCTCCCCCCCCACCGCCCCCCCCCACATGGGGCCGGCCCCACATTTTTAAAAAAAAAAAATCTCTCAATAAATCGGGTGTCTCTCAAAAAACAACCGGCAGGGAAAAAGGAGCCGATACATTATATACTAGTAGAAATGGCAGTTCCCTACAATGGTAAAATAGCTGCTAGGAAACCACTGCTAAGGATAGGCAACAAGCAGAAGAGACTTGTTTGGGCTAAAGAACACAAGGAATGGACATTAGACCTGTGGAAATCTGTGCTTTGGTCTGATGAGTCCAAATTTGAGATCTTTGGTTCCAACCACCGTGTCTTTGTGCGACGCAGAAAAAGTGAACGAATGGACTCTACATGCCTGGTTCCCACCGTGAAGCATGGAGGAGGAGGTGTGATGGTGTGGGGGGTGCTTTGCTGGTGACACTGTTGGGGATTTATTCAAAATTGAAGGAATACTGAACCAGCATGGTTACCACAGCATCTTGCAGCGGCATGCTATTCCATCCGGTTTGTGTTTAGTTGGACCATCATTTATTTTTCAACAGGACAATGACCCCAAGCACACCTCCAGACTGTGTAAGGGCTATTTGACGAAGAAGGAGAGTGATGGGGTGCTACGCCAGATGACCTGGCCTCCAAAGTCACCAGACCTGAACCCAATCGAGATGGTTTGGGGTGAGCTGGACCGCAGAGTGAAGGCAAAAGGGCCAACAAGTGCTAAGCATCTCTGGGAACTCCTTCAAGACTGTTGGAAGACCATTTCAGGTGACTACCTCTTAAAGCTCATCAAGAGAATGCCAAGAGTGTGCAAAGCAGTAATCAAAGCAAAAGGTGGCTACTTTCAAGAACCTAGAATATAAGACATATTTTCAGGTGTTTCACACTTTTTTGTTAAGTATATAATTCCACATGTGTTTTGTTAAGTATATAATTCCACATGTGTTAATTCATAGTTTTGATGCCTTCAGTGTGAATCTACAATTTTTATAGTCATGAAAATACAGAAAACTCTTGAAATGAGAAGGTGTGTCCAAACTTTTGGTTTGTACTGTACTTCTATAGCCATGTGTAATCTGATACTTTTGAGTTGCAATCCATCTCAAGACACAAATAACAGAAATTTCACAGTTTCCCTGACAGAGGGAAGGTGAGCAGGCAAACAGGCTCATAAAAGGGGAAATAAGCATGTTTATATACCCTTGTACCACTGATATATGCAAACTTTCTTGAAACAAGGGTTACACTGGTAGTGTTACATCGATAGAAAATAGTTATGGTATGCGAAAATGAAAAAAAATACAAAAAAGGGCTTGCCATTAAGGACAAAAATGGCTCAAAAATGGTTACACTAAATGAAAACCAGCTTTACACAAAGTGAATGCTAAATAACTGAGGAATGAGTAAACTTACCTATTTTATCTAATTAGATTGTGCTGCATCTTTATGCACAATATTTGTAACAGCTGTGATGGTGTAGTATATCTGTGCTAGGATTGGATATAAAAATTATAGATAAAACTGGTATCTTTATATACCATGCTTACATTATTATAACTCTAGTGAGTTGTATGTTTAAGCACTGCTATGATAGAGACTAATCTTCAGTTCTATAGGCTTCATAAGGCGCACATTGCAACAGGAAGAGACATGTAATTTTATATGACCCTGTACATTCTATTCAGACTGATCTATTCCTGCTCGGAATAGTGCTTATGAAATGATCTTAGAATAATATCAGTGTAGAAGTCAGATCTTGAACATGGGAGTGTATATGAAGTAAATGTAAGACAACTGAATTATATAGGAAACAACTTTAAACATAAAAAACAAGGAAAGATGGCAGTCACCTCTGTGATATTAGGTCATACACATATTTAATAATATAAATAGATGCCTCAGAGAAATACATTAATCATATTATGCTTAATATACAAGTATGTCATTATTTTTTGTATCACACGGTCCATAGGTATCATTTTTAAGCACTACCTTACCTAAGTAATGCAGATTATGAATTACTTTTATAATAGTCTACAACAGAACCTACATCTGTCAATTGTAAACATCCTGCCCAGAAAATGGATATGAGAAAATACGAAGGATGGATTTCCTTACCATTGTAGTAGCAGATATTTTGTTGGGAATGCTTTCTTGATATCCCATGTAGACATTTAATCTCTTCTGGTGAAATAATTCATTCTCAGTCATAAGAGAGATCTGAAGTTTCCTCAACTTGTTAGATAAATAGTTTACTTCCTGTTCAGTTATTTTACTTTTTTCATGCAGTAATGCATTTTGAGCCTTCAAGGACTTCAGGCAGCAGTGAGTACCCTGTGTGAGTTCTTGGTGTGACAGTTCCAGCGCACATCCTTTCTGGCATATACATTCAGTGTAGGTAGAGCTTTCTGTTCTCATAGAATCCATATCTTTCATGCTGAGAGCATCATTACAGCATTTGTTGTAACATATGTCCTGATGTGCAGCCAGACCCAGAAATGTATTAGTCATGGAACAACTTGTCTCGTAACTGCATTTGATCTCCAACTTGCATATGCAGTTATGGTACGGGCTCTCAGCTATATGAGGCTGCCACAATACAGGGCAGTGCCTCTGTTTCATCTCCCAGGCTCAGATCTTTCATTTGTTACATCCAGTAAATTCCTGCCACAAAGTGCCCCTTCCAAATCAGGATCCAGAGTCTGTGAAAACTGGTTCAGATCCATAACATATACTGGAGACAAGAATTCAGTAGGCGAGAACAGGAGATGGGGATTGGTTTGTGTCTGGCTCATGTTCAATAGCTTTTCACTGTAACTTTTCCAAGTACCACAGAGCATCTAACAGTCACACTTTCAGCAAGAGTTTTCTAAAAAGGATTTCTCATATTTAGTAGAACTTATTTCTTTCATATAGACCTAAAAAAGATTATATGTTCAGCATCTATGTAATATCTAAATAATGACGGGGTATATTTAAAATCAGTTTTGCAGGAGTCTGCTTTGTTGTAATGTGCACCAAGCTTATAATATGTCCCACTATGTTTGAAAATGTTGGAGCATTCTTAAATCTAATAATTCTGTTACTTCTTTTTCTACTATGTCCCACTACTGAATTGAGTTTGCAACAATTTTTGCTATTTTAAGCTGGATTTGATAAATCTGACATACAGGCTAACTATACCCTTTTTTTCCCACTCACTTTTCAAAAGTGGAGTAAGCTGCATAAACATGTAAAATGTTGCAAAAATTTTTCACAATTAAACCCAAAAAGTAGCACTACGGCTTGATAAATTCCCGCCAATGAGTTTGTTCTATGTTTCTTTACAATAGCATTATTCTGGAAGACTTTGCTAAGGCAGGGGAAGACCAAGATACTTTGCGCCCATCTTGGGAAATTACTTTATTGTAAAGGCCCATTATTAACTTAAATTACAGTAGGTGAAGGAAATGTTAGACAATGTATTAAAAAAATGTAACTCCTAAATTCCCCACCACTGCAGTACTGATGCTCAGCAATCCCTGTCCCTGTCACTGAAACCAGTCAGGCGTTCCATACGTGCCAGCATTACTGCTGAGGCCATTGATTGCATCAGTTTCATGCATATATGGCATGTCATTGATCCAGGTAAAATAAACATTTTCTGCAGGTAAAAATAAACATTTCTGTTATGATAGGGTCCATAATATTTTTTTTTTAAAAAGTACGCTGTTGCACATTAACTGATGTTAATGTGTCCGTTTTTTAACTGATCCATTTAATGAATCAGTTAAAAAACAGAAACATTAACATCAGTTAGTGTCTGTTAATGTCCCTTTTTATACCATCCATTTTTTTGTTGTTAACATTTTCTGGCGGATACTAGCAACGGACATCAACAACGGTAGTATGAACCCCCCCCCCACCAAGCATTTTGTTTCCGTTGCACACACAGACCCTTAAAAATACAATATGTAAATTAAAAAATAAACTATTTGAGGTGTGTTTATGTTTGTTGTCTTTTACTTTCTTTTAGTCTAGCATTAAGTTATTTATTTTTGAGTTCACTAAGAACTGTGGTTGTTTTTCCAACCACCATAGGTATGCTAAATGGATTAAATATTCATAGCCATTTAAAACTTATATTATCTAACTTGCTGTCAGTGAGCGCCACATCTGTACTCATTCCATTTAGACTGCTGTGACCATTCAATACGAAACCCTCAATTATAGTGTTGGGTTGTAAAGACAATGATACAGAGAATGTCTGGTGTACAGCGATGAAAAGAATTATCTGAGCTCCATGCAGTACTTCTGAATATTTAAATGTAGTAATACTAAACCATATGCTTTACACATGTAAGTGAGCAGTGAGAGCAAGTTCTGAAAAGCCAGGAGAACTGACAAAAGAAACTGTTTTGTTTACAAAAGGCCATGTAAGGCTGAAGCCTCACATTGCAAAAACGCAGCATTTTTGCAGCTGTGGAAATGCTGCGTCAAAAAAATGCTGCGTTTTACAGTGCCTGCAAAGTGAATGGGATTCTGGCTAATCCAATCCACACATTTCAGAAAAAAATCCGCAGCAGAAAAACTGCATTTTCAAAAACGCTTGCGGTATGTGAATTATGCCTGCGGAAACACTGGCGTTTTTCATATAGGTATAATAAGGGCAGAAATATAAGGTGTAATCTGGCATGCATCACTCCAGCAAATAACCTGAAAGGGGTCCATAAGGGTAAATTCACATGGAGTTTTTGCAGGCTGATTTTTTGAGGCGTAACCCCCTCAAAAAATATAAACCCAACTCTCCCATTTCATTTCAATAGGAGTCTTGCATTTTTCTTCCTCTAGTTAATTTTTAGCTAGAGGGGAAAAAAAAGCATCATGATCTATCTACAAACGGATTCTGCCTTGCAAAGCCCATTGAATTGAATGGGACACAAAAAAAGCTCTAGCATTTTTTTTTAAGTGGTTTTTGAAGGTACAGAAAAGGTACAGACAAAAGTGCAGACATAACAAATTTGAAATTGACAAACATACACTGAGGCAAGGAACTTTAACTTTACTTTTTTGATGGATTCTAGTGGCTTTTGTTAGATTTCACAGTGCAGCAAATTATCATCATAAAGTTAAATAGTGCTAAATTTGTACTGTATGATTAGACCCTTCTTATGTTTGGTTATATGTTGTGGCAGGTGCCAGTTGTATTATACAGGTGATACCACTCTCAAGGTCAGAATCTAAAACACTCAGATCCTGGGCATTTTACTCTTTAGATGCCACAGTTGGTGCTGACATACAGAATCTAAGTGGTTAGAGAGAAGTAGGGGACTCCCTCTCTCAACCCATTGCACCCAGAAGCCTTCTGACTTGTCATGTACAGATGTCTATTTGGCCTTGTTAAAAACAGGGCCTGTTAGGTAGTCTGTTAGACTTCACAAAATCAGTAGTGTATTTCATCAGAGAAGCACATTTTCCTGTCTCCTCCTGGGAATTAGAAATATTTTAAAAAGTTTTTTTTTACAAATTGCTTTGACCAATAACAAAAATTCCAAGAAAAAAAAAATCTTTCTTCACTTTATTTTCATTAAAACTAAAAATGTATATAATTGTATCACAGTGTACATAATAAAGACATTATTTAGCCTGTATGGTAAAAAATGTCAGAAAAAAATCCAAAAAACGATTTAAAAATTGCTGTTTTTTTGTTTATTCCACCTCTCCAAAAATGCAAAATAATTTAGTATGAACCCCAGAATGGCACCAATGAAAATACAAGTCATTCCACAAAAAACAAGCATAAACAAAAATGCACAACTCTATTTATTAAAAGGTAAAAATGTTATAGCTGGAGAAACACAAAAATAAAATTTTCAAAATAAAATACTTTAAACATAAAATAACTATATAAATTTAGAACTTAATAGCGAAATAATAGTTACAACCCCCAAATCAATGTTAACATGTCATACATCGCACAGTATATAGGACCAATTTCCAAGCCAATGGTTTGGGAAAGAAGAAAAGGAACTGCGCTTGTCCAGGTGTATTTCATACGAGAAACAGCTTTATTTAATCCAAAGACCATTTGTTTATTTGTTGTTTATTAACATACAGTTAGTCTTAGTTACAAACCCTCATACGCCTTCCATGTTAATGGAAAAATTATAAGGTATGAATTTTGAAATTTGCACAAGTACAAACAAGAAAAATCTGGAGTCCAGAAGTCCTAAATAATCCATGTAACACTGTGGGTTAGCTGTCCTAAACTCACAAGTGACTAACCTGCTGAGAACTACAGTACCAGCATAGATGGTGAACAAATGTCAAACACTGTGACTGAACCTGCAGCACAAAGTAGCCTGCACTCCACCCGTTAAAGCTTTATCCTCGGAGAGCTGTATTTTTTTAGTAATACAGTACACCATGTTATCAATAGTATAACAGAATAGTTTTCTCCAATATCAATGTTAATAACTATTAATTCTCTGTTTTTGAAAGACAGGGATTTCATATTGTAGAAAATAATGATGTTCAGTGTCTAAAGACTGCACAAATAGATGAGCATTTTCACTGTAACTCACTAAGTACTTTCTTTTCATTTGTGGATATGGTAGAAACACTAAGCATTTTGAAAAAAATTTCACCTTTAAGCATGTGTAAACTTTTGTATTTTTAGTTATGTGAAGGGATGGCTGCTTGTGGATCTGGAAGCTCATAACTGATGGGTTTCCTCCATGAAGCATTTGGTCTCTCTGCATTTTCCAAATACTCTTGCCTGTGTCGTTAACCCCTTCCTCTCTCACACTGACAAGTTTGTAAAGGTTACTATTTCTCAGAGAAAATACTGTGCTATTAATTCTGTAGGATAATAGTTTTTCATCATTATCATTTTTCAATTATATTTTGCATTTGTTTAGATTTTCTTAAGATGCATTGAATAAATAAATATGTAGCAAAGATGAATATAACTTTTACAACAGAATAAGAAAAAAAGTGTATGGAAAATTGTGTGGAAATATAACAATAAGCTCACACTATAAACATATTATGATACATTGCTAAACCCTAATTTTAAATAAACTATATAAATAAAAGCTGCTCAACGCCTATTAATGTTTATAGGATTTAGAAGGGATCATTCATGCCAATGTTGGCTATTGGTCTAGTTAGAAATAAAGGCATGCGAGGATGAGACTCTGGACAAGGGAATTGGAGCAGTGACCCTTACTTGCGCCCGGGTTTCCGTTCTTCGGATCTGCTTACAAAGCGGTTACCCATGGAAACCCATGGACCCCATAGACTATAATGAGGTCCACTGGGTTGCAGAGTTTTTCTCTCTGTAGTTTTCAAGTGCAGTGGGGAACAGAATGCCCAAGCGCAGGTTGATTCACTGAGTGCTGATGTGAACCCAGCCTTAGTGATAAATATTTGTAAATTGTGGAATTATCACTTCTTACACTTTAACATTTTTCACAACCTAATAACTGACAGATTATATCCAGTAAGGAAGAATATACACTTATACCAAAACATAGTTTGTCAAACGCCTTTATTTTGGAGATTTTTTTTTAAACAAAACATAATGTTTTGGCAAATTTAAAAGCCAGCAGTTACATGGTGAGTAATACTGATATTTAATTTTGACAAAAGCCAAATAATGATAACATAAGATCCCTGCCTATTCCACTTAAAAAAACAACATATGAACATACAGCCAAGGTAAAAAAAAAAGTGCATCTATAACAAAACAATGTTTTTTCATATTTCAAATTAGCATTCTAACATAATAAAACTAGCATTTATGTTGTTATAATAAGGAGAATGAGCTTTAAGAAGCTGATATATTTAGTTATATTCGCTAATAAAAATTGGTAATAAGGTTGCAGTATTGGTTGTAAAGCTGAACAGCACAATTATGTTGCATTCCCAGGTCTTACTTTTAATCTTAAATGCCTATTTTAGACATAAAGTGACACATTCTTTCCTTTACATGGCATATGAACTAAAAATAATAAATAGATAACATAAAAATACAAATTTTGTTCACTTATTAGAAAAATTAAAAGGCCATCATGCATTTGGCAAAACATTAGCTGAATTGAAGAGTACATATAAAAATGAGAATGGGTACTACACAAATGAAAAGGTAAGCCTGTGCTTTAGCATATTACCAAAGTGGGATGCATCACCTTCCTATGAAATTTGAATTTTATCCTCATTTAGGTATGGTATAAGTACAGTGCAAAAATGGATCATGAAAGGCACTGCACCCCAAAAACATAATCTTATTTCATACTCACATTTGAGGCTTCACCCATGATCCATGCATGTGCACTTATACACATTGCCAAAAAAGCTTTTGATTTTAGAACTAGTGATACTTCCCATTTAGAGTTTTATATTTCTTGGTGATTTCATTAAATGTATATAGTAAAAATTTCTATTGACGAAATAACCATTTAATAAACTGACAAAGAATGTGAATTTAACAACACTGAGATATTATCACATATGTAAACAATACAAAAAATATAAAATTAAAGACAGGGGTACACAGTAAAATTTTTTTCAGAATATATTATTAAAGACTTCTATGGTATTGAATCTATAAAGGTAAAGCAACTGTACCCTATCAGCTAACAAGTTTGTGCTAAGAATAAAAGAAAAAAAAAGAATAATTTTGAATTTCTTGGAAATAAATTGAAACATTTCACTATTACTAGACCCGGTTTCATAATACTGTGTTGTACCATTCACACGTGAACTGAAATACTGAAGCACAACTCTGAAATAATTATGACTGAACAATACAAAAAGGAAAAATAAAATAGACAAAGTCAGAACAAACACATTCATTAAAATTCAGAAGTGTCAGTAACACAACATTGCAGAACACTGCTGCTTGTGTTCATCATCATTCACTTATTTCTTCTAATATATTTCTGAAACTTATATAACTATACCACAAGCTGTACCACTTTCCACATCATCACCTGTTACACAACTATTCCAAATATGGCCACATTTACATTTACCATATCACACGAACAACTTCTGTTTGTGATGTCCTAATCTCTTTCATATCTATGTGGCTAATAACAATTCTCTAAAATGATAGAAAAAGCCAATCAAATGTCTTTTGCTTACTCTCCATCAATGTTGGGCAGGTTTCACTTTAAATATACAGTAATACACATGATACTATGCAGGTGACACTTTACAATTAAATTAGAATTTACAATAGATTATGTACAGATGTAGTTTGTTTTATTGCTACATCTGAAACAGTATTTCAACTTTCGCATCTGGGAAATCCCATTGCCAGCAATGGGTTTTGTAACTGTATAGCTACCATATTAAGATCAAATTGTAGAAAATGTTCTTAGTTATTTAAAGACTATGGACAACTTTCAGATGAGAAAATTATTTTGACATATGCTAGTAGTTTCTTTGTGTTAAAAAGTGGCACTAAATTTCAGACTGCAATCTTCATTACTCCATTCATTTCAGATCCCCTGATTTGCAGTTTGCAACCTGCTCCTTAGTTTTAGACTTGGATTCTGTAGGCATGTCCCTACCTGTAATAAATGCTAGATGCATGTTTTGTTTGTTCAGGATGCTGCTGCATTTACTACAGTAGCTCCCATATACTAGCTTAATTTCTATACCCTTCTACAGCCGTTGAACATTCTCTCTGACATTGATGTTGATAAGTTTGCAATTCTTCCCTACCCCCTGAAGAGTCTGTTGTGAGTGATCTCCTCTTTCTTTGCACAAATTTACAACCTATGTGTTTTACCCCCTCATCCACGTGTGCTCTTCACTTTACCTATACCAACACAGTACAGCTTGTGTAGCCTTCCCTCCCTAATGTCTTGTTTTTATCGCCTTTACTCTGGTTCTACCATGTACAATAGCCCCCTGCGTTGCTATTTCTAACACTCGAAGTGAGGGCGAGAGCCAAGAGAACTGACACAGTCATGGGACGCATCCTGTCAATGTTATGTCAGAAGCACCAGGATAGCAAGTTATAAGGAGGAATTACACAAACTCTACAGGACAAAATTTTTAATGCAGGCTGTTTAGAGAGATGCCTAAATTTGCATTTAGAAATATCATGAACAATAAAAATAAGTGCAAAGGTGTCCATAGGCTTTAATTTATTTTAAGAGCAGACAACTACAATGTTACAACAAACCTTATAGGCCTTTTAATAGGTATATTGGACATAGAAGGTCATAGTCATAAAACTAAATTTGTGCATATTGAAATGGTATATTAAAAAAAGGCATTGTTGTGTCTCCATTGATGTACTGTATACTAAGCAGCCAAAGTGAAGTTATGTGGTCTACTATATCACCTAATACTTGATGCTGGAGCTCTTGCTTCTTTAGACTAACAATGCTCCACTAGCACAAAGATATTGTGTCAGAAAGAGTGGTTCTAAAATGAGACAATTTTATTTGGAACACAATATTTTCTTTACCTTTTTCCATAATTTTTAACGTGCAAACATATAGTGCACATGCATTTTTGTAAAAAAAAAAAAATCCTGGGGTTAAGGTACTCCATATACATTGCAAGAAAACCTATGGGCCTTTAGTGTACCCTCATGTTCATGTTTTTAACAATTTCATTATCAATCATAGATGTCTGCTCATTTATTGATTTTTTTTAAAAAATATTTTAATTTTGCTGATATCATGGCTTTGCATCATGTGTAACTTTACATACTAATGCTTTGAAATATTTATGTAGTTTATAAAGTATGCTTTATATGCTATTTATACCTTACATTCATAAGTGGGCCATCTATTGCACTATTTACAGTGTGACATATCTATTGCAAGTGCAAACTCTGTAGTACCGAAAATAGGTCACTCTGCCATTAGGAATATTTCATCTCAGGTTTGCACCTCTAAGGAATCAACGATATGTGTACAATACAGAGTTCTAATATTCAATTGTCATTTTCAGCATTTTGACTCTACATTCATTTGTTGTAGAAATTAGATTCTGTCTAATACAATGACTGTTTTTGATCTGACTATATGTCTAGAGGCCTTGACAGGGCTCATTCAAAAATATGCAGCACACAAAACAGATAGTACAGACAGATGTAGTTACTCTACACATACCATATACAACATTTGAATCTCTAATATATTTCATAATTTGTTACTGTTAAGTTTTGTCACCTATGGAAGTGACTTTACTTTCACTGTACAGTCTAAGGTTTTGTAATTTAACACTGTAACTTGCCCCTTTTGATCATGCAACGGTCAGAGACTGGCATAAGTGTTTCATAAGGCATATTGGAACAAATTAAAAATTATCTATTATCCTTCAAAATGATTTCCTCAGAGGAGTTCCTGAATGCCTTAATCCTATTTAAAGTTCATATTAAATCTGCTGGGTAATATATATGTTTCATTTTCTCATTTTTGGCTTAAGTTGGTTCCGCGGTAGTCATAAAACAATGGTTTCCTTCAGAGTTGTGAAAGGAGTACACTGCACTCAGGATGTTCTAAAGAGACCTACATTCAGAATTCCAAGTAAATCAGGAGGCCAAACGTTGGTAGCAATATTCCAATAATACTGGGAAATATCCCTGACGTGTCACCTGTAATGCAAATAGACAAACAATATTAATTACTGTGAGTTTTAGCGATAATCATTTCATCCATAACAATAACTGATCATCTATAACATATGATGATACTCCGTTACAACCAGTGTTAAGCCTATAGTACCAAGAACACTGGTATGAACACAGGCTTGGATGCAACTACATAGCAGATGACAAGCCCTAGATATCGTTGACTATGGACTTATTCACTTCTAGATTCCATTTATTCACAAAATGATAGACAGTTGCTGTTCTGTGATTGGCTACTATGGGCAACAAAGAATTTTTCTTTTAACACTTTCATAAATATTTCCCAATCTGTTCTGATGAGCAATATTAAAATGTACAATGCACTTAAAAATGGATGTGCACATGTCTTATATAGATGAAGTGTGGGCATTCAGAACTATTTCCTCTGGTGGGCTCGGGGAACCCCAAAGTAAAGGTCTCTTTATAGCACCAAATGGAGGGGATAACAGGCGCCAATCAGCAATATAATGCTCATTTGTATCAGCTTTTTACACAGGAAAATGCACAGACTATGGGGGCACAATGCTTGCTACTAAGATTGTTCCATCCCCTTTTAGCTGCATTGATTTTTGGGAGCACATCATAGTTTGTTGAATGAGCAGTAGAAAGATAAAAGTCTTTCATGACCCCAAGACAATATACAAAAAGTATGGGGAAATTATTTGCTCTGCTTATTCAACAGAAATAGAACAAAGACACTTACTAGAAAGTTTGATAAAAGCAACTGCTCCATCTCCTCCTTCACTGTGGGCTCGAACCTCAACAATACATTCACCCTCCCTGGGCACTGGCACCTCTAATGAATGTTCTCCAGTAGAATACAAAGTGCCTGCATGTTGTCCAGCTGGCTTGTAAAGAATCTTGATGAAGACAAAGTATTTTGTGTGATTTTATATAAGGATCCATAGACAGATAAATAGATATAGATACAAAATGGGCAGCACTCCAGTATAATGAAAAATTGATAGATATTTTATTCCATGTGCAGCGATAAATAGATACATATGAAATAGACAAATGGACAGGTAGACAGATAGCTATATAAATATATAGGTTGATGTGAACTAGCTTAATAGATAGATAGTAGAGCTGCACAAGAGATTCCAGCTTGGGCTAATAAAGTCCTTTTGTTTTTTCTATTTTTGGAGTGCTGATCTGTTCATACATTATAGATCAATAGCTTTCTCTGCTATAAGGAAAATAAGAAATCTGTAATAAAAATGGACAACACTTACTTTATATCCACTCACTGCTGATTCATTGGACAATGGCTTTACATGTTCCCAAGTGATGATATACTGGGAACCAGACTTCACAGCACTAATAATTCTAGGTTTCTGACTGGGAGCTGAAACAAAAATGTAACACTGTAAATCAGAGGTCACATAATAAAACTAAGAGTAACCTTTGACGATAACAATGCCACTATATTATAATTAGATAATAACTAAATAAATAATAAATATTTATTAGGAATTGCATACAAGGCCAAATTTAATCCCCAAGCACAGGATGTCCAAATAGGACCTTTTTATTATACATACATATGGATATCTAGGAGACACATAAATCTAAAATCTACAGTTATGTTAAAAAGTTTTAGGTGTGTGTGGAAAAAATGCTGCAAAATAAGAATGCTTACAAAAATTGATAGCCTATCCTTAAGATCACTGGAGTGTGACCTTTGGGACCCCAACAATGAGCTGTTTTCACAGAATTGCAGCTCCCGCCATTGTTTACATGCTGGGAGCTGCAGTGCTCACATATCACCTTTTTATAGTGGCTGTTATGAGCATTGCAGCAGTGACTCAAAAATAGCTGATAGTCAGGAGTCATACACCCACTGATATAATTTATTCTTAAAGATAGGCCAGCGGTTAAAACAAAAAAAAAGAGTGCATAACCCCTTTAAGTAAATTAACAAAAGAGAAATCTGAATTAAATCAATATTTGGTGTGTTTACCCTTTGCATTCAAAACAGCATCAATTCTTCAAGGTACACCTGAACACAGTTTTTATAGGAACCAGACAGGGAGGTTGTTCTAAACATCTTTGAGAACTTACCGTAGATCTTCTGTGAATGTATGCTTACTCAGAACCTCCTGTCTCTTCATGTATTCCCAGACAGACTCCATGATGTTGGGATCTATGTGGGCCATATCATCACTTCCAGGACTTCTTCTTAAATATTAATCTGATTTAAATTTCTCTTTTGTTCATCAACTTTGCATTTTGTTAACTGACAAAAATAAACTATTAACACTTCTATTTTTGAAAGCATTCTTACTTTGCAGCAGCACCTGTCTTTGCACAGTACTGTATATAGGTAGATTATTTCATTTTAAAACAGCTGTGTCATGAGGGCACTTGTGTTGTATTACATAGCTCCCATTAAATTCCATGGGCAGCCATGTGATACATGGTCACATCGAGTTCTCCAGAGCAAGAAGCGTTCTTTTCAGCAACTCTGACATCTCACTATGACATCTATATGCCCTAAGATGAGCAAAGATGGAGTTATTTAGTTGAGTGTAATGACATTACAAGTTATGGTTACTAGAGTACTTGAAATTAAATCCAGGGATTTCTTTTAAATTTTATTTGGAATTTTATTGCCCTAAAATGAGAAAAAAATTATCTTCTGCCTCCCTCTGGTTCAAGATTGCAAAAAACAGACTGAAGTAGACTATTTTTTTATCCTAACATACTAAAGTACATTACTATATAATATTGCATATGAAAAGAGAATGTGCTAATGGGACACTCCTTCAAGCTACACAATAGAAGTAAATGTAGCAAGTCCAAATATTAGTAAGAAATAAGGCTAAATGCACAATTTGCTGTGTCCCCAGGTTGAAAATGAAACTAAGTTCCATATATCTATATACTGTATATATATACAGTGGGGAAAAAAAAGTATTTAGTCAGCCACCAATTGTGCAAGTTCTCCCACTTAAAAAGATGAGAGAGGCCTGTAATTGACATCATAGGTAGACCTCAACTATGAGAGACCAAATGAGAAAACATATGTAGAAAATCACATTGTCTGATTTTTTAAGAATTTATTTGCAAATTATCGTGGAAAATAAGTATTTGGTCACCTACAAACAAGCAAGATTTCTGGCTCTCACAGACCTGTAACTTCTTCTGTAAGAGGCTCCTCTGTCCTCCACTCATTACCTGTAGTAATGGCACCTGTTTGAAATTGTTATCAGTATAAAAGACACCTGTCCACAACCTCAAACAGTCCTACTCCAAACTCCACTATGGTGAAGACCAAAGAGCTGTGGAAGGACACCAGAAACAAAATTGTAGACCTGCACCAGGCTGGGAAGACTGAATCTGCAATAGGCAAGCAGCTTGGTGTGAAGAAATCAACTGTGGGAGCAATAATTAGAAAATGGAAGACATACAAGACCACTGATAATCTCCCTCGATCAGGGGCTCCACGCAAGATCTCACCCCGTAGGGTCAAAATGATCACAAGAATGGTGAGAAAAAATACCAGAACCACACGAGGGGACCTCGTGAATGACCTGCAGAAAGCTGGGACTAACGTAACAAAGGCTACCGTCAGTAACACACTACGCCGTCAGGGACTCAGATCCTGCAGTGCCAGACGTGTCCCCCTGCTTAAGCCAGTACATATCCGGGCCCGTCTGAAGTTTGCTAGAGAGCATTTGGATGTTCCAGAAGAGTATTGGGAGAATGTCATATGGTCAGATGAAACCAAAGTAGAACTGTTTGGTAGAAACACAACTCGTCGTGTTTGGAGGAGAGTGAATGCTGAGTTGCATCCAAAGAACACCATACCTACTGCGAAGCATGGGGGTGGCAACATCATGCTTTGGGGCTGTTTCTCTGCAAAGGGACCAGGACGACTGATTCGTGTACATGAAAGAATGAATGGGGCCATGTATCGTGAAATTTTGACTGCAAACCTCCTTCCATCAGCAAGGGCATTGAAGATGAAACGTGGCTGGGTCTTTTGGCATGACAATGATCCCAAGAACACCGCCAGGGCAATGAAGGAGCGGCTTCGTAAGAAGCATTTCAAGGTCCTGGAGTGGCCTTGCCAGTCTCCAGATCTCAACCCCATAGAAAACCTTTGGAGAGAGTTGAAAGTCCGTGTTGCCCAGCGACAGCCTCAAATCATCACTGCTCTAGAGGAGATCTACATGGAGGAATGGGCCAACATACCAGCAACAGTGTGTGCCAACCTTGTGAAGACTTACAGAAAACGTTTAACCTCTGTCATTGCCAACAAAGGATATATAACAAAGTATTGAGATGAACTTTTGTTATTGACTAAATACTTATTTTCAACCATAATTTGCAAATAAATTCTTTAAAAATCAGACAATGTGATTTTCTGGATTTGTTTTCTCATTTTGTCTCTAATAGTTGAGGTCTACCTATGATGTCAATTACAGGCCTCTCTCATCTTTTTAAGTGGGAGAACTTGCACAATTGGTAGATGACTAAATACTTTTTTTCCCCACTGTATATATTGTGGTAAAGTTTATGGTAAAGTGCTGGACGGGGTGTATATCTCGACTGGTTTCCTCAGCTAGGCGAGGTAACAGAAATCTAGGAAGACGCATATTGCCTTAGTAGAACATAGGCTGCTAGGGATTTTAGTTACATGGGCTGGATTTTCTGGACTGGAGGACAGGTTGGCAGTGGGAGTCTTCCAGTCCATACCCTTGGTCCACTACGGGATTTTCCCCTACTCCCAGGTGCTCTCAGCTGAGGCTTCCGGTCATTGATTACTGAGGAAGGAAGCCTGGCAAAAGGAGGGCTGACAAGTGGCAGGCTGGAGAGAGAGCACCCCTGGAGTGGAGGTTTACACACTTTCATACTATGCTTGCGGATTTGTATTTGCCTGCACTAGGCTAGTGAGTGGCACGATACGATTTAGTTAGAGCCAGACAGGCTTAGGCTTTTGTTTTGTTTATGTGATGTCATTTTGTGCCGAAGCGCCTAAATAAAGGACCCCTGGAGTTTTAAAACCCGGTGCCTCTGTGAACTTGGTCATCGCCGACCCCACTGAGTGAGCTGTTCCCTACAATTGGCGGAGTATGCGGGCAACTGTTGCTAGGGGCAACGGCATGACAAAAGTGTGAGGTTTTGCATATTGCGGACATTAAAAGAGCCAGAAGCCTATGTCTTGGGTGAAAGCTGCTACTGCATTGCAAGGCCCATCCGGCACAATGGAGGAGGTAATAAAGCAGCTGGTACAGGCTAATCTGAGACATGAACAGTCCATGGAACAGCAACAAAAGTTTCATGCAGAAGCTTTACAAGCCCAGCAGCAGTTCAATATGCAGCAACAACAGACCATGGCACAGCAACAGGAAACAAATCGCCTGTTAATGGAGCAGATTGCTGCACTCAGAGAGGCTGTTGTGACTCAGCCCCAACAAGTGGGGGTAAGTCCTCCTGAGACTGTTAATGTGAGGAGGGCCATTCAGCGGGTCTTTCAAAAGATGACACCCGGTGATGACGTCTAGGCCTACCTCACTGTGTTTGAGAGAGTGGCGGACAGAGAGAGACTGCCAATTGCAGAGTGGGCAGAAGTGATTGCACCCTTTCTGTCAGGTGAACCGCAAAAGGCTTACTATGACCTCAGGGAGCAGGATGTCCGGGACTATACTAAACTAAAAATGGAGATACTTGCTCGCTTGGGTGTTACACCAGCTGTTTGTGCCAGGAGAGTCCACAGTTGGAGCTACACCATGGACAAACCTGCCCGGTCCCAGATGTATGACCTAATTCATCTGGTGCGAAAGTGGCTGGAACCAGAGTCTTCTACACCAGCCCAGATCGTGGAAAAGGTGGTGGTCGACCATTACTTCAGGAAAGGTACCTAGCAACCGATGACTACCTCCATGATGTTCCTGCAGCACCAACACCTCCCAGGATGACCAGACCCGTGACATCTGTGGGTAAGAGAATTCCAGTTGGAGGTGTGTGGAAAAGTGTGAGAGGGAGCAGGGCGCTGTGTGGGCAAAAGACTGAATCTGAACCCCTGGGGCCCTCTGGTCCTAGAAAGGACTCCCTGCTAAGGAGGCCTGGGACTCCCCAGTGCTGGAGGTGCCATGAATGGGGACATGTGGCCGCCTATTGCCCTCTTACCTCAGAGCCCATGGAGTGTGATGCTAGTCGGCGACAGTCACTATTTGCAGAATCTGTTTGTGCAGCCATTCCTGGCCCAGGGTCTGAGCCGCATGTTTGTATTGTGAAGGTGAATGGCCGCTCTGTGAAGGTCCTTCTGGACTCTGGTAGCCTGGTGACTTTGGTTCGGGCTAGCCTTGTGGCTAGGGACTATGTGCCGGAAAAACACATAAGAGTGCTGTGCATCCACGGGGATATCATAGCTTACCATGTGGCTCCGATTAAATTGGTAACTCCATCTGGAACTGTGACCTATGAAGTCGGGGTTGTACATAGACTTATGTGTGAAGAAATATTAGGTTGTGATTTCCCGTTGTTCTGGGAGTTGTGGAAAAGGGATAACACTTCTGCTGCCAGTGAAGAAACTCCGGCAGAATCTGTACTTTCCCCTGTAAATAATGGGTCATGTGAGAAGACCATTGAAAACAGTAGTACCAATGAGGGGCAAACTGGAAAAATGAGTTTGCCTGAAATGCATGTTGATGACATGTTGATGTTTTTTCCCCTTGCAGGTGTTAGCCGGGGAAGAAGAAGAAACTTCCTTACCTGGACAACAGGTGTTAGATTTGGAAATGTCTCGGGGTAACTTTGGGACCGAGCAAGTGAGAGACCCCACTCTGAGTACTGCACGGACCAATGTTACGTTAATAAATGGTGTGCCACAGGAACCAGAAGCCGATCAGACATTTCCACATTTTGCCATGAATGGGGATCTGGTGTACCAGGTCACCAAGGTTAACAGTGAAGTTGTGGAACAGCTTCTGGTGCCAAAACCGTACTGACGCATGGTGCTGGACATAGCTCATAACCATGTGTTTGGGGGTCATTTGGGAACTAGTAAAACACAAGAGAGGATTCTCCAAAGGTTTTTTTGGCCTGGGGTATATGAAGAAGTAAGAAGGTACTGTGAGTCATGTCCCACATGCCAGAAAAGTACCCCAACATCACACTTCCGTAGCCCCTTGGTGCCACTTCCCATCATTGAGGTGCCATATGAGAGAATTGCAATGGACCTGGTGGGGCCCATTGTCAAATCTTCTAGGGGACATCAATACATTCTGGTGGTATTGGACTATGCCTCCCGGTACCCGGAGGCAGTACCATTAAGAAACATGGCATCCAAGAATATTGCTTGGGAGTTGAGTTAGTTTATGGCCAACATCCAAGGGGTTTGTTAGATATTGCCAAAGAAACCTGGGAGACCGAGGCCACCCCATATAAGAGTATTATTGAACATGTGGCCCAGATGCAGGACTGAATAGTGACGGTGATGCCTATAGTCAAAGAGCATCTGCAAAGAGCTCAGGAGGCCCAGAGCAAAATTTATAACAGGTCTGCCAGGGTGAGGGCCTTTAATTCTGGGGACAGGGTCCTGGTTCTAGTACCCACCGTCAAAAGTAAATTTCTGGCAAAGTGGCAGGGTCCCTATGAGATTGTAGAAAGATTGAGTGAGGTGAACTACAAGGTGCATCAACCAGATAGGGGAAAACCATTCCAGGTTTACCACATAAACCTGATCAAGCCGTGGAAAGATAGGGAGTCTTTGGTAGCCACCCAGGCTGTGGTTAAGGAGGAGATACAGCAGGAGGTAAGGGAGTTCCTGCAGGAAAACAGGCATAAGTTTTCTGACTTACTAGGCCATACACATTTGATAAAACACCATATTAAAACGGAGCCTAACAATAAAGTAAACCTGAAGCCATACAGGATACCAGAAGCCCGCAGAGAGGCGATGTCCTCTGAGGTCAAGCGTATGCTTGAATTAGGTGTTATTGAGGAGTCTGTCAGTGAATGGTCAAGCCCCATTGTACTAATCCCAAAACCCAATGGGACATGGAGGTTCTGTAATGGCTTCAGGAAGCTAAAAGAAGTGTCAAAATTTGATGCATACCCCATGCCCAGAGTAGATGAACTGATTGAGAGGCTTGGGAGGACAAGGTATATCACAACACTTGACCTTACAAAGGGGTATTGGCAGATACCGTTATCCGATGAGGCTAAAGAGAAGACTGCATTCTCCACTCCAGAAGGCCTATTCCAGTATGTAGTGATGCCGTTTGGGTTACATGGGGCCCCTGCTACATTTCAGAGGCTGACGGATCTGATCTTGAGACCACATCGTGATTATGCCGCTGCTTACCTGGACGATGTGGTCATTTTTTCATCTGACTGGAGAAGTCACCTCTGTAAGGTAAAGGCAGTATTAGACTCTATCAGTGATGCAGGTCTAACCATAAACCCTGAGAAGTGTGCAGTGGGACTAGAGGAAGCAAAATACATGGGTTACATCATTGGTAAAGGTCTAGTTAAATCCCAGATCAATAAGATTGAGGCAATACAGAACTGGCCTAGGCCGTTAGCAAAAAAACAGGTCAAAGTCTTCCTTGGCATAACTGGGTACTACCGTCGGTTCGTGCCCAATTTTGCCTCCATGGCATCACCATTGACGGACTTAACAAAAGGCAGTAAATCAGTAATGGTGAAGTGGACCCCAGAGACAGAAAAGGCTTTTCAGAGCCTAAAATCTGCCCTGTATGAACAATCAGTGCTCGTTTCCCCAGATTTCAGAAAACAGTTTCTGGTCCAGACGGATGCGTCTGATACAGGCTTGGGAGCAGTCCTGTCACAGGTGGTAAATGGGGAACAACACCCAGTAATGTACCTGAGTAGGAAACTGACCCCAGCAGAGAAAAAATATGCCAAAGTGGAAAGAGAGTGGCTATCAAGTGGGCGATGGAATCCCTGAAATATTATCTGCTGGGTAGAGAGTTTGTGTTAGTGACAGACCATGCTCCTCTGACCTGGATGAAACAAAATAAGGAGAGAAATGCAAGAGTGACCATATTGTTTCTCTCCTTACAAAATTTCTGTTTTAAAGGTGGAACATAGACCAGGGAAATTACAGGGAAATGCGGGTGCGTTGTCCAGGGTGTACTGTTTGTTCACTAAAAGTGCCCAGACCTCTGGTCTGGAGAAGAGGGGGTGGGGGGAGGATATGTGGTAAAGTTTATGGTAAAGTGCTGGATGGGGTGTATATCTCGCCTGGTTTCCTCAGCCAGGCGAGGTAACGGAAATCCAGGAAGATGCATGTTGCCTTAGTAGAACATAGGCTGCTAGGGATTTTAGTTACATGGGCTGGATTTTCTGGACTGGAGGACAGGTTGGCAGTGGGAGTCTTCCAGTCCACACCGCTGGTCCACTACGGGATTTTCCCCCTTCTCCCAGGTGCTCTCAGCTGAGCCTTCCGGTCATTGATTACTGAGGTAGGAAGCCTGGCAAAAGGAGGGCTGACAAGTGGCAGGCTGGAGAGAGAGCACCCCTGGAGTGGAGGTTTACACACTTTCATATTGTGTTTGCGGATATGTATTTGCCTGCACTAGGCTAGTGAGGGGCATGATACTATTTAGTTAACGCCGGACAGGCTTAGGCTTTTGTTTTGTTTATGTGATGTCATGTTGTGCCGAAGCACCTAAATAAAGGACCCTTGGATTTTTAAAACCCGGTGCCTCTGTGAACTTCGTCATTGCCGACCCCACCGTGTAAGCTGTTCCCTATTATATATATAGTATACAATATACATGTATACTATATATATATAGTCATATGAAAAAGTTTGGGCACCCCTATTATTCTTAATCATTTTTAGTTCTAAATATTTGGGTGTTTGCAACAGCCATTTCAATTTGATATATCTAATAACTCATGGACACAGTAATATTTCAGGATTGAAATGAGGTTTATTGTACTAACAGAAAATGTGCAATATGCATTAAACCAAAATTTGACCGGTGCAAAAATTTGGGTACCCTTATCATTTTATTGATTTGAATACTCCTAACTACTTTTTACTGACTTACTGAAGCACAAAATTGGTTTTGTAACCTCACTGAGCTTTGAACTTCATAGTCAGGTGTATCTAATCATGAGAAAAGGTATTTAAGGTGGCCAATTGCAAGTTGTTCTCCTATTTGAATCTCCTCTGAAGAGTGGCATCATGGGCTCCTCAAAACAACTCTCAAATGATCTGAAAACAAAGATTGTTCAACATAGTTGTTCAGGGGAAGGATACAAAAAGTTGTCTCAGAGATTTAACCTGTCAGTTTCCACTGTGAGGAACATAGTAAGGAAATGGAAGACTACAGGGACAGTTCTTGTGAAGCCCAGAAGTGGCAGGCCAAGAAAAATATCAGAAAGGCAGAGAAGAAGAATGGTGAGAACAGTCAAGGACAATCCACAGACCACCTCCAAAGAGCTGCAGCATCATCTTGCTGCAGATGGTGTCACTGTGCATCGGTCAACAATACAGCACACTTTGCACAAGGAGAAGCGGTATGGGAGAGTGATGCGAAAGAAGCCGTTTCTGAAAGCAAGCCACAAACAGAGTCGCCTGAGGTATGCAAAAGCACATTTGGACAAGCCAGCTTCATTTTGGAAGAAGGTCCTGTGGACTGATGAAACAAAGATTGAGTTGTTTGGTCATACAAAAAGGCGTTATGCATGGCGTCAAAAAAACACAGCATTCCAAGAAAAACACTTGCTACCCACTGTAAAATTTGGTGGAGGTTCCATCATGCTTTGGGGCTGTGTGGCCAATGCCGGCACCGGGAATCTTCTTAAAGTTGAGGGTCACATGGATTCAACTCAGTATCAGCAGATTCTTGAGAATAATGTACAAGAATCAGTGACGAATTTGAAGTTACGCCGGGGATGGATATTTCAGCAAGACAATGATCCAAAACACAGCTCCAAATCTACTCAGGCATTCATGCAGAGGAACAATTACAATGTTCTGGAATGGCCATCCCAGTCCCCAGACCTGAATATCATTGAACATCTGTGGGATAATTTGAAGCGGGCTGTCCATGCTCGGCGACCATCAAACTTAACTGAACTGGAATTGTTTTGTAAAGAGGAATGGTCAAAAATACCTTCATCCAGGATCCAGGAACTGATTAAAAACTACAGGAAGCGACTAGAGGCTGTTATTTTTGCAAAAGGAGGATCTACTAAATATTAATGTCACTTTTCTGTTGAGGTGCCCATACTTTTGCACCGGTCAAATTTTGGTTTAATGCATATTGCACATTTTCTGTTAGTACAATAAACCTCATTTCAATCCTGAAATATTACTGTGTCCATCAGTTATTAGATATATCAAATTGAAATGACTGTTGCAAACACCCAAATATTTAGAACTAAAAATGATTAACATTAATAGGGGTACCCAAACTTTTTCATATGACTGTATATATATATATATATATATATATATATATATATTTTTAAATTATACAGTATACATATAACAAAAATACTGAAACACTGATATGATGACATGCTTAAAATGATTACTGACAATAATAACGCAATAATAATAGTGACAGATACTGGACTTACGTGCTTTTCTAGTGTGAAAATGAATACGTTTACTTCTAGGTCCATCACCAGCACTGTTAAATGCAAACATATCCAAGTAATAGAGGGTATCAGGCAGCAATCCTTCAAGTCTGACTGGTTCGTCGGATTGTTCTACTTGTACTCTGTGTGCTGCTGCTTCCTTGTCTTGACTGCGCCAGTAACGAATCTGACAAAAATAATGTTATAAAATAATTCATATGCTTTTTAATATTTTACTTTTCTTTTTATTCTTGGTTTGTAAAAATAGATCCTTGAAAAACAGATCCCTATTCTGTGAACAACTTAACTGATGTGGATACTAATGGTGGATATTCTGAACTTCTGGAGGAAAAAAAAAAATACTTTGGCTTAAAGCGTTCCTCCAATTATAAAACACCTTTTCATAAATGATTAGTACATGTAAATATAAGAAACTTTGTAATATATGTTATGAACCTCTTCCCACCACAGGCATTTTTCGATTTTAGCTTCCCACTTTTCTGTTCACAGAGCAATATGAGTGCTTAATGTTTGCGGGACAAATCGTACTTTGTAATGGTACCATTCATTATTCTGTACAATGTACTGGAAAGCTGGAAAAAAAAACTGAATGGGATGGAATTAAAGAACAACTGCGTTTGTGCAACTTTCGTACAAGCTTTGCTTTTACATCATTCACTGTGCAGCCAAAATGACGTCATCTGTATTCTATGGGTCGGTATAATACCAAATTTATATAGTCTTTTTTTAGGTCTTTACCCCTTAAAAAATCCAAAATTTTGCAAAAATAAATTTCTTAGAGTTGCCATATTCTGACACCCGTATTTTTTTTTATATTTCTGTATAAAAGGCATCTTTTTTGCGGCACCGGATGTACTTTTTGGAGGATGTCTGATGTTTCGGTCCCTTCACCATATTGTAAAAATATTTTTATATGTTTGTAGACTGGGCATTTTCAGATGTAGATATGTATAATTTATTTATGTTTGTATTTATTTATTTTTATTTAAAATCTAATGAAAGGGGGTGATTTGAATTTTTAGTTTTTTATATATATGTTTTTTTAAATATTTTTAAAAGCTTTTTATAACTATTTTATTAGCACCCCTATGGGGTTTGAAACTGCAATCTTTTGACTGCAAGTCCCATAAACTGCAATAAAGCTGTATTGCAGTGTATGGGAGATTTGCTACATAACTATTGAGGCTGCTCATAGACCAGCTTAATTAGTTAAATTCCTATGACAGGACTGGGAGCCTTCATTAGGCTCCTGGCTGCCAAAGGAACAGGACGGATTCCACAATCTCGTCACATGGGAGCTGTCCTGCAACGTAAAATGTACGTCCCCATGGACCCCAGGGGAGTTTCAACTTTGGGGGGCCGTTATGGAATGCAATACCCTCTCGATCAGAGTGTACATTACAGTGGAGACCTGGGGGCTATGGCGACCTCTCTGCTGCAGATGTCGGAAAGGGGTTAAAAGAAAATTCCATCTCCATTTGTTAAGACTGCTCTCCTCCTCTTTATCTGTCTGTTTGTTTACATAAACTTTGTAGCCTTATCTATCTCACTCACATAACTTTATAGAGAGGAAAGGGGGAGAAGGGGCTCTTAATTGATTTATTGTGTCATTCTGTGCATTGGTAGCCTGTTAAAACTCTCAGCGTAGCAGATTGTGGCATCAGCAGTTATATGTGTGAGTTTTTCAACAGCTTCCTTATCCCCATCCCGTCTAAAGACACTCATATGTATAAATAACCTTTTACAAAGTTTCTTATATTCACATGCACTTCCCACTCCAGTTGGAGGTAACCATATTCAGTGCAAGGGTTTTACAAGTTTCACACACACAGGCAGACTCACTTATACTAATATTTATGCAGTGCAAGCTTACGCTAGAGTCTTATTCACCAGATTTATCTCAGTAGTTGATGGTGAATGATGTATTTTTAGACTGTCTAGTCTAAGTTTATACCACCATTTAGTCAGCTTACTTTGTGACAGAAACATGTGACAGAACATTGGTGCAATTGTGGAACACAATATCCCAGATTTCTACATTTGATGCATCTAATTTAAGCTAAAATATTTCCAACTTGCTATACAGGAGGGCGTGGCTTCTCATAGCTCAAATCAACTCTTACAACATGTGTAGGGGCTACAAGGGACCATGGTGAATGTACTGCTGGTGAAAAGATGACTTATAATATGAGCTAGCTGAAGGTGGTTGGATGCGATGGATAGGATGGTGTAGCTTTGAGGGTGCATTCACATGGTGCAGTTGTGGTGAAGATGAAACTGCATCAAACCTGCATTGAAAAAAATGCAGTTTTAATGCTGTTTTTGGTGAAGTTTTCTAATTTTACAAGTGAAACAAATGTATTTAACAGGTTTCAGCTATAAATTAAAAAACTGTTCTAAGGCTAAGACCCCACGTTGTGTAAATGCAGCATTTTTTGCTGTAGATATTGTTGCAATTTTTTGAGCCAAAGTCAGGAGTGGATTTAACATAAGGGAAACGTCTAAGAGCTTCCTTTATATGTTCCATTCCTTTTCAAGCCACTCCTGACTTTGGCTCAAAAAAAGGCAGCAAAATCTGCAACAAAAAATGCTGCATTTCCGCAATGTGGGGCTTTAGCTTAAAAGCCACATCAAAACTGCCATTTTTTGTCTTTTGGTGAGATTTATTTAGTGCTGGTGCCTCAAAGAAATTTTTATCTTTCACGGGTTGCTGGAGTCTAAAAAGATTTGGAAACACTGATTTAGGCTGAGGCCCCATGTTGCGGAAACGCAGCTTCTTTTGTTGCAGATTTTGCTGCTTTTTTGAGCCAAAGCTAGGATTGGATTGTGAAGAAGGTAGAGGTATCAGTACTTCCTATATATTTCCCAATCTTTTGTAACCATTCTTGGCTTTGACTCAAAAAAACGCAGCAAAATCTGCAACAAAAAAAGCTGCGTTTCTGCAACATGGGGCCTCAGCCTTAGACAGTCTAAAAATACATTAGAATTAACATCCAGCATCAGTCATTGTGACAAATCTGATCCATCATGACAACTTAAGCCACAGACCTTTTACTCCTTTCCTCTTTGCATCTTTTAGGCTATGGCCCCACGTTGCGGAAACGCAGCGTTTGTGTTGCAGACTTTGCTGCAGTTTTTTGAGTCAAAGCCAGGACTAGATTGATCAGAAGGGAGAAGTATAAGAAACTTCCCATATATTTCCCATTCCTTTTGTAGCCATTCTTGGCTTTCGATCAAAAAACTGAAGCAAAATCTGTAACAAAAAAAGCTAAATTTCTGCATTGTGGGGCCTCAGCCTTAATGAGCTACTCTCAACTGATATCAGGGCAGTTTTTTACTCAGAATTTTTTCCCAAGCAATCAATGCTGTTAGTTTTGGTGACTATTTAGCCTCTCTACTGTCAGGTGGGCAGTGTCAGGCAGGAGCAGGCAAGGGATCTGATTCTGAGCTCTAATCAGAGGCAGCCAGTGTCAGAGCTCAGAATCACACCCCTTGCCTATCCCTGCCTGACAACCACCTGACAGTACAGAGGCTAGTCACCAAAACGTCTGGTGCACGGGAACTCCCAATAAAGAAGTCTCTGAGACATCTCTCAGCAATTACTTCTTCCCCCTTAGACTAGACAGTCTAAAGCTTCACCAGATTCATCATCCAACATTAGCCACTGTGACAAACCTAACGTACTTTAACATTGTCAGTCTTGCACTGTCTAAAACGTAGACATATTCTAAACTATATTTAGACATAGGCTAAATCTGCATACTTAGAATCCTGATGCATGTATAGCTTTGATAATTATACATCTTCACACAGAAACTATTGCATTTAGCATCCTTTCATAAAAAAGTCTAAAATAGAATACAGTACTAATGCCTATAAAAAAGCCAAAATTATTTTGCAAAGAAAGAAATGTGTACTGGATGAGACAGAGAAATGTGATGAAACAAGATACTAAAATAACAGTCCTGGAAAAAAAATTTTGGGCACTGAAAAATCACTTAGCCTCTAATATGATGATCTACGTCAAAGATCCAAATGTTAGAATCTAAGCACGTCTGTATTAATTCACAATACTTCCATTTTCTGCTTCTTTTTGGTATGTATAAAGTGAAGCTCACTCCTTAGGCTAAGGCCACATGTTGTAGAAACGCTACTTTTTTTGTTGCAGATTTTGCTGCGTTTTTTTGAGCCAAAGCCAAGTATGGCTACAAAAGGGATGGAAAATATATAGGAAGCTCTTATACTTCTACCTTCTGCTCAATCCACTCCTGGCTTTGGCTTTTTTTTCCACATCGTTTATTTGATGCATTTTGCCACGTGGGGCCTTAGCCTTAAGTGGGATTTTTATCAGCGAGGTCTATGTGGGTAGATCTGGGAGTCAATGTGCCATCAATAGAGCAAGGGCGTTAATCTAAGGTATGTCTAGGAGATACAAACAATTCATCAGGATGTAATAGGACATGTTTTTCCATGAAATCATAGTGTCTTATTGATGTGATATGTCTTACTGATCAATCTATATGTATTTCTTATACATCTGTAGGAGGTTCACTCTGTAGCTTTTGTCTGTATTTCTGTATATTATGCTGGTCACTCTATATTGCTCAGTCGATAAGAATTTCTTCAAATTCTTGTACCATAAATGGTCATATTATAAGCTGACCACTGAGCCCCTGACTCCCCCCACAGATACTATAAAAGCTGTAGAAAGTTATCGTTCATGAGCTTCAGCATGGACCATGAATATGTGCGTGCCATGCAACTCTGGAAGTCATCAAACGTTGGGTATATATCAGTGCATGGTATGTAATGGGGCTCCCCATCCAGTGAACTATTACATCATTTGTAAACACAGCTAAGTATTATCTCTTTTCATTTATTAAACACTTATTGTTTTATTATATTCTGGTGTGATTATAGTCATTCTTTGAGTTAATTTGTTAAAAGAAAAACCCATTTGCTTAGGGCCGGTTCACATCTGCGTTCGGTTTCCGTACAGGGGAGTCTGCTTGGGGACCCCCAAACGGAAACCTATACGCAGAGAGAAGCGGTTTATATAACGAAATCTGCGTACCCCATAGACTATAATGGGGTCTGTGTGGTTTCCGCTCGGTTTCCGCATTTTTTGTGCGGAGTTCGAGCGGAAACCACACGGACCCAATTATAGTCTATAGAGTCCGCAGGTTTCCTTATGCTTCTCTCTGCATATAGGTTTCCGTTCAGGGGGTCCCCAAGCGGACTCCCCTGTACAAAAACCAAACGCAGATGTGAACCGGCCCTTACATGGGATTAAGAGTCTTTTCGACTTTCACAGTTTCCTTTCTTGAAAAGCATTGAAATCAAGTACAAACATGAACTGTTTTTAAGTCTAACACCAAAATCAAGGAAGTTAAACAAGACAGATGGAGGGGGAAAGTGGGGGGGGGACTAATTCAGTGATTTCCAGGGGCTCTATAAGGACGATTGCAAATTTGTGGGTCCCCTATCAGCATTCTATTCAGGTACAGTGGCACCTTCAGTACACTATCTATCATATTAAGTTGTTTCTAAGGGTAAAATATATGAAACGGTCAAATTCACCTGGTAACCCGCTACCGTCTGCCCAATTACTGGCTGCCAATTTATACGTGCTTCAGAGGATGACAACACTAAAGCTGTGACTTCTGTAGGTGGTTCTGTTGGTGCTGGACAGAAAACAGGAAAATGCAGATCAAAATCAGATGTAATTGTATATCTAGACAGACTATATTGTTTTCCTTTTTATCATCCAAAATGTGATAGGACCTTAAAAAACATCGTTGTATTCTGTCTCTAAACCACAAAACATTTTACACTACATGAAAGGAAATAATGGCAATATTCATCAAATACCTTGTCTCAAACATAATGCTGTGACAATACTACTTATGTTTGTTACTAACATTCAGACAAAAGTCAGGTATTTGGGCTGTGTTTACACTTGTGCTGTGGTTTGTAACAGGAACCCTAAGGCATTGGCAGATCAGTCATGCACCTAATACCAGTGACAAACCTCAGTAACGCTGGTGTTATCTACTGTTGCACTGCTGTATGCATCACTAGTTTTTTGCCAAATTTAGAGTTTGTGACTGAGGCAATGCAAATATGTACATTATCTTGCTCAATCTCAATCATTGAAGTAAACATATTCACTTAGTTTCTGCTTTGTTGAAATAAAGTCTACTTAGCTCTCCAGTGCATTAGAAATTGTGTTCCTGGCATCTCACCTTCATCTGCTGAATAGATAACAGCGATGCTGCTGAACGGGCCATCTCCCACCTTATTAAAGGCTTTAACTTTTACTTGAAACTGCGTGGCAGGAGTGATGCTATCATCTTTATGTATATAGCGCCCACTTTCCGGATTGGTTACTGTTACTTTCCTCCATTCTCTTTCATTGAAAGGCTTAAAGGCAATGATGTAGCCAAAGTCATCACCATAATGGTATTCACGGGCTAAAGGCTGTTAAGAAAAAGATGCTGTTACTAAGATGCTATACAGTTAAGTTTTAATACTATGATCTGCATTAAACTGTTAATAGGCCACTTTATGGTTATATACTAGGTTACTTTATATACCACAGTGACTGGCATGAATGTTTGTAGTAGAATTCTGCTTCCACTCACTGCATTGTTTGATGATGCCACCAATAATATGCCTATACCAGACTTTTAGCCCACCTGCTAAACCAGATTATGGTAGGTTCACACTAACATTGGCCAATCCATTGTTCTGGTCCGTCGGAGGACCAGAACAAAAGAAAGACGGACCGCTATAATAGTGGTTACACACACAGAGCCCGGCGGACCCCATTGAGTATATTGGCTTCTGTCGGGTGTCTGTTGTTTTAAAACTGAAACCATCGGAAGAAAAAGTCAATGTCCAATGGAGACTCTGGCACAGATTTGAACTAAGCCTTAGAGGTGCACTCCATATCCCTCAGGTCTCCTACGTCTGCTCACTGACTTTCCTACCCTGATTCCTATTCCCACTCCTTGTCATTCCCAGCCTAAGCTTACCTATGATGATTTTATTAGTACTAAAACAACCGTGCATACAAAAAAATTATCTTTACTCACCACCCAGGTTACTGTTAACTCTTTATTAGTTCCTCCGCCACCACCAACATCAGAAGGTGCAACAATGGGTGCTATAAAACAAAAAGAATATGCAAAATATTAGCTGCTTAACCTATTGTAATACATAAAAAAAACAAATCTACACCTGCCATAGGCGTACACCTAATAACAAGCATATGTAATACATCACACTTACCAGCTCCTTCTGTTCTAATTTTTGGTGATGACAGACTTGGTTCACCAGTCCCTAATGTATTCGTTGCTATAACTCGAAATTCATAATCCATCCAGGGAATCAAATCTATCAACCTTGCTGACTCCATATTTCCTTCAATGTTGGGGATTTCTATACCCAGGTATAAAAAATGACAGGTATAAACATTTATTTCACATAAAAGTGAAACCATCCAATATTTTTATTCTAGTGTCTTTTATTCTATATGTCTTTCCAGGGACTGGCAAGTATCTCTTATGAAATGTAAAATAATCATTAAAAGTGATCTGTCATAAAAATATATTGATGACTACATTTTAAAGAATCCTGTCAGCTCTATGGACATATCTATTTTAGTAAATACCTGTGCTCAGCTATCACTGTTGGAACAGTGTACATCAGCTATCACTGCTGGAACATTTGAACTACATGTTTCCTCTGTTATCTGTCTGAAAATACAAGGAATACATGAAATATCCCTCTCTTATTTATGCTTTGACAACCAAGCCCTGTCACATGTCCAGCTACAAAACTAATTGTAATACATTTAGGCAGTCACTTTGACCTTCTCATATACTGTTGCCAATAGCCACCTCCTTAAAGTGGTTGTCCTAAAAAGTAAAGTCTTCAGGACCTTTGCCTTGCTCTAGATTCAACTCGAGCACAGCCAGGCACTCAATGTGGTGGAAATTGTGGTGGTTGGTGCTCCCAATCACTTCAATGGGAGCAACAGAGATAGCCTAGGTGCAGCACTCTTAGGCTATCTCTGTTGCTCACTTCAATGGGAGCAACAGAGATAGCCTAAGTGCAGCACTCAGCTACCTCTGACACTCCCATTGAAGTGTGCTCAGATTGAATGTTGAGTGGGACAAAGGTCCTGAAGATTTTACTTTGCGGGACAACCCCTTTAACGCTCACACCACCGTTAATTATTTGGTTTATTCACTTTTATTGACAGCCAATCTTCCTGTCATCTTTCGTGTCACTTTGTTTCTATCAAGTATGCATTTCAATTTATAGTTGTCTTTATATGAGGAAGGTTATACTTTTTCTTTTGTTTTGATAAAAATATTCCATAGCCTTCTTCAACTGCTGTGATCTTTCAACATTATATATCATGTGTACCATATAGTCCTGTGCAATAAAAAAAAACATTTACAACGAAATTATAAATAGACAGCTGGGTTTTATTGTGCTAAAGTTCCACTTTTTGCTCCTCTTGGTCTCAGCCACAATTCCATTTTACATTGTATATGCAGACTTTACACTGGTTTCTTCACGAGTATAGTGGTTTGTATCCTACTCTGGGGTTGTGCTTGGTACTGTTTGAACCTGAACTGTTTTTAACAGGTTACTCTAAATTAACTAATAGATTCTCCATTGATTCTGCTTTACTTCTTTTGCCAAACCTGAAGACTTGCCTTGACTAAGTTTTCACTCCCCAAATCTGTCTGAACTACATTACCTGATCTTTGGCTCATCTGACTATGCTCATGCCTACTGTACAATACCATGTATACATATCTGATGGTATCTGTTCTCTGTAACGACTCTGTGAAATCCCTTCCTCTTTCTCCTATTCTCTTTAGTAGGTTTTAATCTACCTTTCCTGGCAGCCATCAATCTATTGCAAAGCATTTGGCTTATCTAGTCCAGTGATACCAATGGGTTGGCAATGGCTTGATGCGCTCTGGACTCTAATCTGTGATCTGAAACTGCACTTTATAAGATTTGTACTCATTTTGCTTTGCACTTTCCATTTGGCTTCTGAGGTCAAATTATGTTCTTTTGCTTTTTCCGTTAATCATTATAAACTCATTTCTAAAAATAAAAATAAAAATAAAAAATAAGGCGCCAAAATAGAAATGTCAGATTGCTGTAAATTTCAGCATACAGTTATGTCTTAGGTAGATATGTAAATGAATACAGGTGTAGTCTGGCTAGACACTGGGTCTTGGCAAAAGAGGGTATAAAAGTGCTTCACCCGCTGCCCTATAAAAAAAGGCTCTCAGAGGCTACTTTTGGGTAATGTATTTCTTGGTGAGAGATAGACATGCCCCTACAACACACATGAAGACATTTTGTCCTGTTCAAAGTCTTTGAGATGCGGCGCATCATTGGAAGCAGGATGGACATTTTGACAAACAGCCCACCATCTAAGCCATTCTGAACTAGCTGTTAGGAGGTATTAGTTGCACGGGTTATGTGAAGGTACACACACATGGCAAACAGTTTCCAGACAGCCAAGACAAACCACCAGTAGAGGGAATTATTTGATTTGTCGTTGAGCACAATCAAATCCCACAGTTTCCTTATCCACCATCCAGACACAAGTGGCAAACACATCCCTGCCTGTACTTGGACCATTTACAGGTGCTTAGCAATGGCGCCTATTACATGTTATGCCATTGACAGTCAGGCATCATCGCTCTGTCTTGCAGTGGTGCTGCAAATGAAAAATCTGGACTGCTACACACTGGAACAATATCAGGTTTGGTGCCAAATCCAGGTTCTGTTTGGGATGCAACAAGAGCCTGGATCGAAAATGGAAGCCTTGTGATGAGTGGTTCAATTCTGCCTTTGCTGTGGAGTGACACACTGCCCCAGCTGCAGGTGTGACAATCTGAGGATCCACCTTATATGATGTTGTCACCCCTAACAGTGATAAAAAAGACATCAACAGGTCAGTGATATGTGCAGGACATCTTGCGACCACATATGTTGTGTCTCATGGCAGTGCTTTCAACAGGAATCTTCAGCAAATGTTTCCCAGGAATATCTCCACCAGATTGCAGCACTTCCTTGGCCTGCCCAGTTGCCAGATTTGTCACCAATTTAGCATTTATGGAACCAGTAGGGAACACCAGCTTCCTCAAACTAAGAGTGTTACAGTTGTAACATGTGTGGGGAAATATGCCACAGGATACATACAGAACCTGTATGCCGCCATGTTCAACCAAATCTCATCTTCTATCCAGGCTAGAGGCGGCTCAACTGGGTACTAGAGCCTTTGTTCAATTGTACAGCTATACTTTGTTAATCACTTACATATATCATCATTGCATTCACACATTCACATATAAAGTTTCATTTACTTCCAATGATTCAATGGTGAGTTATTTTTTTGTCAATGAGTGAAGATTTTAATGTCACTGTTGAGGCTTTACTGGAGTATGTTCCAGCACATTTGTTAGGCTAGGTTCACACTGTGTTCTTTTAGTCTGTTGTTCTGATCTGTCAAATGATCAGAACAACTGATTGAAAAACTAATAGAATTATAGATACAGACAGAGAAACCTCCATTTGTACCCACTGCAATGTTAAAAACAAGACAGAAGCTTTCTCACATCTTGGTTGTTATTGTTTTAAATGAAAGCTAAAGTCCTGTGAGCAGGATTTTATCTTCTGCTTGAAAAGTAAACAAACAGGACAAAAGAAAGATTCTGTCTTGTCTTTAAGGAGGACTTTCTCCACCTCCACCAATTCAACGATTTACATCTGTTACTAGGCACTGCTCCATTGATTCCAGCACAGATTGATTTTATTCTCTACCCCCCACCATTCCCGAGCAATGAGTGCATTTTGGTGCCTGATGTGCTATTTAAGCTGTGTAGTGTCAGAAGGGCAGTGTCAGGCAGGGGGGCATGATTCAATTCAATCCAATCCGATCAGAGGCAGCCAGTGTCAGAGCTCAGAATCACACCCCTTGCCCGCTCCTTCCTGACACCGCCCATCTGACAGTACAGAGACCAAATAGCATATCAGGCACCAAAACTAACAGCATTGATTGCTCAGGAATGGTGGGGGCTAGAGAAAAAATACAACGACCAGAATCAGTAGAACAGTGCTTATTAATTGATATAAAGAACTAGATTTGTTGAAGGTCGTGAAAGGTCCTCTTTAACATTAAAGTGCTTTGTGATGGATGCAAATGTAGAGTTCTCGGTCTGCACTCATAATTCTATTAGTTTTTCAGTCCATTCTGATCCTATGACGGATCAGAACAATGGAACAAAAGAACACAGTGTGAATCTAGCCTTAGGGAATCTTTTTGTGTATTACTCTAAGTTGGACCGATTAAGACACAAAGCTGTCACCACTAAGAGAAAACCTTTAACACTCTGCAAAAAAATGAATTAGTTATATTTGCAAAAGGGGTTGTCCAGTTTCAGACCAATATTAAAAGTCAACATAATGAAAGTTCTACAATTTTCCAATATACAGATCTCTGCTTGCTGTCATTCATTCTTCTTACTACCAGTGGATTAAAATCAGTCCATGGTATAAATGTGATATATGGTCCATGGTCATGTGATGGACACACAGGTGCACAGCTCATTATCAGGCAGATGTCTGACTACTGTGCTGTTACTATAACAAGCTGTGCACCTGAGTGTCTATCACATGACCATGGACTGTCTATCACATGACCATGGACTGTACATCACATGACCATGGACTGTACATCACATGACCATGGACTGTACATCACATGACCGTGGGCTGATTTTTATCCACTGGGAATAAGCAGAATGAATGACAACAAGCAGATATCTAGAGAACTGTAAGGAATTGATAAAGAAAGTATATTGGAAAATTGTATAACCCTTCATTATACAAACAATAACATTTGTCTCTTAATTTTGATCTGAAACTGGACAACCCCTTAACTTTTAATTGTCTACAAATGTTCATGGGAAGCTTATGTCAGTTCTACAATGGCAGGCAGAATATTAGACCCTAAAAGGCTCACACAAATTGTAGACATGGGGGCCTTCCTTAGTACCCTCATGCCATGGCAGCAGATTGGTACCCTGTGATGGATTGACAGAAAAAGCCCACTTCCTATGTTTAGGCACTTAGATTTTACGTGTCATCAAGAGAGTTGAAAAGCTAGTATCACAGTACTGTGAATGCAAAAAGATAGTATTATACAGTAGGTTGGACTTGATGGACCAGTGTTTTTTCATCCTTATGAACTATATTATTATTTTACAGCTTTGGGCACTAATTAGTAGTTTACGTGCCATAAAGTTATAGCAGGTGATGTCAAGGGTTAGAAGAAGGATATCTGGACCTTTGGTCTCTAATGGCAGGAAAATACTTAACTAGGATGGTGCCCCATGTTGCGGAAACACAGCTTTTTTTGTTGTAATTTTTGGCTACAAAAAGAAATATATAGGAAGCTCTTATACTTTTACACTCTGCTCAATCCATTCCTGGCTTTGGCTCAAAAACACACAGTAAAATCTGCAACAAAAAAAACTGCATTTCCACAATGTGGGGAATCAGTCTTATACAGTAAATACTACTGTACTACTGACTACTGTATGTTTTTTTTAAGCAGCCATTATACATGCAGCACAATAGTTTTATATAATTTAGAATAAAAGCTCAGAGCGCACATCCGCACATCATTATACATTACAACACAGTATTAAACTCAATATTCTCATGGCAGATCCACTTTAAGGATACAATTGCACAGCAGATCACAACATACCTGTCTTGACATCTTTCCACTCATCTGACAGCGATGTTTTAGCCTGAATAGTATACTTGGAAATTGGCTGGTGATTGTCTGTACCACTACTCCATGTCAGTCTTACTGATGTATCTCTTATTTCTTCTGCTCTGACACCTCCTGGTGGACCAGGTGGACCTAAAACAAATACATATATATTTGTAAAAACAAAACCTAACTTTTTATTGTCTACAAATTTAAAATAGCTATGTTTGTGGAAAACCCCCTTTAAAAGAAAAATAAAACCAGTGAAAAAAAAAAAGTTGGGTTCGGTGTGAAAAGGTGCAACAAAGGACAAATCAGGAATGTATATCTAATTGCTGAACTTTACACAGAGTGCTGCGGTCCATTCTGAAGCCACTGCCTTTGACACCATGACAGCTTGTGCACTGGTATTTCATATTTTATAGTATGTCATCCTGATGGTCTACCTTACAGAGGTACTCTGATAACAATATACAGCAAAAAAACCCCAAACATATGTATATTGGAAATCATCATCATGATCAATTGACCTAAATTTACCTAAATTTGAGTTGCCCGAATAAAAGAAGTATGTCTGCAGAACAGAGTTAGAAAAATGTATAAAAAGAAATAGCATAGTGTACGTCTTAATCTCTGTTAATCCAGTTAATAAATAATGGATGATCATGTCACGTCCCATCTGTGGTTTTCTGATGAGTACAAGGACCACTGCGGATGCTATCACACATGAGTAATGCTTTGCACTGTATGATAAACTGGAAAATGCCTCAGGGTAAGTATTTTTTTACTGCTTACTCATGTGCGATAATTTGTTTCCAGAAATGGATGTGCAGTTATAGATAAGACAAATAATAACATAAAAAGCAAACTTAGCTTTCTTACAATACACTAATGTTTTCCTCTTTTCATACAATCTATAATACTCCAGAATCCTTACTGTGTCAATAATATTATCCAAATACTTTCTGGGAATATTTATGTGTAGTTGTGTGGAAGATCTTTAAAGTTAAAATTGTAGTTAGCCCTCCTCTATTTCATGGGTTCTCTGCTGAACTGCAGTTTCACAATGTTCAAACTTAATGACATCACCAACTTTGCACACTTATTTTATTTACATATTGGATTCCATCAGTTTTGCCAATGGAGGGAAGCAGTAGTCTTAAGATTATGGTAGATGAGGAAAATAGGATGTTAGGGCTGAAAATAACAGCCCAGGCATTATATCTGTTGTAATATGGAGTAATACAATGAATACCTGGCGGAATGCTGATATATATATATATATATATATATATATACACATATCCTGAGAAGCAAAATGGTAATACTGTTTTGAACTTTTGACTTTCAGGCTCCATATCTCACCATCCACTACAGCTTCGAATATGAGACTACCGTCATTTTATAGACAATCATCTTGGCTATCTCTTACATAAATTTGAGTTGCAACTAATTAGCATATAATTAACAATGCAGTTACATGACTAGAATTTGCATAATTAATGTTTTGCTCCTGGTGGTGAAGAAATCTTTTTCTTCTTATATGCTACAATTTACAACCTGTTCTCACATTCCCTAATAGCTCAGAAATATTAGGTTGATTCCCAAGCAAAAGGTCACTGGTTCAAACCAAGGATCAGCCATGAAGATTTCTCAAGAAAAGAGAAACAGCATCATCCAGCTCATTGATAGCAGTCTCTCAGCCAAGAAAATTGCCAAACTGCATCATATGAGTGCCATGACAGTTGGAAGAATATGAAATGAAACCTGTCCATCCATTCAAAAGCCAAAAGGTGGACTTTCAGGCAAAATATTGGAGTCAACAAGTCAGCTCATCACAAGGTCTATCAGTTCTGTCATGACAAATGCGGCAGTGGAGGTGGCTTGTATGCTTTGTAATAGTGAGATCACATGCAAGCACCATGCGACACGCGTTACACAAGTCTGGAATGGTTGCCAGAAAAAATGTGAAGAAGTCTCCACTTCAATATTGTCATAAACAGCGTCAGCTAGAGTTTGCAAAAAAGTACAAAAATTGGAAATGGGAGATTTGGAGTGATGAAATGAATGTCAATAGACTGAGCTGTGATGGGTGTAAATGGGTCTGGAATAAACAAGGGAAAAGGGGATAACGGATCAAAAAATTGAAGGAACTGTCAAGTTTGGTGGAGGAAGCCTGATTATATGGGGTTGTTTCACAACCAAAGGCGTTGGATACTTGACTAGGATTGATGGTGGTCTCAATGCTGAGCTATATTTGAGTATCCTACAAGACAAGCTACTTCGTACATTTGAGCACTATGGGTATGAAAAGGACGACATAGTGTTCCAGTAGGACAACGGCCCAAAGCATATGTCGAGGTTAGCGAAGAAATGGTTCAATGACAATGAAGTACAGGTGCTGGATTGGCCCCCACAGTCCGCAGACCTCAACCCAATTGAACACTTTTGGGTAAGGTTGAAGAAAAAGCTGTATTCGTACCCAAGTGAGTCGACCAGTTTTCACCAACATTGGGAATTTGTAGAAGAGACCTGGGATCAGATCTTGGTTGAAACATGCTTGAATCTGATCGAGAGCATGCCCAGAAGGAAACAGGCAGTGTTGAAAACCAAAGATGGATTTACAAAATTGTAGCAAAATAATAAAAATTAAAATTTAGATTTCTAGGAGCAAAACAATAACAATGCAGTTACATGACAAGAATCTGCATAACTAATCATATGCTAAATAGTCAAATTTATGTATGGGATAGCCAAGATGATTGTCTATAAAACGATGGTAGTCTCACATTCGAAGCTGTGTATCATATTTAGAGTATGTTTACATCGGTCCTTCAGCTTCCATTGTTCTTCTCTGCTCTAAGAAATAATGGAATCACCAGATATTTAAAATGATGGACATCAATGGAACTCAAAAAATCCCACTAACTATAATTGGGTCCGCTGGGCTTCCATTTGAAGGTCTTTTATTTTTCCAGCAGGACCTTTTCCTCCTTATTTTTTAACAAACCCCTTGACAGAAGTTCCTAATGGATGCAAAATTAGCCTTAAAGAGGACCTTTCGTGTCCTCTAAGATAAGGCACATTACATACCCATGCCATGTAAAATGCAAACAGTGTGCTGAATTAAGGTTTCCAGGTATCCACCTGGGTTCCAGAGATATTGATGCCGTTAGTTTTGGCTTCCGATATAACTGCACTTACAATTCAGCGGAACAACCCCCTGATAGTATACTTCTAGAGTCTTGTAAGAAGCGGTGACCTGTAAGGCCGGCCCCTCTGACAATGCAGTGATATTGGTAGCTCCAATTAATGGCATAAATATCTCAAGAATCTGCAAAACTTAAAGTGCGCTGAATTCAGCACACTGTCAGCTTTGCAGCTGTATATAACATGCCCTATCTTACAGGAAATAAAAGATCTTGTTTAGGCCGGGGCCCCATGTGGCATGGAAACCTCTGCGGACTTTCCGTGAAGAAAACTGCGGGAAAAACCACAATGTGTTTCCGCCGCGATTTTTCCCACAGCGCTTTTTCGCAGTGGCCCGCTTCAACTGACTGTCACACTAGACAGTTATAACAGAAAGGGTTAGGCCTTATGCACATGGCCATGCCATTTTTCATGGATGTAATGTCCTTGTGTGTCCGCACAAATGCAGGGACAACCATTATACCATTACCATTATGGTGCACAGCATTTCCGACATATTTCTAAACAGTGTACACCAATAAAAACAGAAAAATACGACAGGCTCGACATGTTTGAAAAATGTAAACCAGAATGGGCGTGATTCAGAAGTATCTAACTTTATGACACATTTATGAAACAGAAAAGAACAAATACGACGCAGATTTTCTTGTTCAAAGTAGACTAAGTTTAAAATGGTGTAAACTTATGAATTTATAAATTCCCGTCGTGAACCACATAATTGTCTCCTCAGAAAGCAAGATTTGTGATGCTTATTTTGTGCCAAAAATTGTAGGATTTTTGCTGCATGCGCCAAATATTTGTTCCTTACAGCCTACAGATTTTGTCTACATGTTTTGTGCCAAATATGTGTCGAACGGTGACGCTCAACACTTTAATATTAGTTTCACACTAGCATTTGGGTTTCCGCCCTTTGGGTCTGCTTGGGGACCCGAAAAACTGAATCCCTTACAGCTTAAAAAGCAGTAAGTGTGAACCTAGTGTTAGTTGGATGATATTTACAGTAAGTCAGAATTTTGGAGCTTCTAGAAACACACCATATTTATGAAGGTCCGTATGATACATTCATAAATATGTCTAAAACTACTAACGGGATTCGTAGTTTAGGACAGTGCAAACTTCGACCCTATTGATAAATGTGCTCCAATGTGTAATGTTTTATTCACCTGTCCCTTTTTTTGACAGTCCGATTTTTACAGCCGTCAAAAAAACTGACAAACACTATCTTTTTCCATGAAAACGAACATAGATAGTGACATATAAATCTATAATGGCCATGTGATGGATGTTTCAAATGACCATTTCACTGCACACTTGAACAGACACACATGGCTGTTTTTCACATTGCAGAAGGCCTTACCGTTTACTTCATACATAATCAGTTCACTCCAAATCTAGCCACCAATTCTTAGCCCCCTTTCAGGAGACCGTATGTCTGGTCAGTGTGCTATCCGAGTTTTTCCTGGAGAGCTCACTGACCCATTCATTTCTATGGGCCCGTACACATGACCGTAAATGACACAGTCACATGTGTGGGTCAACAGTTTGGGCTGCAAAATACGGAACAGGTCCTATTCCTGTCTGATTGTGCAAGGTTAGCACACGGGGGAAATCCGCATGTCCCCCATGAGCCCCCGTGCGTTCATTCACGGTCGTGTGCAACCGGCTTTAGGAGGTATACAGAAGAACCACACCTGATGATAATAAAAGTTCTTACCTCTGA
The DNA here is from genome assembly GCA_947044405.1 of Leptodactylus fallax. Classification (NCBI taxonomy): domain Eukaryota; kingdom Metazoa; phylum Chordata; class Amphibia; order Anura; family Leptodactylidae; genus Leptodactylus; species Leptodactylus fallax. The sequence goes on from CAMRHE010000036.1 coordinate 8,615,350, forward strand.
CAACCAGATCAGCTGAGGCTGTGGAGTTGTCCACAATGCTTTGTGCAGTACATGTATATCTCCCAGCATGTTTGAGTTGAACATTTTTGATAATAAGTTCACATTTATCATTATCAGTACTCTGTTAGAAAAAAGGAAAAAAAGGAACATACAATTTTTAAGTATAATAACTGAATAAGCATTTCAGTCATTTATCTAAATTGAAATGGAAGAAAATAAAATATTTTATTTTTCTTCATTTAGGATCAGGCCCCACATTGCAGAATAGAAGCTTTTTTTGTTGCAGCATGTCAATTATACCTATGGAAATGCTAGAGTTTTCTGTATAGATATAATTGAAGCTGTAAAAAGAGCTACGGGAAAAACGCAATGCTTTTCCACCGCGTTTTTTCCCACATCGCTTTTTGACTGCGGCTCGCTACGTGGGGCCTTAGCCTAAAAAAGTTTCCAGGAGAACATTTTGAAGGCCAGTCCTAAGGTCACACCGATCAGTGGGGGTAAACCTTCTGAATCCACATCTACAGCTACTGTACGTTTCATGGACTTAAGCACCACAGACACATTTCTGCTGATCAAGCTCATCAGTATGGATCCTGGATGGTAGGGTCTTACTCTCACAGAGCACATAAAGTATTATGGTATACCCTAGGGTAATGCATTTTCTTGGATCCTGGAAAACCCAGAAACTTTTCAACAGAACAATTCCTTATTAATATTACAAATAGAGTTGATAGAGTTTACAGGATAAAAAAAAAAATCAAACCTTTATTAATGTTTTTTTCAGCAGTTAAAAATACTGTATACTGTTTTCAAATTGCTAAAAAATAACTTATATGTTCATCAAATATGTCAGAATGATGCAACCTCTGATCCCCTCTCCCAATCCTGGCTGCTCCACTTACAGGTTGGTTCAAAAACATGCTTTGTGGGTCACATATTTAAAGACTGAGATATAAACTAATCACAGTACCTTGTAGGGCTGTCAGGACAGGTTACAATGATCTATTTGTTATTCTGGACCGCTGCTCCATTTTTGTAAAAATCGTTCTTTTATCCCTATGCAAATGAGAAGAAAAAAGCTTTAGGGCTGTGGCTTTCCATCAATAGACTTCACTATCTGCTTCTGTTACTGTTGCTCATCTCTGCCCAGTAACTGTACTGTGCATGTCTGATGATGACACACTACACCCGGAAGTGAAGGAAGCTGGCTGAATCCACCCCATCTGATGTCAGCTTCCTTCACTTTCATGTGTGCTGAGGGCACGGAGCTATCAGTTAACTAGCTGGGGAGGAGCTGAGCAACAGTTAGCAGCAGCAAATGGTGAAGCCCAATGATGGAAAGCAATGCCCCTAAAGCTCTTTTCTGCTCATTTGCATAGGGATAAAAGGACGATTTTTCAAGAATGGAGCAACTGTCATGAATAAGAAATTCATCATTGTAAACTGTGCTGACAACCCTACAAGGTACTCTGATTAGTTTATATCTCAAATTTGCGCTGATAGACTCCCTTTAAAGGGACTAGCTGATTGGCTCAGATCAAAATCTAAGTTAGTCCCCTTCTCTATCTTTGTACCATCCATGAACCAAGTTATTCAACCAAGTGGAGTTGCCACGACCAGGAGGTGGGGGGAATGGGGGGTCTGAACAGGACTATCCAAGCACTTTTGATAAGTAAAGTGCCATGTAATATTAAGTTAAAAACATTTTTACTGTTCAAAAATAAACAGTATTTTTGGCACTCTCAAAGCCCGTCTCTTTTTCTAGGAATATGCAGTATGGTAGTTTTATATAATTTATTTTATTTTATTTTTTTTGGGGGGGGGGCTGGTTTTGACTCTGGGTCACATGATAGGAAGCAGCTCCCCAGCACCTGAGTCAATATGCCTCCTATTATCATCTCTTGTGTTCACAGGTATTTACCTGTACTGTAGTATTTACTATTACAAAGATCTAGTCTGCCAGCACCTATAGTATAGGTAATAACTGTGAACAAGAGATGGAACAAGCACAAACAAATATTCCTCACTAATAATGTCCCATAAACTACATATACAACAACCCAAACTTAGAAGGGTTTGGGAAGAGTTGGAACAAGTCTGGAAACCCAAGGTTTAGCAGAAACATAAACCCTGCAAGAAGGGTTGATATCAATTGCTGTTCTTGAGCATACAAAATAAGGCATCTCACAACCACTGGAGACACAGGTGTGCACAGGATTTTCCAGAGGGGAAATTCACCGGCACAGGGTATTTTCCCACACACTATAATGTCCTCTTAGTGCCCCTACACTTTATAATGTCCTCTTTATGCCCCCAAAATAATATAATGACCTCTTATGCCGAAAGCACAATGTAATGCCCCCAGCTCAGACCCAACACTGTATAATGTCCTAGTTCAGCACCTACACAGTATAATGCTCCCAGTCTCCACACAGTACATCGCCTAGGAAGTGAATATTATTCTCCACTCGTAGGTCTCCCTGTTCCTTCTCTGCTTTTGGCACCAGAATCCAGTGCAGAGAAGGACTGGGGAGTTCAAAGAGTGTTAAGTATTGAAAATCATACTCACCACTCACTCCTCAGTCCCAGCAACCAATGAACTACCGTTCACCTGATGACGACAATGATCATCATTCAGGAGAACGGTGGTCAGCCAGAGGGGTGAGTAATTGTGAAACTGACCCCTTGTGTATGACCCTGATTGGACACTATTTGTTTTACTAATCTTTGCAGAAGACAAAATCTTTCATTTCCACATGATTTCATTGCTCTGCCATGGTCATGTCTGCTTATTATCAAGCTTTGACTTTGATGTGATGATAAGAACACTGGGATGCATTTACTAATAATGAAAGAAAGAGACAAAGTGCCAGTATTTAGAAATATCTCAACATATTCATTTGGCAAATGTAACAATTTATTGTTATTTTCACACAAATAACAATATCATATGGCACGAATGTGAAGTAACATTGAATCCCTTGATGGCTCATTGCTAAACAAAGTACTGAATCTATCTTTGAAAGGTTTTATACATGCAGCTGTGTAGGTGGAAGTACCAGAAGCAATGAGAAGTTCACCCTGTCCTTACAGCAGAATCTTATACCCAAGTCAGAAGCCTAGTAAAGTGTAGACTTATAATAGCTTGATCATCAGAACTTTTAGTCAGCATGTCTACACACATCCCTAAAAGTTTATGGTGGCCTCTAACTTAGCACAACATGGCAGTTTATGAACACAGAAACTGCAGGATGGAGGTAATTGTAGGTAATTGATTTCACAAGCAACTTACATTGAGTTTCCTTCAAATAATTAGGTAATATTATGATTAATATAAAATATTCATTAAAAGAAGCAATGAAAACTAAACCTTAACAGAGCACATTAATAGCATTATAAGCCTTTGGCTTTCCGATGATAAGATGGCTATGATCTGTGTAATGTGTTAAGTCATTAGAGATGATTTTGGCTTCTAGCACACAAACAACTCTGGTAATTAAAACTGTAGTGAAAGTGCCCTCCGATCTTTTGCTGCAGGAAACTATATAACATTGTAATTTTCTGCCAGCTCTTATGACACATAGTGAAATATAAATGAATCAGATCTTATGCAACTAATCTGGTATGTTAGAGACAAGGGTTCCAAGTACAGACAAAGGCAGGGAACATTTTGTGACTAAAATTTCTCCAAATAATGTTTCTTAATGTATCACCAATATTTTGATGTATTTATTAAAACCAGATAGTGAAGTACATCACTTTATTTTCTGATTTTAGATTTTTTTTATTCTAGTTTTAGCACATGATTATGAGCTTCTCCTCTACTGTGTTAACACCATTTAGTAATATGTTTTACAGTAGTCTCGTGAACATAGGCAGCAACTGTAAAATGCAGCTTTTTTTTTGCGTTTTCACAACGTGGGGCTTCAGGCTTAAAGACTCCAATAAAGGCTCCATTATATGAAGATCCCTGAAGTGCTGGATTTTTGCTCATTTCCATGTCTGAAGGGTTCCCAGCATTTCTATGCACTAGGCCAAACCAGGTTTTTCAAGTTACTGCCTGTGGTGGGCTGGATGTGGGTGGGATCACCCAAGTTTTAGTGACAATTTTAGTTACATGAAAAGAATACAGAGTTACAGGACTTTATCAGTAATAGTGTTCTCTTATCCTTTCAAAGCAACAACTGAGATATGCACTACATGAGAACAATTTAATGGCAATAAACTGGATGCATATCTAACAGTTTGTAAATAGTAAGAGGAGAAAGATGTCGGTAATAATCAATTGTGAAATCTAGCATATATACTCAAGATACAATAGTTTTTTTCTTTTATTCTTTATATTGAGTTTTCCTAGGATAACAAATAAGAAATATAAGTAGTATATGTGTCTATGATTTTTGATAAGTAGGTGGGCTATCTCAATAATCTAGGGGAAATCTCTCCTCATCCATGAGCAAACTACCCTAGGACTGCAAGAGGGAGTAGGACACTAGTCACACCATGGAGGTGAAAAACTATGTAGTTATGGCACAGTTATTAAAATGGATCTGGTCAAAGCAGGTTGGACAGTAATGCCATACCATTTCCACTTTGTTTTTGACAAAATTAAAAATGTTAATAAAATCCTTTCAAAAGTAAAAAGAAACATAAGAAAACAAACAAGGTATATATAAGGGTCCTAGAAGAGTTATACATGTGTTACATTCCAAAACAAATAATTCCTACTTAAACAGAGAAGGCATTACACTATTCAGCTAGACCCAGGCTTCCATGTAAGATGAGGAGACTGTAAACCAGTGGTTCTCAGTGTCGTAAAGAGGTGAGGGTACTGCTTAACAAACACAGATAAAACACAAACTGATTCTTTAATAGGCCCATATGCAGTGTGAATAATTTCAATATCCACACAAATAGCAAATACTATGTATGAACCAGATATGAAAAATAAAATCAAGTAAAATGTTGGTCAAGTTGTTTTAATGTCTGCCATGCAATGTCTGTTTTATGTAGCCCCTAATGAAATACTGGTGCAACTCTATATTATTCCTCTTATCCACAGAGTGTGCCATTACTCAGTCTGGAACTGTCCATGCCTGACTATATCAGACTGTGTAGTAGCACACCCCAATGACATGCGAAAATGGGAGAAATAACAAAGGATTGATACAATAAAAAAATGTTAATGTGATGGAATAAGTATTAGTCAATGGAACGGTCAGAATCTATTGTCAAACTTACAGGTCATATAAATCATGGATGCCACAAAAGCAAAATCCATGATTTTAGAGTGAAGATATATTTTGTGTTGCTACATTTCCATATTTCTTTCTTTACCACATTATAGTTCCACCCTATAAATGTCTCCAGTGGTTAACCAGTATTTAACTGTATTACACACTAGGTAATATATTTTTGGTGTGAAGAAATTGAAGAATATTATTTTGTGGTATGACCTAAATGTTCTTTCCCTGAGACAGAAAGAATTTAGCAGTAATAAGAGGGCTTACAAAGCATACATGTACAGGGGAGATCAGCCTTTTCTGGCCACAAAGTACATGTACAAGACAACTACAAATTTCCTAAAATCTCAAACCAGGTTAACTTATAAAAGCACACTGGGTAAGTAACTGGGAATTGTAAGTCTTTATATAGCATGTAACACATAACAAAGGATATATAGGATGTATGTGTAATGTGATGGACATAGCACACTTGTTTTCAACAGTACTGTATTTAATGTTGTAATGGGTGACTGTTACCACCGATTCTATAGATATACAGCTATGTAAAATATGACCCTGCAGTGGTTTATCATGCTGGTGGATTACATGTTCTATTTACATTTGCTTCATCTGACCAGCATGTCCAAATACAACAAAAAAAACTTAACAATTTTGCTTGAACAATAATGTTTCTAAGGCCATTTCTGGCAAAGTCTGACAGCACACCTTGTTTTGGAATATCCGGCTATTTTTAAGTGCTATGGTCTTCTGTAGTTTTTATTAGCAACATTTTGGAGTACATACAGTATAATTTATTGATTTATTTTACTGATTTTTTCTTGGGGGGAGGAAATGGAAAAAAAAATTAAATTCTTCCCTATTGTTTTTAACAGCATACGCAAGGTATCATTAGGTAATAGGTTAATTCTATTTTATGGGTTGTTACAACTACAGCAATATAAAATTTATATTCTTTTTTAGGCTGAGACCCCACGTTGCAGAAAAGCAGCTTTTATTGTGGAAGATTTTGTTGCGTTTTTTTTTTTTAGCAAAAGTCAGGAGTGGATTGAGCAGAAGTGCTTCCTTTATATTCCCCATTCCTTTTGTAACCACTCTTGGCTTTGATTAAAAAAAACGCAGCAAAATCTGCAACAAAAAACGCTGTGTTTCCACAAAGTAGGGCCTCAGTCCTAGTGTTTTTGTACATTTGCTGAATTATGGCTAAGGCCCCACATTGTGGAAACGCAGCATTTTTCCTGCTGCGAAAAGGCAGTAGAAAAAGACAATGCATTTTACAGTACCAGCTAAATTAATGAGATTCTGGCTAATCCCATCCACACATTGCAGAAAAAAAAAACGCTTATGAAAAGCGCAGCATGTCAGTTTTACCTGTGGAAATGCTTGCATTTTCCCTATAGATTTAAGGGAAGAAAAACTGCAGAGAAAAACGGTGCAAAAAAAAAAGTGATACGTTTCCACTGCATTTTTTTCTGCAGTGTTTTTTAGATGTATTCTGCAACGTGGGGCCTTAGCCAAATGCCCACGTCAACCAATACACGTACCTTTATTACCTAATGCAGCAAGAACACTGCTATTAAGATATAATGGTACATCTACTAACAGAAAGATGTTAAATAATTCTCTTCATAAGCTCTTGCGAGCAGGGTCCTCACTCCTATTGTTTGATATGTTTATTTCTTTGTCACATTGTAATGTCTCATATTGTCTGTTCATGTGTCCTCTGATTTGTAAAGTGCTACAGAATATGTTGGCACTATATAAATAAAGTTATTATTATTATTATTATTAGGTTAAATAAAACGGAGGAGTGCCTTTTTACAGGCTGCATTAGACTGGTATATCAGGTAGAACATTTTTATCACTATATCGCCTGTGTTCTGAAGGCTACAAGCCAATACATAGAATCCCATGTGGTTTTGTTCTAATATAATTTATCATCATGCTAATATTTTTTATATAGTATTTGAACTTTTTGCAAAATAATTTTATTTAGAATTTAAATAACACAATTTCAAGATTTTTTTCTAACTTTTTTTTTTTAGCTTACCCTTATATGTTCTTCATAATAGTTGGTGCCATCAGTCTCTATTATGAATCCATTTAAAGACCAGATAAACTCAATTTCTAGACCAGGATCATGAGAGGCATGACACTGTATGGTTGCATTTTCACCTACTGATACATCAGCATTGGATGGTGCAAGGGTAATTTTTGTGGCAGCTGTAAATTGAGAAATTAAAAATCATCATCAAACTGCATTAAACTGAAAACCAATACACATATATAAAATAAATGCTGTTTTACATAAATATCCAGAAGGAAACACCTCTGGCACTTACTATTTTCCAAAGAACAAATGATGGGGCAGTTAAAATTTATGATTCGCATTACATGTCTATCCTCAGTATCTTATTTTTTTTTTCAGGTAAAAAAATGGTGGCAGTGAGGTCACAATAGGTTACAAAAATAAACATTCAATAGCCTCTAGCAGCATATGTCCTCTAGTTCAGATGCTTCCCAGGTCCCTGCTAGTCTCTACTTCCTGGTTTGGTCTTGACAGGAAATGCCAGGAATTGCCTGCCTCATCTAGTGACTTTCTGTGTGTTGAGGCGTTACCAGGATACAGAGATGAGCAGGAACCTGTTCAACATTAATATAGTAAAGGTGAGTAATTGGTGAGGTGAGTATTAGTTGCCTTTTTTAGTCCACACTAATCCCACTGCCACGGTTTTCTTTTTCTTGGAAAAACCTCTTAAGGCCGGGGCCCCATGCTGCAGTTTGACCAAGGTGGAAATGCACAGAAAACAAAAACGTGGTGTTTTACTGTTACTGCAAAATGGCGAATCCCATCCACACATTGCGAAAAAATATGGGCAGTCGCGGTTTTGGAAATTGCAGCATGTCAATTATACCTATGGAAACGTCGAGTTTCCCTATAGGTATAATGGGAGAAGAAAGTCCACAGAGGACACCTCTGTGGACTTTCTCTGAGAAGTGTTGAGGGAAAAAACGCGATAAGTTTCCTCCGCGTTTTTTCCTTCAGTGTTTTTTTGCTTTGACTCACTAAGTGGGGCCTTAGCCTCGGGGATTATCCTCTAGCAGCATATGTCCCCTTCATTTTATATATAAAGAACAGTCAATATAAGGTTACCTGACAAAAAAAGTGAATTATCTGCTAAATATTCAGCTTCAGACTGGGTCTCTGTGGGGCTTGGACTATTACTAAGCCCAACACAGAGAAGCAACACAATTCTTTTAAGGGCTATTCCGGGATGAAAATATTGATGAGCTTTCCTAAGGAGTAGTCATCATTATCAGATTGGTGAGGTTTGGACACCCGGGACCCCTGCCAATCAGCAACTGATAAACAGAGAATGAAGCATGAAGAAGAAAGTGCCATTCTCTGTGTAGTAGCAGACCAAGGTAATTCAGATCTGGTCCTATTAACTTGAATGGGAGTTAAGCTGGAGTGATTCGGTTTGGTCACTACATAGTGAACAGAGCTATTTATTCCTGTTCTATTCTCTATGTATGAGTTGCTGAGAACATCTGATCAGTTAGTAGTGGACTCCCACCATTTTGACATTAATCACTTATTCTTAGAATAAATCATAAATACTTTTAGACTGAAAAAAACCCTTTAAATATCTACAGTAAAATATAACAATGTGGTATAGAACTCTAAGATGGATTAATATTCTAATACCTCTTAGACCTCTAATACTACAGTTTCTGGCCACCCTCACAGTAATTTCCTACCATGAAACATCATGAAAGTTCCAAATTATAGACTAATGGCTTTGCAAAGGAACACATGCATATCTTTTGTGCATTCTGTCTTTGCCTGTGCAGTGGAACTACCTTTTAAAGTACTCAGCAGATTACAATTTATATGGGCAATTGCACACAAGCTCCATGAACTTCTGAACAGCAGAAAATGTTATATCCAATATTCCTAAAAATCATCAGTTCAGTAGACATGTGCAAAAGGTTACACTTCTTTTTCACAATTATAGATTTGCAATATTAAATAGAAAATGAAAATGCAAAAAAAGAAAAAGTAAATAATGAAAATACATTTTTGAAAGAAGAAATAGGTACATATTGAGCCTGAGGCTTGTAGTCATGATAGTCTTTGTTTATAAGCATTACCTTTAACAGACAGAGTTGTTGTACTATTTGCTTTTCCTCTGTTATTCTCAGCAAAGCATGTGTAGCTGCCTTCATCAAGCATAGTTATATTAATGATTTCCAGGCTACCATCATCCCAGATAAATACCCTGCTGTGAGACGCAGAAATACATTATATAAATGAAAGTGGGGAGTCCAGTATTCATATAGCTTTACAAAGTGTGAGAAATATCAGACTGCATAAAGAAAATCTTTACTTGTAATTTGTTTTTTAAAGCATTCATCATTGCCTTTATAGTGTTGATTTGGATGAAACATATTATTTTATGATCTTGTGACATAGATTTTGTTGTCTTAAATCCTGATGGCCACACCCATATACAGCATTTGTGAAGCAATGGATTGGTCAGTGTTTTTTTTTTACATAGTCTGTATCCGTATCCAGCTCTCACGCACAAGTCTATGGAGTGGGGGGAGGAGGAGGCGAGTGGCTAAGTTTTATCTTGAAACATTGCAATGCTAGAAAGGTTCCCTCACTCACAGTGTAGTAGCAGAGTATAGCAGCTATACTGTATGTGCATTTTCCAGCAACTTCCTCCTTTCCCCACTTCTCTCTATACACTATGTAAAAGTAACTGAGCTTGATTAATAGAGAAGAAAAGATATTTCTTAAATAAGATATATGGAAAAAAAATATTAATAGGAAACACTAAATTTACATTGTATGAAATCATCTGAAGTATAATAAACTGCCTGACTGAAAGAAAACTAAAACCAAGTTTATTAATTATCAAATAAAATAGGGGCCAACCAAATTTACATAAATATGATGCTGAGAGTTACGGGTAGATACACTGCATAATAAACTTGGTCTTTAATATTTTTTCAATCAATTTTTTATACTTAAGATATATTGCAGAGTTTTTTTACATTCACATGTACTAGTCATTTATGAAAAGTTATTTTCTGGTGTACAAAGTATAAAAAGTCACAATTCTTTTAGTGTTTTGCACAAACAAATTGCATTTTTTTTTCTTTTCACCTTACAACCACAAACTTAAATGTATTTTATTGATATTTTAAGTGATAGACCAACACAAAGTATCAGATAATTGTGAAGTGGAAACAAAACGATACATGGTTTTCAAAATTTTAATCAAATAATAATCTGAAATGTGTGACGTGCAAAGGTATTCAGCCCCCTGTACTCTGATACCCCTAAATAAAATCCAGTGCAATAAATTGCCTTCAGAAGTCACTTAACTAGTTAATAGACTCCAGCTGTGTATAATTTAGGCTCAGTATAAATACACCTGTTATGTGAAGGCCTCGGTGATTTGTTAGAGAACACTAGTGAACAAACAGCATCATGAAGACCAAGGAACTCACCAGGTAGGTCAGAGATAAAATTGTGGAGAAGTTTAAAGCAGCAGGGTTAGGTTATAAAAACATATCCCAAGCAGCATCCAAATCATCCAAAAATGGAAAAAGCATTCTATAACTGCAAACCTACCAAGACATGGCCCTCCACCTAAACAGATTGAGCAAGGAGAGAACTGGTCAGAGAAGCAGCCAAAAGGCCCATGGTCACTCTGGAGGAGCTTCAGAAATCCTCAGCTCTGGTGGGAAAATCTGTCCACAGGACAACTATAAGTCGTGCACTCCACAAATCTGGCCTTTATGGAAGAGTGGCAAGAAGAAAACCACTGTTGAAACAAAGACATAAGAAGTGCCATTTGCAGTTTCTGACAGGGCATATAGGGGACACAGCAAACATGTGGAAGAAGGTGCTCTGGTCAGATGAGTCCAAAGTTTAACTTTTTGGCCTAAATGCAAAGCACTATGTGTGGTGGAAAAGTAACACTGCTCACCACTGTGAAATGTGGTGGTGACAGCATCGTGCTGTGGGGATGCTTTTCTTCAGCCAGGACAGGGACGCTGGTCAGAGTTGATGGGAAGATGGATGGAGCTAAATACAGGGCAATCCTGGAAGAAAACCTGTTGGAGGCTGCAAAAGACTTGAGACTGGGAAGGAGATTCACCTTCCAGTAAGACAATGACCCTAAACATACAGCCAGAGCTACAGTGGAATGGTTTAGATCAATGTGTTAGAATGGCCCAAAGTCCTGACCTAAATCCCATTGAACATCTGTGGCAAGATATGAAAATTGCTGTTCACAGATGCTCTCCATCCAATCTGGCTGAGCTTGAGCTATTTTGCAAATAAGAATGGGCAAAAATCTCAGTCTCTAGATGCGCAAAGCTGGTAGAGACATACCGCAAAAGACTGCTGCTGTAATTGCAGCGAAAGGTGGCTCTACAAAGTATTGATATAGGGGGGCTGAATACTTTTGTACGTAAACATTTTGAAAACCATGTATCATTTTCGTTCCACTTCACAATTATGTGCTACATTGTGTTGCTCTATCACTTAAAATCTTAATAAAATACATTTAAGTCTGTGGTTGTAAGGTGACAAAATGGTTCAAGGGGTATGAATACTTTTACAAGCCACTGTATATATATATATATATATATATATATATATATATATATATATAAAATTTAATTATATATTTATTTTATTTTTGATATATAGTGCTGCAGGGAAAACCACAGCTGCAACGCATTGGACAGAAAGTTTGCAGAGGTTTCCTCTGCGGACTTTCTACTTCAATTATACTTATAGGGAAACCGCCAGCGTTTCTGTAGGTATAAATGACATGCTGCATTGTGGTTTTGGAAATTGGCGCGTGTCTCCAGTGCGTTTTTACCACAAAGTGGGGAACCCCATCCACTTGCTGTGACTGTAAAACGTCACGTGGGGCCCCGGTCTAATACTATATTTCTGCCCATGTCTGTAAAAAGACATACTTACAAAATACAGATCTAATTACTGGAAGTCCTCAAGCTTCTTAAACTGGGACCGCACAGGCACGGATTGAAGAGGATTATCTGACACAAATGCACAGGCAGATTACCCACTGCAGTCTATAGTAGCAGCACTGTTACACAAATCTCATCCACAAGCAAAACCCCCAGCAAAGGTTCTAAACCTGCGGCATGCACATTACTGTTGTGGTTTCACCCACAGATTTCAACCTTTATTAGGTAAAGGTAGAAAGCTGAAGAGGGCCCAAGGAGAAACCTGCAGGTGAGCCACAGCAAAAGCCACCCAATTTCAACTGTATTTTGATGCAGTAGCTTGAAAGAGAATATGTTTCAGAATCTCCCTGTGGAAGTTCTGCAGTTTGTTCACAGTGCATGGCCTTATTCACACATCTGCATTTTGTCTATGTGTGATGTCTGTGGGATTCATGGACTGCATGCAGACTCATTTATTTTAATGGGCACATGCAGACATCCATCCTTTTTTACAGACAATGGTCCGTGAAAAAGAATGGAGACACGCTCCATCTTGGTCCATTTTGCAGACCATGGAGCTGCATTACAGTATATGGGTCCATGAAAATCAAGAACCAACAGACAATAGAAAAGTAAAGGAAATGTAAAAAAAAGTTGTTCCATTCACGAAATGTGAAAATCAGATCAAGCACAAATAGCATATGACCCGTAAATAAGCAGGGCGGAGTTCTGTCTGTGACTAACATGGACATCACATGTTCACAAAATATAGGCAGGTGAAAAAGGGAAAACTAGCAGAATTGGAGGCCTTTATGCAGCACAGGCAATAAATTGCCAGACGGAGCTCCTTTTCCCCTTTTTTCCTATTATTCACCTAATCTTTTTATTATTATTTACAATTTATATAATTTTATTGTTATAAAATTAATTGAAAAACTTGTTTAATTCACATTTAGAGTTTAATCTTAGTATAATGGTTGTTTATCTTTTACATACACTATATGGCAGGGCAGTTAGAGAATGAATCTTTAAGCAAGTAAAAAACACAGATTTTCAAGTACATACATATTCAGACAGCACCACAGTTATAAGGGGTGCAGAGGTAGCAATCGCTACTGGGCCCTGGGGCCCAAAGGCCTCTCTACAGCATAAAAAGATTATATTTTTATTATAGACAGCACATGGTAAGAAAGTACCCGAATACACACTTTTACATTGGGGCCCAGGAATTTCAAGTTAGGTTTCTATTCAGAGGCAATTAAAGTGACGCTGTCAGGTCTGTTGTGTTACCATGTCTAAGGACAGTATGGAGGGAAATGCTGAGCTTGGAAAAGGATAATTTTCTATAATCTGATTTTGTTTCCAAGTAAAAAGTTGTTTCAATGCTCACAGGATTAATAGAGAAAGCCTGTGAGGAGGCCACACGCAGTGATTGACAGTTTTACATGTATACAAACTTATATAACTAAACCTAATCAATTGCTGTCTGTGGACAGGAGAAGCAGGACGTACAGGCATTCTCTGAGATCTGGCTGCCTTAAAATGCTTTTTTTTAACATAAAAATTCTAAACAAAATCACAGAAAACGATATATCCCCAAACTAGGTATCTTCCCTCTAGTGCTGTACTACCCTTAGATAGGTTGGCATATAGAGCTGATAATCTCCTTTATTTGATATATGATTTTTCAGTTTTTTCTCTTTTTTTTTTGGGGGGGGGGGGGAGTTGTTTTGTTTTTTCTTAGCATGTTAATTCTTTTTTACCTTGGCTGACAAGGGGGCAGGGCTTAGCAAAAAAAGGTCTGATGTAAGATACAATTGTGCTAATATAAAAAGTTAGCCTACTTTAACTAAGGATTCACCATATTTATTATCCAGCATCAGCCAATGTGATTTTTATTTTCATAAATATGTTCCATAATGGCACTCTCAAAGCACTGGAGGGGGGGGATTTCTTAAAACTGGCGATCCTTACGAAGGGTGCACAACTTGCTAGAATTATTAAGAAGCTCTATTAAGTAATTCTAGCGCCTGGTCGCAGATCTATACTAGTCAGGGACTGGAGTAGATTTGTGGTATAGCTCTTCTACATTTGTATATAAAGAGTCTTTGTGTACATAACAGAGTAATTGTGCTGAGCTTCTTCTCCTTTATAGGTACTCGTTGCTGTAACATTAGCAAACTGAAATTATCAGTTTTATGGGCTATTCTTTATTGAGAATAATTGATAGTCATATTGCATAATTATTATCAGTGTAACATATTTCAATAAAATCAAGCTTTTCTATGTACAAACCGGGTATCATTTGTGAGCAGTTCTGTTCCTTTACTCCATGAGAACTTGGGTTTTGGTGCCGCCTTTGGTTTACATTCTATGATAACACGACCTCCTTTTGCAGCCAATACCTGTTTCCTCATAGGATTTAGCTCAAAAGTTGGTGCGAGAGCTGGAAAGGAAATACAATATATAACAATCAACCAGAATTTCTGCCATCTTGTGCACCCCTCCCTATATTCATGTTGGTTTCCCTTCTCCCTACAGGATGCCTGCTTCCTCGTCTTAGCATAAAAAGAACAAAGACAAATAGTTCTCAGAAGAAACTAAACCGCGTCACTAACCCAGGATCTTCAATTCAGCATTTGCTTGAATAACTCCATACTGGTTGTATGCTATACATTGATACATCCCAGCATGCTGTATAGTTAATCTTTGGATCCTCAGTTCTCCTGTTGTATGCTAAAATAAAGAACACCATATGTTAGCAATCTGCAAATGCATGTAAACATCATTGTATGAATTTATATTAGAACCATATATAACTTGCCTGGGTTCCATTTTTTAACCATGAAATTTTAGGAATTGGTTTTCCCTTTGCAATACAAGGCCAATGCAATTCACTTCCTATATCCCTTTCTGTATCATTTATGTGTTCTACCCATTCAGGAGGAGCTACAAAGCAAAACAAGAGTAATGATTTAATAATATAACATATAATAATAATTGTCTTTACCAACAGTTTAAAGTGCTGTCAGTTGCTTAAGTGCTAGAGCTAAGGAACATGTGTTGACCTCAGAGTTGTGGAGTCAGATTTGTGAAGTCAGGGACAGTTTTGGGTGGTGTCGGAGTCGGAAAAATGACAGACTTCATGTCCAGCTTAAAAAAAATTAAATGATTAATTATTTTAAATCATATGAAAATGCAACTTTTTAGCTGTTGCGGAAACAAAGTGTTAAAAAAACCACTGTGTTTTACAGCACTAGCAAAGTGAATGAGATTTTAGTTAATCTCATCCACACACTGCAAAAAAAACAACCTGTGGAAAAGCTGCTTTATCAAAAATGTAGTATGATAATTTAGCTGCGGAATTACAAGCATTTTCTATATAGATTTAATATGGGAAGGAAAAACTAAGAAAAACATGAAAAAAACTCAAAAACGCTGCAGAAAAAAATGTAATGTGCTTTGCTGCGTTTTTCTCCATGCAGCGTTTCTTAGCTGCATTTGGCTACATGGGGCCTTAGCCTAAGGGGCCCCATGTAGCATACAGTGAGGAAAAAAAGTATATAGTCAGCCACCAATTGTGCAAGTTCTCCCACTTAAAAAGATGAGAGAGGCCTGTAATTGACATCATAGGTAGACCTCAACTATGAGAGACAAATTGAGAAAATAAATCCAGAAAATTATATTGTCTGATATTTAAAGAATTTATTTGAAAATTATGGTGGAAAATAAGTATTTGGTCAATAACAAAAGTTCATCTCAATACTTTGTTATATATCCTTTGTTGGCAATGACAGAGGTCAAATATTTTCTGTAAGTCTTCACAAGGTTGGCACACACTGTTGCTGGTATGTTGGCCAATTCCTCCATGCAGATCTCCTCTAGAGCATTGATGTTTTGGGGCTGTTGCTGGGAAACACGGACTTTCAACTTCCTCCAAATGTTTTCTATGGGGTTGAGATCTGGAGGCTGGCTAGGCCACTCCAGGACCTTGAAAGGCTTCTTACGAAGCCACGCCTTCGTTGCCCTGGCGGTGTGCTTGGGATCATTGTCATGCTGAAAGACCCAGCCACATTTCATCTTCAATGCCCTTGCCGATGGAAGGAGGTTTGCACTTAAAATCTCATGATACATGTCCCTATTCATTCTTTCATGTACGGATTAGTCATCCTGGTCCCTTTGCAGAGAAACAGCCCAAAGCATGATGTTGCCACCTCCATGCTTCACAGTAAGTATGGTGCTCTTTGGATGCAACTCAGCATTCACTCTCCTCCAAACACGACGAGTTGTGTTTCTACCAAACAGTTCTACTTTGGTTACATCTGACCATATGACATTCTCCCAATACTCTTCTGGAATATCCAAATGTTCTCTAGCAAACTTCAGAGAGGCCCGGATATGTACTGGCTTAGGGAGGGGGACACGTCTGGCACTGCAGGATCTGAGTCCCTGGCGGTGTAGTGTGTTACTGACAGTAGCCTTTGTTACGTTAGTCCCAGCTTTCTGCAGGTCATTCACGAGGTCCCTCCATGTGGTTCTGGGATTTTTGCTCACTGTTCTTGTGATCATTTTGACCCCACGAGGTGAGATCTTGCGTGGAGCCCCTGATCGAGGGAGATTATCAGTGGTCTTGTATGTCTTCCATTTTCTAATTATTGCTCCATCAATTGATTTCTTCACACCACGCTGCTTGCCTATTGCAGATTCAGTCTTCCCAGCCTGGTACAGGTCTACAATTTTGTTTCTGGTGTCCTTCCACAGCTCTTTGGTCTTCACCATAGTGGAGTTTGGAGTGTGACTGTTTGAGGTTGTGGACAGGTGTCTTTAATACTGATAACAATGTCAAACAGGTGCCATTACTACAGGTAATGAGTGGAGGACAGGGGAGCCTTTTAAAGAAGAAGTTACAGGTCTGTGAGAGCCAGAAATCTTGCTTGTTTGAAGGTGACCAAAGACTTATTTTCCACCATAATTTCCAAATAAATTCTTAAAAAAATCAGACAATGTGATTTTCTTGATATGTTTTCTCAGTTTGCCTCTCATAGTTGAGGTCTACCTATAATGTCAATTACAGGCCTCTCTCATCTTTTTAAGTGGGAGAACTTGCACAATTGGTGGCTGACTAAATACTTTTTTTCCCCACTGTATCACTGTATATGTCATGGAGTTTTACAGTACCTGTCTGATAGATTACAGTCCTATTACTGGTACCTGCACTTACCTACAGAATGGGGGTTCACTGACCCCTCATCCTGTCAGCTATTTTCAGAGCTGCCATAGAAGTGAATGGAGAAAGTCAGATATTTAAAAATAATACAGCACTAGATTTTGTGGACAGTAATATATGTATTACTGTGTATATGCTGAGATATTATTGGTGCACTTTCTATTGCATGTTTATGGGGACACTGTACAAAACTGTATGCACCATAAGCACATAGCCTAAATATGGTTCCATGTTGTACAGGGCCATAACAGAAGTGCAGGCAGAAGTTTCTTGAATGTATCTAACACAAAAACCCCTATCACAGCCTATGCCTGTGATTGAAAGATTCCCAATAATCCAAAGAAAGAAGAGATGATCACAGCGCCACAGGGAAATTTCAAGCAGCATTTTCTTCATATATCCATAAAGTGCTAAGTTCTGGAAGGAAATGTGTGGTTTCTTTCCAATATTTCACACCTCACAGAAGTACTGTACCTGTCTGAATAAACTACAGCAGGATTTTTTTTACCAAGCTCCTGTGGTGGTGTGATCTTCTCTTCTTGTCTTACTTCTAGAACAGAATAGTTGTGTAGATACAAATCCTTTGGGAGTGTTGTATGGCAACATAGAGTCCCTATGGCTCTATATTATAAATGCAAAGGTGCTCTATGTGCCATTATACACCAAACTTCTAACAACCCTACCGTGTGCAAGAGGCATAAGTCTTTAGGTCACAGTGCTGTAAACACATCAATTAATGAAAAGTCTTGTTGTGTGGTATTACAAAACTTAAAGGGGTTGTACTGTTATGGACACTTATCCCCTATCCACAGGACAGAGGATAAGTGTCCGATCTCTGGAGGCCCAATTGTCAGGTCCCCCAGTGATCAGGAGGCCAAAAGTTAACCTAAGGGCTCCGTGTGAATGGAGCGCCAATGCACTTGCCTGACTGCCGCTCCATTCACTTCTATGGGGCAGAGGACAGATTACAGTCCTGGCAACCCCACTGAAGTGAATGGAGCCGTGGTCACACAAGCACATTGTCACTCCATTCACAAGCAGGCTTTAGGGCGACTTTAAGTCCCCCATCCTCCTGATCACTGGGGGACCCAATGATCAGGCCCTCAGCAATCGGATACTTATACCCTGTCCTGTGGATAGGGCATAAGTGTCCATAATGGGACAACCACTTTAATAAATATTTCTGTAAAGTACAGTACACCACCATTGTATATTTATCACAGTTATTTCAGAAAAATATAGGTCCTCTTACCCTGTACATATACATTTGCTTTGTGTGTATCTCTTCCTTTAATATTTTCTGCCTCGCACTCATAAGTTCCTTCATCTTCAGGTTGAATATTGAATATTTTAAGCACTGCACCTGAAGCACTTACTTCAGCTGAAGCAGGCATTGGTTCATTTATTTTACGCCATCGTATTACTGGCACGGGGCTATAATTATACAATGAAAATATAAATAATTTACTTACTAAAACACGCCACAACACTGTACACAGAATTTTCCTACTAAATGAGTTCTTTTCTCCATCCCAGTGCACATTTTTCTGAAACATAGTGTGGACTTGAAATATGCACTTTAACAGAATTTTTTGAAATGCCATATAGCCATACACGTCAAAAGTTTTGATCAATAGGATCAACTTGCTGAGACCTCACAATAGATAAAATGAAGAGGCAGAAGCGATTAGTTGAGTTGAGTCTTTCACTTTAGTTTTGGAAATTGATGGAGTGTCAGCACCAGGATGCTCATCGATCAAAACTTCTGATATGGCTCTATGGAATTTTAACCTCAAATCACATTAGAGCAGATTTATGTTTCAATAAAGCGTCCAACCGTCTCTGACCTCTTAATAAATCAAGCACTTGTTCATGTACCAGAATGCAGATTAATTCCACTTAGGAACTGGCATAGATTTTCTGTATAAAGTTATAATAAATATGTTGGGCCAAGGAGTCCCTGCTGAAAGGGCTTTGCACCAATTGTGTGCCACAATATTGGTCACCTACACCAGAAAACTGGCATAGAAGGGATAGTAGATTCCCCAATTGTGTTTTGGAGTACTAAAAAATTTTACTAGTAATTTACACTAGTTTTCTAGCAAATGAAAGTCACATATATTGGTACCAACCATTTTGCATTTAAGTTTACTACTTTTTGTGCCTTTTTTTTTTTTTTAAAAGGCAAGACATATAGGCATTGTTCAAGAGAATCAGAATGCATTGCACTGGAGATAGCCAAAACACCAAATCCAGATATCTAAAACAGTCCTGTTCAAATGAATATGTCCTGTTTGTCCTGCCACTCCATTCAAAACTTGGGTGCAAGGCACCCCAGTTCTCATGATCGGTGGGGGCCCTGGCAGTTTGACCGCCACTGATCTTCAAATTACCCTCTATACTTTGGATAGGGGGTAACTTGCAGTTAGTGGAATACCCTTGAATATATCCTTTAAGACTGTAGTGTGAGACATCACTAGTAAATCTTCACCACTGTCCTATAAAATATCCTACTTAAACAGTTGGCCCGTAATTAAAGTTGTTTTTCACAATATGTTTTCATTCTAAATAACTTTAATGTAAAAAAAAAGCCAAATAAAAACTGACATTATATAATGAAACATATTATAAAGAAAATGTAAAGAGATCCCACCATTTTGTGTCTAAAAATCTTGCTTCTTGTTAACCTACAGACAATAGGATGGGGTAGACAGCTCTGTAGAGGAGCAGTATGAACAAAATGGTAGGATATTTTTAATAAAATATTTTATCGAAGATGCATTGGAGCAATTAAAATTAGTTGAGGAAGTGTACATAGCTTTTAAGATTTTTTTAGTTATCTTATCATAAATGATTTATTTTATTAATAATATATTAGACATCATTTTCCCCTTAAAGTAAATGATTTATTCAATACAATGTCATAAAATATAAGTGCCCATATTAACCCATCAGATACAAAGTAAGTGATATAATAATTGTATGGTGAACAATTCCAATTTTTTCCTTTCTACCTCAAATTTCCTGCAGCGCCATTACAGGGATATATACTGCTCATTGCAGTCAGAGTCTTTATTCTACCTAATATATCTGGATCCTTGTGGGACTTTCCTGTATTTTCCTACAATTTCCAAATGTAGTACTTGAGAATGGCTTTTTTTTTTTAAACAGGACAAGAAACTTTCTGGGAGAAAAACAGTTTTATCAATTACTTGGTCAATGATGATGAGGATGTCTGGCTGCTACTCGGAAAGCATTGGAGTACTTACTTTCCTAATGCGAAACACTCCAATGTCACATTCTGGTCTTTTAAAGCATAAGTATTTGGAAATTTAACTTGAAGGTACGCCGCATACCGCTTTGAAACTGAAAAATAATTACAGTAAAATGTGATCAACATAAATTATTTAATCAATCATGAAATAATATGGACAGATAGATAGACAGAGGAAGTAGCAGCACAAGGAAATTTTGGTACCATCAGCTTGACCTTGATACAGGTCCGAGTATGTAAAGTATAAATTATGAGATTAAAAAACTCCAGAAGATCCTAATCAAAAAAGTGTTTTCTCTATTCATGTTACTATTCTTGAACTGGAATTCTCTGGAGTGTTGCAACCTCTTGATTTGTATACAGACAGACTAGATTGATAAACTAGATAGATAGATAGATAGATAGACAGACAAAAATGATAATAGATACCTTCTGGTTGTGGCAAAAGAGATGTGTATTTGCTAAATACACTTTTTGTAATTGAAGGACTGGATACAAAACAGGAGTAATTGCCCCTGTCAGATTGTTCTACTTTCGCGATATACAGATTTCCATTTTTCTGTGTAATAAACCTCCGTGTATCCATAGCAATAAAATTTGGAAATTCGTTTATAATCCATCTATAATTAAGGTCATCTGTAAATGGAAAAAAAAAGGAAAACACCTCTTACTGCAATACAATCCTAGAGGGTCATTGAAATATGTACAAAAGTATTGAAAATAATATGTGCAAGAAAAGAGAAGACCCCAACAAAAGGCACAATATGGGGAATTTTTTTTATCCCATCTATGCCAGTAATCTTTGGTTCAAGACCCCTTTATCAGCAAGAACCATAAATCACTTCTTACTTCTTAGCATTCCCTGAAAGTGACTAAATCTATTCTGATCATGTACATGTCTCTATTTAGGCCAAAATCCATATATTTTTGTATATACATATATACTGTTATTCACTCCTCAATATTGAAATTCCAGCACCAAGAAGGAAAAGTCTTGAAACAATGGAAATTGCAGGCTCAATAGAAATGTTAATGATATGTAAATTATAAAAAAAGGAAACTAAATATTCTAAACATCTTGAGTTATTCACTATCGAGTTGGTTATTAATTGTTGTCTGAGGAATGTTATTCCTGGCTCAACACACTTAGACACCCAATCATCAAGACTGGCTACTGGCAGCTCCTTTGCAATTGCTAACCAATGATGTTCCAGATGTGCTCAGTGGGGAACAATGCATGCTGCTCAAAGTAACACAAGACACAAGTCCTAGGACACCTTGGAGAAATGGCTGTACCACTGGCTCCATGATAAAATCAATGTTATGCCAAGTTACCTGAAATGAAGACTAGAGGGGTCTGGCTACCATATATTAGGCACCATAATTCAGGAAGTAGAACTGGTGTGA
Organism: Leptodactylus fallax; assembly: GCA_947044405.1. Taxonomy (NCBI): domain Eukaryota; kingdom Metazoa; phylum Chordata; class Amphibia; order Anura; family Leptodactylidae; genus Leptodactylus; species Leptodactylus fallax. The sequence goes on from CAMRHE010000036.1 coordinate 8,637,500, forward strand.
TATACCCTTGTGAAGGCTTCTTCATGGCATTGTCCAGGAAGTCTCCAGACCAATCTCTGGATATCATTGCATCCGAGACAAAAGCAGGAAAGCAGGACTTATTGTTGAAGAGGACAGACCTTCATTCCAGCTTTCCTTGTTGTCTTGCAGTGCACCATGATAGCTATTCAGGAGCGTGGTGTGAGGTTATGGGAACATGAGTAGCTGGACATCTGGCTTGTAGCCCAATGTTGGCAAATGCCGACATTGTTTGCCACCATTAGACTTCAGATGTGACATTCAATTACACTTGCAGTACAGAATGGATCAGTTTGTGACAAGTGGCAATAACTGGCACAGCGATGAACAATGTACAATCCTCCCACACAACTTGATCTGATTTTTGAGTTCTCAAGTGGCTAAAAACTTTGCTTTCAATCTGACTTTAAAATTTGATCAATTGCAGATCGTAGGGACATCTGCTACTTCCTCACTTTGCATAATTTCATGGCTTGTCCTTCTTGGTGTTACAATTTCAATTTTGAGGAGTGCATAATATAGCCACAAGCAATACAAAAGTGTCTGTTTTAACAAAGCGCAAGCATATCAAGTTGACTACAAGATGACTACAGGATTCAGACCCCAACTGGATAATTGAATGCATAAATCTGACTAGGAATACTTGCAATGAGTGTTACAATTACAGAGGGTATTTAGCATTTTATGTTCAAGGTCCTCTGTGGCATACATTTATGTGGTGTGCTACAGCAGAAACGTATTTTCCTTCTTCTGAAATCAGAACTGCCTAGAACTCCACATAACCTTTATGGTTCCCATCCCCTTAGAAGAGTGCGGAGGTTTCATCTTCAAAGACTGGCATACTGCAGACTGCTAGAAGTGAGCAGTTAATCTTCTTCCAACAGATATACGTTATCTACAAGAAATACTTCAAGACAAATCCACCTGTGCCATAATTCAGAATTATCTGGCATTTCATTGGTACACTATAAAGGCATTGACGGAATATAAATTGAGATTTAGACACAAATAAAAATATTCACAGACAGTGATGAAATAAGAAACAATCGGCTTTTTCTAATTTTACACAAGCTAGACTGAATGGGGGAAAATTTATTACAATGAGTACAATAGAAACTGGTATAAACCATAGCACAAATCTACACCAGCTAGGACTTTAAGCTTATGGCGTACAAACAGCAAGAGATGGGCTTCATTTTTAATAGGCATGTACCTCTTTATAAATTAAAAGCATCTCTCTCTGACACACAGGAGATGAAGTCTGATGTATGAAACGCCAGTGCTGATAAATCTCCCCCAATGTGGCAGATTTTGAAAATGTGTAAAACAGGAGCCATCTTTCTTGCTCATAGAAACCAGTCACAATGTAGATTGCATTTTTCAAGAGTACTATAAGAAACGAAAGCCGTGCGGTTGGTTACTATGAGCAACAAAGACTGTTTTTCTTTTAAGGTGTGTTCACACTGAGGACTTTGAGGTGGATTCAATGTAAAACCAGCCTTCATTCACTTTAATGGGAGGCAGACGTAAATTTTTTTCAGCCAGCCGATTTTCAGCCTGAGAACTCTCATTATAATGAATGTGAGGTGGAAAAAATACCGCCTGACCTGCTCAAAATTTGACTTGGAATTTGCAGATTTTGCGGATTTCACTGTGGATTTGGTCAATGGGAAAAATTCTGCTTTTAATTCCTCCTTCTTCTTAAAAAAAAAAAAAAAAAAATTAAAGACCATTGATGCAAAATGGGTACAGCCAGTTTTGTGATGTAATTATAGTCTGAAATCTACACCATCTATGAGCTAGTAGCACAGACTGTTAAAATGATGCTAATAATTTATGACAAGGCATGAACCTCTTCATAAATTAAAGCGTACCTCCAATTATAACACCACTTTATAAATAAATAGTACAGGTGAATATAAGAAACTTTGTAATATATCTTATTAAGAAAAGCTGTTTCCTTTTCCACTTTTTAGATTGTTCTGCTCCTTTTTATCTTCACGCAGACTGTTGGTTTACATATGACCAGTATCTGTATCCAGCTCACGCACAGAACTCTATGGAGAGGGGAGGCTGTAGACTGATTTATTGCCAAATTCTGTGCAGTGGTAGTGTAAGGGAATTGCCAGTTGAGCAATTCCCAGTGCCGCTGCAGAACCCTGGGGGGGGGGGAGGGGCACAACAAGACAGTGGACCCTAAGCTGAAAACCCCCCACTGTCCCTGGCTAACTTGCCTGATCTGTCCTAGGAGACAGCCAGCAACCGGTCGATCAGTCCCTTACTAATATAAGTGACACACAGAACAGGACAAGACAAAACAACACAGAAGCAGAGTGAGCAAGCCAAGGGGTCGGTAACAGTCAAGCAATGCAGTACAAAATCACAATCCAAGAGAATAGTCAAAAACAGAGCCAGAGGTCAGAAACAGGAATTCAGGAAATAGCAGAAAAGGAGGTAGCAGGGACAAGTCACAAAACAGAATCAATAGCCAGCGAGCATATGAGGGCTGACAACCTGTTTATAGAAAGTCAGGACCCACCCCAGACTGGATTGGTAGACAGACTGTCAATCACACAGGCAAGGCTGAGATTAACTATTAGTGGAGAAGAGGAAAATCAAGGGGCTGAGACGGGTGTGGTAGAAAATCAATTACATAGTATAGGACAGTGTTCAGACTGAGCAACAAGAATCTTAAACAAAGAATCAAACTGAGCACGCCTCCTGCGCCGCCGCGTGAGGGCCGAGGGTTGTGCAGAGACCTGAACAGGCAGAGACGTTACAGGTAGACTCTTATCTTGACACTTAGTAATGTTAGAAGGGTTTACTCACTCACCGCGTAGAAGACTGTAGCAGCTACAGCTTTTTTTGTGCCTTTACAGCAGCCTCCACCACCTCCTTCCATACACCAATATGTAAAAAGTAACTAGGCATGATGAGTTGAGAAGGAAACATATTTCTTAAATATGATATATTACAAAGTTTCTTATATTCACCTGTGTTACTCATTTATATAAAGTTGTTTTATAACTGGAGGTATGCATTAAGGCATGTTCTTTTGGTGCAGGGGACAATGGCATAGATAGCTCTTGTCTTGGAAAAATCTTACATGTGTCACTGTGCTGCCTTCTGCACACAATTCTGCCCTGAGGCCCTGTTTTGGTTGTACAAAGTACAGGTGTACAGCATTAGCCTCTCTTGAACTGTGTTAAAGAGGACCTTTCACCACCTCCACCAATACCACTTCTTTGCAATCTTTGACAGCTGCCATGCCACTGATTGATGAAAGGCTCTCTTTAAGCTATGCAATTTGTCAGTATACCTGTTCAACATCCGTCATAGCCTTCCAGCAAAAAAAAAAAAAGTATACCGATGTAATAGCGTTAACCTTCACACAACGCTTCAATAACGCAGTGGCACAGAGTGCTACCTGGTGTGTGTCACTGACAAAAATATCACCGCAAGGTTAACTTTGCTACATCTGTGCATTAAACAAGTTTTTTAACATGGGAGTGTAAAAGCAACAGGTGACTGGCGGATGTCATCTGTCAGAAATATACTTTTCTTCTGTATGTTTAACATCTCATTCCATACATCTCAGGATACCATATGCTGGGTTCAGAAGCAAGTTAAAGGGGTCATGCAGGGCAAATTAAAGCTTTTACCAGTGCATTCCCTGCACTGTTTAAGCAGAGGAATGAGACTTCTAGCAGCTGGGGAGACTAGACATCCTCTGCGTCCCCTGCTGACACTCCAACTCTCAATCACACGATGGAAGAGAGTGGAGTTGGTGATGTCACAGATAGCCAATGCAGCAGCAGGGCTTAACCAATGCAGGGAACACACTGCTAAGCTTTATTTTTTCCTGTATAACTTTGTTACAGGAGGATCAATGTGGACCAAACTCCATTCATATCCATGTGCATTTCATGTTGCAAATTTTCATTCAAATACTTCTCCTGGATTATGGACCAACTGTACAGTTAGGGTTAAGATCCATCATCTTGACAATGTTCTGAAATCTCTGGTGGCAGTTTATTATCCCTAAGAACAAAGGATTGAGCATGTTGCACTTCAACATGTCCAATCCTTTTTTACATTTAGTGAATAAATGTCAAATGAACTAACAAATATTAGATGGTTGGCCAATTCAGACAACCTATGTCTAATGATTGTGGCCCCCTTTAGGTCCTGAACACAAGGTAATGCAATGTAGAATCCTATATTTACAAAGACAGGATGGGAACTCATGCTGTGAAATACTTTTGAGAAAGGCAAAGACAATAGGCTACACCTTTTTTCTTTTTAACTGTGCTGATCATCACCTGGGTAGTGTGGTGGAGGATCACAGATGAGTGTTATTCCAGTTCCTTCCTTGACTTTCACTGCTGGACGCTCTTCTACAGGAAATGGATCTAGATCTGCATGCAAAATAAATAATAACTGCTTATTAGCCATTAGATACAGAAAACAGAATAAATTTAAATATTATCATTTTTTTCAGTATTTTAATGAAATTTTGTTGAAAATGCGGTACAACAGAGGAACAAACAAAAATGTTTTAATTTCATTTTGTGGCATGCAGAGATATGTGTATGTTGTGAACTGCACAATAATGTATTACATACAATGCACCATGATTATACATTTTTCCTAACCTCAGACACATTGAAAGGCTATTTTTTCCTGTTTATTGTTCTTGCAACTTTGTTGACTTTATTGATGTTTATTATTTTTCCTTAAATATTAACGTTAACAAGGATAGTAATATGACAGGAGTGTGAAATCTCTGCACATAAATAATAGAAAGCTATTGTGAACTACCGTATCAATAATAGTGAAGCCTGTGCAGTCTGGTGGGGATCTGGTGCAGTAGTGGATACCTGAATTTGTCAATCTACTGTGTAAGACTTTACTTGTTATTCCCATAAATTAGCTGAAGTTGCTAAGCTTCTATGATTGACAGAAGTCACTAGCACTAGTCCAAGGCATTCTTTACCCATGCAAGAAATCAATATCGGACATAAAGTACCCTTTGGATAACAACCAAGCAGCAATGAAACTCTATTTTTATCACGTGTTTGTGTCAACTGTTGTACGTGAATAACAGGTGACTTTCTCATCATGGTGGTATGACCACTAGGACGCCAATCACTCACAAGAACAGAGGGATGACAAATCACTGGGATTGGGTTTGCAGTACTCTGGATTGGATTACAGCTGTCTGCACAGTAACTGGTCAGAGTGGTGCTGTCTACAGAATATGCTATGGCTCCTTTGTCCTCGTGACTGGTGATTGTCACAGGGATTGTTTATCTTAGTAAAGTGCAATTCCCTGACAGGTAGGAAAATTCAGTATAATGAAGGACCCTGTATAAGTAAAATGAAAGGGCTCTACTTCTAGAAAAGATTAACTATTAGGGCACATTTACTATTTTGGCTGTGGCTGAATTCTGGCTTATTTGCACTAAAACTGGGTGTATTTTTGGCACAAAATGTCTCTTCTAGTTTTAGATATGTTAATTAAATGAAAAAGCACATGTTTCCAACCTAAATAGCAAGCTGTTAATACCGGCATGAAATTTCATCAACAGGATGCTAAATCAGCACGCTAATGGCTTCTCCAAATTTGTAAGTGTGCAGTATCCTACCTGAAATCCGTTATTGGGAAGATTCAAGGCATAAATGTTCAAGTGTCCGCGCCTTGGCCTGACGGATTAATTATAACACGCCAGTTTTCTTGTGTGAGTTACAATGGAAATCTACGCCAGCCTCTTCATAAATCTCCTGTTTCCTGTGACAAACTGAACATTAAGACTGGCATACGATAAACCATTCTTAATAAATTTGCCACGTTGAGACTTTTTTTTTTTTTTTAAAGATAAGGTAGTGGGTGAATTATTACCTAAATATCCCAGCTATGCATCTATAAAGGCCACAAATGTCGGAAACTTTATAGCATCAACAGGCTCGGACTGGCCCACCGGGGTGCCAGTGAATCTGCCAGTGGGCCCTGTGCCTTTAGTGAGCCCTACCGGACCCCCACTGCTTTTTCTAATAGGCAGTGGAGGTCTGGTAACAGGTGCTGGAGGTGATATGGGGCCCGTTGGAGGTGGCTGGGGCCCTACAGCACCATGATAGCGATCAGGGAAAACATGGTTCCCCGACTGCTATAAATATTGTTAATGGAAAGTGGTCTGGCATTATGCGATGTCGATACATGCTGGGCCCCTTTCCAATAGCAACCTGTCCAGTGGAGATGATTAAATATAACAAATAATTATACCCATCTCTCCTGGGAATCCAGCTCAGAAGAAGGAGGTGATGAAAATCCCCCAAAAAAGTAGCAGGATGTCCGCAGGTACCAGTTAAAAGTTCTTTTTATTGGTGCACAAACATACTCAAGTGTATATATGGCATAAGACATCACTGCTGGGGCCATGTGGGGTGTACCAGTGTAATGACGTCATCACATCCAATACAACCGCTGAGGCCCAATCACAGGTCCCAGCAGTAACATCTGGGATGTGTGACCTCAGTCGCAGGAAGAGGACAGAAGAAGATGCTGAAGAGAGCCAGACGTAGCGAGGATGCCCAGGAGAGGTGAGGCAAGGTGAGTATAAGTGTTTTTTATTTTCCATCACCTCCCCTGGGCAACTGATAATTATACTCTGGAGTATGAGGTGACTCCAGTGTATAATAATAGCACAAAAATTGGATTGTCAATCACAAATATTCATCGGATTTCATGGGATTCGCCTGAAGCGGCTTAAGGAGGAATCTTGGGATCATTATATACTGTCTGGGGCCACTATGGAGCATATTATACTGTGTGGGGACCACTGTGGAGCATATTGTACTGTGTGGGGGGGTCACTGTGCAGCATACTGTACTGTGTGGGGGCCACTGTGGAGCATATTGTACAGTGTGGGGGGCCAATGTGGAGCATATTGTACAGTGTGGGGGCCCTTCACTGTTTATATCACACAGTATCTGTTTTATAGCAGGAGTGACATTATTACAGGCTGTAATAACATTGCATGGTCACTATAAAACTATAATGAACATTAATTCATCAAAAGTATACCAAAAGCAAACTTTTACCTTTCAGTACAAAGTTGTTTGTATTATTGAAAGCTTGGTAAAGCCCCACTCACACGACCGTATTTTGCAGGTCCGCAACTGTCCGCAGTAGTGGATCCGCACAGCATTAAGGTTAAATTGGCATGTTGGCACTTTGCGATACATTAGTGGGTTTTGGGTTGCAGTTTCAGCACTCGGTCTCTAAAAGGTTCGCCATCACTGGTTTAGGTAGTGCAGTTGTGCACATCGTATGGCGGGTGAGCAGCATGGCATTATTATTACCTGTAGACACGCTGTGTCAGTACAGCTGATCTGCAGGGGTCCTGGCGATGGGCCCCTAGAAACAATTCCACTGGTGGGCCCTAGACATGCCAGTCTGACACTGAGCACCAATGGTTCAAAATAATAATGGAAAGAGAATAAAGTCTACTACCAGCCCCCCAGCTTCTTCCCTGTAAAAAATGTGGGTTATGTGAAGCTTTGAAAACGAAAGACCTGCTAATAAAAATTGAGAGTAGTGATAGAAATAACATCTACATAAGAATGGTCAGTTTAGATGATCAAGTGTAAGTGACTTGGAAATAGTAAAGCATGACTGGAGAGGTGTGATTTTCTAAATAATAAATTTTCTAAATTTTCAGTCCAGGGCTGAAGTCCATTGGAGTTTTAACTAAAACACCTGCATGCCAGCATGAATGAAAAGTGAGTTTGAACTAAATATAAATATATATATATTTATTTATTAAAACAGTCTAAAAGCAAAACTGTCTTCATTGCCCATGGCAACCAATCACAGCACAGCTCATTTTGTATTTTGCCCCTGAAAAATTAAGACTGCATTGTGATTGGTTACTGAGGCCAACTAAGATGGATTTAGATCATTTTAATAAATCTGCCTTTTTGTGTTCTAATAAAGTCTGCATTCTAAATTGGAGTGATTGTAGAATTATGTGTGAACTATTATTTAAGGAAGGAAATAGACAAAGAACTCTATCCCTGATGAAGGAGAGCGCCTTCAAGCCCTACAGACCACAGTGATGACGTCGGACTTCAATTTCACTTTAGCAAAAGCAAGCCGCTGGCAGGGGCTGCGACTCGCAGAAGCTTGGGACTACACACAGTGCTTATTCAAGTCTATATTCTCTTCACAAACAGATTGCAGTAGGTTACTGCACACTAGTGAATTGGTAGAAGTGACTAGCATGCTGATTCCACATTCTACTGATTAAGTTCTGTGCCGGTATTATTAGGTCATCTTACTATTGAGGTAATAGGTTGAGTGTAAGAGAATATACATATATATTTACTGAGTATGTATAAATTGAGAATATGTTTGCTTCAGGCCAGTGACTCTTTCTGAATAAATTTGGACTTCATGGTTCATTCTTGTTCTATGTCTTGCAGTGTATGTGCAACACAGTAATTCCAAAGCAAAGTGCCATTTCCATGGAAACAAACATCCGGGAGCACTGCCAATGATTTGATACTGCAATGTATTTGACATATTCCTTAAACATTACAAGGAATAACAGCACAAGGACTCAATCATTTTCTAGCCCAGGGAAGTCCAACCTGTTCCTTCATTCTGCCCAAGTGCTTTGTCTTTCCTACATACAAAAATCACTGCATTGCACGTCATTGTATGACTATACGGAAACATGGTGACTCAAAACTCCAAAATGTGAAAAATAAGCAAAAAGAGTTGTTAAAACATTACACCATTTTAATAGGAATACACTTTCAGGTTTTGTTGATGCAGTTTTTGAAACAAAAAACAATTGACTGAACTTGAAAAAAAAAAATTTTAAAAAAGAGGAAAGTACCTTCAGCTACGTGTCCATGCAGCAAACAGCAGTTTTTTTCCGCAGCATTTTTCATCACGTTTTTGCTGTGCTTTTTGATGCAGTTTTTATTCCGTTATTAAAGAGGACCTTTCACGTCCTCTTGTATATGCGTTTTTACATACCACTAGAAAGCCGAATTCAGCGCACTGCCGACTTTCCCGTTATATGTCCCGGGGCTGGAGATATCGGGGGTCTAAATTTCACGGTTCACTGTCAGAAGGACGTTCCTGACAGTCTAGCTACGCTGTGAGGAACGCCCTCCCCGACAGTATGTGACCATAGCCCTGTACTGGGGTGGCATGCCTCACAGCTCAGCGTCATCACTGGGCGGTAAGGAACACCCCCTCTCTCTGTCCTCATCCATAGCCGAGTACTGTTAGAGGGGACGTTCCTTACATCCTAGTGATGACGCTCAGCTGTAAGGAACACCTTCCCCCCCCCGTACAAGTCTATGGACTAGTACTGTTATGGAGGGCGTTCCTCACAGCGCAGCTAGACTGTCAGGAACACCCTTCTGACAGTGAACGGTGAAATTTAGACCCCCGATATCTACAGCCCCAGGGCACATAACGGGAAAGCCGACAGTGTTCTGAATTCAACGCGCTGTCAGCTTTCTAGCGGTATGTAAAACCGCATATACATGAGGACGTGAAAGGTCCTCTTTAAGGCCGAGGCCCCATGTTGCGAAAGCAGCGTTTTACAGTACCTGCAAAGTGGATGGGATTCTGGCTAATCCCATCCACACATTGCAGAAAAAAATCTGCAACAGAAATGCTGCAATTTAAAAAACCATTGTGTTTTTGTAAATTGCAGCTTGACATTTTCTATATAGATATAATAGAGGCAGAAAGTCCACAGAGGAAAACTCTGCGGACTTTCTGTAAAAAGTGTTGTGGAAAGAAACACAATGCGTTTCCTCCACGGTCTTTTCCAAAGTACCTTTTGGCTGTGGATCGCTATGTGGGGCCTCAGCCTAAATCTATAGGGGAAATTCTTGCATTTCTGCAGGTAAAATTGACATGCTGCATTTTCAAAAACACTTGTATTTTTGAAAAACAGTTTTTCTGCAGCGTTTTTTTTTCTGCAATATGTGGATGGGATTAGCCAGAATCTCATTCACTTAGCTGGTAGCTTTTTTTTCTCTTCTTTGTATCCGCAGAAGCCAAAAAAAACAAAAAACACTGCATTTCCATAACGCGAGGCCTTAACCTTCTGTTATTTATTAGGTTCTAATCCATTATGATCCACACCTGGTATTGGCTTCAAAAAACGACATCAACAAAACCTGACTATGTGTCCCTATCCTAAGGCTGCTTTCACATGGCAGTGTTTGGTCAGTGATTTTCATCAGTGACCTAGGAGTGGGTTAAAAACACAGAACACGTACAAATATTTCTATTATACCTGATCTCTATGTAGTCTCCACTCCTAATTTTGGCTCACAATCACTGAACAAAATGACTGACCAAACAATGCCGTGTGAAAGCAGCCTAAAGCTAAGGCCCCACGTTGCGGAAACGCAGTTTTTTGTTGCAGATTTTGTTGCGTTTTTTTTGAGCCAAAGCCAAGAATGTCTACGAAAGGAATGGGAAATATATAGGAAGTTCTTATACTTCTACCTTCTGCTCAATCCACTCCTGGCTTTGGCTAGAAAAAAACGCAACAAAATCTGCAACAAAAAAAGCTGCGATTCCGCAATGTGGGGCTTTAGCCTAAGGCTTGGTTTACACAGTGCTTTTTAACTGAAGGATTGCAAACACTTTTTTTCTTAAGTGTAGTAATGAGTAGCACAAGCTACTCTGCATTTCTCCTGCATGGTAAAGGACCATTAGGCTGGGGCCCCACATAGAGTAAATGGTATGATTTTTCCGCGAGGTAAACACCGCGGCAAAACACTTGGCGTTTTACAGTACATGCAAAGTGAATGGGATTCTGGCTAATCCCATCCACACATTGCAGAATAATATCCGCAGTGGACACGCTGCAATTTCAAAAAACGTTGCGTTTTTGTAAATTGCAGCATGTCAATTATACTTACAGAAATGGCGTTTTCCGTATAGGTATAATTGAAGCAGGAAAACTGTGGGGACTTTCTATTAAAAGCGCTGCGGGAAAAAACGCAATGTGTTTCTGATTTACTGGCATAGTAACATGTGCTATTCATTACTGCAATTAAAAACTGCGTGAAGTCTTACAGTAAAAAAAAAAAAAAAAAGTACCATGTAAACCAAGCCTGAAAGGACCAGAATTATAATGACTTATGACAGCAGTTCATTTAGCTGTTTGTAATTGTGATCACTTTGGACACACAGTCGCAAGCACCAGCTGCATGTGTGATGCTTCGTTCACACCTGCGCTTGCTGTCCGTCCGTCGCCAATCCAGTGAAAATCTCGGCGAACTGGATTGGCGTCGGATACAGACCGGTCAGCGGCGCATTGGTTAAAAACCCATTCATTTGAATGGGTTTTTAAAGCAGTGCTCGGGTGTGCGCTTACACCCTCTGCGCTGCGAATCCTTTTTTTTTCGTCGGAAACAAAGTCGGACACGCAGGACTTCGTGTCCGACGAAAAAAAAAAGGATTCGCAGCGCAGAGGGTGTAAGAGCACACCCGCACACTGCTTTAAAAACCCATTCAAATGAATGGGTTTTTAACCAATGCGCCGCTGACCGGTCTGTATCCGACGCCAATCCAGTTCGCCGAGATTTTCACTGGATTGGCGACGGACGGACACCAAGCGCAGGTGTGAACCCACCCTAACCTTATTTGTATGATCTGAGTTTTATGGATTCAAGACAATGGAGCACATTTATTAAGCTACTTGAGCCTTTTTTTGGCGCATTTAGGTAAATTGTGCCTTGAGGTCTTTTTCTGCGCTACGCTTCATTTTTTTCACGCTGTAATGCTGCTCTGGAGACTTTTGCTTTTTGGCGAGAAAAGGTGGTGTTGCCTAAATGAAGATCCTTTTCACGCTGTATTTATGACTTGCACCTTGCTTAAAATGGCGCAAAAAATGCACAAATGCACTCCAGTCCATGGGCAGCATAAAATAGCCCATCAGGTTAAAATGCATTAGAAAGGGGCAATCGCACCTTTTTGACCAAAAAGGGGCAAAGTTTACATGGCCAAAAAAGGCGCATCTAAACTAACTAACACGTGCACAACATTTAACAAGGAGGTCTGCCAACATCATAAATAAACACCACAGTAAAACTAGTCTAAAAAAGGCGCACCTGCGAAAAGTATGGCCAAAAAAGGGGCAGATGATAAATAACCCCAACTGACTTCTTCTAGTCAGTGGGACCACTATTCACGAAATTTCTCACAATGAAAATTCAATATATTATCACAACATGCTAGCAAAAACCCTTAACAGTCTGTAAATTACATCACAACCACTAGGTGGCCACATATAGACACATATAGCATACAACAACTCCTGACACAGTATTGTAAAAAATTACTATTATTTTTTTTTTTTTAAATGCAGGTCACCTTGCACAATTCAGGAGACGTTGAGCCAAGAGGAAAATAAGAAAGGACAAATCTGTAAGTGGCTACAAAAAAATATACAACTTCAGGAATATTAACATACAAGTATAAAAAACAAACACATATTACAAAATGTCTGTTTTAAAATAACACTGAAATAGACAAAATAAAAAGAGGTTGTTTGCTATTTTATGCCTCATTGTATATGGCTGCCTAAAACTACATGCAGTTGTTTACTTACATCCAAAATTTAGGCTGGCTTCATTACTCCGGATTGTTCCATATTCATTTGTAACTATACAAACATATTTCCCAGAATCTCTGGACTTTTGTGGATTGTTGATAACAAGGTTTCCTCCTATCATGCTGTAGTGTGGATTTAAAAGATCAATTTCCCATTCATTGAATCTCCACCTGATATAGAAATGCAAATCAACATAGTAATTGCAAAAAATATAACACACGTAGCTGCATGGAACAAAAAACTAAATTGATACATATACTGTATCACTAATATATATTTTATATTCACAATATCTCATCTATCTCCATTTACCTGTATACGGGAGTTGGATTTGCTCTGGCTCTGCAATTCATTGTTATCTTCCCATCTGAAGATTCTTCTGGGTGAATAGTGTCAATAGGCTGCTCCTCAAACACTGGTCCATATCGTTTTCCTTCTTCTAAAATACAGAGCATATTAACATGTTTTATATAAGAATTAATAGGGCTGAAGTCATAGACAAAGAAAGGGGTAAAATCATAATCTGTTGTAAGTGGGTAAAGTCAGCATACAGAATATAAAAAGGTTGTCCAGGTATTTGAATTCTTTTCAAGATTTTTTTAAAACATACTGTAGAAGAAGTACTACCTCCCCAATCCACCTCTGCACCTGTTCCAGCACTTGCCAGATCCCCAGTGAGTGGCTGCGGTCTTACATGTCTGTATCAAGAGGGAACAGGAAGCACAGAGACCAGTGGACATGCTTGGACATCCCATTCAATAATTGAAGGGTAATTACTTCATCCTGCACATGATGGGGCCAGTTTATGGTGGAAAAACCCCTGACAGGTTCCGACCAACAACATGTTCTGTTACTCTCAGTCTACACACGTGGAAAAAATAGTTGTTACCCCTCGTTTAATGACAGAAAAACCCACAATGGTCACAGAAATAACTTGAATCTGACAAAAGTAATAATATATAAAAATTCTATGAAAATGAACAAATGAAAGTCAGACATTGCTTTTCAACCATGCTTCAACAGAATTTAAAAAAAAAGAAAACTCATGAAACAGGCCTGGACAGAAATGATGGTACCCTTAACTTAATATTTTGTTGCTCAACCTTTTGGGGCAATCACTGCAATCAAACAATTCCTGTAACTGTCAATGAGACTTCTGCACCTCTCAACAGGTACTTTGGCCCACTCCTCATGAGCAAACTGCTCCAGTTGTCTCGGGTTTGAAGGGTGCCTTTTCCAGACGGCATGTTTCAGCTCCTTCCAAAGATGCTCAATAGGATTTAGGTCAGGGCAACAAAATATTAAGTTTAGGGTACCATCATTTCTGTCGAGGCCTGTTTCATGAGTTTTCTTTTTTTTTTTTAAATTCTGTTGAAGCATGGTTGAAAAGCAATGTCTGACTTTCATTTGTTCATGTTCATAGAATTTTTATATATTATTACTTTTGTCAGATTCAAGTTATTTCTGTGACCATTGTGGGTTTTTCTTTCATTAAACGAGGGGTACCAACAATTTTGTCCACGTGTGTATTCTGCGATCCATCATAAATAAATAAATCAAGAGAAAAACTTTATTATCCAGCTAGAACATATATCTTGTTAATAAACCTCTGACAGAAAATAAAAATACTGAGGATAGTTCAGTATAAATGTAGTAAGTGAATTGAATTAAGTGGAGTATACTGACAAGCTGCATGATACCACGCGGAAGGTTATTGCTGTTTGAAATGAAACATCTGTCACAGCTCACTATGTCCTGAACATATTTCAATTGCCTTCAACTGTAAGTGACCTTTATAACCACTGCTGTCTTTTTTACTGCAGGCAACGATACAAATTCACGCTGTGTTATATTAAAAGCATGGATAATATGTTAGTGTATAAACTGTGCTAAAGGTTTATGTGGGCACATTTGCTTGGAAGTAAGCGATTGGCACTCCAAAGAAATATTGAAATGAAAAAAAAAAACTATTCTGCAAAAACAAGAGTGATGCCATTTTTATAGTACTTATAGGGGTTGTCCGGGATAACCATTTTTTTTATATAGGGTCAGGGAAGGTAAAAAAAAAAAAAAAAAAAACATACTCTCATGTCTCTGGTGCTCCAAGGTCTCCCACTGTGGTCCAGTCCTGCTACTCCGAGGTCTTGTTTTGGCATAAGTCCCCACCTGCTGAGGCCAATCAGCGGCCTAAGGAAAGGACACAGGACGTAATTCACAAATGTTAACTGTGACGTCCTGGTTCCATTCCTTGGAGACTTATCCTGGACAACCCCTTTAGTCTACTTGGCTTTACATATAAATTCCCTAATAAAGGTCATATAATTAAAGTAACATGACAAAACAGGGCATTTACTTGAAAATGACCTGTCCCCAAGTACAAAATGCTGAATGACATACATCATTTGATTGGTGCTGTGCCCCTGAACAATTTAGCACCCACCCATTGTAAATATTTGGTATCTAGTAGGTTATACAGAAATTAGCTTCAAGTAGGTGCTATCCTTCCATTTTCCAATGCTGGTCTTGATGAATCCCCTCCACTGGTGCTGCAGTTGCCAAAATCCTAAGGTTGGTCATCAATACCAAGATTCAAAAAAACAGTTTAAGGCTGGGGCCCCACATTGTGAAAACGCAGTGTTTTGGCCAAGGCGGAAAAAACGCTGAGTTTTACATTACCTCCAAAGTAGATGGGATTCTGGTTAATTCCATCCATACAATGCAGAAAAAAAGCAGCAGCAGAAATAATGCAATTTAAAAAATGTGAGCATTTTTGTAAATCACAGCATGTCAATTATACTGTACCTACAGAAATGCTGGTGTTTTCCGTATAGGTATAATAGAGGCAGACAGTCCACAACTTTGCGGACTTGTTATGAAAGACGCTGCAGAAAAAATGCAATGTGTTTCCGCTGCGGTCTTTTCCACAGTGCTTTTTGGCTGTGGCTGACTACACTACTATTTTGTTGCAAATTTTGCTGTGGTTTTTTGAGCCAAATCCAAGAGTGGCTACAAATGGAATGGGAAATATGTAGGAAGTACTTCTACCCTCTGCTTAATCCACTCCTGGCTTTGGCTCAAAAAACCGCAGCAAAATTTGCAACAAAAAAAGCTGCGTTTCCACAGCGTGGGGCCTCAGTCTAAAGATGCTATATTTTCTATTATTTTACAGCTTACATGACACAGTCATTGTGACTCTACTATGCACTACTACTGTGCTCCTTAAAGAGAAAACCTGCATAAAAGATCATAAAACAGATGACAACAACTCTTACCTGCCCAGCAGAAGAATATGTACAATACAATTTGTGCTACAACAGGCCACATTTTGGATGAAGTTGAGTAAGGAGAAATTCACCAAATCCGTCTGTTAACCTCCTTTAATTGTTCTGTTTTCAACTGTAAAAAAAAATAGATAAATTATTAAATAACAAATTTCACAATTTTATTGTAATTCCCGCCAATGTGGCAAGTATAGAGCAAAATTTCTGTCAATTATTATAACTTCTTTGGACACAGTTGCAGCCATGTAAGGAATGCAATATCGGCAAGCCTGATCATAAGCCACAATTCACATTTCATTTTAGGAAGAGGTATTTAAAGAAGTCTCACAAAGCCAATAACTTATTAAACAAAATCCAGGTTTGCTAGGATAAGCCATCACTCACTAACCATTGGGGATTTAAACATTCCACCATTGCTTAGAAAGGAGTGGCAAGTGCGGGTGAAAAATCGCTGCTCCTCTAGGCCGGGCCCCACGTGGTGTAAACCAGCTAAAACCGCAGCGTTTTACAGTCACTGCAATCACTAGCGAAACCCATCCATACATTACAGAAAAATACGCGCAGCAGAAATGCTGCATTTTCAAAAACCATTGTGTTTTGGAAATTGAAGCATGTCAATTATACCTATGGAAATGCTGGCGGTTTCCCTATAGGTACAGTACAGACCAAAACTTTGGACACACCTTCTCATTCCAAAACTTTTCTGTATTTTCATGACTATAAAATTTGTAGATTCACACTGAAGGCATCAAAACTATGAATTAACACATGTGGAATTATATACTTAACAAAAAAGTGTGAAACAACTGAAAATATGTCTTATATTCTAAGTTCTTCAAAGTAGCCACCTTTTGCTTTGATTACTGCTTTGCACACTCTTGGAATTCTCTTGATGAGCTTCAAGAGGTAGTCACCTGAAATGGTCTTCCAACAGTCTTGAAGGAGTTCCCAGAGATGCTTAACACTTGTTGGCCCTTTTGCCTTCACTCTGCGGTCCAGCTCACCCCAAACCATCTCGATTGGGTTCAGGTCTGGTGACTGTGGAGGCCAGGTCATCTGGCGTAGCACCCCATCACTCTCCTTCTTGGTCAAATAGCCCTTACACAGTCTGGAGGTGTGTTTGGGGTCATTGTCCTGTTGAAAAATAAATGATGGTCCAACTAAACGCAAACCGGATGGAATAGCATGCCGCTGCAAGATGCTGTGGTAACCATGCTGATTCAGTATTCCTTCAATTTTGAATAAATCCCCAACAGTGTCACCAGCAAAGCACCCCCACACCATCACACCTCCTCCTCCATGCTTCACGGTGGGAACCAGGCATGTAGAGTCCATTCGTTCACCTTTTCTGCGTCGCACAAAGACACGGTGGTTGGAACCAAAGATCTCAAATTTGGACTCATCAGACCAAAGCCCAGATTTCCACAGGACTAATGTCCATTCCTTGTGTTCTTTAGCCCAAACAAGTCTCTTCTGCGTGTTGCCTGTCCTTAGCAGTGGTTTCCTAGCAGCTATTTTACCATGAAGGCCTGCTGCACACAGTCTCCTCTTAACAGTTGTTGTAGAGATGTGTCTGCTGCTAGAACTCTGTGTGGCATTGACCTGGTCTCTAATCTGAGCTGCTGTTAACCTGCGATTTCTGAGGCTGGTGACTCGGATGAACTTATCCTCCACAGCAGAGGTGACTCTTGGTCTTCCTTTCCTGGGGCGGTCCTCATGTGAGCCAGTTTCTTTGTAGCGCTTGATGGTTTTGGCCACTGCACTTGGGGACACTTTCAAAGTTTTCCCAATTTTTCGGACTGACTGACCTTCATTTCTTAAAGTAATGATGGCCACTTATTTTTCTTTACTTAGCTGCTTTTTTTCTTGCCATAATACAAATTCTAACACTCCATTCAGTAGGACTATCAGCTGTGTATCCACCTGACTTCTGAACAACACAACTGATGGGCCCAACCCCATTTATAAGGCAAGAAATCCCACTTATTAAACCTGACAGGGAACACCTGTGAAGTGAAAACCATTTCAGGTGACTACCTCTTGAAGCTCATCAAGAGAATGCCAAGAGTGTGCAAAGCAGTAATCCAAGCAAAAGGTGGCTACTTTGAAGAACCTAGAATATAAGACATATTTTCAGTTGTTTCACACTTTTTTGTTAAGTATATAATTCCACATGTGTTAATGCATAGTTTTGATGCCTTCAGTGTGAATCTACAATTTTTATAGTCATGAAAATACAGAAAACTCTTGGAATGAGAAGGTGTGTCCAAACTTTTGGTCTGTACTGTATAATGGAAGCAGAAAGGACTTTCTGTAAAATGTACTGCAGGATAAATCGTGATGTGTTGCCACGTTCTTTTTCTCCTGCAGCTTTTTTATGCTGTTTCCCACTATGTGGGGCCTTAGCCTTATACATTATTCTCTGCACAGCAATACTTTGACCTCTCACTGTACAGAGAACTGCAGAGAATCCCCAGTCACCTGAAGCTGCACTTCCATGCACACTGTGGCTCAGATTTACTATTCTGGTTACAACTAGACACTGGTGTATATATGGTGCATCTTTGTGAAATATGTTAGTGAGTTCTGAAAGACCAAAGACAGAGTTTGGCCATAAAACAGACTGGTCACACATAGATGTTGTATCTGTTTCTGAACATTCATTAGTGGCATTTAAAAAATAAGACACTGCTTAAAGTAAACCTAACAGGTGACTTATATTGCATATTGTCTGAGAGCAGGAATGGAGAAAAGCTGTCATAGGTTTATATGATTTGGAGCAGGATATCTGAGTTACAAGCAGAGTAAATCCTTATATGACTCTAAAGGGAGCCATTTAAAGTTCAGATTCCCCATCCACAAACAGTAATTGACAACTGTCCCTTATCAGTGTGTAAACAGCAGTGGGTGGGGTGGGGTAAGCAGGACTCTCACTGTCTCTCCTAGGAGTCATTTCAGGACTTACAATGCTTTATACTCATAAATCCTGCTCTGAATTGTATAAACCTTTATATCACAAAACTCAACTTCTCTCCCTCTATCATTTATGCTCTCAAAAATATTTTTTATAATATCAGTTTTTACTTGTCTGTGCTTTGCCCTTATGTCAAATTCACCTATAGCAGATTAGAATCTACGCATTTGCTCCTCTGAACAGTAAACATCACAACCTTACACCAATGGGATTTTGACTATGGCATTAAAGAAAATTACCTGTTAGTGAAGGGACTATTTTAATAAAGGCCAAGACTTTTTTGCAGTTCCTACAGTAGTTTCTAAAATTGACTGTATATCTTTAGCCACTACCTGTCTCACATTTCCTGGTTCTGTTTAATTGACACAGAATGGGTTATTCTCATCTCAGAAGAGAGCTGATGAGATAAGAATAACTGCTTGCATGTCTTGACCACAGTGTAGCTTTACAGAAAGAGGCGAGCAGTGCTGCTCTATGCTGTTTCTGTAACTTCCACATAAATAAATGGGAGCTATGGAAACGGCATAGCACAATTAACTAAGCTGTTTCTGTAACTGTGGAACTATGGAAACAATGTAGCTCAACTGTGCTACGCTGTTTCCATAGCTTCCATCCACCTCTAAGGGAGTTACCGAATCAGCATAGAGCAGCACTGTTTGCCTGTTTCTATTGGCCGGTACTTGCTAGCAGCTATTCCCACACTGATTGGCCAAGATGAAACTAACCCTTTAACATGTTGACAACACTGTGGCACAGAATGTTAACTTGTCTCTTTGAACGGGGAAAATTTATGAAGACTGGTGTATTCAATGCCAGTCTTGATATCCCCTGCACTGACAGAGGGTGCACCTCATTTACGAGGAGGCACAAGCCTCTTCATACATCAGGTGCAGTGGTTGTGAAATGCACACTGAAATCTAGTTTGTAGATGGCATAAATTTCAGGGTTCATTCACACCTACTCTGTCCATGAAAGTAGTGAAAAACAGAAAAAGTCTAACAATTTTGTGCAAAAAACTGACTTTTTTTATGCCTTCTAAGCCAGAAAACTGATGTAACAAAGCATAATAAATATGTCCCAGTGACATTTTAATACATTTTTGTCTTCTGTGATAAGATATCAAGCTGCAGAATGTCATCAATGTTAATTAGCGTTGGTTAAACTTTGCTACATCTGTATGTTTATGTTCTTAGACACGATGATGAGGATGCAATATAACTGATAATGCTATCTGGATGGGCCCATTGTTCTTTCACATCTCAGTTAGAATTGCCCATGCCTCCAAGACTGTACACTGTGCCTAGCAAAAAAATAGCTGCTGAAAATCCTTAAATTTACACAAAAAGCTTTACACCATGGATTAAAAGCAGTCTCTAGATTTCAGAGGCAATGGGTTTAAATGAATCAGTCAGATGGAAGGGTCTAATTTGATTGGCTTCATGGATTGGCTGTCAGGAGCTGCCAAGTCTTTTCAGAGCATTTCTTTCATTCTCATCCTGGTGTCAATTTAGTAATTAATTTTACATTGGCATTAATTACTGTGTGACCTACTCTATGGGTAATCTTTTCACATCACACAGTCTGTAAACCCTTGTGATACCTAACATTAACAGTGCTCTGTACATGATGTATATGAACACATTTGAACTCACACTCTATGTGTGCATTGGCTATAAACCCCTGGCAGGCCAAATATTTGGGTTGCCATTTTAGTGTAACTGGCGATCATGGTATAAAAACATAAACATGTATTATAAGAATATTTAGGCCCAGATAGCAGCCAGTAAATATTTATGTTATGTACAATAAACACCTGTGTATACATATACATGTGTATATATAGTTTCAGCACATACACTGTGAGAAATGTTCTATTCATCTCTATCAATTCAGTTCTATGGTACAGACAACATAAGAGATAAAAAGAAATATTATCATTTGTAACTTTCTGTATCCATACTAGGTTGGAGACAATTTATGGTATTTTTAGGGCCAAAAACAGAGACCTATATGTTTAACCCTCGTCCGGCCGAGTAGGTACAATTGTACCTATTCCTATGGAGCCTGTAATGTTGTAAAATTATGCAGCCTGACAAGGGTTAAGTGCTTCTTTATATATTCTTTTATGTGGCATGCATGAACTATGTTAAAAAAAATAAGCAAACACAGTACTACAAGAAATGCACAAATGCTTCTGGAAGTACATTGAGAGACTGGCATCAATGACGTGTAACACAATTTAACATACTGGTGTGGCTGTGTATCTACTGGTGTAATAGCATAGGTGTTATAACGCATGCAGACTGTGGATACTCCAGTTTGCTATGAGTGGTCTGGTTTGAATCATGCATTATTCATACACATGTTGCTATATTGATGTTTCATGGTAACCTTGAAGCTGCATTTATTAACATCCTCCAGATATACTGTGGTGCCATATTATTGCTGATTTTCCCTTATTCAATGGGGCAAAATGTGAATGTCTTGTAAATTTTGGTCTAGATAGATAGATAGCACATTTTTCTTCTTTGTATATTTTATTTATTGTTAGTACTACAAGAAGACTGCGATTCTTTTCTGCACTGCGTATACCCTGCAGAAGTTGATACTGAGATAAGAACTGTTCCATAAATAGAGTAAGGGTCTAATTTTATCAATCAGCTTCCATTGTAATCAGAGCACGCTGATTCTCTATTACAATCATCTGTCTATAATCATTTTATCTGCATCTCATAAATTGTCCTGTTTCATTTCCTGTTTTATTGAGGATGGTGCCTGGCTTGTACATGTATTGCTTATTCGTGTAGCCACATAGAATATGGAATGACAACTGTTTTCCTGCATATCTAAAGGCTATCTCAGCAGGGAATTGCATCTACCAGCTCCATGTTACCTAGCAACTCTCCCTGAACTGGAGCTTTTTTACATCACCCTTTACATCTGTCAAGGGTTCTTAAAAACAACTATTCTTTTCTGTGAATGAATGGGAGAAATTAGTCATTTGCAGATCCCATATAAAACAAGCTGCAAGTGGATATAGACATTGAGTAAATCCAGTATATTAATATAATTTCAGGAATATAGGGCCACAGATGACTTGCATAAATTTTTTTTTAAAAAAGTCACATTAAATTATAAATATTATAATGTATAATTGAAATACATAAATAATACTATAATAACATCACAGTATTATATTAAATATATATTTCAGCAAATAAGAGAAGGCTTTGGACAAATGACCACTAAATGGTTTGTGATAATTGTATATTTGTATTATTGTTGATGCTACTGTTATAAACTCAAGGCCTTGTTGTAAAGGAGCCAACATGGCTGATGTCTAACAGTGTTATGGGACATTAAGATTGCCTCTTACTGCAGCTGGATACACCTGTTATTGGAGTACTGTCTTCAACTGTTATGTAAGAACTATGGCTCTTACTGTTCTGGAGACTCTGTGGTTGGTTCTGTTTTGCACTTTCACTGGCATCAATAAAGGTAAGTGGCTTCTGAACATAAAAGAAAGGATAAGGAAAATAAAAGCATAAAACGTGGAGAAGTGAAGAATGAGGACACTAGGTGACATTTTATTTACATCAGTAATGATACAGTAACTACAGATCAGGTGCAGACAGATCATTCTGTAGGGGATGAAATGTAATCCCTGTGGAGTAGACACAGAGTCAATGAATGTGACAGCAGGTGTTGGGGAATACACTAAACTGGCAGTAAAATTGGGCAATACAATAAATTGGCAGGTAAACTGTAACACGTGAGACATCATAGTAAACAAACAACCACTATACTGCTATATATGCAGGACTATGCAGAATAAGTCAAGTAATTAAAATATATCATTGTGTTTTTTAGATTTACATTTTTAGTTTTCAAAGACTCTGTAAGTAACAGTAACAAAACTGACAGATGTAAAGGGTTATGCAAAACAACACCACTGCTTTTGGGACTTATGTAGTATTTTTAGTGGCCATTGGGGGATTTCTTAAGACTGCCATTTTGTACTCCAGTCTTGAGAATCCCAGCACCATTGGAGGATTCGCCTGATTTATGATGAGGCTCGGTGACATTTCCACACTAAAATTTAAGCATGCTCATAGGTGCCATAGATTTAAGACATCGCTTAAGCCTGAAAACTGAAGTTAAAATTATGTTAAATTTGGAGTAACCAATGGATCATCCCACAGCACTTCCTTGACATACCCCCTTTTCAGAAAGTTATAAGGGTAGCATACACTCACAATTTTCCAGAATTTTGTGATGCGTTGGCTTCATAAATGTGCCCTACTATCTTGGCTATGTTTCAGAATGAAGCCAGACTTCACTACTCAGTAAAGTAGTGATTACGCTTACATCTACAGTACAGACCAAAAGTTTGGACACACCTTCTCATTCCAAGAGTTTTCTGTATTTTCATGACTATAAAAATTGTAGATTCACACTGAAGGCATCAAAACTATGAATTAACACATGTGGAATTATATACTTAACAAAAAAGTGTGAAACAACTGAAAATATGTCTTATATTCTAGGTTCTTCAAAGTAGCCACCTTTTGCTTGGATTACTGCTTTGCACACTCTTGGCATTCTCTTGATGAGCTTCAAGAGGTAGTCACCTGAAATGGTTTTCTCTTCACAGGTGTGCCCTGTCAGGTTTAATAAGTGGGATTTCTTGCCTTATAAATGGGGTTGGGACCATCAGTTGTGTTGTTCAGAAGTCAGGTGGATACACAGCTGATGGTCCTACTGAATGGAGTGTTAGAATTTGTATTATGGCAAGAAAAAAGCAGCTAAGTAAAGAAAAACGAGTGGCCATCATTACTTTAAGAAATGAAGGTCAGTCAGTCCGAAAAATTGGGAAAACTTTGAAAGTGTCCCCAAGTGCAGTGGCCAAAACCATCAAGCGCTACAAAGAAACTGGCTCACATGAGGACCGCCCCAGGAAAGGAAGACCAAGAGTCACCTCTGCTGCGGAGGATAAGTTCATCCAAGTCACCAGCCTCAGAAATCGCAGGTTAACAGCAGCTCAGATTAGAGACCAGGTCAATGCCACACAGAGTTCTAGCAGCAGACACATCTCTGTAACAACTGTTAAGAGGAGACTGTGTGCAGCAGGCCTTCATGGTAAAATAGCTGCTAGGAAACCACTGCTAAGGACAGGCAACAAGCAGAAGAGACTTGTTTGGGCTAAAGAACGCAAGGAATGGACATTAGACCTGTGGAAATCTGTGCTTTGGTCTGATGAGTCCAAATTTGAGATCTTTGATTCCAACCACCGTGACTTTGTGCGACGCAGAAAAGGTGAACGAATGGACTCTACATGCCTGGTTCCCACCACGAAGCATGGAGGAGGAGGTGTGATGGTGTGGGGGTGCTTTGCTGGTGACACTGTTGGGGATTTATTCAAAATTGAAGGAATACTGAACCAGCATGGTTAACACAGCATCTTGCAGTGGCATGCTATTCCATCCGGTTTGCGTTTAGTTGGACCATCATTTATTTTTCAACAGGACAATGACCCCAAACACACCTCCAGACTGTGTAAGGGCTATTTGACCAAGAAGGAGAGTGATGGGGTGCTACGCCAGATGACCTGGCCTCCACAGTCACCAGACCTGAACCCAATCGAGATGGTTTGGTGTGAGCTTGACCGCAGAGTGAAGGCAAAAGGGCCAACAAGTGTTAAGCATCTCTGGGAACTCCTTCAAGACTGTTGGAAGACCATTTCAGGTGACTACCTCTTGAAGCTCATCAAGAGAATTCCAAGAGTGTGCAAAGCAGTAATCAAAGCAAAAGGTGGCTACTTTGAAGAACCTAGAATATAAGACATATTTTCAGTTGTTTCACACTTTTTTGTTAAGTATATAATTCCACATGTGTTAATTCATAGTTTTGATGCCTTCAGTGTGAATCTACAATTTTTATAGTCATGAAAATACAGAAAACTCTTGGAATGAGAAGGTGTGTCCAAACTTTTGGTCTGTACTGTATATCAGAGACATCTATATCAGTATGAATTTGACTGCTATTCATATTTGTGTCTAATACAATGGGATAGCGTACCATGTCTTTTCTGAAACACACATATTTCTTTTAACACTGATAAACACAGCAAAATGCTGTGTGTGGAATGAGTCTTACCATATATAATAGGCTTCTGCTGTCCAAACTAGAGTGGGCAGGTACATAGTACATGATTCCCACACCTACCATCCAAAAATCAGTAATGAAAGCAGCACTGGTCCCTACTTGCTGCCCACCACTGTGGTGGGTATTGAAAGTGGGAGTGAGGAAAAGCCTCCAGCACTGCAATTGAGAGGATATTTACAAGGCCTTTTTCACGTCCTATTGCCGAAATCACTCAACAATTAGGATGTGAATAGGCAGCATAATGGAAGTAACCAATTGACTGGTGAGTTTAACGAGTTCTTAGCCTCCTTGATGCTCTATCAGTATCTACAAATCACAATTATCTTTCTAAGAGTCAATATTCAGTCATGACTATCATATACAGGCTCCTAGTTTCTAGATAAGATTAGATCATCCACTTTGTTATTGATAAGGGACCATGGCTTATAATTGTGGTGAAGCAAGATGACTGCACCCTGTAATCTTATTACATAGGTTCTTCCTATGTAGTATTGCCTATGTATTAGGCAACTGCAATTAAATCCCTTAGGAAGGAAATAGGTGAAGATGAAGCCAATTACCTCTGTCTGAGGACATGTAGAATATCTTCTAAAAAAAACAATAAATAGGTCTGCGCAACATCATCACAACATGTTTTTTATGCTTTTCCTGCTTTTTATAGCTCAAAATTCCATTGTTCTCTAGCAATTGGGTTTATACTGTATATTTTGCAGGCAGCAGTTATAAGACTAAATTCAAACCATGGCTGTGGTGCAGTTTCAGTGCGTGCTCCAGGAACCCCCACCATTGTATACATACATTAGACTACTGTATTATTTGCTGTTATAAGTTTCTATTTTTCCAAAAGTTGTCAGTCAAAATAGGCAGGTTACTAGATTCATGTCATAGCTCATGTAATGTGAGGTGCATGGGTAATGACTAGAGAAGCATTCTGCAATGTAAGTGAGCTCCAGTTTGTTAGAGTAGCCATTGCCATTCACTATTCAGAAGTAAATAATACTGCATGCATTTCACATAGCATTTCCCTTTCCTTTAGGCTAAGGCCTCACATAGCAAACCGCAGTTAAAAAACGCAGAGGAAACACATTGCATTTTTTCTGCAGTGTTTTATATTGATTTTTTTGCTGCTTTTCTCTCTGCGTTTTTTTTTCTTCACTTTTTAAATCTATACGGAAAACGCTTGCATTTCTGAACGTGAAACTGACATGCTGTGTTTTTGAAAAACAAAAGCGTTTTTAAAAAAACCAACTTTTGCGCACCGTTTTTTTTTCCTCAATGTCTGGAATTAGCCAGACTCTCATTCACTTTGCTGATACTAGGCCTTAGACTAAGATTAAAAAAGTGATATATTTATCTGTCTGGTTTTAAAATATTGGTTATACATCCCTTCATTTTCCTACTGGGTTCACCTCAGGGTGAACTAAAAATTATAGAGAAATACAGTAGGAGAGGTGAAAACTGCTAAAGAAACAAAATACAAGTCAAAGAATGGCCAGTAATGGTGTTACTCTTTATTGCAGCTGAAACATTTTTCAGAGAACAGGCACACATAATAGATATTTTTTCCTTTGGAAAATTGGTCACACTTCTGAGAAGCAGAGACCGCTGAATGCCGATGGAAGAAAACCCATTGTAAGGATGATCTACCTACATAAAAACCAACAGTTCTCACTTTTAAGTCTGCACTCACTTCTGCATAACAGGACTACTTAAAGGGGTTGCCCACTTTAAGACCAATATTGTTATTGTTTGTATAATAAAAAGTTCTACACTTTTCCGATATACTTTCTATTTCAATTTCTCACATTTTTCTAGGTCTCTGCTTGCTGTCATTCATTCTGCTTATTTTCAGAGTATTAAAATCAGTCTATGATCATGTGATATACAGTCCATGGTCATGTGATGGACACAGAGGCAGATGTCTGATTACTGTTCTGTAACTATAACGCACTGTGCACCTGTGTGTCCATCACATGATCATGATCTGTACACATGACCATGGACTGATTTTTATACACTGAAATTAAGCAGAATGAATGACAGCAAGCGGAGATCTAGACAACTGTGAGGAACTGATACAGAAAAAACTACTTACACAAACAATAACATTTGTCTTTTAATATTGGTCGTAAGTTGGACATCCACTTTAATTTCTGTTGTATCTTCAGACCTACAACCCCAACTATTTAATACCTTCAACTCTCTACTCTATCCTTCAATGCCACCTGCGCTCATCTCAGCTTAGGACTTTGCTTCACAATTCAAAAACAAAATAGACAACATTAGAGACATCTTCAACCTGTAGCCTCTGCAACCCCTGCATAAAGCTACTCGTATCTTTCCTGCTTAACCACCACAATTACTGATGATAAACTTTCCTCTCTACTTTCCAACTCACACCTGACCACTTGCACAACTGACCCAATCCCATCACAACTGATTCCTAACCTTACTACTGTGTTTAACCCAGCCCGAACCCACTTCTTCAACCTATCAATAACCACTGACACTTTCCCTTTGAACCTGCAACTATAACTATAACTACCAACCCATCTTATTAATGCTATTCACCTGAAAACTCCTTGATCAACATATCCACCTTGTGCTGTCCTCCTACCTCTCATTCAACTTTTTACTTGATCTGTTACAATCTGGCATCTGATCCCATCACTCTGCTAAAACCACCCAAACCAAAGTTGCTAATGATCTACAAAAATACTCTGTTCTCCTCCCTCTAGACCTGTTCTCTGCCTTTGATACAGTTAACCACTTTCTCCTGCTAGAAACTTTCCCATCCCTACATGGAACTAAAAAGCATATACTTACACTGGGTAATCTTACTACCATATTTAGGTGCTCGTCTCCCACATTCTTATTTCGCAGCGAGGGGGCAGAAATCTCTGTGTTCAGCCTCTTCCGCTGATGTTTCAGCTCTCTGTTACATCACTGACTTTGCTCTACTCCTGCTGCTTATACATACAGTACACTAGAGTGGCAGCAGGGGGACAGAGAAATGAGAGTTCCAGTCACTTACTGTGCCTTGCAACCCTAAGAATGGGGGACCTACATGTGCATTACATAGTAAGCTTATCAGTTCAAAGAATGCACTGTTAAGCTTTTGAGTCCCCTGCAATAGTCAGAATTAACATAAGCTCTTGCGAGCAGGGCCCTCAGTCCCAGTGTGTGAATTGACTATTTCTTTGTAATGTATCTTTTTTGTCAGTACTTGAACCCTACAAATTGTACAGTGCTGCGGAATATGTTGGCGCTATATGAATAAAATGTATTATTATTATTAATGTATTATTAACATACAAAAGCACATATTGTTTTTATTTCACACACATTCTGACAACCATAACTTTATCATTTTCACTGATCTATCTGTATGACAACTTGTTTTTGTGTGATTAGGTTTTAAGGCATATTTTTGGGGTTTATACATTTTCATTTCAATTAGATTTAATTTTGAGGGTGAATATAGAAAAAAAGGCAATTTCACAGTTATTATTTTTGACAATCAACATTCTCCTGTCAAAGGGAGTCTGTCACTAGGAAACTCAACATTGAATCAGCCACAGTGCATAATGTGCTAATCTAATATTCTGAGTCCCATGATATCTTTAGCTAGTCCAGTAGATGCATTTGAACCACTGTCCTTGTTGACTTGCTTAATAGTCACTTTCTATCCTACAGCAATGACTCTGTTTGTTGAAATCCTGCATATGTGCCTGCCATCTCCTGACTGAAGTCCTTGGAAGCTCTGACATGCCCCCTTTGCACTTGAGTCTCATTTACACATTTCTAAAAACAGTTTTTTCTAGAAAATCTTGTTGGAGTATGTAAAAGTATAATGGTGTTCAACATAATGTCCCCTACAATGCACTGCAGCTGGTTTAATATCAAGTTTCCTGGTTACAAACTCTCTTTAATGAACCATTATTGTTTAGGTTACTACAGCAATGCCAATATCAAATATGTGCATTTTATTTGCTGAAGTGTGAAACCTATATAATAATCTTTATTATATTACAGAATTCTACTGTACATCAGTTTTCAGGACCAGTATAGGTTAGAATCGTAAATGAGTAAAGCACTATGGACATACTGGACCACCATATCTGCCCAATAATTATTACAATATACCAGCTGCAATGCTCTATCAATGGGTCCTATACCAATTATGTCATATATATAAAAACATCATGAAAGGTGATATGCAGCAAATTTAGGGAAAAAATGTAAGTGCCAATTTATGTATGGCTTACTTTCAGAATACACAATACATTGTATATACGGTATTGCAGTTGTTACCCGATATCTGTTCTGATACACTTGAAAATATCTACAAAAAATAACTAGATTCATTATTGAAATGCATCAGTGCACTGATGTAGAGTAGTGGTTTTGTCATATACACAGGTGGAAGTAAAGAAAAATATAGCAAGGATAGGGATAAAGGAAGAATATTTTGACGCTGACACCAAAATTGCTCCATCATTTTATCAAGAGGAACTACAATCCTAAGGATAAAGACTGTCTGCCACTAGTCATTTTCTGTTTGATTATTATATTTAAACCTCTTCTCAAGCAGGGACACCAAAAATATAACTATTACGTCTCATATATGGCGACCACACAATGCAACCTCAAACTGCTACACCACATAATGGGACACTGAATTATAGAAATGATTTCATTCACAAGTAATGGGGTATAAACAAGTTGTTACATAAAAATACAAGAATCCATAAAACAGCTGTTGGGAGCGTTCCAATATTGGAGGGAGAGGGCTTGACTGGAGAGTATATATTTTATGTACGTTGTCCACTAGATTGGCGCAAGTAAATTACAACTATAGCAGCATGGGTCAGAAGTGCCTATTCTAAATTATTGTGATAAAGAATTATTGAACCCCTATTATTAATTGCTCTAAATCAGTGATGTCACTACAGTGTCAGAATCACAATCACAGCGTAAACAATAAGTCACATTCCCTGCTGCTCCAGTAGCAGAATATAAGCACAGTTTATGTGGCTATTCACTAACCACATCTTTAGAAATAGTTTTACTTTCCTTCCGCAACCATACTCTGGTAAAGGTTTTTTTCAGCGACAAGTAATTCCTAACAACTGATTTTGCTGCGGTTTTTCAAGCCAAACCCAGTAGTGGCTACAAAGGGAATGGGAAATATATAGGAAGCTGTTATACTTCTCTCTTCTGCTCAACCAACTCCTGGCTTTGGCTCATTAAAACGTAACAAAATCTGCAAGAAAAAAGCAACGTTTCTGCAACGTAGGGCCTTAGCCTAAAGAACATTTCTATTGAGACTCTCTAGTGAGAGGTAAGTGTGTGGCTCACCTTACTATGTTGTTACCTTGCATACCAGAGGTACTGGGTTCAAAATTTAGCAGAGGCCTATTACAAAAATGCTTAAAATATTTAGGAGCAGTGTGAGAATATCAGAAGTTGATGCTCTGGCGACACAGAAAGGAGTGGAAGCAATTCATTTTGTGTAATGAGAGAAGGTTTTGGAAACCTTTTCTTTCTGCCAGACAACAAAATGATTTAAAAAGATAGTTTTCATCTAAAATCACATTCTACTGAATTACAAAATTGCATGTAACACCCATCGTTCCCATAAATGTCTGACAACTGCTAATTCTAAATGTACAGAGCATTATGTAACCAGGAAAACCAGCTGTGTAAAATTTTGTTATAACCTTCTATTGACCAAACTATTATCTATTCAATGGTGCCTGTTATGATTAGTTTGCTCTGCTAGGCAACCATTAACCTGAATCCATTTTTTTCAATTTTCATGTCTTACACAGCCCAAAAATATTATGTGAACAGAATCCTTTTAATGTAAATGCATATTGTGTACTCAGGCTTACTGGATTATGAGGTCATTAATGGCTAGAAAGAATTAAGCGTGTGCACATAATAAAATGACAATTCTCACCACTACACTACTAGACCAAAGTTTTACATGTCGTGGATTAGTTTAATGGTTATCTGTACAGTTTCAATTTGTTTTTTATGATCTAATGTCATAAAGCAATAGTACATCTTGCATTGTATCAAGGTATGGTAACATGCGAAAAATATACTCATTGACAAAAAAAATAATGCACCAAAAAGGAGTTGTTGGAATAGATTGAAACATTATGTGTAGTAATGTGATGATATATGTAATTACAATACTATATCAAAAGGATAAGTTTATTGGGGAAAACTGTACAACTGAAAAGTGCCCTGTTGGATCTGGATACAACATGAAATACGTTTGGGCATGGGGGCATAGAGATTCCTTATGGTATATTGTTCCTGTAGATCCTGCACAATCGTAGGTTGCCAAAACTGGCGTCACAGTAGGTCCCATAAATACCAGATTGGCAATAAATCTGGTGACTAGGCACGACAAGAAAGTATTGCTCTCTTGTGGAAACATTGTCAGATAATCACATCAGCAGTTGGAACATTGTGTTGCTCCACAGTAAAGGCAGGATTGACAAGTTCACCACAAGGACTCCATACTGAAACCCAAATAGTCAGATGCCAAATAGAACCTGGATTTGTTGCTAAAGACAATACCAGTCTATAGCAATCCAGGTTTCTCATTCATGATACCACTGCAAACAAAGCCAAAAGGTGGCTGGCTGTCAACGGCAGGTCATGCAACAGGAGCAGTCAATCATGTCTCACCAGGACGTATACAAGCTAAAAGTAGCTTCTGAGAGCTAGAGCCACTGTCTAGTAAGACCACACCTAACCATTTACATATATTTGCCTGAGACATAACTGAATGCCAAGCTTTGCTGCAATCTGACTTTTTATATGGGTGTATTATTAGTTTTGTCAATGAGTGTATATTTGTAAACCTCTGACTGAAACGCATCAGGATGTGATGCCTGAACATAGAAGCAGAACTTCCCTATACTACCCACCAGTCTTTATTTGCATTACACCCAGCTGCTCCAGAGTCTTCACCCCAACTTAGTTTATGACAGTCAGGACAACATGAATCAATGGATTATTCAAGTAAGAGGTTGCATTAGATGCTGCTGCTGTAGGGATGATGCTTCTTGGGCAACAGATAACAGCATATCTTAGTAGCTCAGGCATTATGTTTCAGCTCTTTCACATGTTTATTGATGGCTAAATATAAATATCTTCTATATAATATACATTATGTGTACAGATATACAATGATATTTGTGAATAAACATAATGCAGGATACATAAGAGCATGTTCGGGCAGACCCTTATCCACTCCCCTGTACTGAAATAACATCCAAGCCCAGAAAAGTCAAATACGGAATGGGAAAAGTGGGCTGTGTAATCATGATATATATATAAACTATTGCTTGTAATTACTTAAGTATTCTTAATTTTTAAAGATGGCAGGCAAACTGTAGTGGGAACAGCCGACCATCTAATATATAACTTTCTCCTAACAGCCTATGTCAGGTAAGGAATGTGCTATTGGACTTCAACAGTCTTTTCTTCTAAGGGAAGATAAGCCATTAGCGGTGCCTGGTAGGTAGCTCTCACTTCTCTTCCTGTTTAGAACACTCAGGAAAACCAAAACAAGCATAGGAAACTCAATCTAATGTATATGGCCAGCACTGGCATATACAGCTTAATGGCTTCTGTAGTAGAAGACAATAGAGCAGGCAGTTCTGTTATAAAGAACACTACAACTAGATGTCAGACCTCTACTGTTCACTAACCACTATAATGGTCGATAAGTTATATCCTGACTCAGGGTCGGACTGGGGTGCCTAGGGCCCACCAGTGGGATTGATTCTAGGGGCCCACCCTACTGCCGTGTGAAATATCGCCCATCCAGTTTTTAGCATCATGCACATTTAAAGTGCATTTTCGCGCACAATACAGTGTGCAAAACAGAACTGTATTGTCCTTTGTACTACATCAAAGTGAGTTTTCTCTTAATCAATGCAAATATCACTTTTAGCTGAGCCTTAGTTTACTGTCTTTGAATAGAAAAATGTATTTTATTTTATATATGGGTATGCATGGTGCATATCTGAGATCTGTGTGATGCAGATCTTAAATACATTCAGGCATGAGACCTAGCACACAAACTATATTACGTTCTACACACATACACGGAAAAGCAAATCAAAATTATTTTATTGCACAACCAAATAAATAATATTTAAATAAATAATATAAAATTAAACATTAACTTATCCTCCATCACACTTCTCCTTCATCACAGATAGAGTTCAACAAACATTACAGACACAATAGTGCAGATAGCAAAGTGACAAACATCAAAGTAGAAAACTGATGGACCCCATTACAGTCAAAGGGGTTCCTGTCCCTGTCAGGATTTCCATTTTCTTTTTCTATAAATGTAGTTTTAATGTATCAGACACACGATACAAATAACTAACCTTAAATAGAGCAGTATTAATATAATAAGACACACAAAGTAAACCATTTTACACAACCAGTTTACAGCAGCAGTTTCTGAAGAACAGAAGAGTTTGCAAATCGATCAAAAATGTCATCATAATCTAAAGACATGGAAATCTCCCTCTCAATGTTCATTAAAATGAGATATTCTAAAAGTTCTTGTCCAATCAATGACCTCAACCAATTTTTTACAATTTTTTTTTTTTAAAACATTCTTTCACAGTAAAGGTGCAGGCCAGAGTAAGGAGCGCCTTATATGCCACAAAAAGATTTGTATATGCAGCAGAATGCAAGTTGTGATCATATAAAAGTCTATAGCAGCAGGTCAGGCAGTTTTCACAAGCTACATGTTTTCCATCATTCATGTCATCCTCACCATCACTATCAACATCAGGTTCCATAATATCTATTGCAGAAGGGAATGGTTTTTTCAAAGTGGCGTAGTTCTCTTGGAAGCCATTTTTGGCAAGGAGGCTGGGAAGGTGAAGAAAAAAACCCCATACTAACTTGTCCCCAATGCTCCAGTGTCTCCCACCACGGTCTGGTCCTTCTCCTCCCGGGTCTTGTTTAGGAGGAAGTCCTCGCCTCATGTGACCCCTGAGGCCAATCAGCGGCATCAGCGGCCTAAGTAAAGTAACCGGGACGTCACCTGGGAGCAACAGGACCGGACTGCGGTGGGAGACACCGGAGCACTGGGGACAGGTGAGAGTTTTGGTTTTTTTTCACCTTCCCCAGCCTCCTTGCCAAAAACATGTTATTCTGGACAACCCCTTTAAAACTAACAATTCTTCTGTCCATGTACTATCTGTAAAAAAAACATCATTCTTGTGCTGTCCATTTTTCACACTTATATTGCTACAGATGTGGAGTGATGCAGGAGTGATATTTTGCGCCTGCATTGCCCCCTCCCCCCTTGCAGGAGCTGCTTGTAAATGCAAATGAATTACCAGGCAGTGCCTGCTGTGAATGCATGAGACGCCTGTCAATTCATATAAATAGCTTCTACCGACCCCAATGTGATTGTGTTACTCCTGGTCACATTGATAGGAATAACAACAATCACACAGCTAGTCCAGGGACTCTTCTGTAGCTTAGGAGTCCCTACATTAGCTCATTCTGGGGCACAAACCTTTGAGATGAGACAGAATTCTTTCTCATCTCCAGATCCCCTGCACCAGAGTAGAAGCCAGTTTCTATTTTACCACAGAAGACAGATGAAAGAAGACAGCTGTAGGTGAGTATAATTTTTTTTTTTATTATGCTGTGTTTTTCTCTTTCAGGTTATGATGATGCATTGGATTATGTCGGATTCATTGGACTCCATCGATGATCATCGTTTTTTTTTTTTTTTTTTTAAATTATTTAATAAAATTGTCAAAGAGGGTTGTCTGTGGGAGTTTTTATTTCAATAAAAAAAATTTCTCTCATGTCTCGAGTTTTTTTTTAAATACTTTCTTACCCCCTTAGTAATGGCAACTGTCTGATAGACAGCATCCGTTACTAAGGCGTGGCTTTGTGTCAGCTGGTGAATATTCTAGCACTAACCCTCCAATTATTACCCCGGCACCTAACACCAAAAAGAGTTGAGTATCGTCCAATACCCGGCTGTCTAAAGAGACAGCCAGGGATTGGGGCCATCGCAGGTTGGTATTATTAGGCTGGGAAGGGACAAACACCGTGGCCCTTCCCACCCTTGTAATGTCAGACTACTGCTTGTTATATCTGTCTGGTTCAGAAATATTGGGGGGACCCTATGCTGCTTTATAATTGGAAAAAAAAACACATAGGGTCCCCCCAATTTCTCATAACCAGCCGGATATAACAAGCAGCAGCAGCCTGACATTACAAGGGTGGGAAGGGCCACTGTTTTTGGGCCTTCCCAGCCTAATAATACCAGACTGCGACCGCCCCAATCCCCCGCAGTCTCTTTAGACAGCCGGGTATTGGACGATACCCAGCTCTTCCCGGCACCCCTGATGGTGTTGGGTACCGGGGTAATAATTGGAGGGTTAGTGCTAGAATATTCACCATCTAACACTAAGCCACACCTTAGTAATGGATGCTGTCTAATAGACAGTTGCCATTACTAAGAGGGTAAGAAAGTAGTTCAAAAAATCAAGAGACATGAGAGAAATTATTTTTATTGAAATAAAAACTCCCCCAGACAACCCTCTTTGACCATTTTATTAAAAAATTAAACAAAAACGATGATCATCGATGGAGTCCAACGAATCTGACGTAATCCAAGCGATCCATCATAACCTGAAAGAGAAAAAAAAACACAAAAGATCCCAGCAGTATGAAACATTTTAAAAAACTATAGTGACCTTCAGCTGTCTTCCTTCTTATTTGGTAAATTTAATGAACACTGGCTTCTATTCTGGTGCAGGGGACCTGTAGTTGAGACAGAATCTTGACTCATCTGTTAGACAGATGTAACGTCTCTGCCGTTTGGGGTCTCGGCGCCGCCCTCCGCTCGCACACTGTGGTGAAGGAGGCGTGTTCAGTTTGATTTTTTGTGTAAGTTTCTTGCTGCTCAGTCTGAACATGGTCCTAGTCAGTGTAATGGATTTCCGGCCCCACCCGTGTTCTAAACATTTCTCTCTGGACGGTATAGAGTTAATCTCTTCCTGGCCTGTGTGATTGACAGCCTGTGAACCTATCAGATCTGGGGCTGGGCCCAGACTTTCTTTATACAGGATGTCACTTCTCTGCAAGTTGCCGGTTATTGCACTTGTCTTTGCCTGCTCTCCTTGTTATATTGCTTACTACTTTGTTACTTGATTATCTGACCTCTGGCTTGCCTTTTAACTATTCTTTTGGATTTTGACTTTGTACTGCATTGCTCGTTTGTTACTGACCCCTTGGCTTGCTCACTCTGCTTCTGTGTTGTTTTTGTCTTGTTCTGTTCTCTGTGTCACTTACTCAGTATAGGGCTTGTCTTCTGGTTGTCCTTTTGCCGTTTAGGGTAACTGAGGCAATAGGAAGGGACAGTGGCTGGGGTGAGATTAGGGCTCACTTGTCTCTGTCCCCTCTCCCAGACCGCTGCTGTAGTGTCAGGGTTGCTACGGTTGGCAAGACCCTTACAACAGAATTCTGTCTCATCCTAAAGGTAGGTGTACCAGAATGAGCTAGTGAAGGGACTCCTAAGTTACATAATAGTCCCTGCACTAGCTATGTGACCTGAGTTACTCCTGCTCACATTTAAAGTAAGCTATTGAAGTGAAATACTGTCAATGTGCCTGGGAGTAAACCAATCACAATGAAGTGTAATAATATTGATCCAGAGTGGGGGCAGCTGACAAGCTAAATGCTGTCTTAGTACCTTGGAAATAAGGGTAGTACAAGGGTACTACCCAGCTTTCCAAGATACTGACACGCCTCAACACTGGATCAATATTTTAAACACTTCAATTCACTGCAGAGAGGAAACGGAATTGGGTGCTATATTATCTTACTTTATATCAGTAGGACACAGTCTAGTTGGGGCTTTAAAGGGGTTTTCCAAGGCTGAGTAATTGATGACCTATGCAATCATCAATTAAGAATTGGAAAGGGATGAGCACCTGTTCACGTGACGTGCGTGCTGCAGCCTCTTCAGTATTTACCAAGCACAGCTCCATAGTGACTGTGCTTGGTATCACAGCTCAGCCCATTCACTTTAATGGGACTGAGCTGTGATCAGGCCATGTGATCAATGAATATAATGTCACATGTCCTGTGAAGTAGAAGCAGCTCTCAGAGAGGGCCATTGCCTCTTTAACCAGCTGAACCACAGGGGGACAAGGTGTCAGACCCCCAACAGATCTCCAATTGATGACATTTCTAAGGATAGGTCAGCAATAAAAAAAAAAAAGGAAAGCCCTGGAAAACCCCTTTAAGCTAAGCCCCACATGGCGTCCCGCAGCAAAAAAGCTCTGCTGGAAAAACCACGACAGCAACGCATTGCAGTTCTTCTTGCGGCGCTTTTGACAGAAAGTTCGCAGAGGTTTCCTCCGTGAACTTTCTGCTTCCATTATACCTATAGGGAAACCGCCGGCATTTCCGTAGGTATAATTGACATGCAGCGATTTCCAAAACCACAACGGTTTTGGAAATCGCCGCATGTCTGCTACACGTACTGTATATTAACGCAAAGTGGGTATAGGAATTACTAGACTCCCATCCACTTTGCTGTGACTGTAAAACGCCACTTTTTTTTCCACAGCGTTTACGCCGCAGGTGAACCGCGGCGTTTACACCATGTGGGGCCCCAGCCTTAAGGATAGAGAAGTGCCCCGACTATGACTCTAGAAATATAGTGACACAAGTCCCCACTGACCTACGCTTCCTGCACCTGAATTCCTTACATGCTCCAGGATTAAGAGGCCAGAGTAACCTAACTACTACTACTTTATCCATAGGACAGACGATAATTAAACCCGGTTCCCGGTCCTGAGAATGGGGTTGTTTTTCTCACCACAGTGAATTTAGTCTGACAGAATCCAGGTTGAATGTAACCGTGCCCTGCTGGATAGGAAGCATCCATGCCATATTTTACATTAATAGGAGTAACTGAGATAGCCGAAGTCCTGTACTTCACTATCTCAGGCACTTCCATTCAAGTTAATGGGAGCATGGTCGCCTCCCGTCCAGCTGGGCACGGCTACATTCAGCCTGGATTCAGTTAGAAGAAAAACACCCCGACTCTGAGGGCTCTATCCTATGGATAACAGATAACTATTCTTCATGGCATAACCCCTTTAAAAAGGTTATCCACCTTCTAATATTCTAGGCTACATTCACACGACAGTGCCCAGCACAGTGTACACCCTAAGAAAATCTGTTTTCAAGGATCCTTCATTGACATGAGTCTATTGAGGGATCCATAAAATCACCAAAAATAGCCGGTTCTATTTCTTTCTTGGATCATTCACACAGACGGTTGAAACAATGGTTGTGTGAATAGATCCATTAAAATCTATCGGACCGTGTGCTGCTAATACAACAGCCAGCACACGGCCTTGGAATCCTGTTGTGTGAATGAGCCCTTAGATCTGTGGAAGTCTGACAACCTGGATCCCTGCAGATCAGCTGCACCAGGACAGCGTGACTCCCAGTAATGATTACATACCGGGAGCCACACTGCTCACTCACTGTACAAAGTGTAGCTGCGGCTATTGGTACTGTAGTGCTGCCTCATAGACTTCAATGGAACAGCGCTGCAGTACCTAAGGCCAACACTATACTTTATACGCTAGTGAGCAGCGTGGCTCCTGGTATGGTAACATTACTGAGAGCCATGCTATTCCAATGCAGCTGATCTTCAGGGGGTCCTGCGTGTTGGAAGCCTGCAGGTGGTATAACAATATTAGAATGTG
The DNA here is from genome assembly GCA_947044405.1 of Leptodactylus fallax. NCBI lineage: Eukaryota > Metazoa > Chordata > Amphibia > Anura > Leptodactylidae > Leptodactylus > Leptodactylus fallax. The sequence continues at coordinate 8,676,405 of CAMRHE010000036.1, forward strand.
GATAAACCCTTTAAAGGGGTTGTCCAGGCAAAAATGTATTTTTTAATTAGAGTGGGAGAGGTGAAAAAAAAAAGGAAAAAAAAAAAAACACATTCACCTGTCCCCGATGCTCGTGTGTCCCCCAGTCCTGCAGCTCTGTTGGCGCATGTCCCCACCACACATGACTGCTAAGGCCAATCCGCAGCCACGGCGAAGGGACGTCACTATCTGTGACGTCCCTGGGTCCCTTCTGTAGGCTGCTGATTGACCTAAGTAGTCACGTGACCGCCAAGGCCAATTGTCGGCCTCAGCGGAAGGGAGTCGGGACGTCACCGCCAGAAGACAGCCGAGTAGCAGGATCAGACTGCACTGGGAGGACGCTGCAGCATTGGGGACAGGTGAGTATTTTTTTGTTTTTTTTCACTTCCCTGGCATAAAAAAAAAAAAAATGTAACAACATATTGACAAAATTATATTGTATTGGGGGTTGGTTAAAAAGGTTATATCTGCCATATAAATAAATAAGCCGTGTTAAATCAGCCCCATAGTATATACACTGTATGAATAGGATGCATGACGTTAAATAGGATGCATGACATTTTTTTTTTTTAACATCATGCATCCTATTTGTACAGTGTAAATACTATTTATTTATTTATTTTTCTTAATTATATAGCGCCATCATATTCCGCAGCGCTTTACAGACATTGACAGTCACTCTCCCATATAGGGCTCACAATCTACATATGACTGTCAATGTCTGTAAAGCGCTGCGGAATATGATGGTGCTATATAAGTAAGCATAATAAATAAATAAATGGGGCTGATTTAACACAAAAAAAAAGTGATGTACAAGCCATTAAATAAGTAACAATTATTTTGCGCAAGTGAAAATTTTTGCAAAAAAAATTGAGACTTTTTGAGTTTTTCACCACTTTTCTGGCCCTGTCATTTTTATAATCATTTACTTCAGTTTTCTAGTGTTAATGATCCCAGAGATCTACATCAGCAAGGAGCTGGTGTGGAGTTCTGCTTAGGTGCACGGACTCCGGAAGACGCGACTAATTTATGTGTGCACCTCATTATAAATTAGGCACAAAACTCCGGTAGGTGGAAAACATTGTTTTTGATGAATAAGCCGTGACTCCCGTCATGTGGATCACCGTGTCGCCTTGTAACCCCTTCACTCATGTTAGTGAATGGAGTCGCATTACAACCTGAGGGTCCCAATGCGACTCCATGCACTAACGTGTGAAAGAGTCCCAAGGCGACACGGCGATCTTTGGTTGCATGACGGAAGTTGTAGTGTAGCCATAGCCTTATGCTAGGTTCACATCTGTGGCAAGCTCTCTGTCATACAGGTCCGCCAGGGGACCCGAATGACTGAGAGGCGGACTGATAACATGGCGGTTACACACAGACACCGGCAGACCCCATTATAATGAGGTCCGCCGGTGTCCGCCATTTTCAAACTGAAAGTGACGGACAGAAAAGTCCTCAGCGGTTTCTGCAACTTAGGTATTGTCATGCTGGAGCCCAAGAGCAGGCACCAGCATAACAATACAGTGGGATATTCATTTTGGGGGGGGGGGACTACAACTCTCAATAGATCCAGAGCATCTGGAGCTGCTGGGGGTTGTAGTTCTCAGAGGGGTCAGTGAAGCTGAAAGCTTTGGGGGCAAAATAGGGGGGAAAGTTGTTTTGTGTGTGTGGTAACTAGTACTTACCTTCACACTGTTGTTCTGGGCTCCTCTGCTGAATCCCGCCACCGCGCACAGCGTCATGACGTCATTGACGCTTGCAGCAATGCACTGCAATTTGATTGGCTCCAGCAGCTGTCAATCAGGATGCAGGCTTCAGGAGGCGGGCCCATGACAAGGTAGGGGCAGTCTCCCGCCGCTGCGCTCCGCCGGCAGCGGCCATCTTTATGGTAGTAAAGTCCGGCCCCTGACCATTACTAATCCACATTTTGTCAATGTAAATGCATTGGTCAGGGGCCTGATCGGGCCCCCGACCATCCAGATCGGGCCCCTGACCAATGCATTTACATTGGTAAAATGTGGACTAATAGTCGGGGCCCACCGGGGGATTCACCGGTTCCCCGGTGGGCCAGTCCGACCCTGTCCTGACTAAATGCTGAAATAAAAAGCAAAAAACCTAGACAACTAAAACCACACATTCCACTATCTTTTACTTCTATATCTGTATGCTGATTGTACAGTGTTAATCCATTCAATCTCTATTAACACCAGGATCACACTAATGTCTGTGGTTCAATGTTCTCGCCCATCAAAGTATTATATCAACTGACAAGTGGACCGCTAAAATAGCAGTTACATCTGGATGGAGGTCAATTGTTTTTTAACTGAAAGAGGCAGGAGAAAAAGTCACGTGTGCAATTTCAGGCAGACACTGCGATGGAGTCTCATACGGAGACGCAAATGTGAACATAGCCTAAGGAAATAGTATGTTTTTGGAATATAGAAGGAAATTGGAGTACACAAAGGAAACAAACATATATAGAACATACAAATTCCTTGAAGATGTTGTCCTATTTATCTATTTTGCTTATTTGTTTTATTTCTCTTAGATATATAGCACCATCATATTCCGCAGCGCTTTACAAACATTGTCAGTCACAGTCCCATACAGGGCTCACAATCTACATTCCCTATCAGTATGTCTATGGAGGGTGGGGAGAAAACCCATGCAAACATGGGGAGAACATACAGACAACTTGCAGATGTTGTCCTTGGTCAGACTCAAACCTAGGACGCCAGCGCTGCAAGGCTGCAATACTAACCATTCTGCCACTGTGCTGCCCGAGTCCTGCAACTCCTAACCACTGAGCTCGACATTCAGTTTTTAGTGCTTCCTTGCAGTGCTAGGTGACATTAGGACTGGGCAATCTGTGCCTAAAAATAAAATCTCAGGTTTTTTTACGCTCAAAACCGATTGGCGATTGCAATCTCAATTTTCAAACAGAAAACACAAACAAAACAGATGAACATAACACCAAAGTCATCATGGTGATTTACAAGAAAAATGAAGTACACATGACATAACAGCAAAGTATAACAAATACAGTACCCCCAAACCCACAGCAAAAAACAGTTTAAGGCTAAGGCCACACGTTGCAGAAACACAGCTTTTTTTGTTGTAGATTTTGTTGTATTTTTTATTGAGCCGGAGCCAAGAATGGCTACAAAAGGAATGGGAAATATATTGGAAGTACTTATACTTCTACCATTTGCTCAATCCACTTCTGGCTTTGGCTCAAAAAAATGCAACAAAATCTACAAAAAAAAAAAAAAGCTGCGTTTCCGCAATGTGGAGCCTTAGCCTAAATGTTCCAATGGTGTATGAACATGTGAACATATAGCGGAAAGCACACATTACATTTCACCGATATTAGACAATAGCCTATGGCACTTCACAGATACAGCAGTTAATTGGGGAGGGTTTGCCTGCCATTGATGCAGGGACTGAGGTGGGATGTTTAGTCATACTCTGACCTGGAGGTATGCCACTAAGGGTGTATCAATGCTGCGAGGCCAAGGGAAACAATCTAATGAGAAAGCTATAGAGGAAAGTCCCAGAGTATCAAATATCCCCTAAATCTATGTGGGATCTTTCTTTTCATATAAAAACCATGCTCTAGCTGGATGATGTCAGTCATTTTTATCTTTAACTCAGAGGTGCTGAATACAGCCAATTTAATGCCATCAGCTTCCTAGCTTGAAATAATATGTGTAGACTTGCCAAGGCCAAAAGGGGATTCCACAGCCCCTCCCTCATCCCCCAGGCCTGTCAGACAGACATGTAAGTATCCGCCAAGCTACTTCACACATTTGAGTACTAAGGATATGAAAAGGACGACATAGTGTTCCAGCAGGACAATGACCCGAAGCATATGTCGAGATTAGCAAAGAAATGGTTCAATGACAATGAAGTAGGGGTGCTGGATTGGCCCCCAGACTTCAACCCAATCAACCAGTATGCACCAACATTGGGAACGTGTAGAAGAGCCCTGGGATCAGATTTTGGCTGAGACATGCTTGAATTTGACTGAGAACATACCCAAAATGATTCAGGCAGTGTTGAATGCCAAAGGTGGATTTACAAGATAATAAGAATTTAAATTTAGATTTTTAGGAGCAAAACAGTAACAATGCAGTTACACGAATCTGCATAACTAATCATATGCTAAATAGTTGCAAGTCACATTTATGTATGAGATATGAGATAGCCAAGATGATTGTCCATAAAATGATGGTAGTCTCACGTTCAAAGCTGTAGTGGATGGTGACTAGAAGACTAAGAGTACAATATACTCTGTGTAAAAAATGCAAATGAGAAAGTCTCTGCGTCTTACAGAGTGACAGTTCTGAGGTGAGCTCTAGAATATCATTACATTGCTCCTGTGTGATATGTCCAATATCTGTCTTTCACTTAGCCCTGGCACACAGTGTAAATTTAGCTAAATTATGACATACTAGATGATGAGATAATATGCAAAACTGATATAAACCCCTTAGTAACGTTTGTGGATAGAATCTAGTGAGGCATGATCACTAACTGTCAGATCAAGAGATCTGGACTCGATATACATGTCTAAGCTGGCGATATTGGTAGAAAAACCTATGTGGCAGGGAATATTCTGACGGAAGATGATCAAAGCTTTTAAATGTTCAAGTCATGAGATAGCTTATGCAGGTTGCCACATACAACCACCCAACTACTGACTACAGTGAAGAAACTGCTGATCATAGTCTGCAGCAGGGAGGACAATGTCTGCGTAGAAGATATCAGAAACATGGAAAGGGCTAACATGGCGATTTCACGTTTCTGGTGTAAATGAGAATCATGATTTTCTTGCAGACTCAAGCTGTCCTTGTACTGCATGGCCACCATGTAATACTACTTTTCCCTTGCAGTGTTCATTGCAGGGGAAATGCCCAGCTGACTACTTCTTACCCCCTGCAAAATCAGCTGTTTGCTGGGAGTTACCATAGCATGACTTATGACATCAGATGATTGCCCTTTCAGTGGAATTTTAAAAAGGTCTGTCTCTGATGAGGCAACCCCTTTAAGTAGAGAACTTCTTTAAAGAAGTTTATGGAATTGGACAATTTCTGTCCATAAGTGCAACGTAGAGTCTGGTTGCTATTCATCAGCCAGAGAAAAGAGATGCTGCTCAGAGTTGCAACTATACTAAATGACTTGCCCTGACATATATTACATGGTTGACCATTTATTTAAATGGATGCCATGTAATACTACATAGATAGGAAAAATGGCCAAGGTTAATTTGTGGCTGCTGGCAACTTCCTCCACCAGAAGTATGGCGATTAGATGATGGCTAGTTGAGCTTCCATCTATGCACAACACATTTATGACCACTCATTAAGTTGTATCGCAAACTTTGAAGTTACCATTAGACGTTACAAATAGACCCGAGTAACAGGCTACTGGTTCCAAAGTCAACTCCTATTGGCTTTAGGCCCACTACTGTGTCAGAGTCTGGGCCTGCCAGAAGATTATCGGGGATTCTGTTGGACCAAGCAAACTCTGCAATTAAATTTTCTTTTACATGTTTACAAGTAAGAAGTGTTTCCTGGAGCACTGGTAAAACTATCACAGTGATCAGTATTATATTTAAATGAGGAATACAATTAAATTGAAAAAAATTACCTACTACTTTTTTAAGCCATTATTTCATTAAAAAAAATCCCATTACAGAAGACTGCAAGGTTTTACAATAATTCCTAGGAAAAAATGTTTTGAAGAAGCAAAGAATAGCTATGTGAAAATGGACAGCTCGAATGAGAAATCTAAAAATGAATTATAAAGGTTATAGGTTTGATTATAGTAGAAATCAAGTCCTTGGTGTGTAAAGCCGGCTGTAGTCAAGCAAAACACAAATTGCAGAATACTGCAGTGAGCATGCTGCAGACTGGGCGTCTGAAGTCAGCTATCAAATAATCCTGACTCTGTGTTTTAGGACTGAAATACTGTACATCTGTTTCAACACACCCTCCATTAAAATCTATTAAAATAATATATTCTTCTTACCTGGGCTGCAGCTCCGGTTGGCTATTGAAAATATAGATGCAAAACGGAAGTCTGTCCCATCAAAATGCTCCACATAGTAACCGTCTGCAGCAGAAATAGGGAGATATCAGAATGTGATCTCAGCAGGAAAAGTCATGCAAAGAATATCCTCTGTCCTTCCTTCAATGACCTGCATGTAAATTAACACTGCAACATTGTGTGAATACTGCAGAGCATCCGTCATAGCAGACATTCTATGTTCTTAGTCCAGGATTTATCTTCTTTTAGCCTTTCAGCCAAGCCATAGCTTGAGTGTGCAGAAATATATTGTGTTTCACTGCAGTGACTTGCAGAAAAATCTCACAGTCAGTAGAACGAGCGCTCTCTGGCTGCTCAGACACAGTGAATGAGAGCTGCATACATAATTCAGTGCATTAAAATCTTCCTGCACTTCCTGTAGTAAGTAACTGGCACATCCAGTAATGGGCTATCGATTACTCAGACAATGGAAGTCAGGAGATTTTTCTTTGGCAACAAGAACCAAGAAACATAGTTGGCAGAAGTCCCGAAGTTGCAGGCACTGCCCTGATTTTTAAAGGGCAGTCCTGTCAAATATATGTCCTATGCACAAAATGGCTATCTTTTTTTTAAAATCAGCCTATACCAATTCAATCATCCCAATAGATAACGGTCGATATACTATTCACCAATCCCCCACCCTGCACAAGCCCATCTCTTGTTTGTAATATGTGGTTCAGGAAAAATACCATTCATTACATCCAGAAGTAATATGCAGCAACAGGATGGAGAAAGTGGACCTGCGCAGGATCAGTGATTGGTAAGCAGGGGCCACTAACAATTAAATAAATAAGTATTAAATAAGTATTGGCCTAAAGAGGTATTATATTGTGTGGGGCCACTAAGAAGGCATTATACTGTGTGGAGCAGTCCTGTGTAAAAAAATGGATCAAACACAAAGCTAGGTTAAAGAATCAATTGAACAATTTGTTTGCCTATATAGTGCACCATAGGCTAATGGGCCATAGGCTATGCTTAAAGATAATGTAAAGGCTCTTGTGCATGCCTTCTGTTCATCAATTATAGTTAAATGTCATTATATTCATGTGAACCTCAGCTATCTGACAATGCTTGTAAGGTCAATAAGGATTCTTCTGGTGACAGACTCCCTTTACTGTGCCATTTTGGCTTCTTCTTCCCCACTGATGGGATTCCCCTAATGTACCGAACATTAGCCATTATGCCTCTCATAACACTGCAGTTGCTATTCTCTGAGTATTCTCCAATCTGTTTTATTTATTTTGTGATGGTAAATTTTTTCATTCTATTCTCTCTACGTGATTATGGGGGCTGCTATCTTGCCTGAGCTTGTCCTATGCCCTGTCAACAGCATTTAGTAATAGGCTTTACAGCATAGTCAATGCCACAGGCAACAATATAGAATGAAACCGACTCACTGAGTTCTGTATCAATATATTATTCACAACATTATTACGGTTGATAACCAGAGTGAAAATTGCAAGACATAGTACTTTATTTTTCTTAGATAGATAGATAGATAGATAGATAGATAGATAGATAGATAGTGACATGGAAAATTAAAAATAAAGTCAGCAAAAAAATCTTAAAAAAATGTTTAACATGAAAACTTGGGTTAAAAAAATAGGTAATTTTTGGTGACACATTCCCTTTAAGTCTGCACAAAAATTGCATACCAACTGTCTAGCACATGGTGGAAAGGTGATGATGATATGGGCTTGTTTTGTAGCCACAGGACCTTGGTACCTTTTAGACACAAAGTCGACCATGACCTCCTCTGTATACCAAAGTATTCTAGCATCAAATGTAAGGTCATCTATCCAACATCTAAAGTTTGCCAATCAACTAGGTTATGCAACAGAACAATGACCCCAGACACATCAGCAAACCTACAACAGAATGGCTGATATAAAAAAGAATGAAGGTGTTGCAATGGCCCAGCCAAAGTCCAGACCTCAATCCAATTTAAATGCTGTACCAGGACCTTGGGAGAGCTGTACACATAAGAATGCCCACAAAGCTCAGGTGGAGGTTTATGGGCAAAAATTCCTCATGAAAAAGTCAAATGTCAATGTCAAATAGAAAAAAAAAATACTTTGTTAATGCTGATAAAGGTGGCTCTACAAGCTATTGATTCATGGGATGTACTTAGCTTTTTTTTTACTTTATTTTTGTTAAATAAATATTACAACTGTGTTGTTCATCTGAGGTACTATTTGCTCATATACAGTGCCTTGCAAAAGTATTCATACCCCTTGAACTTTTTCACATTTTGTCACCTTACAACCACAAACCTAAACATATTTTATTGAGATTTTAAGTGATAGACCAGCACAAAGTAGCAGATAATTGTGAAGTGGAACGAAAATGATACAGAGTTTTCATAATTTTAAACAAATAAAAATCTGAAAAGTGTGACGTGCAAAAGTATTCAGCCCCCCTATACCAATACTTTGTAGAGCCACCTTTAGCTGCAATTACAGCTGCAAGTCTTTTGAGGTATGTCTCTACCCCCTTTGCACATCTAGATACTGAGAGTTTTGCCCATTTGTCTTTGCAAAATAGCTCAAGCTCAGCCAGATTGGATGGAGAGTATCTGTGAACAGAAATTTTCATGTCTTGCCAGAGATCATCAATGGTATTTAGGTCAGGACTTTGACTGGGCCATTCTAACACATGAATATTCTTTGATCTAAACCATCCCACTGTAGCTATGGCTCTATGTTTAGGGTCATTGTCTTGTTGGAAGGTGAATCTCCTTCCCAGTCTCAAGTCTTTTGCAGCCTCCAACAGGTTTTCTTCCAGGATTGCCCTGTATTTAGCTCCATCCATCTTCCCATCAACTCTGACCAGCTTCCCTGTCCCTGCTGAAGAAAAGCATCCCCACAGCATGATGCTGCCTCCATCATGTTTCACAGTGGTGATGGTATGTTCAGGGTGATGAGCAGTGTAACTTTTCCGCCACACACAGCGCTTTGCATTTAGGCCAAAAAGTTCAACTTTGGTCTCATCTGACCAGAGCACCTTCTTCCACATGTTTGCTGTGTCCCCTATATGGCTTGTGGTAAACTGCAAACGGCACTTCTTATGTCTTTCTTTCAGCAATGGTTTTCTTCTTGCCACTCTTCCATAAAGGCCAGATTTGTAGAGTGCACAACTTATAGTCCTGTGGACAGATTCTCCCACCTGAGCTGTGGATTTCTGCAGCTCCTCCAGAATGACCATGGGCCTCTTGGCTGCTTCTCTGACCAGTGCTCTCCTTGCTTGATCTGTTAGTTTAGGTGGACAGCCATGTCTTGGTAGGTTTGCAGCTGTAGAATACTGTTTCTATTTTTGGATGATGGACTGAACAGTGCTCCTTGGGTTGCTCAAAGCTTGGGATATGTTTTTATAACATAACCCTGCTTTAAACTTCTCCACAACTTTATCTCTGACCTGTCTGGTGAGTTCCTTGGTCTTCATGATGCTGTCTGTTCAGTAGTGTTCTCTAACAAACCACTGAGGCCTTCACAGAACAGGTTATTTATACCGAGACTAAATTGCACACAGCTGGACTCTATTAACTAATTAAGTGACTTCTGAAGGCAACTGATAGCACTGGATTTTATTTAGGGGTATCAGAGTACAGGGGGCTGAATACTTTTGCACGTCACACTTTTCAGATTTTTATTTGAGTAACATTTTGAAAACCATGTATCATTTTCTTTCCACTTCACAATTATGTGCTACTTTGTGTTGGTCTATCACTTAAAATCCCAATAAAATACATTTACGATTGTGGTTGTAAGGTGACAAAATGTGGAAAAGTTCAAGGGGTATGAATACTTTTGCAAGTCACTGTGTGTGTGTGTGTGTGTGTTATATATATATATATATATATATATATATATATACACACAAAACTATATATAAATATATATGGACAAAAGTATTAGTATCAGGAGCTTTTATGACATTCTAAATCAACAGGCATTAATATGGAGCTGGGCCCCTTTTTCCAGCTAAATCGCCTACTGGAGTATATCTTTGGGAAATTTTGCCCATTCATCCAGAAGAGCATTTGGAAGGCCAGACACATTTTGAATGGGGTTATAGTTCATCTACAAGGTGTACCATGGGTTTGAGGTCAGGGCTCTGTGTTGACCAGTTAAGTTCTGCCACACTATATTCACTCAGCCATGCCTTTATGGTCCTTGTTTTGTGCATTGGGGCACAGTGCTCGGCAGCCATTAACTCCCCTCCTCTACAAGGTCCCCTGTTTGTCATTGTCATTATCCTGCTGGAACATGAAAGGGCCATCCCCAAACCATTCAAAGTTGGAAGCAAACAATTGTTGAAAATGTCTTGGCATCCTGAAGCCTTCACTGGAACTAAGGGGCCTAGGGCAACCCTTGAAGAACAACACCATAGTGTTATCCCTTCTCCATTGAATTGTGCCTCCTCCACAACTCGCATAATTCAGTCAGGCAAGTACAGTAATGTTCTCCTGTCATTCACAAAACCCACACTAGTCTATCAGGCTGACAGATAAAGAAACATGATTTGTCCTTCAACAGAACATATTTTCACTGCTTCAGAGTCCAGTGGTGGAGTACTTTACACACACCATTTTATGCCTGTGCCTGGTGATGTATGGTTTGCATGCAGTTGACCATGGAATCTCAATCCAGAAAGCTTCCACCGCACAGTTTTTGTGCTGACGTTATAGCCAGAGGAGGTTTAGAACTCTGCAGACAAGACAGCATTGGTGACTTCTATGTACTTTGTGTCTCAGCACTCATTGACCCTTTGCTGTAACTTTACATAGTCTGCTACTTTGTGGCTCTGTTGCTGTGGGTTCTAAAGGGTTCTTGCTTCAGTGATATAGATCCTGGAAAATATGTACTAGTAACAATAGGCTACTGAGTGTTGTCTGAAGAGACTGGAATTTGGGTCCAGGATTTAGGAGTGACCACAGACTTTGGGGAGGTTGCTCCCATACTCCATCCAGGGTTTTCTTCGTACCTGCCCTGTGTCTCTGAGAATAGAAGACTGGAAGGAGATCCTTGCTCTGTGTATTACTACGTCGAACAAGCACATGACAGAGTTTGCTACTGTATCCCAACCAAGCTGGTGAGACTAAACTGATTTCTTTTGGACATTTTGTCTGAATTAAGGACTTTTTGTTGCCAATTTGCTGAAAGATGCTGCTTAATGCTAGGTCCACACTGACTGCTAGCAAACATACTGTGCACATGGCCTTAAAGGGGTATTCCCATGAACATAATCATATCTATATTTGTAGATAATTAAAAGTTAAACATTTTTGCAAATATAAGTAGTTAAAAATTCTACAAGATATTTAGAGAAAATCTTTAAGACTCTGCAAAATGTTTAATTACTTATATTTGCAAAAATGTTTAACTTTTAACTATCTACAAATTTAAAAATGCTTATGTTCATGGGAATACCCCTTTAAGCCCTTTGTACACAACTGTGTGCTAGGTCAGTGTACTATCTGGGTTTTCCCGGATAGCACACTGACCCATTCATTTCTGTGGGCCTGAGCACATGACCATGTGAATTACAGCCTGACAGTCCAGGCTGCAAAATATGGAGCAGGTCCTATTCCTGTCTGATTTTGCGGCTCTGCTTCCGTGGCTCCTATTCATTGAATGAATGGGGTTGCGGAAACATGGCCGATGCACGGGTGGCACACGGATGACATCCGTGTGCCAGCCGTGCTGTTCATTCACGGCTGGTGGCTAGCACATGGTTGTGTGCAAACCGGCTTAAGTTGAGTCCCTACATTGTGGAAACGCAACTTTATTTGTTGCAGATTTTGCAGCAGTTTTTTGAGCCAAAGCCATGAGTAGAATGAGCAGAAGGGAGTAATATAAGCTTCCTATATATTTACCATTTCTTTTGTAGTCACTCTTGGCTTTGGCTCAATAAACTGCAGCAAAATCTGCAACAAAGAAAGCTACGTTTCCGCAACATGGGGTCCTTAGCCTTAATGGTCCATAACAACCAATCATTGCACAGTTATTTTTAGGGCTAAGGCGCTGCGGATTTTCTGCTTCAATTACATCTATAGGGAACCGTCGGCGTTTCCGTAGATAATAGACATGCTGTGATTTCCAAAACCGCGACTGTTTTGGAAATCGCCGTGTCCGCACTGCATATTTTCCCGCAAAGTGTGGACGGGATTCGCTAGAATCCCATCCTCTTTGCTGTGATAGTAAAATGCTGCGCTTTTTCCCGTGCCGTTTACGCCACGTGGGTGTCCGGTGTTAAAGTGTTTTTCATCAAGTCAGTTTTTTATATATAAATCTGCCCTAATATGTGTGTGTTTTTTTTTTTTTTTTTTATAATTTTATCCTTATAACACTTAAACCGTACCTAACCCTTAAAATGACTTTTCAAAATAAGTTGCCATATGTGTGCAACTCAAAGAGTTTTTCTTTAAGACAGTTTCATAAATCTTCTCCAGTTAGGTACAAGTAGCTTTCTTTTTCTCCTAAAAGCAACAGTGAGCATCTGATAGACTGATAACATCAAGATAATAGCAGAACTACAGAATTCTTAATACACTGGATGTATGTGGATCTGAAGCAAGCCATACAGTAGCTCCTTTGTTTGCTTGATGCAGTTACTTCCACAAACACAGACTGAGTAAATGGCGTTGTCTAGCAGGATAAATGTTTTGTAAAAGGGCCAGAATAGGTTAAAAAAAAGAAAAATAAATTACTCTCCTGGCTAATCTCCAGTTGCTGCTTCCAACATTCACCAGATCTTGTTTGATCTCTACTTCTTGGTCCCATCTTGACACACACATAAATTGGCTGCAAATGGCCACTCAGCTAATAACTGGCTGAGGTGGATCACTGCTGATAAAGTTATATCACTGAAGACTGCGGTGTGAGTCAGGTCTTATTCACACAACAGGGCCGGTAAAAAGATTTTTCATGACCGACTATACATCCGAAGGTTATCTATTTTTATGGATCCGTGATAATGGCCCGAAATGAAATGTTCTATTACTTAATGGATCAGTCACATGGGCTGTTAAAAAAAAAAAAAAAAAAAAAACTCCAGAGGATCTATTATTTTATATGGTGCTGTTGTGTGAATAAACACTTATGGGGACAAAAGTTTTGTAACTGATCTATCACTTGCTACCTCTAACATAAGATTCAAAAATATATAGCGTAAGTCCAACCCCACAAAAATACATTTAAAATAGTAAACTTTATTAGTGCTTAAGTTTAAAATAGGAGAATGCTCCCTCCCACAAAGCCAGCCAATTCACTCTGCTCTGCACTGATGAAGGACAAAATTCCTGAAACAGCGCTGTATGCAGATGAGTGATATTGGCTTGGCTAAAATCCGTCTTGCTTTCTCAAGACTCAGTGGGTCAAAAGCAAATTGAGGATTTGTTACATCCAACAGAGGGCGCTTGAGCTTCCCAGCTCCTTTCCCATAATGCCTTGTGATATGTAGATGCTTAGTAGAGGGCAAAAAGGCAATTCAAAACTCTAAACACCTTCACTGGTGCTCTCCACAAGTAGAGAGATTCCCTTCCCTGAGCCACTCATTGCCTCCCACAAAGCCAGCCAATTCACTCTGCTCTGCACTGATGAAGGACAAAAATCCCGAAACAGCGCTGTATGCAGATGAGTGATATTGGTTTGGCTAAAATCCCTCTTGCTTTCTCAAGACTCAGTGGGTCAAAAGCAAATTGAGGATTTGTTACATCCAACAGAGGGCGCATGAGCTCCCAGCTCCTGTTCCCATAATGCCCTAAAATATTGCACATCTGAACACTTGGACAACATCAAAATGTGACCCTCAATCTAGGTGAGTAGCTGAAATACTTCTTAATACAGCCACATCTCCCACAGATGAGAATGTCCAAAGCGACAGGGGGAACAAACTGCCTTTAGATTTTTCCCTAATGGCCTGTCAACTACCAGGTTCAGGTGATACCTCCTAATGACACAGGTACACCTGTTTTAGGTCAGTAGAAAGACCATGTATGGTAAAAGACAGGAAAAAAGGAGCTCCAACTGACCATGCCACAAAAGCTATTGATTGCATCGTCTACAAGGTATTGACACCCATTAGAATCTGCCACCACTGCTATTTACACATCAGTGGAGGTAGATAATCCAGAATTATAACAGAAGCATTTAGAGCAGTATTCTGCTGCTAGGATAACTATATCAGCACTTTCGGACGTTATGCCGCTCTTAACCTGCCTCTAGCAGCATTTTCAAAATGCCACCATTACAGCTACACCTACACCTTCAATCTACACCTGACACGTTTCTACTGTCAGGATCCCATGCTAACAGCTTCATCAGAGGTGTCTTATCTAGACCTGCCAAGTTACAACTAAGTGCTAATATTGGTAGAGCATAGTATTTAGTTTCCCTGCTCCCCTATCGGCGAAATGGCAGAGTCGACTGAGCATGCGTGGGATTTGGATCCTGAACAGACACGATGGGTGGGTGCGGACGCTGCAGGGAGGCGGCGCTGGATATTCCGAAGATCATGTGACGTGAGCACAGGGGACATCCCCTGTGCTTTCTGAGCACAGGAGGAACGTCCCCTGTGCTTTCTGAAGACTAATTTGCATAAAGAAGAAAGAAGAAAATTCTCCAAAACGGCGGCGTGGAGCAGAAAAATAAAGGTAGGAGAAGAATAGTCTTTCTAAAGGCTATTCCGACGTGCTGTTAGGCATCAAAACTATGAATTAACACATGTGGAATTATATACTTAACAAAAAAGTGTGAAACAACTGAAAATATGTCTTATATTCTAGGTTCTTCAAAGTAGCCACCTTTTGCTTTGATTACTGCTTTGCACACTCTTGGCATTCTCTTGATGAGCTTCAAGAGGTAGTCACCTGAAATGGTTTTCACTTCACAGGTGTGCCCTGTCAGGTTTAATAAGTGGGGTTTCCTGCCTTATAAATGGTGTTGGTACCATCAGTTGTGTTGTTCAGAAGTCAGGTGGATACATAGCTGATAGTCCTACTGAATGGAGTGTTAGAATTTGTATTATGGCAAGAAAAAAAGCAGCTAAGTAAAGAAAAATAAGTGGCCATCATTACTTTAAGAAATGAAGGTCAGTCAGTCCGAAAAATTGGGAAAACTTTGAAAGTGTCCCCAAGTGCAGTGGCCAAAACCATCAAGCGCTACAAAGAAACTGGCTCACATGAGGACCGCCCCAGGAAAGGAAGACCAAGAGTCACCTCTGCTGCGGAGGATAAGTTCATCTGAGTCACCAGCCTCAGAAATCGCAGGTTAACAACAGCTCAGATTAGAGACCAGGTCAATGCCACACAGAGTTCTAGCAGCAGACACATCTCTACAACAACTGTTAAGAGGAGACTGTGTGCAGCAGGCCTTCATGGTAAAATAGCTGCTAGGAAACCACTGCTAAGGACAGGCAACAAGCAGAAGAGACTTGTTTGGGCTAAAGAACACAATGAATGGACATTAGACCTGTGGAAATCTGTGCTTTGGTCTGATGAGTCCAAATTTGAGATCTTTGGTTCCAACCACCGTGTCTTTGTGCGATGCAGAAAAGGTGAACGAATGGACTCTACATGCCTGGTTCCCACCGTGAAGCATGGAGGAGGAGGTGTGATGGCGTGGGGGTGCTTTTCTGGTGACACTGTTGGTGATTTATTCAAAATTGAAGGAATACTGAACAAGCATGGTTACCACAGCATCTTGCAGCAGCATGCTATTCCATCCAGTTTGCGTTTAGTTGGACCATCATTTATTTTTCAACAGGACAATGACCCCAAACACACCTCCAGACTGTGTAAGGGCTATATGACCAAGAAGGAGAGTGATGGGGTGCTACGCCAGATGACCTGGCCTCCACAGTCACCAGACCTGAACCCAATCAAGGTGGTTTGGGGTGAGCTGGACCGCAGAGTGAAGGCAAAAGGGCCAACAAGTGCTAAGCATCTCTGGGAACTCCTTCAAGACTGTTGGAAGACCATTTCAGGTGACTACCTCTTGAAGCTCGCCAAGAGTGTGCAAAGCAGTAATCAAAGCAAAAGGTGGCTACTTTGAAGAACCTAGAATGTAAGACATATTTTCAGTTGTTTCACACTTTTTTGTTAAATATATAATTCCACATGTGTTAATTCATAGTTTTGATGCCTTCAGTGTGAATCTACAATTTTTATAGTCATGAAAATACAGAAAACTCTTGGAATGAGAAGGTGTGTCCAAACTTTCGGTCTGTACTGTAGGTAGAGGTGGAACAGGCTGTCACCCATATACCCTTATGCAATTTACCATGGCTGGCACCTCTGCATGTATCTCTGCTCTCAACTATAGGTCCAACCCTTGGACTGGCCTCCCACCTTGTGGAAATCCTTGACACTGCCTACAATTGCTAAGTGGTTTGTGAGCGTAAACAAGATCATGCAATTATATGACCTCTGTGGGTAGGAGTAACCTTTCCAAGCTTAATAAGACATGGTTTTAATGAGTTCAAAATACCTCTTGTGAAAAGTATGTTTGACTGATGCCTGAACCTACCTCATGACCCACATTACATAGGACACTGTAATATGCCTCTGGGGATGTTGATCCATAGATAGATAGATAGATAGATAGATAGATAGATAGATAGATAATATATATATATATAAATAAGCTTTTTTTTTCGCCTATTTCCTCCCTAATTCCTTAGGCTCCTCCTTCCTCTCTCCTCCCCTTTATTAGATAATTAAATTTTCTCCGTTCAGGGCCTTGCCGAATCATACCATGCCATATGATCTACCTATATTCAGATTTCATATTTAATTTGGTGGTGAGTAGCTACATGATGCCTTTTGTTGTATACCTATTGAAAAAAAAAGCCTAATAAAACTTTACTGTATAAGAAAGTGGGTGGTTTTAAACGCTGCAACAGAAACAAATCAACAAATAATGTTGGAATTATTCATGAGATCCCACGTTGCAGTAACGCAGCTTCATTTGTTGCACACTTTGCTGTGGTTTTTTGAGTCAAAGGTACTTATAGAGGTATTTCCTATGTATTTTACATTCCTTTTGTAACCATTCTTGGCTTTGGCTCAAAAAACTGCAACAAACAAAGCTGCATTTCCGCAGCCTAAATTTACCTTTCTCCCCTCCACTACAGGAGATCTGAATGTTTGCATTTTTACATGCTGAGCAGGCTCTGAGCACTGGAATATCATGAGGGGGTCAGCCCTTTCCAAAGATTATTATGAATGATAACAACCAGAGGTACCTGTAACACAATTTCCCTAATTTGATTTTTATAATGTAGGACTTAAGACCACATACTATAGTTTCTCGATATTATGCAAAAGATTGCCTTAAAAAGATTAAAAACCTTAAAAATAATTGTACTAAAAAAACACAATTTTTGAATATGACATCCTATATTTCTAGCACTCAACAGAAGGTACTTGTGCAATAGAATAAATCCATGCTGGGAAGTAAATTGCATTCATCCTGCAGGGCAATTTTAACCTTCAGTATTTTTCGTCAAAAAAGGAAACAACAACAAAGTGCTCTATAGGAGATGTGATCCAGGCTTTGGTACATTTTCTGAATACAAAAGATAGCTGAAAGAGTCTAAAATACTAAAATTGCACATGACACTTGGAAAGCCATTAAGATATTCCCAACGCTGGTATGTTCAAGTAGCTGTTAACAAAACATGTTTTCCTTATTTCTGGAAAGGATGTAAGGGCAAATACCACTAGCATGTAGCCAGAATTTTGTAAACTGTAGATTCCATTTAAGGGTAAGTTCACACAGAGTTTTTTGCAGGCAGATATTTGAGGCAGAATCTACCTCAAAATACACATCCCAACTTTCCCATTTATTTCAATATGAGTCAGGCAGATTTTTTTTTCCTCTAGCAGTTTTTTCAGTTGGAAGAAAAAAGAAGCTTCAGGAATTGTGTTCAGGCAGATTCTGCTTTGCAAATCCTAATGAAATAAATGGGAGACAGAAATAAACACTAATGGATTTTTGAGGCTGTTTTAGGAAAAAAAAACGCTCCGAAAACCTCCTGCTTTTTTTTTTTTTTTTTTTTTGCCTCCCATTCATTTCAATGGGGTGTGCAAAATTACCTCTAGCAGAAAAATTAGCTAGAGGAAAAAATCTTCTCCTAACTCCCATTGTAATGAATGGGAGAGTTGGGAGGTGTTTTTAATGTAGATTCTGTCTCACAATCCGCCTGCAAAAAACTGTGTGAACTTACCCGTACTGTTATATGAAATACTGGCGTAAACAGAACACTAACAAATTACAACTGATGTCTACCCGCCACCTAGTTACTATATCATCAGAGGCTCAGACTGTTTTAGCCCTTCTTGTTCAGACTGGATCCTATGTATGATCACACATGCTCACCTGGTGAGCGGACTCAGTAGATGGAGAGCTGATTGAGCAGTGTTATGTTGACACCTTGTACTAAAATAAAAAAAAATAAAAAAAGTTTCCTCAAATCAATTTGCACTCAATCCCCCATAACGATAATATGAAAACAGAATTTTACATATTTTTGCAAATTTAATGAAAAAGAAACTAAAATTTTGCATGGATATGTATATTCAGACCCTTGGCTATGACACTTGAAATTTAGCTGTAGGGGCCTCCCATTTCACTTGACCATCTTTGAGATGTTTCTACACCTTAACTGGAGTCCATCTGTGGTAAATTCAGTTGAACTGAAATGATTTAGAAATACACACCCCTGTCTATATAAAGTCTCACAGCTAAAAGTGCATATCAGAGCAAAAAACAAGTAATAAGGAGGAAAGGCCTGCCTCTGAACTTCAGAGTCACGACTGTATGGATTCCATAAAAAAAGTCAACTGCACTGAAAAGTTCCCAAGAGCATAGAGGGCCTCGGTTTGGCTGGACGGCCAGGTCTAGGTAGAGTTCTTGTCGCCCCAAACTTCTTCCATTTAAGGATTATGGAGGTCACTGTGCTCTTAGGAACCTTGAGTGCTGCAGAAATTCTTTTGTAACCTTGGTCAGATATATGCCATGCCACAATTCTGTCTCTGAGCTCCTTGGGCAGTTCCTTTGAGCTCATGATTCTCATTTGCTCTGACATGCACTGTGAGCTGTGAGGTCTTATATAGACAGGTGTGTGCCTTTCCTAATCAAGTCCAATCACTTTAATTAAACACAGCTGGACTCCAATGAAGGAGTAGAACCATCTCAAGGAGGATCAGAAGGAAATGGACAGCATGTGAGTTAAATATGAGTGTCACAGCAATAGGTCTGAATACTTATGACCATGTGATATTTCAGTTTTTCTTTAATAAATTTGCAAAAATATCTACATTTCTGTTTTTTTCTGTCAAGGTGGGGTGCTGAGTGTACATTAATGAGAAATAAAATGAACTTTTTTGCTTTTAGCAAATGGCTGCAATGAAACAAAGAGTGAAAAATTTAAAGGGGTCTGAATACTTTCCGTACCCACTGTACAGGCGCAAACATAAGAACACAGGGACAGGTGAAATTTCAGCATAACATTCTAGCCTTGTCAATCAAAGAAGGGGGGTAAGGTGTATAAGAGCAGCATTGGGCGTAGCAGTTTGGAGCTGTGAAGCCACCCTCAGTGCTCCGGACTGCTCTTTTTTTATATTAATAAGTAAATATCTCGGTAACCGAGGCAAACATTTTCATGGAGTTACATTTAGGTGAACCTGACCTATATAACTATGTTGACAGTATAATATACTTCACCCTGGTGACAGACTCCCTTTAATAAAAACCTAATCAAGTGCTCTATACCTCAGACTGAGTCAAAGGTTTAATTCCAACAAGACAAGGAACCGAAGCACACAGTCAAGACAAAACAGGAACAGCACCACTGACTTAAACCAAATTGAACATCTCTGGAGAGCCCTGAAAATGGCTCCCCATCCAACCTGACGGAGCTTTAGTGGATCTGCAGAGTAGAATTGTAGAAAATCCCCCATCCCCATATCCAGGTCTCTGAAATCACACTAAAGAAGGCTAGAGGCTTTAACCCCTTCCTGCTGTTTTTGACCCCCCCCCCCCCTACACATCCCATAACTTTATTTTTCCATTCTCAGAGCCATATGAGGGCTTAATGTTTGCGGGACAAATTATTCTTCATGATGCTACCATTTATTATTCTGTACAATGTACTGGGAAGCTGGAAAAATCCCCCCCCCCCCCGCTACGACGTTTACTGTACCAGGAAAATATTCTTATAGATTTGTAGACCGGGCGTTTTTGGACACTGGGATATCTAATGTGTGTGCGTTTCACAGAATTTAAGTACTTTTATATGTGTTCTAGTGAAAGGGGGATGATTTTAATTTTGAATATTTTTATATAATTTTTTTTTTTCCCTTTGCATTAATTAGACCCTCTAGGGGTCTTGAACTCCAGGGGGCCTGATCACTTATGCAATGCATTGCAATGCTAATGCATCACAAATTACCAGTGTTTTTATTGCAGGCTGCTTCAAAAGACTCCCGGCTGTTAGCATTTTGCCGACTGTGATCTCCGGCAAAATGGCGCTGCCTGTGTGCCACCACAAAAATGGTGCCTCAGTCACCTTTGACCGAGGCACCAGAGGAGTTAATGCCCACAATCAGTGGGAGCACTGATTGCGGACATTAGCGCTGGGCCGACATATTTAAATACTACGGCGGATGTCGGGAAGGGGTTAATCGCTGCCAAAACTGCTTCAACTAAGTACTGAGTAAAGGGTCTTCATACTTCTATCAATGCAATATTTAATTTTTTTCATTTTCAATAAATTAACAAAGATTTGTAACATTCTGTCAGTATGGGTTTTTGAATGCAGAATAATTTCACACTAAATAACATAATGTGAAAGGGTCTGAAGGCTGACCGAATACATCGTATAGTATTACTAGTTTACTTAAAGGGAGTTTGTCACCAGGGTGAAGCATATTAACCCCTTGGGGACACAGCCTAAAAGTGCGTGGGCAGCCGGCACACAAAGAAAGAAGAGGAGCTGGTCTTCCTGGATGACGCGTCAGCCCGGGTCCAGAGGAAATAAGTATAAAGGGGCTGGGGGGGAGAGACCTTTACACTGACAAAACAGGTCAAGATATGGATTATACCGATGACCCGTTACATCAGCGGAAACATATATTACTGAAAAACTATAGAGATAGTAAAAAAAAAAAAAGATATATTAGAAAGTTGGAGGGGGGGGGGGCATGGGAGACTTTTAGTTATAAATTGTTGATTTATCCTGGACAACCCCTTTAAGGACATGGCCTCATTTTTCCAAACTGACGTGTCACTTTATATGGCAATAACTTTGAGACGTTTTAACTTGCACAAGTGATTTTTCGTGACACTTTGTACTTCATGTTAGTGGTAAACATTGATTAATATTTTTATATTTATTAATAACAAGAATAGGAAATTTGATGAAATTTTGGAAAAAAATTGCAATTTTCAAAATGTGAAATGCTCTGCATTTCAGTCATACCACTCACATAAATTAATAAATATTATCTACCATATCTCTGCTTTATATTGGCATCATCTTTTAATCATCCTTTAATTTATTTTTGATGTTATTAGGCTTACAAGTGTAACTGCAATTTTCCAGATTTACAAGAATATTTCCCAAACAAATTTTTTTAATAAAGGCCTATATCTTAGAAACCCCTTGTAAACTGCACCCCTCAAAAATTTAAAAACTGTATTTGGGAAGTTTGTTAACCCTTTAAGCATTTTACAGGAATTAAAACAATATGGAGGTGAAATTTAGACATTTCATTTTTTTTCAATACGCTCATTTATCCCTAAAATTAACCTATTCACAAGGGGTTAAAGGATAAAATACATCTGTTTGTTATGCAATTTCTCCCAAGCACAGAAATACCCCATATGTGGATGTAAACTGATGTTTGGGCACATGGCAGCGCTAAAATTCCAGTACAATGGAAACCCCACAAAAGGAACCCATTTTAGAAACTACACCCCTGAAGCAATTTCTAAAGGGGTATTATCATTTTGAGCCCAAGAGTGCTTCCCAAAAATTATCGTACAAAATGAAAATTTAGATTTTTAAAGAAATATGCCATGTCAGTGCCCAATATGTTGCGCTCACTGTGTGTCATCAGAGACATGCACTCCTAAAACTATTAAGTGGGCTACAAATAAGTTGTATATGTGGGTGTAAACTGTTGCTTGGGCACACAGCAGGGCTCAGAAGGGAAGCAGCACTGCGCTATTTAGTTTTTGGAGTACTGATTTGGAGGGAATTTCTGGATGCCAAGTTTTTGCAGAACCCTGGAAGTGCCAGTAAATTGGAATTCCTCAAGAAGTGACCCCATTTTGTAGGAGCTATTTTAAGGTCTCTGCAAATGTGGCATTGTGTCCAAAAACCAACAATCTAAATCTGAACTCCAAAAGCACATGGCACATCTGTGTCCTGCTGTGTGCCCAAACTGCAGTTTATGCCCACGTTTATGATACTGTTGTACCCAGGATAACGTACTTAACAATGTCATATGTGGGTATAAACTGATGTTTGGGCACAGAAGGGAAGGAGCACAGTTTGGTTTTTGGACCTCATGCCACATTTGCAGAGCCACTGATTTGCCAGTAAAGTAAATCCACATACACGTGGCCCCATTTTGGAAACTACACCCCTCAAGGTATTTATCAAGCTGTGTAGCAAGCATATCTAAATGAATGCAACACTCAAGGCTTAATTTTCAGAAACAAATGTGCAGCTGATAATGAAAAGTGAAAATTGCTACTTTTTCAGAGATACGCCATTTCAGTGCCCGATATGTTGTACCCAGAATGTATGTTGTCAGCAGAATAAAACCCCGTTGCTAGATCACACCAATAATTAGAAAATCATCTCTTTGCAAAAGACAAAAGACAGCACCGCCTAACAAGTAGTAAATCTGCTCTCAAATGCAAACAAACATGAAAATGTAGCACCACCCCATAGTGTCTATCCTTAAAGCTTTCACCAAAATGTCTATATTTTTAAACTAACTTTTTATGTAAAACATTTTTCTTCAATTTTTTTTTTTTTTTTTTTTTTATGGTTATATTTTTAATGTCACTATGTTTTTAAAAAAGTACTATATCCTGAAATTTTAACTCTGGCCACTATGACTAATAATAGTATGCTGCTTGACCATTTTGTAGGGATTTTTATTGCAGCAGTCTCTTCCTTTATATCACAAACAAGACAGACAGTGTCACAATAGAAGTTCACACCTCTACTGATAATATCCAATAGTGACCCATGTAACATCCTTGCCATCTGGGCTTTGGTGCCATCCTCCGGCCACATGCTGCGGCGCACGAGGCATGTCCAGCTGTGATTCCTTCCTTTGGGTTCTTCTGGTATTGTCTGAACACTGTCCTATTCCCTCACCTCCTTTATTGATTTTCCAGCTCACCCATCTCCTTTTACCTTGGTTTCTTTCTGCTCCTCTAATTGTTAATTGTAGCCTTCCCAGTGTGATTGACAGCCTTTCGTCCTATCAAGTCTGGGGCGGGTTCTTCCTTCCTATTTATAGTTTGCTCACATTCACATTGGTGCTTGCTATTGCCTTGTGCGTACTGGCTGTTACTCTTGCTGTTTAATTACCTGTATTCTTATTCCTGACCTCTGACTTTGACTAGTCTCTTGGATTTTGATTCTGTACTGCATTGCTCGACTGTTACTGACCCTTTGGCTAGCTGACCTCCCTTTTGTTGTTTTGTCCTGTCTGCGTTCTGTGTTGTCACTTATATTAAGAAGGGACCGTCGACCAGTTGCTGGCTGTCGCCTAGGACAGATCAGGCAAGTAGCCAGGGACAGTGGGGGTGGGGTTCATCTTAAGGTTCACTGTCTTGTTGCGCCCCCCCCCCCAGGGTTCACCAGCAGCTACTGTGGAATCGCTCCTCTAGCAATTCCCTTAGAACCCATCAAAGCATCCACCACTGACAAGTAATGATGTCAGTGCTTATCTACTCCCCCTCGCTGCACAGAACATGTCTAGAACTCTCTCCCATGACATGACAATGCTGTAAAACGTATCACTAAATGCTGTTAACAGAGCAAACAAGAAGGCCAGACTCATGTTTAGAAAATAGAATAAAAAAGATATACAATCTATATGGCTTTAATAGATTCAAACATTGGCGATGAATTTCTTTTAGCTTGGTTGTAACTTACGTTACACACTAGGTTTACACTAGTGTTGCATTTCTGTTGTTCGGGTCCGTCGGGGGATTAGAATAACAGAGAGGCTACAACTAAAACAGAAGTTAGACACACAGCCCGGTGAACCCCCATTGAATACAATGGAGTCCTTCGGCCGTTGTTTTTAAACTGAAAACAAAGGAGGAAAAAGTCCTCAGTGAAGTGCCGAATGTTTAAGACTCTATCCCAGAGTCTACCGAAAGAGACTCAGGGGCAGAGGTCAATGTACCCTCAGTTAAGGAATTATTTAATTTCTAATTAAATCAATTTAACACAATATTTGTAACATTTTAACAAAAGCTTTGAAATTAACAAAACAATCAATAGAATGTTTCTTTCTGATACAATATCATGAAACTACATTGTCTGAAAATGCAGTCTCGTGACACACTCTTCTTATGACACATGTACAACCAAGAGAAAAGCTAAGGGGGGGGGGGGACACACCTGTAAGTTGTTTGCAAGAATATAATAATTTTTTTTTTTATTATAAACAACCCACATATTACAAGGCAATTTCACTCATTTAAAATGATAGAATTATTAGGTTTGCATATTTCTTAGCACCCTAAAGACCCCCCTCCTTGTTTGTGTGCTAGAAAATTGTCTCTTGTCACTGAAAGTTGTTTCATTGATTGATCCCTATGTAAATGGATGGCTATCCGTTTGTGTCCATTTTTTTTTTTGCATCGGTTAAAAAGATCTGCTAAACGGATGTAAAAAAAAAATGTGATCTGAATAGAGCCTTACCAACACATTTTTACCTCTGTTTTGACTTTGATCCTATTATTTACATGCTCATACTATTACCTTCGTTGTTTGCATTGATTTTAGGTAAAAGATACAAAACACAAGACTATAGTACAGAATAGTTGCCATAAAAATGGTTTGAAACTAGTTATGATAAATAGTGTGTTAGATAACTTTACAAACTTAAATTAAATGAATGGCTTCAAGCAATTTGCTTTCCCCCAAAGCATAGAAATGCTAGTACTGACTGGTACAGGCTATGTTCAATAATCCACTGTTTACATGTAAGAACAGATGTTCTTTTGTGACATGGTTACTTTGTAGCTTACTGTGACAAATGTCTGAAAGAATTACGGAGATACAGTTATCGTATTAAAAATAATGTAGAATGATACTGTATTTTTACTACTTGTATGTGGATACACGTTATATGTATAGTAAGTATTGTAGAAGAATTTTGTTCTTTACATAACCATATATTTTTTATTCACATTCTGATGTTTCTCTAGGTTTGTATTACATATCAATTCTAAACTATTAGAATGTCTGCACTTATGTTGTTTTAATTCATACAGGTTTAGGGTTAGGTTTACACCTGTATTTGGATATCCTTGTTAATAGATCTTCCAAATTTAGTATTACTTCACCCACTGACTTCAACACACAAAAAAAATATTCATTCCATAAGGAGACCATTATACAGAACAGATAAAAATGCGCTCAAGACCCAGGCTTTATGCTCTGTAAAAATAAAGGAACTGAGGGCAACGTTGAAGAACACCCACTGAAACCAATGCCCACTGCCTTTCTCCGTCTTTCTGTTCCTCTCAAGAAACATAAAAACAAAGAGCACAACACAACACATCATGCTTAATAGTGCAATGTTAATGTAGTTATACGGGAAAAATAAAGCTTACCAGTTCAATTCCAGGATTACTAATATACACCCCCGTCCCCCGGAGCTCTGTTTTATTACCTTAGCAGAGGGTAGTAGGAGAGGCCAGAACTCTTGTTCCTTTGTCTCCCCTGCAGACATTGTAACTCTAATGTCAATGACTCCATTCTACTTGGGCCACAGGTCCATTTAGTAGAATGGACTTCTGCAAAGGTAATAAATGGGAGGACCTTGTGTATATTAGTAATAATGAGTATTGAGTGCAGGGAATGCTCTAGTAAGCTTTATTAATCCCTGGATAACACCTTTAAATCATAAATTACAAATCACCTAAACATCATAGAGCCATACCAAAAGAAATCTAGATGCAACTACAAAACATATTATCTAATCTTTTGGGCAGCCAATTTTGCCTGTCACAAATGTGCTTATATATATATATATATATATATATATATATATATTATATACAGTGGTTCATATATAGATTTGCCCAAAAATGTGCAAAGCTCTCATTAAAGCAAACGGGGCTATGAAGAATCTAAGTATAAATACATTTTCTATATTTTTTTTTTTAACATATTTGTTTACTACTTTGTTCCACAAGTGTTCCTTCATAATTTTCATGCATTCAATATGAATCTAGCATGTAGAAAATAAAAAAAGAAAAAAAAATTGAATTAAATGGTGTGTCCAAACTTTGGACTAGTACTATATATATTACAGTGTCATTACTTAATAGAACACTAAAAACCTTAAAGCACTGTCTCAAGCATACTGCTCATATCTAGAAACTCCTATAACTTACAGATATTTTAAACTACATGACAATTATCGATCTAGAGTAAAATGGATCTTTGTGCATAATAACATTTTGGTAGGTATGATTACATATTCCTTATTACTGACCATAATATCCATAAAGAAGCCACAATCCCACAGATTCTTAAAGTTCCTTTCTTGGAGTATGAAAACAGTAATAACAGTCCTACAAACATTGAGACTTTTAGGATTGATTTAGGAATCCAAATCTTTTAGGATTAATTTTGTTTACTGTTTTTAACACATTGCAGTAAATTAAAAGGCATACAAAAGATCCATGCACATATCTGCCAGGGGAAGCCAGGAGTAAATACAGTCAAGGATGAGCGGTCTTTAATGGTTAAGTCTGTGTATGTGAAAGGGAATTGCAGTTATTTTCTTCCAGTATTTCACTGTGTTGTGCAATGTGTTTATTGATAAATCAATGCTCCAGGGATGATGCTTGCTGTACCTAAATACTTAAGAAGCATTAAGACCTCTGTTTTTGTATCTTTAGTGCAAGGGTAATTCAGGTCTGAAAGAAATGTTCAATAGGTTACTAAAAGAATTGAATTAATAATGCAATATAAACTGTGTCAAGAATCATACAAAATGAAGTTCCTTGAGAATAGAATGACTTACATGGTACTGCCCAACTACAATGCCAATATACCTAATATTATTTACACCAAAGCTGTAGAAATCCTGAACATCATATCACCATGGAAACTAGGAAATCAACCTACACAACCAGATTTTTTCCCCTATATACATTTGGCCAGCCCAGTTCTTCCATCCACAGGAGAATGTATGCAACTAGGTTTCGATAGTCAATACCTTTTTAATGTCTAAAAAGATGACGAATAGCAAGCTTTTGAGGCTACTTATGTCTCTTCCTAAGTATGCAATGTCTGATAAAGATACCCGAGTAGATTTGAAAGCTTGCTATTTGTCGTCATCTTTTCCATTTGCCATTAAATTGTATCAGCTACCAAGGTCTCACAATTTTTATCTTTTTTAGATCTTGACTACTACGGTACAAAGACATTTTTCTCTAAAATCAGACTTTCACACCACCTGACTCTATCTCTCCCAGAGAGCAGACAGGGACACTACTGTACCCACAGTACATATAATACAAAATTAGAATCAGCCCATATAGAGCCATCATTTACATCTTAAGGAAGGAGGTTATTGAAAGACCCATACAGTGTGGACACTTCACTATAGGTCTTTAAGACATTCTTCAACAAATACATCCATTTGTTGCATCCAGTAACTACTGTATACAAAATGCAAAGCTCACCAAGATCAGTAGTGTGGCATACAGGGTTTTTCAGGACATTAAATTTTATTTTTTTTTTCCTTAGGATGGGTTATCAATTTATGTTTAATGAAGGTTTAAACCACTAGAACAGAGGTAGGCAACGTTCGGCACTGCAGCTGTTGTAAAACTACAACTCCCAGCATGCATACTTGCTCTGCTGTTCTTGGAACTCCCATGGAGGTGAATGGAGCATGCTGGGAGTTGTAGTTTCACAGCAGCTGGAGTGCAGAAGGTTGCTGACCCCTGCACTAGAACCTCCACCAAACAGCAAAATGAATACACAATGTCAACCATTCCATTGAACGTTGCTGAGTGTGGCTTGAGCCACAGTACAGACCACAGCCACACTCTTATAGACATCTACTTGCTTCTTTTTGCTAACTGGTAGGGGTCCCAGAGGTTGAACCTCCACCATCATATACAATATATTAAAAGTATGGCAAGATGAAAACCATGGAAACCCTTTAAACATGAACATTTCTATAATGTATACAGTTAGTTTAACATTTATGTGGGGTAATAAAGAAATGCACAAGCCTTGTAATGAAGAGTTTCACGTGACAATAACATTCTAAATCTTAGGCTGGAATGGCAGTGTGAGATGTGAGCTCTTCAATGTCTGTCTTGAGTGAAATGACCGAGTATTGATACTATAATACAGCAGTGAACTGAAAACCAAGTAAGTGGATATAAAAACAAGCAACAGGGGGGGGACCCGCGAGCTCGTGAAAGGGGGTATAAACTAAGATGGCAATCTGTGAAGCTTCTTGAAATAAATGAATGTATTGAAGCAAAGATAAAAATGAAGGGTTATTCATTCTAAAGGGCAAAGCTCAGGATCCACTTGAAACAGTACTTATCTGAAGGATGTACCACAGCAAGACGTGGTTAGCATTATAGCCAAATAAAAGTCCCTATGCTTCCAGGTCCATCTTAGTGCTTCCCTATGGAGTGCAATAAAACATATGTATGGTAATGACAAAATAATGTTAATATTAGTATTGCTCTCTTAAGCCAACGGAGTGGATCCATTTTACCCATATTCAAGTACAATCTAATATACTGCAATGATGTACAAAAGAGCAGCATTGGTAGCAGTGATTTTTGTGATTCCAATCATTCATTTTTCTATGACTCTTAAAGGGGTTTTTCTATGATACATATTTGGCATATCTACAGGGTATGACATAAATACATAGATCTGGGATCCAAACATCTCTACAATGAAAACCATCTGTCCCAAAACCGTCCAGTAGCTCCTGCCTCACGTGACAGCCAAATGCAGGCTGCTAGTAGTAGTCAAGTTACAGAGGCAGTCCATGTTATTAAGCTGGGCTGTTTCTATAACTCTCAGCAGTGAATGTGAACTACAGGAACAATATGCAACAGTAAGATACACTGTTTCAGTATGTCACAAGTTACAGACCTGCATCTATAAAACATTTACACATACCATGAATACGCTATAGATATTTTTAATAGTAAATTCCCTTTAAAGGCATTGTTTAGGTCCCAAGGCAATTTTATATTAATAATCTATCTTCAGAAAATTACCTGGAGGTCTGGACAACCCCTTTAAAGATGCAGTTATCTTTGTATGAAAAAAGCATAAGGACCTTCAAAAAATAGATACAAAGTTAAGAGTTCCTACTCTCTACGCTATAAGGGAAAAAGCTTTGGCTTCTGAATACCTTTTAGATTTGGGTGATAAGGGTATAGAAACTGATTTTCACTGGGGAGAGGTGGTAAGGGTAGAATGGTACATTTCCTGCAGTTGCTAAATTTTAGTTGAACGTCTGCCATCCTCAGTTGTCAGATAAAATGCAGACATGGTGTGAATTAACAGGATATTTTAATGGTACGTAGCTCTGTAGTTTTCTGCTACTCTAGATAACCATTATTGCCACTGCTTAATGTGTAGTTATTATTGAAATTCCTCCTCCGGAGATTTTTCTGGACTTTCCACAGCCTGCTGTTACGTTATAGTTACTTATAGAGAGAGCTCATCTACACACTAAAAAAAAAAAAAAAAAAAAAAATCAAAAGAAAAGACAGTGGACCAAGGACCGGATGATTTTACACACACTTTTCTAGTTATACATGCCAAATTTGCATTGTGTCAGCCAACATGTACTACAAATGTGCACCTATGATCAACTGCCCGATTGTTGCTTGGCTGTAATCATTTATGTATGTGGCAGTCCAGCAGACAAACGAAAAAATCAACAGGAACAGTTTCATTTCAAGACCAATTTTCACCGGTGGTTGCCTGTAACAAGACTTGTCAGTAAACTGACTGCCGAACATTCGAAAATTCAATGGACAAATATCTCTTGTGTAAGGCCAACTTAAGTAGCCACATCCTTTAGACCACTTTGTGAAATATAAAATTCTAACAGTTTTAGGCCACATTCAGAGAAGGCAGATTTTTTGCACATTTATGGTGTGGACTACTCACGTAGGGAACCATGCTAGTGAAAGTACTTTATAATCAATACAGATTTTAGGGCATTCACTATGCTTTGCAAACTTCTTAAATAATTGTACAAAAGATTTCACTCTTTGCTGCATATTTGCAGAAATTTTGTCACGGGTTCAAAGCAAAATATCTGCCCTGATAATACAAGCATACACTTTTGCAATATTAGTACATTCATATTATGTTAAAACAAATGTTATATCTGTACTTGTCCATCTTGCTGATGTCATAATTTAACCCAAGACATACCTCTTAGAGGCTCCAATAGCTAATTCACTGTTTATAACTAGAAATATGTAAATTAGCCATGTTCCAACAAAGAGAGAGAAAAAGGTGTTAGATGTGTTAAGAGTTATGTCATTTGGGAAAGATAATAAGTGATGATAACACGTATAACACATTTCAGGGATTTTCCAAACTAATTTGCAGATGTAGTTTTATACTGAACTATATTCTGTGGACCAAAAAGGCCTGTCTTTGAGGCTAAGGCCCCACAGCAGAAAAAAAACACTGCACAAAAAAAAACGTGGCAGAGTTTTTTCCTTTGGACTTTCTGCCCCTATTATAACTACATGGAAAATGCCAGCATTTCCATAGGTATAACTGACATGCTGAGATTTTTTAAAAATATACAAGTGTTTTTGAAAACACAGCTTTAGCATTAGCCAGAATTACATCCACTTTGCAGTTACTGTATGTGTGTGTTTCCACCGCGGCCAAAACGCTGTGTTTTCGCAACGTGGGGCCTCAGCTTTAAAGAGAGCCTGCCACCAGGTCTGAAAAGCCCAATAACATACATCATCTGATAGGCTCTGGCACCCTGAGCATTTTTTGTTTATCCATATCTGTTCAGACATTCCAAAAATATAAGCCCTTTTACTGTTGATGCAAACTAGGGTACACTAGTAGGTGGTAACATTGTGGTTTCTCTGCAAATGGGGTCTTATATGCTGTATATCATGCAGTGTTACATCCCACTTGGCTAATAGACCCCAATCTACATAAACACTAAAATGGCTTATATCTTCAGAATGGCCAAATGGATTTGGATAAACAGTACCCTAAAATGCTCAGGGTGACACCTCCTACCAGATGATGTATGTCAATGGACTTTTCAGACCTGGTGACAGGTCCTCTTTAGTGGAAGAGTGAAGAAATCAATGGCTAACACGGTACAACATTATACTACTAGGTCCTCTTTAGGTCACTCCAAAATATATGTACTTTATTTGCAACTGAGTTCTGCTCACATAATATACTGTTACAGGTCCACTGGAGTTTATTAAAATTGGTGTAACAACTAACACAAACATGTTCTTTATCTATCTTTACTTCTTCCATCTAAAAAAACTGAGCCAACCAAATTAACCTTTCGTATTTTTTACAATGCACTCCACAATGACTAATACACATTTAAAGTGTCTATATCAGTTTTAATCAAAACAATGGACACTACAACCATAATGTTAAATTAGTTTAACTGTAAATCTCTGCACCATCTCCTACATTACCTACAATTTTCCACATACACTGAGAGGCAGCTACCTTCTGTGTTTTATTTCCTGCACCCATTCTAATAGTTCAGTTGAACTATGTTGGGCTGAGGCCCCACGTTGCAGAAACACAGCTTTTTTTTTTTTGCAGATTTTACTGCTTTTTGTTTTTGTTTAGCCAAACCTAGTAGTGACTACAGAAGCAATGTGAAATACATAGGAAGCTCTTCTACTTCTATACTTCTGATCAATCCACACCTGGCTTTGGCTGAAAAAACTGCAGCAAAATGTGGAACAAAAAAAGGTGTGTGGGTCCTCAGCCTTACAGTTGGGTTGCAGATGATGTTTAGCATTCCCTACAATTAGTATAACACAGTGTACTCCTAATGAGATAATGTATTAACCTTTAACAATGAAAATAAAGCAGAAAGGGCTGAACAAAGATGTGGAAAAAAGATGTGTTATGTAAACTAAAAAGTCCTGGCAGTGGTTTCTGTGATAGGAGATAACTCCAATCACAGGCACTTGAATTCACAGATGCCATAATACAATGCAACCACAGCATCTGAGAAGTTTTTCACTTTCCACCAGAGTTGTTTTTTTTTTTTTTTTTTTTTGCCATTGCAGCCAGGAGCCTTCTGAAGGTTATTATTCAGCCCTGCCTGTGGCTTAGCGATTTTTTTTTTTTTTTTTTTTTTTTAATAGAATCAAATACTATAGCATTGCAGTCTATGGTTACCTAAGGTGACTAGAAAAAATGTTTTAAAAAAAGTTCCTAAACATATATAAAAAATCAGATCCCCCCCCACCCCCCACTAATTTGTGTATAAAACTAAGACAAATAACTAAAATAGGTTACGTATTATAAAATAACATGTTAGGTATCCAAAAATGTCCGTACTAGTAAAATGTAAACACTTTTATCCCCTATGGTAACCACTATAGAGAGAAAAAAGTTAAAATGACTGATATAAATGTGGAATAGCTGTGATCATACTTACCCACAGAATAATGATAATGCATCATTTTTACACAAGCAATAAAAACAAAACCTTTATGAAGATCTTATTCTACCTCAACCTGAATTGTTTTTCAGGCTCTCAGTACTTCATAGTGAACCTTAAACAGGTGCAAGCTCTCATATGGCTCTGTGAAGCGAAAAAGTTATGGATTCTGGAAGGTGGAGAGTAAAATACAAAAAAATAATCTTCATTAATTGCTATCTTTGACTTCAGCCACTAAGCAGACCTATGCATCTCCATGGTAACAGACTACAAACAAACCCTGTCTAGTTTGAGCCTACAGTCATATTCCCAATTGTCTTTCCTCAACTTCTTATATAATTTATATTTGGATGGTTTAAAAAAGTGGGTTACAGGTAAATGATAGTGTGTCTGGAAGAACAAATAGTTAACCCAAAGCTTGTCTTAGCTGTGCTCACAATTTCTACTTTATACCTAGTTAACATTTTGCAAATGATAATAGCTATGAACAGTGGGGCAAGAGTAAAGAATATATAACAGTACAGAGCTATCAGCTTAAGCAGAATACATGTAGGCAGGTAAACTGTACAAGCAACCAATGTAGGTTCCTATGACAACATCTATAGGTCCTATTCTGGTGACCTCCTCAGTCCTGATCCTCTAGGATTTTTCTCAACATAAAAATGTTGCTAGAATATATATCAGAAATCCATGTGCTTGTACTATGTAACCCTGTTTTATGCTAATATAAAGCACCTTTAAGACTGTTTGTAAATATTTAAAATGCTTTTAGTTTGATACAAAGTAGCTTTCTATTAGAAGAAAAGTTTGTTATAGTCAGAAACTGTGCGCTAGACTCATTACTTACATACTAATGTGCTAGTGGAAAGTTTCAATCATCCAACAAAAGAAAACGAAACAAATTTCTGGACCTGTATGGGAGAATGTCCAAGCCTAAGCATTACTGAGTTGTACACCATGGTTACCTTGCTTTGTAAGCCAGCACTGAAATCTATCCTTGCTTTTCAAAAGTCATTCTACACAAAGGAACTTTCTTAATATGCGACAGTATTAAATAATTATATCAATGTCATCAACTACCTTTCCTTATGTTCAACACATTATCATGCAGACAACAGATCCACATCTTTCTCCAATAATTTACTATGGATACATGTGACACCAGTAATGTAGCAATGGTGTTAGATAAACAAAGTTTAAAGTCCAATGTATCGGCATCATTTATAATGTGCCAGCACTGAGCTGAATGTGCCATTTAAATCTAAAGACCTTTTTTAAGAACAACATCTGAAAGCGTATGTGAAAATGTAAAGAAAATATATAATGGTTTAAGAAGTAGTAAACTCTGCCGTCTAAGGCTATGTTCACATCTGCGTCGGAGTCTCCTATTGAAACTCTGTCGCATATTCCACTGAAAATCGTTGGAGAGAAAAGTCCTGCACGGAAAAGGCGGAAACCCGACAGACACAATGTTTTAGTGGATCGGCTCTCCATCGCTCGAGTCCCCTACTCGTAGATATCCAACATCATTTATGCCAGTCTTCCAGCAGAAATGATAATAAATCTGGTGGGGTCATCAACAATTTATGTTGCACCTAGTGTTTTAAAAAGTCACAAACCTGAGGTTTGTGATTTTTCTATGCCCGAAAACTGTAGTAAAATAATATTAATCTGTCCAAATGTGTCTTGCTGTTCTGCAAAACTTGTTCAGAAAGGATTTAAACATGGCAAATAGTTTAATGTGTTAATGTGGCTTTTTAATTTCCCTGATATAAATCTAATTAACTTTTGGATGTGTGTCAACTATGGCCCAAAACCCACTCCAAATATACCGAAGTGTCCCTCCAGGCTGGGTGCTACCTCCTACCACCTAACATTTGCTCTATTTTTGGTTTGTACTAACCACATCATACTGTGAAATTCCCCTAGACTATCCATTTTGGAGATCTTGTACACCAGTGGTCTACCCATCAAAATTTGATCTCAGATCCTTATGCTTGCTCATTTTCCTGCTTTCAACACATTGTTTTCAAAATGTAATCTGTTTACTTGCTGCTTAATATTTACCATCCCTTGACAAGTGGCATTGGAACAAAATAATCAACCACTATACCTGTGGTTTTAATGTTATGGCATTTTGTTGTATATCCTCACACACAGTCAGTTCTACTAATTTATTTAGCCTGCCACAATGCAACATTAAAACCTCTGCACACAGACTCAGAAATCATGAGTTTGGTCTCCATGGCAACAGAGGATTAGATTTATTCCCATTACATTAAAATTAGCTGCATTCTTCCCCTTGTGATAGATGATGGCCAATAAGCAAATCAAACTTTGAAATGCCTGGTTTAGAAGTGCACGGAGAGCAGAGACAATGGAAATCGCATTAAATGAATTACCTGCTAAACATGACCTTGAATAATGATTTGCTGGTTCTGTTCAGGTACGATGCTTACATAAGTACCTTAAAGGGTCATTCTAAGGCCTTTTTTTGCACTGCAGAAATAAGAAAATATGCATATTCATATCCTTATACAGCCGAGGATCCAGCAGTTCTGGTCGCTGGTGTTGCTGACCTTTGGCCCACACGTGAGCAATGCAGTCATTCAATGGTTGAGCAGTGATACTCCCTTCAAACAGAGAATCACAACTCAGTCATGGATTGGCTGACGCGCTCACATAAGGGTAGAAGATCAACTAAGAATGAGGACCCAAACCTAAACTCTCCATTGGATCCCCAGCCACCCCGACTACATGCAAATTAAAAGACATACTTCCTAACGCTGACCTTTTAACACTGATACCTTAAAATAGCCAGCAAGGATCAGTAATTGTTCTTGCTGTCTACATAGGAGCGTAGCGATGTTACTTCTGTGTAGGCAGCAGGGACAATTACCGATCCCTGCTGCTGCTATTCTAATGTATCAGCTAAGGCGTATACCTGCATAGAGAACGCAACTTCATCTCTCCTGCTCTGCAATGAGCTGACAAATTACAGTGGGGCAGGGAGGGAGGTAGAGATGTGTGCTGACCCAGCAGGACTCCTCTGACTTTGGACTACAAGATACAGCCACCCTTTTTAGCAAGGTTTTTCCAAGGTTACATTTTAACAGATACATGGACTATATTATAATCCATGAGGTCTATCAGGATCCATATGTGTCAATTAAGATTGCATTTTGACACAAGAAAGGTATATTCACTGTATTAACCCCTTAACGACCTTGGACGTACTATTACGTCCTGGGTACTAGGTACTTCGCGCACCAGGGCGTAATACTACGCCCGAGACCGGCCGCCCGCTCACTATCTGAGCAGGTGGCATCGGAACCGGGTGTTAGCTGTAACTAACAGCTAACACCCTGCTCCATAACCTCCTGTCGGAACTGAATTCCGATCGGAGGTTTTAACTCCTTGGATGTCGCGGCAAGAATGGGGGGTGCCGATATCTATAATCTGCAGCCCGGGGTCTGCCCAGTGACCCCAGGCTGCCTGGAGACCCCACTACCTGGTTGATCCTGCCGAGACATCCGGAAGTCAGCGCTATGCGTCTCCATAGCGATGACTTCCTGTATAGACTGCAAGACACATGTATGCTTGTGTCTTGCAGTCTATAGTACTGAGCCAGAGATCACAGCATCTCTGGCTCAGGTGTCCTAATGGGACACATGAAAAAGTGAAAAAAAAAATAAAGTATGTGAAAAAAAATTAATAAAAGAATAAGGCCCCAAAAATTCCCTTTTCCTATATAAAATGAATTATATAAAAAAATAAATTAATTAAAAACAATACATATTTGATATCGCCACGTCCATAACAACCTGTACAATAAAACTGAAACCATATTTAACGTACACGGTGAACGTTGGGGAAAAAAAAATGGAAAAAAAACGCCGGAAGTAATGATTTTTCGCCATCTCACCTTACAAAATATGCCATAAAAAGTGATCAAAAAGTCATATGTGCCCCAAAACTCTTCCAATAAAAAGCACAGATTGTCCCGCAAAAAAAAAGCCCTAAACTAACTCTGTAAACTGAAAAATCAAAATGCTACGCATCTCAGAAGATGGCGATGCAAAAAAAATTTATATATGTCCCCAAATGGGTTTTTGTTCTGCAAAATTAGTATCGCATTAAAAAAAAAAAGTATAAATGAGGTAATCGTACCGACCCGCAGAATAAAGGTAACATGTCACTTACTCTCTATGCTGCAGGGTGAAAAATTTAAAAGGTGTAAAATGCAGTGCCAGAATTGATGGTTTTTTTTTTTAAATCCACCAAGAAAGAGTTAATCAAATTTATTTAATAAGTTGTAGGCACCCAAAAATGATGTCATTACAAAATACATCTCATACCGCAAACAACAAGCCCTCATATGGCTACATCACGAGAAAAATAAAGAAAATATAGCTCGTACAATGTGAAGACAAAAATCGCCAAATCATTAGTCAGGAAGGGAATGTATAAGTTGTGCGAGCGTATATCAGGGGACAAACCATATTTAGAGCTTACGAGGGATAATAAACCAGAAGTGACCCCTCCAATAATAGTAGCTACTGGGGAAATAGTAGGGAATTTAGTGTACTGAAAGTACTCCGCACAGCTTACATATTCACTTGTCCCCATCCGCTGTGCAGTTGCGTCTGGAATACTAATGCTCTCTACACCCCTTGATAAATTCTTTGAGGGGTGCACTTTTCAAAATGGGGTCATTCCCTAGGGGCTTCCACTTTACTGGTACTTTAGAGGCTCTGCAAACATGACATGGCATCCAGATCCCAAACATCTGAATCTGCGCTCCAAAAGCCACATAGTGCTCCTTCTCTTCTGCTCCCTGCTGTGTGCCCAAACTGCAGTTTATACCCACATGTATGACACTGGTGTACCCAGGATAATGTACTTAATGTCATATGTGGGTATAAACTGCTGTTTGGACACAACTGGGCACAGAAGGAAAGGAGCGCGATTTGGTTTTTGGAGCACAGATTTGGACGGTTTGGTTTTTGGGCACCATGACACTTTTGCAGAGCTGAAATGCCAGTACAGTGGAATCCCCTGACATGTCACCCCATTTTGGAAACTACACCCCTGAAGGAATTTATCCAGGGGTACAGTGAGCATTTTTAACCCCCAAGTGTTGCTATAATTTATTATCCATAAATGAATACGCAGCTGATGGTGAAAGGTGAAAATTAAAATTTTTCCAGGAATACATCATTTCAGTGCGTAATATGTTGTGCCCGGCTTGTATCCGAGATGAACGCTCCAAAAGCTGTTGTGCCCGGGATCCCCGCTCAACAGTTTTTGGAGTGTGTCTGTGCAGACATAAGCTGGGCACAACATATCGGGCACTGAAATGTCGTATCTATGGAAAAATTTCATTTTTAACTTTTCATTATCAGCTGCGCATTCATTTCTGGAAATTAAAAGAATGCAACACTTAAGGGTTAATAATGCTCGCTACCCCACTTGATAAATCCCTTGAAGGGTATAGTTTCCAAAATGGGGTGACATGTCTGCGGATTCCACTTTACTGGCAATTTATGGGCTCTGCAAAAGTGGCATGGTGTCCAAAAAGCAAACTGTGCTCCAAAAAGCAAAATAGTGCTCTTTTGTGGGTAGTGGGTAGTTAATACCCACATATGTTAAGTATGTTGTCCTGGGTACACCAGTGTCATACATGTGGGAATAAACTGCCATTTGGGCACACAGCAGGGCGCAGATGTGAAGGAGCGCTATGTGCTTTTGGAGCGCATATTTGGATTGTTGTTTTTTGGATGCCATGTCACATTTGCAGAGACCCTAAAATTGCCCCTGCAAAATGAGGGTCACATCTTGGGGAATTCCAATTTACTGGCACCTCCAGGGCTCTGCAAAAATAACATGGCGACCAGAAAGTCCCTCTAAATCTATACTCCAAAAGCTAAAAAAACCACAGTGCTTCTTCCCTTCTGAGCCCTGCTGTGTGCCAAAGCAGCAGTTTACACCCACATATTTAATTTTTTTGTCCCCGGGATAGCCCATTTAATAGTTTTAGAAGTTCAAGTCTCTGATGCTACAAAGTGGCCGCAACTTATTAGGCACTGAAATTGGATATTTCTTTAAAAACTTTAATTTTCACTTTGTACATAAATTTTTGGGAAGCATTTTTAGGCTCAAAATGATAATACCCCTTGATACATTCCTTGAATGGTGTAATTTCTAAAATGGGGTCACTTTTGAGAGGTTTCCATTGTATCAGTACTTTAGGGGTTCTGCAAATGCGACATGGCACTCAAAAACTATTCCAGCCACATCTACCCTGCAAAAGCCAAATAGCGCTCTTTCGATTCTGAGCCCCACCATGTTCCCATACAGCAGATTATAACCATATATGGGGCATTTCTGTGTTCAGAAGAAATTGTGTAACAAACTGTGGGGAGCTTTTTCTTCTTTAACCACTTGCAAAAATTAAAAATGTCGCTAAATGGACGATTTATTGGAAAAAAGTAATTTTTCATTTTTACGTCCCAAAGTCAATAAAATCTGTGAAACAGCTGTGAGGTCAAAATGCTCACTATAAACCTAGATAAATTCTATGAGGGTTGTAGTTTCCAAAATGGGGTAACTTTTTGGGGGTCCCCTTTGTATTGGTACTCTAGGGGCTCTGCAAATGAGACATGGTACCAAAAATCATTCCAGCAAAATCTGCTTTTCAGATGCCCAGTGTCGCTCCTTCCCTTCCGTGCACTGCCATTCGCCCAAACATCAGTTTACACCCACATGTTGGGTATTTCCGTGCTTGAGAGAAATTGCATAACAAACTGTGAGATGCATTTTCTCCTTTAACACTTTGTGAATGTGTTAATTTTAAGGCTAAATTAAGGGATTAGTGGAAAAAAATTAAATGTCTAAATTTCACCTCCATATTGTTTTAATTGCAGTGAAATGCTTAAAGGGTTAACACACTTCCCAAATGCTGTTTTGAATTACTTGAGGGGTGCAATTTTGAAAATGGGGTGATTTATGGGGGTTTCTAATATATAGGCCTTTATAATCCTCTTCAGAACTGAAGTGGTCCCTAAAAAATTAGTTTGGGAAATGTTCTTGTAAATCTGCAAAATCGCTGTTACACTTGTAAGCCTTCTAACATCCAAAATAAATTACAGGACGATTAAAAGATTATGCCAATATAAAGCAGAGATATGGTAAATAATATGTATTAATGTATTTGGGTGGTATGACTATCTGTCTGAAAAGCAGAGCATTTCACATTTTGAAAATTGCGATTTTTTTTTTTTTTTTTTTTTTTTTTTTTTTCAAACATTTCCATCAAATTTTCTATTTTTTTTTTTATAAATAAATACAAAAATATTAATTAGTGTTTACCACTAACATGAAGTACAATGTGTCACGATAAAACTTACACAAGTGATTTTGAGATTAAGTCGTCTCAAAGTTATTGCCATATAAAGTGACACATGTCAGTTTTGAAAAACGAGGCCTGGTCCTTAACGCACTTTTGGGCTGGGTCCTTAAGGGGTTAATACGTAAGATGTTTATATGAGATTATGGTGGTCGTATGCTCCCTTTAATTACTAAATTATATACATAAAGGCACTGAAACTACTTTGATTCATCCCTTTAACTAGGGTTGGACAATTAATTGCAAAATAACCGAAACTGAAAGTAAACTCAATTAATCCTTGTGAACTTTCTCACATCTATTGTCTCACACAACTGTGATATGTCACTAACTGTACACCATCCAATCAGGATTGCTGATACATGAATAATCAAAATCAAAATTCAGTTGCACTTAATACAGGAGGCGTGATGTAAAAAGAGGAATGTCTGGAAATAATCATTCATTAATCGGAATTGAGGTAAAATGTTCAATAAATTACGATTTTGATTTGGGTCACAATCGCCCAGCCCTAACAGATTGATTTTTTTTTTTTTTCTACACACTTTTATTTATATTTTGTTTTCATTATATTCATATATCTTTATGTTTTCCATTTGACTGTTATAAAATGCTGCATGCAAAAGGATAAGGAGCCATTTCAGTGTTTTGTTTTTTTTTTTTGTTTTTTTTTTTAATTTTCCAACTCTGACACTAATATAATCCAACACTACAGTAAAGTATCACACTATCACTAATAAGTTGGTGAATGGTCTCCCAAATGCATGTGGGAGATCTTTTATACGAAGAATCACTGCCCCCAGGACATTCAGTTAACATATGTAGCACATAAATTGTCATAGCGAAAATGTATTCACTAAACCTCCACTTATATTTAGTCACACTTTACTATTTATGGCCAAGAAAACAAGATTTTTACAGACCTTTCTATTTACGAATGAGTGGTTGCTGCTGTGGATTAACATGCATATTGAAAAATACATTACTAAAGAAGTAACACTGTAGGGTTTTACAATATAATTCTATCAAAGAATCACTAAGTCACAGAATGCAATGTTTTTTAAGGGCTATATGGCTTTGTGCATCCCACATTGAAACCTAAAAATAGAAAAGAACAACATGACCTACATTCTGATCCATAATTGTTTTATAACTTGTGAATCCAATCATGGCCTCCCAACAAAAGTTTACTTATTCATCATGGCTAATGTGGTCGAGAATGCCCATCATTAAAGCAGTTTTTCCACAAGTACACATCTAAACAACAGCAACATTACATGCATCGCAGCAGAAATATAGATCTGAGGCAAGTGATAAGCAAACATTTGACATGTCTGAAGCAGATTTTCTATTTCTTATAAAGCAGATTCTCTAAGTGTACAACATTCCTAAGGAGAGGCTGCAACCATGCACAAAGTGATTCCACATGGATTAAAGCTGGACTCTTATAAAGAGGTAGTTTGAAAAGGATCTGTCAGGCATCTGGGCCAACCAAAAGCAGCCCGATATGTTTCTACTTCCAAAATGATCTACAGTTATACTATTCTGACAGACTTCTGTACTATATTTTCCAGGGCTGTGGAGTCAGTCATAGCCAATTTTGGATGGAGTAAGAGTTAGAAAAAAAGTTACTGAGACCAACTCCATAGAAATAATTAGATGCATAGTTTGTTGCATTATTACTTTAATGAAAACATAACCACTAGTTTTTAATAATTTGGTTGAGCTTTACTGCTTTCAATGGACTATGGCTTTATATGGTCATTTATGAAGGAGTCTGAGCAGGAGTCAGAGTCTTTGGAACGATTGAGCCTAATGACTCCACAGCACTGATAGTCCATCCATCTCACAAGGTTTGATAGCAATCTGTGTGCCATCCATTCCGTTTTCACAGACCCATACACAACACATAGTCATGTGCGTGGAACAGTCATGTGCCTTACTAGAACTGTAAGACAGTGACTGTTCATTCATTTCATTCATCTGTAATACAGAGGTGCATAACTGAATATACATGGGAATGAAACTTATGTTTATTTCTACCAACAAGCTCTAACTATGTCCTATTTTATCTACTGTAATAAAGACAATGTAATAATTATGAGTCTTCTGAAGGGACAATCCCTGCTTTTGACCAAAGTCTCTCTTTGCTCCTTAACCCCTGGAGCTGAGTGGCCACCATGTCTCCACTAGATTATACAAAGGAGACCCGACAGCAATGTCTGCGTTCAGTGCCCAGTACATTAATCCCTTTGATGGCTCGGTCAAACCTGACCAAGGCACCATTTTCCTAGAGGTGCAAGTGGTCCCCCTGTATGAGTTCTGGGGGTGGAAATCTGTTGCCATGACAGTCGAGAGCCTATTAAATGCTCCTAGGCTTGTCTTCTATATGCTTCTATTTAGAATTGCAGCGTATTGTATTAGTGATCAAATCCCCCAAGGGTTCAAGACCCTTAGTGGGGGTCTAAAAATGAAAGTTAAAAAAAAAAGTTAGTGCAGCCCTCTATAGAGAAATATAGAAAAGTTAGGGTTGTCAGAATATGACAACTCCAAGAAAAATTTTTTTCAAAGTTTTGAAAATGAAGGTGCTAAATGTAAAAAAAATTTTTTTTAATAAATTTGGCATTGCCATAATTGTACTGCTCCACAGAATACAGGTAACAAGTCATTTTGGCTGCACAAAAATGAAGCCCATAAGAAAGTCATGCAAATGCAGTTTTGTCTAATACTACTATAAATTTAAATTTGTCCCACAAAAATGAAGCCCTCATACAGCTCTGTGAACAGAAAAATAAAAAAATTAAGGCTTTTGGAGAGCAGGGAGTAAAAAACAAAATAAAAGTTAAAGGCTAGATACACCTTTTTGTCAACATATGTTTTTCTTTTTG
The DNA here is from genome assembly GCA_947044405.1 of Leptodactylus fallax. NCBI lineage: Eukaryota > Metazoa > Chordata > Amphibia > Anura > Leptodactylidae > Leptodactylus > Leptodactylus fallax. The sequence continues at coordinate 8,719,774 of CAMRHE010000036.1, forward strand.
CCCATTGCATATATATTTTTAAAAACATCACTTTTCAGATTGGTTTGGATTTAAAATTTCTCACGACTTGCCTTCTGTAGTTTGTATGTGTTACTGTACACTACAAGCTTCTCTGTCCTGTTCGCAGCAAAATCCGTCAAAGATCACCTCAGACAGACAGGACCTTACCCCGTCTGTAAACAGCTCAGCCTGCTATCTCTGTGCAGAAACACAGACTGTTCTTTATTACCATATAGCCAGGACAAGGGAAGAATATTCAGACAGTTGACCCCTTCCCCCTCTTTCTGGGTCTGTTCAGCTTTAGCTTCCTACTGCCTACTAACTAAGCAGGGCTGCTGGACACTTTCCTTATCCTATCAAGCGATAATAGAGCTGTGTGCTGTCACATAAAACTGTGTGCACATGGTTAGCAAGGAAGACACTGAAGAAGGAGACTGGAAGAGGAAAACTAAAGCTGTGCAGAAAAAATGAAAACAGAGAAGACATCATGTTACCAGTATTAAGATTCCCTGAGCCAAAATCTAAACATGAGGTTGTAAATTGAAAATGAGTATTGCTGAATTCATAAGAAATGCTCAATGCTCAAATGCAAAAAAAAAAAAAACAGATAAGTGCAACTTTTGTTACTGCGGAAACCGGGTAAGACACAAGTTTAGACCTTAAAATATCAATATTCTGATACTGTTTGTGCTAATACTTAAACTTATTCAAGGACAAAGATATAAAAACAAATGTTAAAATTTCACCCAGCAAGTTATAAGTGTCCTTCTATGACAGTTCAAAAACTTTGCACGTATGCATATGTATATAAACTGTACTCATGAAATGACTTTTACTTCTCTTTTCACAAATGAAAAGTCCATATCAAGTGTCCATTCATTCATTCTCTATTATGCAGTGCTAATTTTTCTCTCAAAATTGTATAGTGGATCCAACATATCCTTGAGGTTTCTGTTATAAATGGAAGAAGCAATACAGATGTAAACAGAGCCTTCTCCATTTCATAACATATGGTTGAATTGAGAACATTTTATTTTATAAAGTGTTTAACCTTCTCTTTATTTAGCACCTTAGATTTATTGATATCTTTTTTTTGTTTTTTTTCTTGGTTATACTGCTTCTCAATCCTTAACTCACAATCGACTGGCAACTTTCTCTTGGTGCTACATTTGTTTCTCTTTGCTGTTATTTCTCATAACATTGGCATACAATGTAAATTACATTTTCAAAAATTTCTTGAACATCCATGTCAAATCTGAGCTCTTACTTCTGGCTACAAAAGAAAACAAAAGGATATATCAAAATTGATACAATGGAAAACTGTAGTTGCTGTCCATGCCAACCGCTCCTCTTTTCATTTGCTCCATATTGTCTTTCTTTGAAAGAATAACAACTAGGTTAACAGATGTTATATGAATGCTGGTTCTCCCTGTATTTGTGTGGGTGTCCTTTCACACTGCAGAAAACATACTGAGATTACTTGGCTGTGTGTGTGCGTGCGTGTGTGTGTCTGGGATAGGGATAGTGACAAATATGGGTGATAATCTCTATACAGAGCTGCAGAATATATTGAAGATATTTAAGAAACACAAATAACATTGTAAAAATTGTTCATGTTGCATTTTGTTCAGCATAGCTCAGGATCCTGCTGATCTCTGTAACTTCTACCATCTGCAGGTGGCAACATAGCCACCTGTACTGGCTACAGAGTGCTACACCATGTTAAGGCAGTCATCTCTGTCTCTTTTAGACAGGTCCTGTGGTTGTGGTAGGTAGATGTGTGTCTACCTACATGAAAAAGAAGATTCATTAGTATACTTATTCAGCGTTATATATTATAAAAACATGGTAAAGGTAAACATTCAGTAAAGTAAATTTTGTAGTATGTGTTAATGCCCCTACAACATAATGTTTTGTTAGATGCTTTATTTTGTCTTGTCATAACTATATTAACAACAAAAAACAAGTCCACGATATAATATAAAAATTTCATATTTATTAATTACATAAAATAAATAACACAATGAGTACAAAAGAAGGGGGGGGGTGTATGACAAAGAGCATACAACTATCACATTATAGTGTGGTCAGGTGGTCAAGTAATGGGGACATTGTCAATAAAGTGTTAACTAAAAATACATAAATAGATGAGGGACTAAAAACACGGCTAAACCCTATAGTCTGGGGGTGCCAAGCCACTTGGCGAATCGCGCGTTGGTTCCAGTGCTGCAGGTAGGTGAAGTTGTGGGGTACATGGTTTATACTCATTACTATACTGTATAATATTGTAGGTGTTTGGGATTATTTGACTTTGCTCCATATTCTCTTTTGTATTTTGGCGTTTAGCCGTTTATTTAGATGGGTCATGGACTATGGGGTTTAGCCATGTTTTTAGTCCCTCATCGATTTATTTATTTCTAGTTAACACTTTATTGCCAATGTCCACATTACTTGACCACCTGACTGCACTATAATGTGATAGTTGTCTGCTCTTTGTCATACACCCCCTTCTTTTGTACTCATTGAGTTATTTTATGTAATTAATAAATATGAAATTGTTATATTGTGGACTTGTTTTTTGCTGTTAGTATTATTACACCTGTTCCACTAGTGGAGTTGTTCGTTTGTAATACTAGCCCATTTTTTAGTGTTTTGTCATAACTTTAGTACAAATGAATTCAGGGAAGAGAAAGGGTGATATAACACTGTCCATACAGCACAGTTACTCTCATTTAAAGGGAGTCTATCACCTCCCCCAAGTACTTTTGTAGATTTGGGAAAACTTAACGTTGAAGTTTTATGCAAATGAGGTAGTTGGTGCTCCGAGGATGGGCCTTCAGCTTCCTGGAGCACTGCTCTTGCTACTCAGACTCCTACCATATCCTGCCTTTGTCACCTCATGCAATGAGGGTTGATCCTGCCACTGTTATGACATCACCCTGCTCCCAGGGCTGAAGGCCCACCACCAGGGCACCAACTACCTTATTTGCATGAGACTTTAAATTTGTTTTTCTCTAAATGTACAAAAGTGGCTTAGAAAGATATGATGTTTATCACTGTAATGCATTCTGTATTATGGTGGTTGACAGCAAATATGCTTGGGGAGGTTATAGACTCCCTTTAACAATTCATCAAAATGAATGTGAGACTGTGAGTCAATGAAACATCAACTTCACATCTACAGGTTATTGGGCTTCTGGCAACTCACAATTATACATTTATAAAGGTTAACATCAATGAACAATAAATAAGAAAACATAAGTCATGTGTACATGACCAAGAGACTGCCCTTTACAAGGTTTTCTTTACCAGTCATGGTCAAATAGGCATTTTACAAAGATTTGTTTATTGAACCATGATGTGAATGTCCAATAAGGGCATCACTATAAAAAGGGTCAGAATGGCCTAACAGTGTGCGACACGATCTTTCAGTGGGTGAAGGCGCTCACATAATGGTCCAGGAGAAAACAATACCATTCAGTGTTGGCTTGCCATCAATTATTAGAGCTGACATTCTATCTGCTATGGCATGGTTCACAAATAGTCTATCAAACCTTACTGACGATGGTTCTGTGTATCTAATGGTAATATGTATATAAAGCGATAAAAAGTAAAAATAGAGATCTCACAAAACAACACTTATTGGAGGGAGAATTTTGTTGATATCCTCTGTGGCAGCTGAGGATGCACCTAATTATGACAAGGCGCACGTCTTGACATAAGTTATGTGCATACGTGGGATGCATGTGTGCCTAGTCAAACTTAAGACTTGTCGGAAATCTATGTCAGCTTGTTGACTAAAATGATAAATCTGTTGGGGCCGACGGCCCCTCCTCCTTTTCAGAAAGTGGTGAGGGCACTTTAAAAATACCAGCTGCAACAATTTATTGATGCAAGCCACCATTCAAAAAAACCTGGGAGAAGATGAATACTGTGATTGACATGTAAAAAATTACCTGGAATATTTTGGATTTTGACTTGTACACCATTGATATTTGATCAGAGTTTAACCCTTTTGTACCCTCACTGATTAGCAGACATGACCAAGAGTGCTACCTTTGGCCGTAGGGCTGTGTGAAGCCGTATTAGAAATTCTAAAGTTGAAAAACAATTGCAAAATAGCACCAGCAGTCTAGTCTTATCTATGAGACTTAAGAAATCATTCACATGCCACTATAGTACATAAGTTTTGTTTTTTTTTTTGTTTTGTTTTGTTTCCTGAAACTGAGTATAATTCCTAAAATATGTTGGAAAAAGTGAACTACACATTTAACAGTGCATTATCTGAGACTACACATTCACATACAATAGCCAGCACTTACGTCACTACACAGAGTATGTACCATGAAGGTACAGTGTTGCTCAGTGTATTATCTGATAGATATATACAAAATGTTCACCAAAAAGATGTAACACTGCTCTCACCAGCAATTGAATCTTTACTGCTGCATCTTACCTAGCAGCAAAGTCAGGACTGCAGCAACCAGCATGGCCTGGTTAGGTATTCTGAGACTGAATTGTTCAGCAACTCTCTGGAGTTGTGTAAATCCAATGTTCTATATATCATCTATGTCAGTAGTTGGCTGGATATGTGAAAAGGTCTTTTATGCATGATTCAACCAGAATATTTATTATCAAAAGAAATACAGAAATGTCTGGGTCATAAAACGATTTATGCAGCTAATACATTAGTGAGAGGAATGGCCGAACAGTCATGGGATCTCTTATGCCTTTATATTTTATCTACTAGGAAACAAACACTACGCTTGAGCCCTATCTATCTCTAAGAGAAACCATCTATCTACTGCTTGTATGATCAACGCCTAGAAGAGAAAGAAAACATCAACAGTAAGCAGCTATGGCTGAAAAAGATTAAGCACATAGCTCTGATATGTACGATGGTCATTTAAATTCGGGTGGTCACAAAATGTTTATAGGTGTCCTTACCCAATGGATAATAGAAAGTAAGCTCGCTCTCAAGTAGATCAATGAAAATATCTGTGGACATCTGAACTCGCCCCTCTCGCCCTGTGAACATTTTTTTCACCCCTATAAAAATTATTGTAAATTTTGTTTATATGTAGCTTAATTTGGCTTAAAAGAACATTAAAATATACCACATGTTGCAATTTTTTACATCTTAAACTTCATTTGACTGCATTGTGATAACTATATATAGTCTTATAAGGAAATGTCACAACCACTGTGCGAGTTATAATGGTGGCCGTGTTAATTATCATAAAAAATTTTTCAGAATATATGTATTCATTCATTTTTTTCTAAATATGCAAATAAACAATCTGAAGCACCCAGTTCAGTTCCATTGCTCCAAACTACTACAGTGGGGAAAAAAAGTATTTAGTCAGCCACCAATTGTGCAAGTTCTCCCACTTAAAAAGATGAGAGGCCTGTATTTGACATCATAGGTAGACTTCAACTATGAGAGACAAAATGAGAAGAAAAATCCAGAAAATCACATTGTCTGATTTTTAAAGAATTTATTTGCAAATTATGGTGGAAAATAAGTATTTGGTCACCTACAAACAAGCAAGATTTCTGGCTCTCACAGACCTGTAACTTCTTCTTTAAGAGGCTCCTCTGTCCTCCACTCATTACCTGTAGTAATGGCACCTGTTTGACATTGTTATCAGTATAAAAGACACCTGTCCACAACCTCAAACAGTCACACTCCAAACTCCACTACAGTGAAGACCAAAGAGCTGTGGAAGGACACCAGAAACAAAATTGTAGACCTGCACCAGGCTGGGAAGACTGAATCTGCAATAGGCAAGCAGCTTGGTGTGAAGAAATCAACTGTGGGAGCAATAATTAGAAAATGGAAGACCTACAAGACCACTGATAATCTCCCTCAATCAGGGGCTCCAGGCAAGATCTCACCCCGTGGGGTCAAAATGATCACAAGAACGGTGAGCAAAAATCCCAGAACCACACGGGGGGACCTAGTGAATGGGGGGACTAACGTAACAAAGGCTACTGTCAGTAACACACTTCACCGCCAGGGACTCAGATCCTGCAGTGCCAGACGTGTCCCCCTGCTTAAGCCAGTACATATCCGGGCCCATCTGAAGTTTGCTAGAGAGCATTTGGATGTTTCAGAAGAGTATTGGGAGAATGTCATATGGTCAGATGAAACCAAAGTAGAACTGTTTGGTAGAAGCAACTCTTCATGTTTGGAGGAGAGTGAATGCTGAGATGCATCCAAAGAACACCATACCTACTGTGAAGCATGAGGGTGCCAACATCATGCTTTGGGGCTGTTTCTCTGCAAAGGGACCAGGACAACTGATCCATGTACATGAAAGAATGAATGGGGCCATGTATCGTGAGATTTTGAGTGCAAACCTCCTTCCATCAGCAAGGGCATTGAAGATGAAATGTGGCTTTCAGCATGTCAATGATCCCAAACACATTGCCAGGGCAATGAAGGAGTGGCTTTGTAAGAAGCATTTCAAGGTCCTGGAGTGGCCTAGCCAGTCTCCAGATCTCAAACCCATAGAAAACCTTTGGATGGAGTTGAAAGTCTGTGTTGCCCAGCGACAGCCCCAAAACATCACTGCTCTAGAGGAGATCTGTATGGAGGAATGGGCCAACATACCAGCAACAGTTTGTGCCAACCTTGTGAAGACTTACAGAAAACATTTGACCTCTGTCATTACCAACAAAGGATATATAACAAAGTATTGAGATGAACTTTTGTTATTGACCAAATACTTATTTTCCACCATAATTTGCAAATAAATTCTTTAAAAATCAGACAATGTGATTTTCTGGATTTGTTTTCCCATTTTGTCTCTCATAGTTGAGGTCTACCTATGATGTCAATTACAGGCCTCTCTGACTAAATACTTTTTTTCCCCACTGTATGCCTGACACTGTCCATGAATGCACCTTCTTTGTTTGGGTGACAGGGCCAAGGAGCTAGGCTAAAATCTTGCCTGACCTTGTCACTCAAAGAAGGGTAGGGGGAAGGAAGGCATATTAAAGCAGAATGGGATGTAGAAGTTTGGAGCAATGGATGTACCCTCGGTGCTCCTGACTGCTCACTTGATTATTCTGAAATAAATTAATATCTCTATAACACAGACACAGGTTATAATGGGGGGAAAAAAAGCATACAATCAGGTGAAAGTGAGATATCTAACTGTGGTGCTGGTTTAATATGTTTTACCTTGGTGACACTCCCTTTAATGACCTATCCTTAGCTATGGTCATCAGTATCAGATTGTCAGGGGTCTGATTCACAGCACCCCACAAATCAATTGTTCAAAAGAGCCACAATACACTGGAACCAGCATATCAGTTGGGAAAGGTTCATTCAAGTGGATGGGACTGAGCTTGCAGTACCTTTCATGGCTGTTTCACAGTGTATGGAGCTGTGCTAGTTGCGATGCACAGCAGATCCTTCAAACAGCATATCATATTGAACCCGCAGCTCTAATTCTGAAGATCTTTTCAAAGGATTTGTCATCAATATGAAAATAACCATTTAACAACATAATTTAACAGGGCAGGATCTCAAGGACTGATATTTATTGGTTATGTATCTTTTTACTCTATATTGAACTGTTGCTGCTTCATCTATTCATACTGACACGTATTGAGTAGTTAGTTGACAAAATATCCAACTCTGGTATGACACATCATGTTCCTCATGATAAAAGAAGCTGACAAAGCATGATGGGAGTTTTTAAAATCAAATTATTGAGCTGACAAAATTTTGTGGATGTATGCAAAAACAGGTTTCCATTATACAGCTGAATGCTCCTTAGTTAGTGATCACTGCTCGCCCTGTGAAGCTTTACAGTAGGGAGAGTTCGGATACGTTCACACGTAGGAATTTGCCGTGGACTTGGAGGCGGATTCTGTCCCCGAATCCATGGCAGATTCTGCCCATTGTTTTCAATGGGAGGCAGAGATCGCAGCAGGACATTGAAAAAATAAGCATTCTGCTCCATCTTGCCGCAGATTCCATGCCTCGAGACTCACTACTGATTAGGTCCATTCATCTGGGCCTAATCAGCAGTGGAGAGCCATGAAGGAATGCCTACGACTTGTATCAGCATCCCATCGCGGGTAGCCCGTAGCTGAATATGGAAAAGACGGAATTCCTCTTCCTTTTCCTCCCTGTGAATGTACCCTTAATGTATCACCTGCTTAATGGTGAACACTACAGTGACTATAGTGTTCACCTGAGGGATCACTTACAAGAAGTCCAGAGAAATGGTCATTCATGGCATATACACAAGATATGCATTAAATGTCTGTCAAGTTTACTCAGTCACCTCTCCATTCACTCCATGCCTGGATGTGGTGGCCATGGAAGGTGGGTCAGGGCAACCCCCGCATTCCATAGGTCAGATCATGCATGAGACTGTGATCGCGCTGAGCAGTACTGTCAGTGACCGACTGCTCCACCCTAGGTGTGAGAAGGAGCGCTATCGGAAGTCTTTCCTCCCCACCGCGGTTAGGCTGTACAACCAACACCGACCTAAGCGGAGATCATTACACACAGAGAACTGAAATATCTCTCTGCCTGTTAAATCCCCCCCCCCCCCTCTGCTACGTCCTATCTGTCTGTCTGCTATTAATGTAATGCCTCTCACCTTGGAACATTCCTGTACATGTTGTATTTGTATTTGTATCTGCTTATCTTTGCTGCTGTAACACACTGAATTTCCCCATTGTGGGACTATTAAAGGACTATTATTATTATTATTATTATTATTATTATTATTATCTATTAGACATATCCTGTGGAAAATGTTGCCAAGGTTAAAAACTTCACTCTTACCAACAGGCTGGTTATAATATACAAGTTCCAAAGTTGGACCAAAATACTGTGACCAAAAGTTGAATTTATTTATTTTTCAATAGCAAATATTGAGGTTTATATAAAACTAAAAAACAAATCAGTTAAAATGAAAGAACTGTACACATATAGTAATTTCGCCACCAAAGAGTGGGATCAAGGACCATTTATTCTTATGGAACTGATGAGTATCCTAGAGGTCAAAATCACTTTAGGTAATACTTTTATGGCATTGTTACGTCTAATGTATACTAATTATAGCTAAGGGTCCCTTTTAAGAAAATAAATTTCCAACCTTTGTCATTGAAAGTGACATTTTAACCTTGGAAACATTTCTCTGTCAGATATTGTTCAAAAACTTGAAGAAAAGAAAGCACAGGAAAATATACTGGTTCATACCATAACTTTAATTTATAATGACCACCTATACCAAACCTATTGTATAAAAGCTTTCAGGTTTATTAATAAATCTTAAAAGAAAAAGAATAATGGGGCTCATAAAACCAACTGGATTCTTGCCAGACCTTGCAAATGTTTGCCATTAAGGCCAGGGCCCCACATTGCAAAAACGCTGCATTTTACAGTACCTGTAAAGTGGTTGGGATTTTGTCTAATCCCATCCACACATTGCAGAAAACAATCAGGAGCAGAAGAGCTGCGTTTTCAAAAACTCTTGCTGGTATTTTCGTTATAGGTATAATAGGGGCAGAAAGTCCTCAGAGGAAAACTCTGTAGACATTTTGTGGAAAACGCTGTCGAAAAAACCTCAATGCTTTTCAGCAGAGTTTTTTGGCTGTGTCTAACCGGCTGCCGTGAATGAAGGGCACTGAGGACACGCGGATGTCACCCATGTACCGCCCATGCACTGGCCGTGTTCCATGGCCCCTTTCATTCAATGGATAGGAGCCGCAGAAGCAGGGCCGCAAAATCGGACAGGAATAGGACCTGTTCCATATTTTGTGGCCCGGACTGAATGGGTCAGTGTGCTATCTGGGAAAAACCCAGATAGCACAATGACCAGACATACAGTCGTCTGCAAGGGGGCTGAGGCTAAGGCCCCATGTAGCGGGCTACAGTGAAAAGACACGCATGAAGTCTCTGTGAACTTTCTGCCCCTATTATACAGTGCTGGCCAAAAGTATTGGCACCCCTGCAATTCTGTCAGATAATACTCAATTTCTTCCAGAAAATGATTGCAATTACAAATGCTTTGGTAATAATATCTTCATTTAATTTGTCTTCAATGGAAAACCACAAAAAGAATTGTCAAAAAGCCAAATTGGATATAATTCCACACCAAACATAAAAAAGGGGGTGGACAAAAGTATTGGCACCCTTTGAAAAATCATGTGATGCTTCTCTAATTTGTGTAATTAACAGCACCTGTTACTTACCTGTGGCACATAACAGGTGGTGGCAATAACTAAATCACACTTGCAGCCAGTTGAAATGGATTAAAGTTGACTCATCTTCTGTCCTGTGTCCTTGTGTGTACCACATTGAGCATGGAGAAAAGAAAGAAGACCAAAGAACTGTCTGAGGACTTGAGAAGCAAAATTGTGAGGAAGCAGGAGCAATCTCAAGGCTACAAGTCCATCTCCAAAGACCTGAATGTTCCTGTGTCTACCGTGCGCAGTGTCATCAAGAAGTTTAAAGCCCATGGCACTGTGGCTAACCTCCCTAGATGTGGACAGAAAAGAAAAATTGAGAAGAGATTTCAACGAAAGATTGTGCGGATGGTGGCTAAAGAACCTCGACTAACATCCAAACAAGTTCTAGCTGCCCTGCAGTCCAAGGGTACAACAGTGTCAACCCGTACTATCCGTCGGCGTCTGAATGAAAAGGGACTCTATGGTAGGATACCCAGGAAGACCCCACTTCTGACCCAGAGATATAAAAAAGCCAGGCTGGAGTTTGCCAAAACTTACCTGAGAAAGCCAAAAACTTTTTGGAAGAATGTTCTCTGGTCAGATGAGACAAAAGTAGAGCTTTTTGGGAAAAGGCATCAACATAGAGTTTACAGGAAAAAAAAAAGAGGCCTTCAAAGAAAAGAACACAGTCCCTACAGTCAAACATGGCGGAGGTTCCCTGATGTTTTGGGGTTGCTTTGCTGCCTCTGGCACTGGACTGCTTGACCGTGTGCATGGCATTATGAAGTCTGAAACTACCAACAAATTTTGCAGCATAATGTAGGGCCCAGTGTGAGAAAGCTGGGTCTCCCTCAGAGGTCATGGGTCTTCCAGCAGGACAATGACCCAAAACACACTTCAAAAAGCACTAGAAAATGGTTTGAGAGAAAGCACTGGAGACATCTAAAGTGGCCAGCAATGAGTCCAGACCTGAATCCCATAGAACACCTGTGGAGAGATCTCAAAATGGCAGTTTGGAGAAGGCACCCTTCAAATCTCAGGGACCTGGAGAAATTTGCCAAAGAAGAATGGTCTAAAATTCCAGCAGAGCATTGTAAGAAACTCATTGATGGTTACCGGAAGCGGTTGTTCGCAGTTATTTTGTCTAAAGGTTGTGCTACCAAGTATTAGGCTGAGGGTGCCAATACTTTTGTCCGGCCCATTTTTGGAGTTTTGTGTAAAATGATCAATGATTTGACTTTTTTTTTTCATTCTCTTTTGTGTTTTTTCATTGCAAGCAAAATAAATGAAGATATTATTACCAAAGCATTTGTGATTGCAATCATTTTCTGGAAGAAATTGAGTATTATCTGACAGAATTGCAGGGGTGCCAATACTTTTGGCCAGCACTGTACCTATATGGAAAACTCCAGTGTTTCCATAGGTATAATTGACATACTGCAATTTCCAAAAATGCAACAGTTTTAGAAATCGCAGCATTTCAGCTACAGGTATTTTTCTGCAATGGTTTGATGGGATTAGCCAGAACCCCATCTGCTTTGCAAGGACTGTAAACTGTTTATGCCATGTGGAGCCCCGACCTAAAGTGGTATGCATATTTAATAATGCTAGGACATACAGAATATGCAATATTATTCTTTTCGGTGGAGCGCTGACTTACGGACCGCCACTAATACTGAAGTCCCTTTTTCCTTATGCAGCAGCCTTCTCAGACATCCACTGTAAAGAGAAATGCAACATAGCTCCATGCAAGTAAATGGGGCTGTGCCATTGTTTCAAGCACGGGGTGTGGCCAACAGTGCAATTTGTAATGAGCAGTGGTGAGACTCCACTCATCAGAAAGTGAAGGCATTGAGTACATAATAATTTCCCAAGGGAAACCCCAGAGAACTGTTATGCGCAGCATCTCTGTCTCTTCCAGTATTTTTTATTAAATAAGCCATGCTTAAAAAAGGAGTTAAAAGGAGTCTGTCACCAGAACCCAACATATAAACCCAGCCATGCAGATGGATAGGTTAGGATCACCTGAATCAAACTTTTTCCCCTTGTGTCTCCATTGCCAAGATATCACAGTTTTTATTATGGCAATATGCAAATGAGCTCTTTAGAGCAATGAGGGTGTTGTCATTGTTCCAAAGAGATGAGCAGCAATATCCTCAATACTACAAAGAGCTCATTTGTATATTGACATAAACAGTGATATCTTGGTAACTGAGGCACAGATTCAGAAGGGGAAAACACAGCTTGACTGAGGTGACCCTAACCTGTCTATCTGCGGGGCTTGGTTGATATGCTTGGTTCTGGGGACAGGCTGCCTTTTACAATTACAATATTGTGTGTTTAGTGACATCATATGAATTATTATTATTAATAATAATAATAATAATATCTGTATGATGAAAGTTGCCACCTTATTTTTCCCACAAAAAAAAATAGTCCAAGGTGAATTTAAGGGTTTTTAAAGGTTGGGTTCTCAGGTTTGTGCTGATGCTGGAGATGGCAGAATTAGTATAGGACAACTATGTGTGACTACTGAAATGGCCAATTCTCTGTCTAGAGTGCCACAGCCCCTTCACTGTTTCTCCAAACACAACTAGGTAATACTTGCGACTGTTCCTTGCTCTGCAGCTCAGCTCCATTTAGTCTAGCCTCTGTGTCTTGGAACTGCTAAATGCCCAGGTGTCAGACTCATTACGATTTAGAGATAGGGCAACATAACTTTTTTTTTCATCAAAAAACCACCTTTTTAAATGAAAAAAATTCCGCTTGTCGGCAGCTGCAGCTAGGGGGAGCTCATTGTATATGGATTTATACAGTTGTAAATACTTTGTACTGGATTTGTTTCCCATAAGTGATAACTTCCTTTGTATACACATTCATACAAGTAAAGCTGTAATTTAGAAAGTATGGGTGGTGGAGACTGCCCTCCAGGCTCACTAGAACTGAGTCCAGTGGAGAGTATTAAGCACTCAAAAGCCTATGCTATACTGCTAATAAAGGAAAGATGATAACCAAGATTTCAGTTAGCCATTGAAAGGTATCAACTACTTTTGACTCTCAATTTTTATCTTCCAATTATAAGCAATATAGCGTAATCCTTTCATCTTTTAGGCCATGCACACAACAAAGTGTGCATCTGATGTAGGGCCAAGTTTGCAGCAGAATGCACTTCAATAACACTCAGGGTGACTTTCGAGTGCATTCTGTAATGCACTAACCTCAATGGGAGCTTTAGATTAATTCTGTTCCAATGGCAGAGAGCAGGATAGGACCGACACTAAAATCATCCATGTCATCAGAACAGAATGAATTGGAAGACCCCATAGAGTGTATCACGGAATGCACTTGGATGCCACTCAGTCATGTGCATGGAGCTTTATATCTACTAGCTAACATGGCACATCCAAACCCTCAATACCTCCTGCCGCCTCCAACTCAAGAACATCCATCGAATCTGCTCCTTCCTCACCCCTGAAACTACAAAGATGCTAGTCCATGCCCTCAGAATCTCCCGCTTAGACTACTATAACACCCTTCTCCATGGCCTCCCAGCAAATACTCTCGCCCCGCCTCCAGTCCACCTTAAACTATGCTCTCCCCCCGTTCTTTATCAGCTGCTCCCCTCTGGCAATCCCTTCACTGGCTACCTGTTGCCCAGCGAATAGAGTTTAAAATACTAATGCTGACATATAAAGCCATCCACAACCTGTCCCCTCTATATATCTCTGACCTAATCTCCCGCTACCTGCCCGCACGTAACCTTCAATCCTCCAAAGACCTCCTACTCCGCTCTGCTCTTATCCACTCTTCACATGACAGTCTCCAAGACTTCTCCCGTGCATCCCTCATACTCTGGAACTCAATACCAATACACATAAGACTGTCTCCCACAATCACAAGCTTCAAGAAGGCCCTGAAGACTCACCTATTCAGGAAGGCCTACAACCTCCAATAACACTACTGTCACCAAACCGGCATGTGAGCAGTCTCTCCCCTCACCTTCTGTCTCTATCCCTCTTCCCTCATAGATTGTAAGCCCTTGCAGACAGGGCCCTCTATCCAACTGTTAGTATTGTATTTGTTTTGTATATCTTGTGTACTGTATGTAAACCCTCAAATGTACAGCACCATGGAATGAATGGTGCTCTATAAATAAATACATAAATAAATATATTTTTCCTTAAACTAATAAATGACACAGCAGTCTTCTCAGCAGCTACTCATCACATGTTGTCCTCAGACAGAGCAGCATGAAGACTAATTTTCAGGCGTACGTGTTTTATAAACGTCTATATAATTACTTTTAGTAGCAAAAGAACCCATCACTTGTGACCAGTGCACAATATGAAGTATGGACAAATCAGATTGGGCAGCACTATTTAAAGGGCAGGTCTAACTACAATATATTTGTCCTTAAATGGTCTTCAATACGGCAAATGTATGCTATAGATTGCTGTTGCTTCTTCATTTTGGAAATGTCCAAGACAAAGTTCCCAGCCAATATTTATTATCTATATGTCAAGTCAGAAGACATCTTCATGTAGCATGCAGCTGCAAACTCAGTATTTTACATGAATATACCATATATTGTGTAATACTTCTCCTTAAGAAATGAGACCACAAAGTACACAGCTTTAATACTTGCTTACATTGCTGAATGCTGATACTATTTGTCTCCTCATTGTCTGAGAAATCCTCCCCCGCTAAAGCCCTCATTGGGTCTAATATCAACTATTAAGATCAATGCCAGAACAAGTGCACTGGATGTCCCTGATACAGAGGCCCCTTCATACTATAAATGGATTGCTATAAACTTGTGTTGTTACAATGGTAAGAAGAACTACATGATTTCTACAGGGACTGAAACCAATTCTATGTCACATCTCTAGAGCTTGTATCTGAGAATAGTGCATGAATAGTTATACCATCTTACGCATGGGCATGTTTTATCTTTTCCTTTTTTTTACAGAAAATCTCAAGAATATTTAAAATAGTAATGACAACTGTGTCATAGATTTTCCCCAGTCCAAACAATGTATATAAATTCTATATGAATTGGATGACTGAGGCTGCAGAAAGAACATACTGCACTCACATACCAGTAATTCTTGGCTTTTCTATGTAATGTAATTTCTTTGGGACCTCTCTATAATGTCAGCCTTAATTACTGTAGGTCTGTACACATGAGCAGGGAACAATGGCACAAGGCCAGAAACAGACAGCATTCTGTCTTGGCAAAATGATGGAAGGAAGAAGAATTTTGTGATGGCATTTTGGATGCACTTTGTATCATATAAAATACACAGAATACGAAGTCAGTATATAGCATTGAATGCGTCGGACCCTTTAGTATTTTGCTTTGCAATAAAACCCTTTTGTTGTAAAAGCATATAATCTAAAATATATAGTAGAAAATAGAGAAATATGTAAATAAAATATGTGACAGCAATATAAATCCAATGAATTTATTAAGACTACATAACGTTTCCACATCTTACGGTGGTGTGAAAATTACCCAGGAATGGGTGTTGCTTCCCTTTCCACTAGAAAAATTCTATATATACAAGACCTGAGAGTGAGAGAAGGGTGTGTGTGTGTGTGTGTGTGTGTGTGTGTGGCGGAGTAAATATTTTAATAGTGACAAATGATTCCCCACTGACTGTCCTTTCTCACCAGCAGGTGGTACTGCAAGCAGTGGGGATTTCAGATCATGACACTGCATCACCAGCAGCAGACATCCACATACATGTCCTACTATCATGTTACACATCCTGAGGACAGAGAAAGAGCTCTTCACTGGTCAGAATAAAGGAGCAGATGCTGGGGGTTGATACAGATCAGTGTAGAGAAGTCTCACTCCCCATAATGTGACAGTGTCTGGGGAATTACAAGACTACAGTATACATTACAATCAATGCCCTGTGGAAGGGGCTAATATATTCATACAATAACTGGCATTAATGCCCTAAATTAAGACATGCTGGCACAGAATGAAATTCCTGTAAATGGAGAACTTATAGCAGAGGCTTCTATAAAGCAAACATTTGCATTTCTAATTATTAAAAATCAAAATTTATTGGGATTTTAGGACCCTTGCTGCTAGATGAGACCCTAGGCAGAGGATTAATCTTCTTAGGGCAGAACCAAGGCTGATTACTTCTGGTGCTGGCTGATCCCCAGCATTCAGTATCCACATCAATCACAATGACTCCCACTCCTGTACCCAGATGCATAAGGTGGTGTTCCTCTAAGATACATTATAGCTTTGCATACAACTGCACTGATACACTGTTACTCCTTCCTGAGGAATAGAGGTGAGATGCAATGACATCTAGCTACAAACCAAAGACATGGCAGAGATTACACTCCCCATTTATCAGCTGTGTAGACCCATCATTTCTTTACATATACAAATCTAACAGCAATTTTTTGCTACAATCGGACAGATAATGATTGAAAATCACAGGGTGTAAATGGCAGAATCAGCTTCTATGACACAGGGGAGGGGAGGGGGTTTTCAATTATACAGCATATAATGAACTAGTGTCCATGTAGATTGTCACTCTGTGATCTTCATACATATAATGACCTAGTGGCAATATATACAGCTGGATTATATCGCGCTGTGCTCTTCATACATATGACTTAATGGCCCTATATAACGCTGGATTATGTCACATTGTGCTCGTCACATATATAATGACCTAGTGGCCATATATACAGCTGGATTATATCACGCCGTGCTCTTCATACATACAATGACTTGGTGGCCATATACACAGCTTGAGTATGTCACATTTTGCTCTTCATACATATAATGACCTAGTGGCTGTATATACAGCTGGATTATATCACTCTGTGCAACTCATACATGCACTGCAGGGTACCCAGGCGCAGGTCATGGTCACAATTCCTAGGGTTGCTCCTTATCTATACAGCATATTGTCCTGTCCTCCTAGGATGGAAGAATGTAATGGAACCCAGGCTCCCCATTAACATGCTGAGCACTGGCAGCAGCTAGGCATGGCTTCCTTCTATAGCGCTCCAGTCGCCCATAGCAGCACGTACTCATCAGCCATGTCCTCCACTGCATCCTGCTCATCTCTAGCCTAGTGCCTGCCCTGCAGCATACCCTGGCATGCCTGGCACTCTCCGCTCAGATGTCATATAAGCATTACAGTCAATCCCTGTAAAAATGGGTCCTACCTTCCCGCTGCAGCACTGCGCTGTCACCAGAGGAGCTCCGAGCACCTGGGGAAGCCCCCTCCCCCTGCTTTGCTTCGGTTTGCCCGCAGTCCCTGCCCAGCCAGCCCTCTCTGCAGCTCTACGCCCTCCCCGTGCCGTTATTGGGGGGTGAGGCAGGCAGACGGCTCGGACTAGAGGCGGCGATCACTGATTGGCTGCCAGTGATGTCATTCCAAGCGGCCGGAGGAGCGATGCTGCCAGCTGCAGTGTGTCCGCAGTCCGCTGCGCGCCTGGACCAGAGGTACCCAAAGCGTCATGGCTCCCCCCTGGACGGGGCACTAGCCAAGAATGGGGGTGAAGAGAACCTCTGGAAGGTGTACATGTATGGATAGACAAGGATGATCGAGCATGAACAACGAAACTTAACACAGAGAACTGAAGTAGGAAGTCCTTCTTCCCTCTGTCTACTGGATTTCTACTTTTAGAATCTTTTTCTTTGCTCCAATGTATCTAAAAAAAAAAAAAAAAAAAAAAAAAGAAGGTACTGTGTAAATATTGTTAAGTAAATGTATCCTACCATTTTGTGACTACAGCTCTGATGCAGCGGAATGGTAAGTATTTATCAACCCCTTTACGCCAGTTTTCTGCCGTAGCTTGGTGATATTGCGGCACACATTTCTTACTCCAAATGTGCCCAGCATTCCTCGTTCTGCGCCTCATTCACCATTCTCAGCGAATGTGCGTAGAGGGCAGGAAGGCGTGGGAACGCCTCAAACCGGCATATTTATTATAACTCACATCAGTTTTATGGCATAGAAATCCATTCTGGCGAATAGTCGTGCGCTTGCCTGACTTATCAAGAGGTCAATGCCTTTTCAAAAATCATGCATACCTTTAAGACTGACATGAAACTGCAGTCTCAATAAATCTGCCCCATTGTGTCTACATGTATTACTACTCTGCATCTTGTTGCCCCCGCCCCCTATCCACTATAGAAATACCTGGGATTTGTGCAGGGTGGTGCTATTAACAATACACACATTCAGATAAGGTGATGTGATTGTAAGCCCTTGCGGGCAGGGCCCTCTATCCCACTGTGCCAGTTACTGTTAGTATTGTATTTGTTTTGTACATCTTGTGTACCATATGTAAATCCTCAAGTGTAAAGCACCATGGAATTAATGGTGCTATATAAACAATAATAATAATAATGTGATCACATATACATGAGAGGCTCCTCACAGAACACATCACATTTGCTGGAAAAATAGTTCAGCATGCAGTACTATTTATTCCACCATGTTGGAACCCGTTGGACAATTATAAATCAATAGGTTCAGTTGGGCAATGGTGGGATCTATTGTATGGCAGATCCATCACAGCGTTATGGCTTCCATTACATACAGAAATAACACACATATGGGAACAGAGCCTAACATTGATTATCTCCTGACAATGGCCCCTGTTAAAGGGCGGAATATATTAGGCAGCAAGTGCACAGTCAGTGCTTGAGAATGATGTGCTGGAAGCAAGAAAAATGGCTATAGATAAGGAACTGAGGAACTTCAACTAAGGCCAAGTTGTGATGACTAGAAGACTAAACCAGAGCATCTCCAAAATAGCAGGTCTTCTGCGGTGTTCCCAGTATTCTGGGGTTAGTATTTACCAGAAGTAGGCCAAGGAAAGACAACTGCCGAATCCAAGGCTCATTAGTGTGTATAGGAAGCAAAGGACAATAAAAAAAAAGAACTAAAAATTCAAATCACCCCCTTTCCCTAGAACACATATAAAAGTCCATACACAAAGTAAAACACATACACATTAGGTATCCCTGTGTGTGAAAACGCTGGGTCTACAAAATTCTAAAAATATTTTTACCATACGATAAAAATCAAAAGAGCTGAATGGAACATCAGACATTCCCCAAAATTGTATAAATAAAAAGTACATCTGGCCTCACAAAAAAGATGCCTTATGCATCTCTGTACATGGAAATATAAAAAAGTTACAGGTGTCAGAATATGGCTTTTTTTGGTCGGACACAAAGTCCTTCATGTCCAACTTTATTTCCGACCAAAGAAAGCGGCTTCGTGGCGCAGAGGCTACAATCGGACACCTGCGGGTTGCTTTAAAAACCCATTGAAGTGAATGGGTTTTTAAACAAACTGCTTGCAAACCTTTCCCTATCCTTTTTTCTGATATTTAGGATGGTTTCACGGCGGTCGGACTCCAGGCGCAAGTGTGAACCAACCCTTATTTAAATACATGACTTCCAGGAATGGGTTAAGTAATCCAGTGGGTGTAATCCATCTAGACCTGGAGCTTTGTTTGTTTAGCTTAGCTTGAACAATTTCTTTTTTTTTTTTTTTTTTTTATTTAAACTGTAATTTTTATTGAAAATTTTTTTACGAAAAGGTAACTAAACAGTGAGAACACAAAAAAAGGGCATACTAAGGAAAGAAGTATACATAGCAACAACGACATAATATGGTCAACTCCGTCACAGGTCAACATATGGGGAGACAATAGAACTATAGGCATAGTGTAGTCATAACATTGTGTAGGGAGGGGAAGATAGGACAAGGGAAAGAAAAAACGGGCAGAGAGGGGGGGGATTAACAAAATAGATAGAGGAGGAGATCAGGTCCCATGTGTTATACAGTAGGTATCCCAGTGAGACCAAATGGCTTGGAACACCTCAACAGCATTGTTGAGGGTAGCAGTCAGGAACTCGAGACTATGGACGTTCTTCATCCTGGCCAACAACTCAGCGCCCGAAAGGGGAAGGGATTCCTTCCAGTGGAGGGCTATAAGGGTCTTGGCAGCAGTGCAGAGGTACAGAAATAATTTAGATGTTTTCTTACCCAGATGTCTGGGTGGCAGGTTAAGCAAGTAAATGAGAGGGTCTAATGGAACTCCCTGTAGGAAGAGTCCGTAGGCATCAGTAACCACCTTAACCTCCTGCCAGAAGTGGCGAATGGCCGGGCAGTCGCAAAAAATGTGAAAAAGAGTGCCCATGCCAGACAGGCACCTCCAGCAGGAAGGGGGGATCAGGGGATTGAGAGCATGTAGGATGGTCGAGGTGTGGTACCAGTGCATAAGGAGTTTGTACTGGGTTTCCTGGAATGTTATACAGGCGGAAGACTTAGCTGCCAAGCTTGAACCATTTCTATGTGTGTCATGTCCCAGGACTTGGTTTAATTCACTGACATGTATCTGTGATACTGTTTGTCTTTGTAGTTTGTCCCTTTTCTCTCTCTGTATCCTTAGTTGTGATGCTGTAGCTCCTCCTCTCTGTCCCTCAGTTTAGTTTCACTTCTTTGTAAGCAACATGTCTGCTCAGCTCCTGGTATTTCATCATTTTTCACCTACTGCTGTATGAGGTTCTACAAGATTTACTTGGATTAAAGCATCTGGAATCTTATCTACGCCTCCTCAGTTGAGTTGAACACTATCTGATAGATATCTTGGTGTAAATTGCTGGTTAGCGTAGAGACTACAGGACACTCTCACAACCTCACACTTGCAGCCAAGCTATTGAGTCAGAACAGTGAAAAATGATGCATAAAGACTGCCAGATACGGCTGTAAGACAGTTCACCAACTTCTGACATACAGTCAGTCACAGCAAGTTACCTGAAGCCAGAAGGAATCAGCATTGTGTAAGTTGCATCTGCAGCTCAGACTCCCTCAGCATAAGAAGATTCTATCAAGCAGCCATCTTACTCCAGCAAAGTTATATTTATCCTGTTTGTGTTGCATCATGGCTGAAGGGCACCCTGAAGCACAAGGTAGCATGGACCTCAGTCTGCAGCCCAGTGAGAAGGCTAGACGCTCAATTAAACAGGTTAGAGACAATCTAGAAGGTTTAAAGCATGAACTTTCCTGTGAACTCTCAAAATGGTGGCAGGAAATACAGACTAAGATATCTGCCATGTGCTTGCCTGCATACCATATATCACCACTAGAGGGAGCTCTGCGACAGCTTTGTTCTATGCGTGGACATTATAAAATGAAAGCTGAGGAGTATGAAAGCATATTGAGGAAACTACATACAGACGATTCCTTAGTTGAATTGCAAAGCTTCCAGCATCTCAATTCAGAACGAGACAGCTTAGTACATGAAACTAAGTTAAGGACAGAGGCAAGAATTGCGCAACTGCAGGAAATGGCATCCCATGTTTCTGAGTCTACCAAGCGTTCAAAGCGTACATCTAAGTCATGTTCCTCAAAATCTTCCACACTCAGTGAGCAACTTATAAAAGCACGTGCAGAGGCGGAAGCTACTAAGATACAGGCAGCCTTTGCACAACAGAAAGCAGAAATGGAAGCTAAGGTAGCTCAACAGAAAGCAGCGATGGAAGCTAATGCAGCTCAAAAAAGGGCAGAACTAGAAGCTCTAGAGAAACAGTATGAGCACGCTGCAGCCATGGCAAGGTTAAGCATTTTAGAACAAGCCATCAGTGGAAGTGAGACAGCACCAGTTTGTGTGATGTGGAAACAGAGGATCCCCTCAAGCGCACAAGAGACTATGTACTAAGCCAAAGCAGTGAATCCCTATTTGTCACAAATGTTCCTGTCAGGGACAACATTTCTCCAGAGCAACAGGGCACAGTATCTTCTGCAGCACACCGCATTCAAGGTCAGTACAATGCCCTGCCTGTCCAGCATCCAGTTTCTTCTTCCTTCATGGATTCCCAAAGCCTTGCACCTCAGCAAATGCAATATACTGATACTCAGGTAAACACCAATGTGACACCATACTACCAGACTGCAAACAACCGTCCAGTCTCACATCCATATGTGGCTAAACCTATGGACTTTAAGCTAGCTCCTAGGCTGAATGCCTATGCAGCCCCTACACTACCTACCTCTGTTAACCAGAACCCCACTAACAACGTAATCACCGCTACTCAGCCAGCAACTCAATATTTAAAGTCAGAGAGAACAGACATGTCAGAGTTTGCAAGGTACATGGTTTGCCGTGAGCTTACTAAGACTGGACTCACAAGGTTCAATGACCAACCTGAGAACTACAGAGGCTGGAAATGTGCCTTCAAAACTGCAATCAGTGACCTTGGCATTACTGCAGCTGAAGAACTAGATTTGCTTATCCGGTGGCTTGGCCCACAGTCCACAGAACGTGCTAAAAGACTCAGATCCGTCCACATTTACAACCCTATAGCAGGCCTTACCGCTGCTTGGGAAAGACTGGAGAAAACCTATGGCAGTCCTGAAGCAATAGAGAATGCTCTGTTCAAACGGTTGCAAGGGTTTCCAAAGATATCTGGTAAGGATCATCAGAAATTTCAAGAACTTAGTGACCTACTCATGGAGCTCCTACTGGCTAAGGCGGACACTCTCCTACCGGGCCTCAGTTACCTGGACACTGCTCGTGGGGTAAACCCGATAGTCACCAAGTTGCCATATAATATTCAAGAAAGGTGGACCACAGTTGGGTCAAGATACAAAAATGAGAATCAAGTCTCCTTTCCTCCATTTTCCTACTTCTGTGAGTTTATCAAGAACATTGCAGAATCCAAGAATGACCCAAGCTTTTCCTATGGGGATCCCAGTGTTCCTGGTTCACCTCCTATTAAGTATGACAGCTCACATTCTAACTACAGAAACCGCAGAGGCCCAGTTTCGGTGAAAAAGACTGATATTCTTCCTATACCTACATCAGCACCAGAAGAAAGCAGTTGCAACAGCAACCAAGACGAAAAGGTAGAAAATCCTAACCGTCTGTGTCCTATTCACAAGAAGCCTCATCCCCTCAAGAAGTGTATTGGCTTCAGGAGGAAACCAATCCAGGAACGTAAAGAGCTTCTAAAGAAACTAGGGATATGTTTCAAATGTTGTGCCTCTACTGAACATGTTGCTAGAGACTGTAAAATTGCTATTAAGTGTATAGAGTGTGGCAGTGAGGACCATGTACAGGCTCTTCATCCATCCCAGCCTAGTACCACACCACCTAGAGGTTCCCCTTCCCCAACTAAGCATGGCGGGGAGAACACAGATCAAGCAGCAAATACTACCACAGTATCTTCCTCATGTACAGAAGTCTGCGGAGAAGACCTTTGTGACAAGTCCTGTGCAAGGATATGCCTAGTCAATATATACCCCAAGGGCCAACCAGAAAGGGCTCTGAGGGTGTACACCATCTTGGATGACCAGAGCAACCACTCACTTGCAAGGTCAGAACTCTTTGATCTGTTTAACTTAAAGGGTGATACCTATCCGTATACCTTGGGTACTTGTAGTGGCATATCAGAGGTTTCAGGAAGAAGGGCCAGTGGTCTTGTAATAGCTTCTCTCAAGGGCAATTTGGAGATACCTTTGCCCACACTTGTTGAGTGCAACCAGATACCATCAAACAGAGAAGAGATACCCACACCAGAGGTGGCTTTCCAGCACCCTCATCTAAGGGCTATAGCCAGTGAAATACCATCCCTTGACAAAAATGCAGACATTCTACTTCTGCTAGGTAGAGACATTCTCAGACTGCACAAAATACGCCAGCAAATTAATGGACCGCATGATGCACCATTTGCCCAGCGCCTCGATCTAGGATGGGTAATCATTGGCAACGTCTGCATAGGTAGGATGAAAAGGCCCACCAATATTTCTTCATTTAAGACGCATATGTTACCAAACGGTCGCAGCACTTGTTTTCAGCCATGTCCACATCACTACCAAGTGAAAGAGAAGATAAGCAACAGTAAGTGGTTGCATAATCACCGAGACAATGTGAATACTTTCCTGCCTGGGGACGACACCCTTGGATTAACAGTGTTCAATACAACAAGTGATGACAACAAGCTGGCACCGGCTATAGCTGATAAAGAATTTCTCAAACTTATGGACAAGGAATTCATTCAAGATGATTCCAACAGCTGGGTAGCACCTTTACCTTTCCGCTCCCCGAGATCAAAACTGCCAAACAATCTGAAGCAAGCAGTTTCTAGATTTTCCTCTTTAAAACGTACCCTCAAGAGGAAACCAGAGATGGAGAAACACTTTGTAGGTTTCATGCAGAAGGTATTTGAGAGAGATCATGCAGAACCTGCACCTCCATTAAAGGAAGGAGAAGAATGCTGGTACCTTCCATCATTTGGCGTGTATCACCCTCGCAAACCTGACCAAATCAGGGTCGTGTTCGATTCTAGTGCTCAGTATGAAGGCATCTCTCTCAACAACCTGCTCCTCACTGGTCCTAACCTAAACAACAGCCTCATAGGAGTCTTAATCCGTTTCAGACAGGAACCAGTTGCAGTGATGGCCGACATCCAACAGATGTTTCATTGCTTCATTGTTAAGGATGATGACAGAAACTATCTCAGGTTCCTATGGCATAAGGACAATGATGTCAACAATGAAGTAATAGATTACCGGATGAAGGTACATGTCTTTGGCAATAGCCCATCTCCTGCAGTAGCGATCTATGGACTGTGAAGGATCGCCCATGAAGGTGAGAAAGAGTATGGCTCTGATGCTCGTCAGTTTGTTGAGAGGAACTTCTATGTTGATGATGGTCTTAAATCCTTACCTGCATGTGAAGAAGTGATTGATCTCCTCTCTAGAACACAGGAAATGCTGTCTGTAGCTAATCTCAGACTTCACAAGATCATCTCCAACAATATGGAAGTAATGAAGGCATTTCCCTCTGATGATCATGCAATCAACTTGAAGGATCTTGATCTCAGTTCTGATGCTCCTCCTATGCAACGCAGCCTAGGATTGCTATGGAACACTGAACAAGACACATTCACATTCCAAGTGTCTTCTTGTGACAAACCTTTCACCAAACGAGGAGTTTTATCTGTTGTGAACAGCATTTATGATCCTCTTGGTTTCATTGCTCCCATCACCATTCAAGGCAAGCTACTACTAAGACAGCTTACCACTGAGAACATGGACTGGAACACTCCACTGCCTGCTGAGAAACAACTGAGGTCTGACTGTGGCACTAACTTCGTTGGAGCCTGCAAAGAACTGCAGTTAGACAACTTCTTATCCAACAATGGGTGCACTTGGACGTTTAACCCTCCACATTCATCCCATATGGGAGGTTCCTGGGAACGTATGATTGGGATCACACGCAGAATCCTTGACTCTATGTTGATGGACCACAAGTCGACACTGCTTACCCATGAGACATTAATAACCTTTCTTGCTGAAGTGTCTGCGATAATCAATGCAAGGCCACTTGTCCCAGTATCTTCAGACCCTGAATCTCCAATCATCTTAACCCCAGCAACGCTTCTTACTCAGAAAATTGGTACTGCTGCTACCTCTCCACGTACCTTAGATCACAGTGACATTTACAGACGCCAATGGAAACAAGTTCAACACCTGTCCAATGTGTTCTGGCACCGCTGGAAAACAGAGTACCTCCACATGCTACAGAGCCGTCACAAATGGCAGACCTCAAAACCTAATCTCCAGGTGGGTGACCTCGTCCTTCTAAGGGATAAAGAAGTCCATCGAAATGAATGGCCTATGGGTCTCATCACTAAAGTTGTCCCTAGTGATGATGGGAAGACTCGGAAAGTGGAGGTCAAGGTAACCAAGGGAGGCTCAGTGCGAGTTTTCTTCCGCCCAATTAATGAACTGGTGCTTCTTCTTCCAAGAGGAGACGTCACATAAAAGAAGATAAGGACACCATTCACAGCTCATGGCGGGGAGCTTCCTTCCATGAACTAAAACC
Organism: Leptodactylus fallax; assembly: GCA_947044405.1. Taxonomy (NCBI): domain Eukaryota; kingdom Metazoa; phylum Chordata; class Amphibia; order Anura; family Leptodactylidae; genus Leptodactylus; species Leptodactylus fallax. Next base: position 8,745,868 of record CAMRHE010000036.1, read on the forward strand.
GTGTTCTTGTGGATTACAGTGTGGGTCGGTGGAGGTGTTGGCAAATTGCGGCTTCCCGACCTGAAGATTGGTTTATTTGGACTAACTGTTGATTATTGTTTGTTGTGCATGTTTCTTTTTTGTTTTTCAGGTTTGAAGAGGACTTTATGGACATCTCAGGACATTTAATGTTTGTTTTCATTGAAATCTAAAGATTTCAGGCGGGGAGTGTCATGTCCCAGGACTTGGTTTAATTCACTGACATATATCTGTGATACTGTGTCTTTGAAGTTTGTCCCCTCTCTCTCTCTGTATCCTTAGTTGTGATGCTGTAGCTCCTCCCTCTCTCTCTCTCTCTCTCAGTTTAGTTTCACTTCTTTGTAAGCAACATGTCTGCTCAGCTCCTGGTATTTCATCATTTTTCACCTACTGCTGTATGAGGTTCTACAAGATTTACCTGGATTAAAGCATCTGGAATCTTATCTACGCCTCCTCAGTTGAGTTGAACACTATCTGATAGATATCTTGGTGTAAATTGCTGGTTAGCATAGAGACTACAGGACACTCTCACAACCTCACACTTGCAGCCAAGCTATTGAGTCAGAACAATGTGTATCCAGTTTAGTATAACGGTTGATGTATTACCAGGATTGGTGACACCTACATCAACTACTCTATGCTCCTCCCAATATATATACAGAACCAGGGGCAGATTGGGACCTGAAAGTGGCCCTGGAAAAAAATGTATAAGTGGCCCCATTTTATACGCAGGCTCAAGTAGGCGGAGTCAATACAAGTAGGCAGGGCTAGCACAAGAAGCACTTCCATGAAAAGCAGTCCTCGGTAAAGTAATTTCACACAGGGCTGCTTTACATGGAGGGAGAAGCAGCAATTCCCAAAGAACCCATTCAGTACCTTTGCTGTTTCTTGGTCCCTGGTGACTAGAGATGTGCAAACCAATTTGTAATGAACCAGTTTTAACCCGAATTTTCCAAAGATTTTGTTTTCTAACAAAACTGAAACCTTTTTATTAGCCTCGGGACTGATATGAACTGAAATGGTTGCCGCGACGTGCATTCTGCAGTTGAAATACAGAGGAGAAGGAAGGTCTCATGGCTCTGTGATGTAGGCCACTTCTGGCATCACCTGACATTCCCTGACAGCCTCTCAGCCAATCATAAGTGGTAAGTAGAGCGGTTACTGTGCTGATGTCACATGTAGAATATAATGCTGTTTGCAGCAAGGAGAAGAGACATTTTGTGATTTTGCAAACTGGGAAAAGAACACAAACATTGTAATAGAACTGCAGAATAATAAGAGGAGGACTAGTGGAGCAAAGTTTAGTTAGAGTTAATTAATTTTAGACAGGCAGAAAAATCATATGGGATGGAGAATTTTTTTCACTGTGGTGTCTGTGTAAATGCAGTTTTCACGGACTTCCACATACACTGGGCAGTTCACATGTTCATTGACAATAATTAAATTTTGTTAAATCTTTTTTGCAATGGAGCATTTTTTTTTGTAATACAGTGTCAGATTTGCTATCCAACAAGGAGGAAAGAAGAGGGTGGCACACTGGATTCATGTCCAAGGCTTTATTTTACCAAACAATAATAAAAGCGGTCCATTTGGTAACACACTTCTACAGTTTGGTGACGTGGCAATGCTAGAATGCATTACTAAAAAGCATCCCCCTACATTGTCACCTCAGCAACCACCGACTAATATTATCATTAAAGCCTAATGGACCTAGAGCTTCAGTTCTCAAAATCCATCTCCCTTCCCGGCGTAGCAGTGCCTAATGATCGTTACCACCCTCTTACTCCTGGGATCAGGATTTATTACCTCAATACCAGTAGATCTCAAAACATCTGGTTTTACTCTGTGCATTTCCCTAACAAGTTGTAACAATCGTGGGGAACCGAGCCCTGTGGCTATAGATTTAACATGTTCCCCGAAATAAACATATAAATTCATAATAGTTTTCCCAATATAATAACATTGGTGTGGCAAAATATAACAGACCAGAAATTGGGTCTTAAAATTAATAAATTGGTTGATCATCCATTGAGTCCCTCCTGTAAAAAGATTTCAGGTTCCTAACATTTGGAAACAAAAACTACAATGGTCACAGGAGTAATTCTCTTTTGGAACATGTTGATTCAACCAGTTGTCCCTCTTCTCAGTATATCTTCTATGGACTAGCTTATCTCCTTCTGAATGTGATCGTAGGTCAGTGTGGAAACATGACAGTCAATTCAGGGTCATTCTTTATTGTACTCCAGTTATTAAATATAGCCAAAGGTACAATATTCACATGTGTGTTATACTAAAATGAAACAGCCCTTCTACGTTGCTGCATTATTACCCCTCTTAGAACGTTTGGATGCATCCAACAACTGAAATTGAGAACGCCAAGATGCTCTCTCCCTAGTTTCTCGCAAAATATAAGGGGGTAACCTCTCTGTATCAATCTCAACTCTAGTTAATTAGCCTTCTGTTGGAAGGTTGTCTCCGTGCTGTTGATTTTTCTCAAACAGACAAATTGTCTACATGGGACTGCTGATTTAACATGGCGTGGATGGAAACTTTCATAATGTATAACGCATTACTTGTGGTCAGTTTTATAAACCCCTTAGTAGCAATTAAACCATCCTCCAACAGCACAGTAACATCCAAAAAACTTCAAACTGGTTATCATAGAAAAGCAAAGGGAGTTGAATATTTATCTTATTGCCCTCATTGAGATATGTTACAAAATCGGAAAATTTTGATGGACTTCCAGACCAGATAATAAGTATGTCATCTATATATCCAAAAAGAAGAACTATATGTTTAATACATGGATTGGATGTGGTAAGTATGAAATCCATCTCAAAACATGCCAAAAGAACATTAGATAAAGTACACGCCACCAGCGTCCCCATTGCAGTTCCAATGTTTTGAAGATATCACTGGCTGCTAAACTTAAAAGCATTATGCTTCAGTATGAATTGCAATGTGTCACACATAAATACAATATAATGTTGACTCTTCCCCACAACGATATCAACAGAGGCCAACCTATAACCATTCTGATATTCAGCTCTCTAAGGGTATGCAGAAAAATCTTTCAAATATGTGGGAATTTCTATTAATATGGGACATTAATGTTGATGTTGATACAATAGAAACACTGATATGTGTAGAAAGATATAAAGGGTGCAGGAAGGGTGGCCACGATCTCCAGTCCTCAGCGTTTTGTCCCACAGCTTCAATGATCGGGGGAGGGGGGTCCATAAATCTGAAAAGGACCCTACATTTTTCTCATCCTATTTTCTAATCACATTCCTAAAATTTGACATTAAAATCTGTTACCTTGGTCAGATGTGACAGTTCCACACAGGGTCAGACTGGCCCACTGGGGAACCAGTGATTTCCCTGAGCACCAACTATTAGTACTCATTTTGCCAATACAAAGGTCAGGGGTCCGATCAGGACGGTGAGGGACTCGATCAGGCCCCTGACCATCCTGATCCGGCCCCTGACCAATGGCTCCCGACATGTTAATACCTTTAGCCACCCTGTCTCGGTACCGCTGATCTGCAGGGGTCCTGATGGTGGGCCCCTAGAAACAATTCCACTGGTGAGCCCTAGACATCCCAGTCCGACACTGGTTCCACATAGGTGAGTAGGTGCTCAATAAAAACACATCTCTATGAGGGAGCAATTCAGTAATCTTAGTCTTAGGATGTCCTCTGATTCCAATGCTATACATTCTTGTAATAGAACATTTTCTTACATCAGTGAAATCCAATGGAGACACAAGGGATGTGTGCGTGTGTATGTGTGAAAACCAGCATAAAAAGTCACAGCATTTGAATAAAATGGATATAGAGAAAACAGAAAATGCTTTTGACAAGTACTATAATGCCTGGTTAAGTTGGCTTTTATTACATAATTTTTGAATATGTTCTTATTACATTTTCGATAATGCCCTCAAAAGGAGCCCTAACATTAAGTTAACAATTGGGATCAAACTGAAAGGGGTTGAGGGGCTTGTTATTTCAATTTAATCAAAAGTCCAAGCTAGTTGAAATCGGGCTTTAGACCATGATAGTTTATAGGCCCTCCTATTAGTGTACTGTTTTTTTTCACCTTCTTTGTATATGTTACACTATTTATTACTTGGAAAAGATGGAAGACTAAGACTAAGGTGAGAGCGGGCGGGGATGCCTCTGCCCAACAAATTTACTATTAACTAGCATGAAATGAGCTACATACAGTAGAAGATCTCCATTCTGGCTCACAGGAGTGTGCCTGAATTATTAAGAGGCCAGAGACTCTTAATAATTCAGGCGCACTTAGCACTTGTCAGGGATTTAATTAAGATTGGCATACAGAATGCCAGTCTCAATAAATTGCCTCTTAAGTGTTTTAGACACTTTCTGACAGTTTCTGAGCCTTGTCCGACAAGTGTGCAGGGCTTGTTGCAAAGAGAGTTGGGACTTATTGGAAAAGTGGATAGGCTTAATGTGTGACATTATGCGCCAAGAAATGCACTGAAAATTTGTTGCATTTTTTTTTTTATCAGAAACTAAACCAACTAATAAGCAGTGTAAAGTTAGATCAGTCTTTAAAAGAAGCCAAATTTCTCAAACTGCTTCAGCCTTTGTGATAAATATGGCTCAATTTAGAACTGCCTAGTCTAGGTTTGTTTGAAACGTAGACAGTATTAGCAAATTTAGGGATAGTGAGCATCAGTGGTGTTTGGTGTTGGGAATGGATCTGGGGAAAGATTTATGGATAACAAAACTAGGTCCAGTTTATTGTCCATTTGTTAACATGTTCTGTTTATCAGTACCACCATCATTTGCTAGTTCCAGTATCTGACTATTGTTATTGCTCCAGTTATATATTTCGATGAGTTCCTATTTTATTGTATATTTGTTTCCTGCTAGTATTGTGATATATGTATCCCATAGTTTTTTTAATCTGTTCACATGTATTGATCTGTGTAGGCAGTGAAGAAATAAAACAAAAGGATAATCGTAGTCAAGTTACCTTTTGCAAAGTTGCTTTATTTTAATTTTAGATGCAGTGGAGCAATTTGCAATGTTGCAGATGTGAACATACCCTTTAATATACAGTCATATGAAAAAGTTTGGGCACCCCTATTAATCTTAATCATTTTTAGTTCTAAATATTTGGGTGTTTGCAACAGCCATTTCAATTTGATATATCTAATAACTGATGGACACAGTAATATTTCAGGATTGAAATGAGGTTTATTGTACTAACAGAAAATGTGCAATATGCATTAAACCAAAATTTGACCGGTGCAAAAGTATGGGCACCTCAACAGAAAAGTGACATTAATATTTAGTAGATCCTCCTTTTGCAAAAATAACAGCCTCTAGTCGCTTCCTGTAGCTTTTAATCAGTTCCTGGATCCTGGATGAAGGTATTTTTGACCATTCCTCTTTACAAAACAATTCCAGTTCAGTTAAGTTTGATGGTCGCCGAGCATGGACAGCCCGCTTCAAATGATCCCACAGATGTTCAATGATATTCAGGTCTGGGGACTGGGATGGCCATTCCAGAACATTGTAATTGTTCCTCTGCATGAATGCCTGAGTAGATTTGGAGCTGTGTTTTGGATCATTGTCTTGCTGAAATATCCATCCCCGGCCTAACTTCAAATTCGTCACTGATTCTTGTACATTATTCTCAAGAATCTGCTGATACTGAGTTGAATCCATGCGACCCTCAACTTTAACAAGATTCCCGGTGCCGGCATTGGCCACACAGCCCCAAAGCATGATGGAACCTCCACCAAATTTTACAGTGGGTAGCAAGTGTTTTTCTTGGAATGCTGTGTTTTTTGGACGCCATGCATAACGCCTTTTTGTATGACCAAACAACTCAATCTTTGTTTCATCAGTCCACAGGACCTTCTTCCAAAATGAAGCTGGCTTGTCCAAATGTGCTTTTGCATACCTCAGGCGACTCTGTTTGTGGCGTGCTTTCAGAAACGGCTCTTCGCATCACTCTCCCATACAGCTCATCCTTGTGCAAAGTGTGCTGTATTGTTGACCGATGCACAGTGACACCATCTGCAGCAAGATGATGCTGCAGCTCTTTGGAGGTGGTCTGTGGATTGTCCTTGACTGTTCTCATTCTTCTTCTCTGCCTTTCTGATATTTTTCTTGGCCTGCCACTTCTGGCCTTAACAAGAACTGTCCCTGTGGTCTTCCATTTCCTTACTATGTTCCTCACAGTGGAAACTGACAGGTTAAATCTCTGAGACAACTTTTGTATCCTTCCCCTGAACAACTATGTTGAACAATCTTTGTTTTCAGATTATTTGAGAGTTGTTTTGAGGAGCCCATGATGCCACTCTTCAGAGGAGATTCAAATAGGAGAACAACTTGCAATTGGCCACCTTAAATACCTTTTCTCATGATTGGATACACCTGGCTATGAAGTTCAAAGCTCAGTGAGGTTACAAAACCAATTTTGTGCTTCAGTAAGTCAGTAAAAAGTAGTTAGGAGTATTCAAATCAATAAAATGATAAGGGTACCCAAATTTTGCACCGGTCAAATTTTGGTTTAATGCATATTGCACATTTTCTGTTAGTACAATAAACCTCATTTCAATCCTGAAATATTACTGTGTCCATCAGTTATTAGATATATCAAATTGAAATGGCTGTTGCAAACACCCAAATATTTAGAACTAAAAATGATTAAGATTAATAGGGGTGCCCAAACTTTTTCATATGACTGTATATGCAAACTGTGAGGCATGGTCAACCTGTGCACATTAGAACATTACTACTTATGTCGGTTTTGGAAACAAAATTGTTCATGCCTGTGATGTTGATAACAGAAATACAAATATCTTACTGGCTGGTATATTTCACCTGAATACATGCATAAACTACACTATGTACCAAACATAAATGAAGCTTAAACACAGCTCATTAAACATTAAGTATTGTGGAAGAGCATAAAGTCAAAAATCAAAAGCATTACTTTTTATGTGGCATATAGCCCAAAATAGGCTGCTGTTGTTGTGAAAGCAACACGCACAGTATGATATGTGATTGTAAGGTACATTGAGCTCTTTACCTGTCCAAGAAATCAAATTGTACTCATTAGTTCTTATAGAGGAATAATCACTTATATTCACTTAGGAAATGGGAACCTGCAGGTAGATCAGAGTGCTACATAAGATTTGAGCAGAAGGGAGATGTCCAACTTCACAATAGCTGAACAAGGAAACAATGTATGAAAATAATATCCAGCCTTAGGAGATTTAATACACTGTAAATGTATTCAGTCTATAATGTTGCATGGCATTTTATTACTGTAAATAACATAGAAATTATGGAACCAGTATTATTTTATCTTTTAACCTCTGGAGAAATCATGGGCATACCAGGGTATCAGACACAGCAGCTGCTATGTGGCCCATCAACTAAGGAGGCTTATTACCACTGAGACCTAGGGAAGTGATAACAATGGATGATGGAAGTAGATCCCTCTTCTGTGATATAATTTTATTATCCTGTACTGTGACATCATTGTGTGAATTATTCCTGTACTTTGATATCACTGTGTGCATTATCTGTAAGATTATATAAGTGCCTTATCCCTATGTGTAAAGGAGAACAAAATAATCATACACTTTTCAAGTTCTGAACTTCCTGCTTAAGGTGTTCATGGTGGAGTGGGTCCTATTACAAGTTTTGCTATGGAGCCCCATAATTAATTGTTTCACCATTGGGTTCAATGTATTTTCTCTGCTGTGTTTACTTTAGAACTACTGGAAAATTTAGGTCCACATTTACTGAGCAGTCTAAGTCAGTTATGATATAAACTGCACCAAAAAGACACAAATCATGATGTCCTACTTGTGTACTAAAAAAATTGCAACTTTTTTCATCACTCGTGAAATTTGTGACATGGAAAAATGGGCGTGGTCTCCAAGGAGTGGCCAAGGTCTCAAATTTATTAAGAAGAAATCTTATATATGCACCCTGTGCAGCAAATCTAAGGGAAGATAGAATTAGACTGAAATATCACAGCTGGACATTAATGATTAATATGGCCAAAAGTTCCCCCTTTTCAATAGATGCAATGGCCCACATATACTTAAACTGGCATATCTTATGATAGTTTCAGTAAAAGAAATAGTTGTAGTGGCTTGTGCCAAATGTCATTAAAAGCACACATATCAAATCTGATATATCTATAGATTGTAAACCCTCATGGGCAGGACACTCTCTCCCTCGGCTGATCGGCAACACAATTAGACAGGGCAGTTATTAGAAACAAATGTTCCTACGCACACTTATTTCTGATAATAGCCTATACTATCAAGCTATGTAAAAGGCTGTTAAGTTAGTTTGTGTTTATTATACGTGTTTTTGCACTATGTTATATTTTACATATGCTCAGCACTCTGAAATTATTGGTGCTCTGAAATAAATATCATAAATAATAATTCTGACAGTGAGTGGGCTGGTACACATACACAGGCATCTTAAAAGGCGGAGCAGTAGTAAGGATGGTCAGATCTTCAAAAACATTTATTCCATTAACCAGTATAGCTAAACTCTAGTCATTGATAATACCCCTGACCTGATGGAGCAGATTTGCAATGACATTAAACAACAGACATGACAATTAGTAGCAGTCAAGTATTACCTATCTATAGAGCATGATGCTGGAAATCTGTTCTGTTATTATTATAGAATAGAATATATATACAATATACATACATTTATATATCATTCCCACTCCAGTTATGGTAAGTTCACACTAGCGTTAGGCGATGGAGAGCCTGTCTGCTTAAAAAGTGGTTACCCGAGGACACAGATGGACCCCATAATAATAATAACAATAATAATGGGGACTATAATGGGGTGTGCCGGGTGTCCATTGGGTTTCCACTGGTTTTATACTGAAACCTTGCAGGACTTTCATTCCATCGATTTTAGGCAGAATCTGCGGCTGTGCTTCCTACGGAGACTCCAACACAGATGTTTGGCCTTATCTGGTGGTGAATTCTCATCTTCTTGTATATTTGTTACTTGCTAATATTGTGATATGTGCTCCAAAAAATATTATTTTTTTTGATTATCCACTTAGTTGTTCTTCCTGTAAGTTATGAGGAGGCACTGTTTAGTACCAAGGAAAGGGGACTGCTATAGTGAAATTTTTTTGAGACGACCACCAAAAATTGCATGATAAAGGTGGTCTTCTCAAAGAAGATAGCTAGTATTGAAAAATGGAAATCTGTTACAGAAAATGTGGTCTGGGTAAGGAAGTGGTCTTCTCAAAGAGTTGTTCTTTTATGTGGAAAAGTTCCAGAGTATCTAGCATTCATAACTTCATGAATGAACTTTTACAATTCAAAGAGTGTTGGATTATATGTTATGGCACACTAAATTAAGTAGAAAATAAAAAAATAAAAATAATTCATTCTACATTAAAAAAAAGTTTATTACCTGCTGTCTTTTTACATTAGTTTTGCTTAATAAATTGTCAATACCTGTGTAAATGCAAAAACGTAATAGTTTCTTGTGTTTAAATCTTCAGTTTCAGTTTTGTTATGTCTGTGTTGCTTATTGTTGCTTATTATAATTGCCAAAGATAGAAATGATAGACTTGCAGGAAAGTGTATATGGAGTCATGTATAACGTCTAGAAATCCTGCGTCAGTTAAGGATTTGAATAGATGTCTGACCAGCTGAGCAGATGTGGTGTGGCAGTTAGATTGGGAGATCAAGGGGCCACGATATGGATTGATTTTGGCTCCATATTTTATGCTATCCCATTACTTCTGCCTATTTTGTGTATTTACTAACCTCAATGAATTGTTTGTAGTTCTGAAGGGTGTAGGAGCTCTAAAAGACTAAATTCACTTGTATGGGATTGTCTGAATGAGCTGACACTTTAAAAGATACCTTAACTATGAATTATAGTGTATAAAGACAATGGTACTTAGATAAACTACTTATCTGTACGTTTGTATTTTATTTATTTTGCTTACTTCTATAGCGCCATCATATTCTGCAGCACTTTACAGACATTGTCAGTCTCTGTCCCATATAGGGCTCACAATTTGCATTCGCTATCAGTATGTCTTTGGAGGGTGGGAGGAAACCCATGCAAACACGGGGAAAACATACAAACTCCTTGCAGATGTTGATCTTTGTCACAAATCAAACCCTGGAATTCAATGATACAAGGCTGCAGTGCTAACCACTGAGCCATCGTGCTGCCCATGATATAGCCACTGTTTATGTATTGTGTGTTCTCTGTGCTCCTTGCTTTTTAGTGCAGACCTTAATTTCTGTATTAGCGTGACTATGGCTGTTTGATACATGCTAGGGGTTGAATGTGTAATACAGTAGAGGCAAATTGTGCTTTTTACCTAATGCACATACTCACTTTATATATGCCCCCTTCATTTTACCATAACAACTGTTGTTGATACATGAATTTATTTATAAATTTCATTGCTGGGGATTGTTTGTGCAATATTAACATATATATTTGACTACTAAACGCACTAATTCACTTTATATATACCCCTTGCACTTTATACTAACAATGGCTGCTGATATATTGTTATATAAATTTATTCATGAAAGGAAAGCTGCTGTTATATGAATTGAATTTTGCTAATACATGAGTTTAACGATACATCCATTTACTGTATAATAACAGGACAGAGACACTTTATTGCTTTTTGTGGCATACAGAAACATTGGCATTGTCAACATTAGACAATGTGCTGTATTCATTTTTGCTGATTGATTTATGTTCTGTCTTCTGTGTGTTGCACTGCGATCTCCACCCAGTTGTAGTTTGGGGAATTTTAAATTTGTTTTTAAATTGACAACTAGTATAATGTGAAAATAAAAGTGATTTATTTGATTTTTTGTATTTATTTTGGCTTTGGTAATAGTCTTTGTAGGATAGTAATTCAGCAGAATTTGGTTTGCACATCAGACTGCTTCGACAATGGCCTATACTTAGGATATATTAGATCTGCAAGGGTTCATACAGCTGTTCTGGGACAGTGCGGCTCCCGGCAATGTTCACATGCCAGGAGCTACCCTGTTCACTCACCATACAATGTGTAGCAGCTGTTTTATTTACTGAAGAGCTATCCCATAGACTTCAGTGGGGCAGAGCTGCAGCACCTAAAGCCTGCCACTACACTTTGCATGACAAGTAAGGGTGGGTTCACACTTGCGCCGGCACTCCGTCCGCCGTGAATCCAACCTAAATGTCGGAAAACTTGATAGGGACTGGATAGGGAAAGGTTTGTGACGCTTTGCTTAAAAACCCATTCACTTGAATGGGTTTTTAAAGCAATGTGCAGGTGTGTGCTTTCACCCTCTGCGCCGCGAAGCCATTTTTTTTTTTTTTTTGGAAACAAAGTCGGACATGCAGGATTTTGTTTCTGACAAAAAAAACGGCTTCGCGGCGCAGAGGTTGTAAGCGCACACCCGCGCATTGCTTTAAAAACCCATTCAAGTGAATGGGTTTTTAAGCAAAGTGTCGCAAACCTTTCCCTATCCAGTTTTCCGACATTTAGGTCGGATTCGCGGCGGACGGAGTGTCGGCGCAAGTGTGAACCCACCCTAAGGAGCACGGTTCCCAGCATGTAAACATTACCAGGGAATGTGCTGTTCTGGAACAGCTGATCTGCGTGGTCCCAGCTGTTAGGCCCTAATACTTATGGCCTATAAAAATAGATAAGCCCTTTAATGCTTGTCCTTGCCCTGACTGACCACCAGTTGACCACCACTGTTTTGGACTATGTTTTCGTTATTTAGGAACACCTTGTTGTAGAATTTTGTGGAGTTTGTCCAAATTAACGCAAGAGAGGAAGAAAATATAATGAAGATAACCATAAGTAAAAATCAAATTGGTGCATTATATATGCAACATGATGCAGTTATTTAGTATCGAACTAATGAAGGTGTAATTTGATGTTTTATGTGGTAGGTACTTTATTTGATGTTTTGCTAGGCAAAAACCTGGTTTATGTTAGTGTTTTCACTTTCATTTGATAATTAACTTGTTTGTAACGAGGTAAGGGTAATGGGTTAAATTGAGTGAGTCTTTTACTGTTATGAATCCTAGACATGCTGTTAAAAAGACATCAGAGCTGCAGCTTGAAGAGTCAGTCTCTTTCTGTTTAAAGTATGTTAGTATTTGGCTGTGTAGATGAGTTTAGCAGGAGGCAAAGCTCTGCTCAGTAAATTCAACCTGTGAGGAAAATAATCACTGGACCAAATAGCCACAGTTGGCTCTTAAGCTTCAGCCTTGACCCAGCAAAGTTTTGCAACTTCCAAGTTGTTCTGGAGATTCAAGCCAATGCAGTGCTGATGGGATCACAGAACAAATAAGAATTGCAGAAAGCTGACAAGTATTGTACTCTGGGGAATTGCTGCAAAACAAGAAACTGTGGTAGTGAGAAACAACAGGAAAGACAAAACCTGATTTGAAATAGTCTCTACTCTGGCTGCATATAACCCTTAAGAATTTGTACCTCCCTTACTCGAAGTTTTTGCAGCCTGTTGATGATTTCTGCACCTTTCTACCTTCAGTAAAGAACTGTAAGATACTACATTTACTTTGTCTCCGGACTACTTAATTCTGCAACACATCATCAAAGGCACCCAAATCACCATCAGCCAGAAGACATTATCACAGGGTGTGTTCTGGGGAAACTACTGCCACCATCATTAACACTGCAGGACTCCTCCCTCATCACTGTACAGCCCTGAAGAGTGTTAGAGCTTTGGTGGCGACGACTACAACAATTTAACCACACAATGGTCTATATTTACTATTGTGGTTATGACTAGGTGTAAATATGACACCTACTAGGTGCATCTCAGGAAATTATTGGCACATCTAGTTTTTAGCTAAATTTTTACTTGCTAGAAGAGTGAGTGTGGCTTCTAAGAAAATGGAGCATGTCTTAAATGGTCCAAATGCATCAAGATGCACCAAAATTGTATCCTAAAAGTCTGGTTTAAAGTAATCCAACTAAAAGGTGGTATAAACTTAGGCTAGACAGTCTAAAGATATGCCAAATATATAATCCAGCATCACCCACTATGATAAATCTGGCACATTTTTAGATTACCTGTATACGTTTACAATGTCTAACTATTAGTAAATTTAGGCCAGTGACCACTCAGTGTCAAGAGAACCACTACTCCCATTTTCTCCTCGCTCCTCCTTGGGCTGCCGCATGCATGACGTAGTTTTTGTTGTGCAAACGCACATTTAATATAGCAGCCCTAGGACATAAAATATACTCTTTTATAATAAAAGACCACTGTATACTGACTGTGGTTTGTTGTATTTCTTAACATACAAGAGGATAGTTATCCATTCCAAGCAATGGACTCACTTACTATTCATTATTTAGTTACTTATTGAGTAAAAGCAGATTGGTCTAACCACAAGAAAGAAAAAAAAGCAAAAGATAGTGATACTAGAGAATTAAGGATGTGCTTTATTCTAATTAAGATGTGACAAAAAGAAAATCATTGCAACCAAGGAAAACCACATGCTAAGTAATATCTGTAATACTCTATTAAAAGGAAATTAGATTACCATTGAGGAAAAATAGAAAGCAAATGTTAATAAAGTTTTTTTACTGTAAAAAAAAAAAAAAAAAATCATAGTTATCAAGTAGTGCAAACATGAAGTACAGGTGTAACTTCAATACAGCAAATTGTATACTCCTTATGAGATGGCCCTTCAAGGACTGATTAGGACCCACATTTTCTTGCAGCACTTGGTCCAGACTGGCACTTATGCAGTACAATCTTACATTCCCTATTCTAAACCATGTACATAGAAATGTCTGTGTTGCTCTAAGTATAATTCAGCCCATTCACCCTGTGGACAAAGGTTACCATGAGTAGCATAACATCTATTGCAGCTTGACCACATTTAGATGATTGACTCATGATGTATCAATGTATGAATCGGCATGTGCGCCAGACCACTCAGAATTTCTAGCCTATTTTCAACAAGCCCAAAAGTTTTCTTCTTTAAAAAAATATACTTTAGTGCACTTTTTATAGTGTATATTTTCTGAATATTCTATGCTTATCAATAAATACTGTAGTGAAATGAAAGCTGTTTATTATTACATTTATGACAATAGAGGTATTGTTTAACCCCTTCCCACCGGAGGCATTTTTTCAATTTTCGATTTTGACTCCCTGACTTTCAAACCCCATAACTTTTTTAGTTTTCCGTTCACAGAGACATATGAAGGCTTAATGTTTGTAGGACAAATTGTTCTTCATAATGGTACCATTTATTATTCTGTACAATGTACTGGGAAGCTGGAAAAAAAATGACATGTCACCTGTATTCTATGTTTTGGTACGATTCTGGAGATACCAAATTTATATGGTTTTATTAACATTTTAATCTCGTAACAAAAATCCAAAACTTTGGAAAAAAAAATAAAAAATTTCTTAAAGTCGCCATATTCTGACACCCGTAACTTTTTTATATTTCCATGTATGGGGATGCATAGGGTGTTTTTTTTTTTGCGGGACCAGGTGTACATATTAGTTATACCTTTTTGGGGAATGTCTAATGCATTGATCACTTTTTATTCTAATTTTTATCAGAGGTGAAACAGAAAAAAAATGGTTTAAGTTTAAAAAAAATATTTTTAAGTTTGTAGACTGGGGGTTTTTGGACACAGGGATACCTAATATGTATGTATTTCACAGTATTTTTTTACTTTTATAGTTATTTTAGGGAAAGGGGAGGTGACTCAAATTTTTTATTTTTTTTATATATTTTTTTATAATGTAATTATTAGACCCCCTAGTGGTCTTAAACTCCAGGAGGTCTGATCACTAATGCAATGCATTACAATGCTAATGCTTTGCAACCCATTGCAAAATACCAGTGTTTGTATGACAAGATGCATTGAGCAGCCTGTCATACAAATTAATGCCAAACAAGACTGAGAGCCTTCAATAAGTTCTGGGGGGTGCCCATGCGTCGCTGAGAAAATGGTGCCTCGGTCGGCTTTGATCATGGGCTTTATCGCCAGGTCTTTGCTGTATAATACTACAAAGACCCAGCAGCTATGGCCACTTTATTTAAATACCCAACATCCGCTGTACTATTACTATGGCATTTTCCAAGGAACAATTTGGGGCAGATTTATCAATACACATCACAATGCAGCTTTCATTTTTCAGCAGCAGGATGCTGTTTTGATAAAACAGTTTTAATAAATATGCCTGAATTTTTGAGAAAAATGGATCTCTTGGCTGCTATGCTATTGAATGCTCCAGTGTTAGCAAACTGTCAGAACAAAAACGTTATTTGGCTTGACTACTTAAAAGGAGCATTTTTACTCTCATATTATTGTTAGAAATGGGCAAACCGATTCATCACAAGCCGAGTTCAACCTGAATATTCCAAATTGTTCTGTTTTAAATAAACCAAATAACTGTTGATTAGTCTCAAACTAAAATGGCCACCATCACATGTATTGCAAAAATACAGAAGAGACACGTGTCATGTGAGTCACTGTAACATTCTGGTCCCACCTGACAGCCTCTCAGCCAATAGTCAGTGGTAGGTGGACAACTTAGTGCTGCTGTCATATACACTATATAAGGTTGTGATGGTGGAAGTAGGGGATGGACATGTTATTTATCACTGCATATTTTTCCATGCCATACTGCCACTCATGTTGCCACAGTTACCATCTTTTCCCCCACTCAGCCAGACATGTCCTGCGGCCTGGTCCATCACATGCCACTGTACCTCACTGTTGATGCCATAGTGTTTGCATAAAAAAACAAATCCATTTTGAGTTCACATCTGCTCCCATAAAGGGATAGCGGGCAAGCACCTTTCCCCAGAAAAAGGGAAATTTTGGAGCTTTTAAATGATAAAATGCGTAAAGTGTCAGTGCAGTGTATGGTTAAACTCAAAGTTTGTATCCACTGCTTACCATCTGTTTTTCCATAGACAAACATGACACTTTGACATAACTTCAGCTGTGTTTGCCTTAGAGAGCTAGAAATTATATAGATAGGTTTCTATGAGCCCTGACAGTGTTATACACTGTGTTTTAAGCCAATTTAAGCTGTGGGTCATACTAAACTTGTTCGATCTGAAACAAACCTTGATCCTGAACCACCCGAAATGAATCTTGAGAGGTTTGCGCATCACTAATTGTTAAAATACTGTATATGGATGCATGAGTAGGTATATAAGATATATGAAGGATTTAAGAGTAGCTATACAAGGTATATGAATCTTTTTAGAGTAGGTATACAAGCTATATGAAGAGTTTAAGAGCAGATATACAAGTTTTTCAAATAAATATTTTAAAATAAGTTATGTAGAGATTAATTGAATTGTATTATGTATGCACGGTAGCGTTTCATTGAAGCCTAGAACTGACCAAGTTTTTGAGACACTTATTGAGGTATCAACTCTTATAGAAAACAATTAAAGCCAAAAGGAATAAGAATCAACCTTAGACTACATTGACACCACCATTATTAATGTCCGAAGCTGTTATCTGCCATAGGATGACAGTAACAGACATTAACTGTAGCAGAGTAATGGACACAAACAGAGCCCCTTCCATCTGTTACCATTGACTTTAATGTAAAAAAAACATGTCTAACACTTTCTTCTGTCATCTTTGTTTACTTTTTTAATGGAAGGAAAAAGTCCTGCATACAGTCTGCATCTGTCATGTAATGTCTGTTGCTCTCATTCTGTGACGGATATAACGGTAGTGTGAACCTACCCTTAGTCATTCCACTGACATAGCAAGAATAATGTGTGTTATTACATATATCCACATCGCTCTATATAATCGATATTTGGCATGATATACCTTTTTGGAAGATTGATCAATGGACTGTTTTTCACATATGTTACACATATGGAATGCAGTTACATTTTAAAGGTCAATATAGTTGTTATCCAAAAAAACATTTTATGTTTTCCAGTAAAATATACAAATGTGCCCTCCCCTCTTTCTTTACCTGTCCTTAACTCATGTTGAGATACTACATGTGTGTGACAAGTTATGAATCTTTTTAAAAAGCAACACGATCTCCTGGTAAATTATCACAGAGCGGGATATGGTGAATGTCCTGTTTGTGGCCACTCTACTCTGTGTGGGGTAGAGGGAGGTGTTGTGAATTGCATTAGTTAAATATACTGGATATCAGTTACCTACTTCTACCAAATCCTTCCACTTTTGACTAATGTTATGTGCTAATTTGATAACACTATATAATATGGGAATAGGAGAAATTGGAACTAGGTTATTTTTATACAGGGCTATAGGTGAACTGTATATTCATGGCTAAAGGGTTGTCCGCCAAATAATAATTATAATTACAGTAAAAGCAGCTGAGAATGGTGGAACAACATAAGAAATTCATACTCGTACTCATATTTTATCATTACTATTATCATTATTTTTTGTAAATTCTCAACCTAAACTCTTAGCTCTTTGGCTGCAGTCAGACCTTGTAGAGTGCTTAGGAAAGCTCAGACTCATTAGTAATTATTTAAGTATTAATGAAACAAACATAAAGGACTTCCTGTAGTAAAAGCTTGAAGGTTCTTACCGTATACCTCTTCTATTTAAGCATACAGTTTCTAACCTGCACAAATTATAATTCCCCCTCAATGGCCCCCACATATTATAATGTCCCTTAGTGACCCTCACACAGTATAATGTTTCCCTAGTGGCTCCACACAATATAATGTCTCTCAGTGGCTCAGTGACCTCCCAACTTTCAAATGACAGAGGCATAGAATGTACCGTAAGCAGTGTGCACCGTGGCAAATTTAGTTCCACCCACTTCCACCCATTCATGTATTTTTATGTCCCCACACAGTATAACGCCCCTAAAGTTACCCTAACATGGTATGTCCCCACATTATAATGACTCCTCCAGTTGCTTTCACAGCATAATGTCCTATGCATCTACCCCCAAGCAAAATGTTCCTCTCCAAGTACACCCACAGTTTAATGTCCGACTCCAGCTACCCCCACAGTTTCATGTCCCCCGCCAGATACCCCCACAGTTGAATGTCCCCCTCCAACTATCCCCCCAGTTTAAGTCCACCTCCAGCTGCTCTCACACTATAATTTCTCCCTCCAGTTGCTCCAGTTTAATTGTCCCCCTCCAGTTGCCACCTGTTTAATGTCCCCTTCCAACTGCCCCCAGATTTTAAAGTCCCCCTGAAGTTGCCCCTACAATATTATGGCCCTCTCCTACCAAACAAACATAACATTAATACTCACCTCTCCTCGATCTCCTATCTCTGGTTGAGAGAATGTCATATGGTCAGATGAAACCAAAGTAGAACTGTTTGGTAGAAACACAACTCATCGTGTTTGGAGGAGAGTGAATGCTGAGTTGCATCCAAAGAACACCATACCTACTGTGAAGCATGGGGGTGGCAATATCATGCTTTGGGGCTGTTTCTCTGCAAAGGGACCAAAACGACAGATCCGTGTACATAAAAGAATGAATGGGGCCAAGTATCGTCAGATTTTCAGTGCAAACCTCTTTCCATCAGCAATTGCATTGAAGATGAAATGTGGCTGGGTCTTTCAGCATGACAATGATCCCAAGCACACCGCCAGGGCAACGAAGGAATGGCTTTGTAAGAAGCATTTCAAGGTCCTGGAGTGGCCTAGCCAGTTTCCAGATCTCAACCCCACAGAAAACCTTTGGAGAGAGTTGAAAGTCCGTGTTGCCCAGCGATAGCCCCAAAACATCATTGCTCTAGAAGAGATCTGCATGGAGGAATGGGCCAACATACCAGCAACAGTGTGTGTCAACCTTGTGAAGACTTACAGAAAATCTTTGACCTCTGTCATTGCCAAGAATATATAACATATAACACAGTATTGAGATGAACTTTTGTTATTGACCAAATACTTATTTTCCACCATAATTTGCAAATAGAGTCTTTAAAAATCAGACAATGTGATTTTCTGGATTTGTTTTCTCATTTTGTCTCTCATAGTTGAGATCTACCTATGATGTCAATTACAGGCCTCTCTCATCTTTTTAAGTGGGAGAACTTGCACAATTGGTGGCTGACTAAATACTTTTTTTCCCCACTGTATGATAACAGCTCCAGGATATATGTTTACCTCCAGGGTGTATGTTACATATTTGGTGGCAGTATGCATTTATTAGGAGTCTCTAGGACTAAATATTTTGCATCTACTCAAATGTGATGGTGGCTTATATTCAGCAGTCACAAAAAATTGTGCTGCTCTTCATTATTCCTGGGGCTCTATCTAAACTGGAGAAGGGTATCATCCGTCATGTCCTCACAGCTGCGACTGCAGTTATAACGTGTCACTGGAGATCTGATACGACCAAAACCATCATTGAGAGGGTGAATAAGACAAACTATCTACTTCTTACGGAAAATCTTCTGGGCAAGGATACCGACAGGTTAGACACCTTTACCCAGACATGGTTTTGCTGGGTGACTTTCAAGGATGGGCCTGATTTGGCTTCCTGGCTATCTTAGCATATGAGCATATTTGCTATGACTCCTTAAATCCCATGGCTTCTGCTGACGGATGCCTCTCCTGATCTCTCCTTTCCTTTTCCCTACTTACCCCCCTTTTTCTGTGTGTAGCTGTCTATTTCAGATGGCTGGAGTATGTTTGTGAGTTTTCCTTTCCCCATATCCCAAATGGTTTCACTTTAGCATTAATCTTGATCGGATCTATATGCTGTTACATTATCTGTAACTACATTATCATGTTAATTGGCAGATTATATTATACAGTCAAGCTTTTTTTTTTCTTTTATTTGTTGTCTTAATGTATATCAAGGCTCTCTATTTATCTCGAATAATTAACTGGACTGTCATTACTTATCTGGTATGCAGATTGCCTGTGTACAATTCATATCTACTAGTGTACAGTACAATACTTGAGTCCCTATGATGCTAATTGGATAGCCTCAACTGTGCTGCTAGCTTCACCAATATTGCTAGGTCTAGACACATTGATAGCTCCACCTATACTGTCTCAGACCCTAGAGCTCTGGCACTTTTTTTGGGACTATACCCCGGTGTGAAAGATCCTCAGTGCGCCAACACCGCTTTGGCTCACACCTGAGTCTTCTTTCATAAAAAACCACACTCACCGCCAGTGAGGGCCGGGTCCACAAGATAAATACAAGACAAGCTTTCTAAATTTTATATATTTATTAACCCCTAAATGGGTCGGTATTAACATCTAACATATACAGTTCAGAACAGATATGCAGATATATGCAAGCATATAAAGTAATCATTTCACCTTTATTCCCTTTTATTTTAAGTACTGTATATTGTAACTAGTAACAGTTACTAGTTACAATATACAGTACTTAAAATAAAAGGGAATAAAGGTGAAATGATTACTTTACCACACATGTCCTCGATGTGGTTCTGTAGTCCAGCACTCACACATGCTCTGTCATGTGTGAATAACCAGTGGAGGCTTCTCAGCATTAACTCCTAGCATGTGGCATCAATACAATAATCCAGCCTGCATGCTCTTCACAGTGGTCTGTCTGTAATAGTCTCTTGTAGTCTGATCATAGTAAGCAGCAGCATTCCAACCTGCATGCTCATCACAGCAGCCTCTCCTCAGGGTCTGTCTGTAACAACTCTGTAGTCTGTGATGGTCTCAGCCCAATCTCCATAGCATAATCTCCTCCCATTGCCTCTTACCTCATCTTTTATACCCTTTATGCCACCTCCCAGAATGAGGTCACCCGCGGCAGCAAGTCTGACTGAATCATGCACTCAAGTCCAGATCCTTTGTAAAGAGCTGAGACCAAGTGAAATGATACAATGTTATCAACCAGGTCTGATCTATCTGCACAATGCATGTTTGTTTGATCAGCCAGGACTGTGTAGGAATACAATGGAGCCCTGCTGGGATGGATACAAAGCCCTATTGTTACAATGTTGCTTCTACTGATAACATACAACTAGGATTATAGCTGCGCACCTTATGAGTAAAGAGATACGCTACCCAGAGACCAAAATACAGCTTTGAGTTATAGCCATATTTAAGCAGAATCATCACACCCGGGTATACCTTGTTATTCTCAGTCTGCTGTGTCACGTTACTTAACCTTAAGGGGTAATGTGAAACATAAAAAAAAATATCAATTCACTTGTCCCAGGCACTCTGCTGTCCTCCACCGCTCTCTAGTCCAGTGTGCACTGAGGCTTTTGCTGGTAGAAGTCCTCGCTGCATGTGACTGCAGAGGCCACATACTGGTGACATATGTGAGTGACGTCACTGGTTCCTTTCCTATGACCTCTCAGGCCCACTAGACTCACTGTGTCACTAAACTGGTTTGCTATAGGTGTATTTCTAAGGTTGTGTGTAGAAGATTCCCTGGTATTCAGGGAATAGTACCAATTTAGTGGCGCCTGACCCAGGCAGGTCAAGAGAGGTAGGTGTGTGACCAAAGGAACACACAAAGTCATGGACAGTCAGTCATTCAATGGACAAGCCAAGATAAGGGAAGGCAGAGCTTGTTCAATACAAGATACAGGCAATGAGTCAGGTCAGGCAGAAGAGGATAAGAGTGTGGTGACAAGCTGATGTCAATCACAGATACACTGATACAACTGATGTAATAATAATACAAAGCACTTTATCAGCATATAGATTTGAAGTGCCGTGATTTCTACATAGTCAAACACAGATCAGGAAATACAGCAGCAGAGAAATACCTTCACAAGAACTAGCAAGCTAGAAACCTATTTGCTTAGGCTTTCAGTGGGGGAAGGTGCTTTAAATTGCTGGAAGGTGCAACAGAAAAATCAGTTTCTTAAAGAGACAGCACATGTTGCTTAATGACAGGGGCTGGAACACAGTGGCCATGGTCTGGGAGAGCAGTGTGACGGGCAGAGCAGGGACGCCATCAGCCACAGTCAGTGCTACAGAAGATCCAGTTAATAGCCAATTAATGTAGACAATTCTTAAACCATGCTTAAGTCATCTCAACATGAGCGTTTCAGAAAATTGCAATTCTGAAAGCGTGCATTAACCTTTAATGTTAATTTGCAGTAGTAATAATGATTCAGCATGGGCATATCATTTCTGTCCTTCCTGAATGTTTTGTCATTAACATTGAAAAAATATTTGTCTTCCATTTGGAGATGGTTTCTGACAAAACAAGGTCCCATTTGCTGAAGCAGCTTTTAGCAGATAATAAAAGTTATAACTTATTAATGTTTCAGGAACCTCTGTTAATAACACTGCTCAGCATTATTGGAATATGTTGCTGTGGAAAAAATGGCATACTTTGGCCTCAAATTTGGTAGATAATGTATTGTAGATCATTGCATACTGTATATTTTTTTTACTGTACAGGAAAATGCAGTCAGCTATACTGGGGGCCCTTTCTAAAAAATTATATGCCCAAGTTTTAACATTATGGGTCCCTGCTTCTTGTTAGAGTGTACCTAAGCTTTTAAAACCGTATTTATTTCATAAATCAATAATGCAGATGATAACAATAAATGTGTTAATATATGTTATTAAAGAGAAGTGCCTGTTTCTTCAGTTATTTATCTCCTGTGTATGAATTTATCTAGGGCCAGTGGCAGAACTACTGCTAAAGCTGCTATGGGGCATGTGACATTAGAGACCCGCTGTCTCTTTCCAGGGCAGATTTAGCCCTGGAAAGAGACATTTAGGATCAAGTAATGACCTTTCCATTGGTGCCTCTCTGTACTCACCATTTCATCAAAGTGAAGTTATACAGTCATGGCACACCTGAAATCTTTCCAGAAAATGAAATATGTTTCCCAGAAAATTATTGTAATTACACATGTTTTGTTATACACATGTTTAATTTGTTTGTGTGTATTGGAACAAGACCAAAAAAAACTGAGAAAAAAAAGCCAAAAATTATATACAGTGCCTTGCGAAAGTATTCGGCCCCATTGAACTTTTCAAGCTTTTGCCACATTTCAGGCTTCAAACATAAGGATATAAAATTTTAATTTTTGGGTGAAGAATCAAAACAAGTGGGATATAATTGTGAAGTGGAATGAAATTTATTGGTTATTTTAAACTTTTGTAAAAAATAAAAAACTGAAAAGTGGGGCGTGCAATATTATTCGGCCCCTTTACTTTAAGTGCAGCAAACTCACTCCAGAAGTTCAGTGAGGATCTCTGAATGATCCAATGTTGTCCTAAATGACTGATGATGATAAATATAATCCACCTGTGTGTAATCAAGTCTCCGTATAAATGCACCTGCTCTGTGATATCTCAGGGTTCTGTTTAAAGCGCAGAGAGCATCATGAAGACCAAGGAACACACCAGGCAGGTCCATGATACTGTTGTTGAGAAGTTTAAAGCCGGATTTGGATACAAAAAGATTTCCCAAACTTTAAACATCCCAAGGAGCACTGTGCAAGCGATCATATTGAAATGGAAGGAGTATCAGACCACTGTAAATCTACCAAGACCCGGCCGTCCCTCTAAACTTTCATCTCAAACAAGGAGAAGACTGATCAGAGATGCAGCCAAGAGGCCCATGATCACTCTGGATGAACTGCAGAGATCTACAGCTGAGGAGGGAGAGTCTGTCCATAGGATAACAATCAGTCGTACACTGCACAAATCTGGCCTTTATGGAAGAGTGGCAAGAAGAAAGCCATTTCTCAAAGATATCCATAAAAAGTCTCGTTTAAAGTTTGCCACAAGCCACCTGGGAGACACACCAAATATGTGGAAGAAGGTGATCTGGTCAGATGAAACCAAAATCGAACTTTTTGGCCACAATGCAAAACGATATGTTTGGTGTAAAAGCAACACAGCTCATCACCCTGAACACACCATCCCCACTGTCAAACATGGTGGTGGCAGCATCGTGGTTTGGGCCTGCTTTTCTTCAGCAGGGACAGGGAAGATGGTTAAAATTGATGGGAAGATGGATGGAGCCAAATACAGGACCATTCTGGAAGAAAACCTGTTGGAGTCTGCAAAAGACCTGAGACTGGGACCGAGATTTATCTTCCAACAAGACAATGATCCCAAACATAAAGCAAAATCTACAATGGAATGGTTCACAAATAAACGTATCCAGGTGTTAGAATGGCCAAGTCAAAGTCCAGACCTGAATCCAATCGAGAATCTGTGGAAAGAGCTGAAAACTGCTGTTCACAAACGCTCTCCATCCAACCTCACTGAGCTCGAGCTGTTTTCCAAGGAAGAATGGGCAAGAGTTTGTCTCTTGATGTGAAAAACTGATAGAGACATACCCCAAGCGACTTGCAGCTGTAATCGCAGCAAAAGGTGGCGCTACAAAGTATTAACTTAAGGGGGCCGAATAATTTAGCACGCCCCACTTTTCAGTTTTTTATTTTTTACAAAAGTTTAAAATATCCAATAAATTTTGTTCCACTTCACAATTGTGTCCCACTTGTTGTTGATACTTCACCAAAAAATGGAAATTTTATATCCTTATGTTTGAAGCCTGAAATGTGGCAAAAGGTTGAAAAGTTCAAGGGGGCCGAATACTTTTGCAAGGCACTGTAACTTCATGCAATACTCCAAAAATGGTCCGGACAAAATTACTGGTATCCTCAACTTAATATTTGGTTGCACACCCTTTGGAAAAAATAACTGAAATCAGATGCTTCCTATCTCCATCAACAAGCTTCTTACATCACTCAACTGGAATTTTGGACCACTCTTCTTTTGCAAACTTCTCCAGGTCTCTCATATTTGAAGGGTGCCTTCTCCCAACAGCGATTATAAGATCTCTCCATGGGTGTTCAATGGGATTTAGATCAGGACTCATTGCTGGCCACTTCAGAACTCTCCAGAGCTTTGTTTCCAACCATTTCTGGATTATTGAAGTATGTTTGTGGTCATTGTCCTGCTTGAAGACCCATGATCTAGGATGCAAACCTAGATTTCTAACATTGGGCCCTACATTGCGACCCAAAAAACTTTGGTAATCTGCAGATTTCATGATGCCTTGCACACGGTCAAGACACACAGTGCCAGAGGCAGCAAAACATCTTTGAACCTCCACCATATTTGACTGTTGGTACTGTGTTCTTTTCTTTGTAGGCCTCTGTAGGGGAGGTCTTTTCTCAGGTTATATAGGGTAGAATAATAAGAATGGAAAGCTTTGGCTATATTTGGTGTGTCGTGTACCAGTCGACCTGTGGGGGTTCTAATTGTTGGAATGAGCGCTTTAGCTTTCTCCTTCTTTATCATTGCTGACATTAGTTTGCCTCCTTTATTTCCGTGTGCATATAGGCGCATCCTAGAGTACATGAGCTGTTTTGCTGTGGTGCAGTTAAGTGCCTTTTTTAGTTTTTCTCGTAGGGCGACTAGGTCAGCATGAACAGAGTTAAGGGTCTGTAGTTTATGGACTCTCTCTAGGGTTGAAATCTGGGCAAGGATAGAATCTATATCCTTTTGCCTTTCTCACTTAACCCTGCTGTTCTGTTCGGTCAAAAATGACCAAATTTTAAATTTGATATTTTTTAAAATATTCATTATGCGGTTCTGAAACTTGTGGTTCATTGACTTTTCCTCATTTGAGGGATTCTTACTAATAGCAGTTTTTATTTATTTATTTTTTGTTTACTTTTTGCTCCACGTCTTTTTTTACACTTGTACTGTTCACTAAAAAATGACCGATAGCCTTTTATACTAATCTCCAGCCATTTTTTTTTTTTAAAGAAAGGAGTTATAATCTCATTTTGGTCTATATAGTTCATCTACTACTATTTATCAATTTATCAAGTTCATACGCTGTAAACGCTCAGGTATACATAGGAAAAAACCCTGGAGAAAGAGCTGAAAAAAATCAAGGCATGCGAGTAGTTTTGGATTTGACACATGGACTCAAAGGACGAAATGTTCCATGTGACAATTTTTTCACATCACACCAACTGGGGCAGATGTTGCTGAAAAGAAAAATGACCATGCTGGGTACTGTTAGAAAAAATAAGCCAGAACTGCCGCAAGGTATCCTCAGTAATAGAGACGTTTATAGTTCAACGTTTTATTTTACTGAGGATACAACAGTAGTTTCTTAAGTTCCCAAAAAACACAAACAGGTCATTCTGATGAGCACAATGCACCATGATAATGCAATCAGTAACCGAGACATGATTTTACATTACAATGCCACAAAAGGGGTAGTTGATACTCTAGATCAACTCATAGGCACTTACACCTGTAAACGCAAAACTAATCGGTGGCTAATGGTTGTTTTTTTACAACATTCTTGATGTGTCGGCGTACAATGCATTTGTGTTATGGCATGAAATAGACCCAAATTGGAACAAAAATAAACTATATAAAAGAAGAATTTTTTTAGAGGAGTTGGGAAAATCACTGGTTAGCCCATATATTGAACAAAGAAAAGTAACACCCAGAGATGATGGAGCTGCAGCCATTGTCCACAGGATCCAACAGCATGCTGAAGAAAGTGAACCAAGGGCTTCCGTTAGCACTGCGACGATACCTACGGCCTCCACCAGCAGTGCAACCAGCCTAAAACGGAAACGATGCGCCTTCTGTCCAACATCAAGTAATCACAAATCAAATGTGATATGTTGCAAATGTGCAAAGTACTTATGCAAAAGACATGTAAATTATACTTGTGATGAATGCAAACAGTAAATTTAGCACCTTGAACCTTATTTCACATTTTATATAGAAAAAACTAGACTTTTTATTTTTTTTTTTTTTTTTTTTGAAAAAAATATATTTACATAGTTTGATGTTATTAGTTATAGTTTACAGTTTTATAAAGATTTTATTTTTTTTTTTTTGTGCAAATGTGCAATATGCATGAATAATGCAATAAGGCCATGTAACATTTTTTAACACAAAAAAAATAAAAATTAAGTTTTTGATTTCATTTTTCATTTGTTTATGAACAACCATGTTCACATACAGTATAATAATGCAAAAGAAATTCAAATAAAACACTTAAATTAGTTAGAAATCCAGACTTTAATAGGCCTGGTCAAAAATGACCGGAACATTATATGTGTATAGTAGAACCGAACAGAACAGCAGGGTTAAGTGCCGTCGCTTTTGAAATAAGAAGCCCTCTTATGAAGGGTTTGTGGGATTCCCACAATACAGTGGGGGTGACTTCTGGTGTATCGTTTCGTGTGAAGAAGAGGTCCAGTTCGTCCGCTAGGTGAGTCTTTGTGGTTTGTCTGTCCAGGATTGATTCGTTTAGACGCTACATCCAATGTCTAGGTGTGAGGTCTGGGAAACATAAAGTGGTGGATACTGGGGCATGGTCTGACACGCTAATAGATCCTATTCTGGAGTACAAGGTATGTTGGGCTAAAGATTTGTAGCATAAGATGTAGTCGAGTCTCTGATGTGTTTGATGTGGGTTTGAGAAGACGGTGTAGTCTCTTACGTTAGGGTTCTGTAGGCGCCACGTGTCTACCAAACTTAGATTCTGTAGGGAGATGTGGAGGCGTCGCAATACTTTTTGCGAGGGGGCCGACTTTCCTATGGATGAGTCTAGGAGAGGGTCTAGTACCAAGTTGAGGTCTCCTCCTAATATGATGTGCCCTTATGCAAATAAGGCTAGGTCATGCAGTGTCTGGGTAAGCCAGAGTATCTGGTCATGGTTCGGTGCATAGATTGTGGCCAGTGTTATAGGCCTGGATGCTATATCTCCCTTTACAAAGAGTAGGTGGCCTTCAACGTCCGAGTGCTGCTGTTTGAAGACGAAGGGGAGAGAATGTTTTAGTGCTATTGTGACATCTTTGGACGCCGAGGTCTGGTGTGTCGAGTAGTACCATCTATCATAAGGAGACTTATAGGGCTTTGGGATTTTGTCAAGTTTGAAGTGGGTTTCCTGCAGTAGTAGGATGTCCGCTCCCATCTTTTTGGTTAAATTCATGACCCAGTGTCTTTTATTGGGGGAGTTTAATCCATTGACATTGAAGGTGGAGATTTTCATAGTGTTAATATTGAGGTTACTAACTTGGTGTGGGTCTGAGCTGTCTGTGGCTGGCATCTCTATTTTATAGACCGGGGCTGCACGGTTCTAGTTTGAGGTGGCACGAGATGGCGAGCCTAAAGTGAGAGCCGGAGACGGTTGCTGGTGGTAGTGAGTGGTCTCTAACGTAGGCGAGGATAGAGAGTGCGGTCCCCCACGGAGGGGGGGGTGAGGTGTAAATGTAAGAGGTAAAAGGTAAGACTGTAAGGAGCTGAGTGGGTAGAAATAGGGTAGGGAGGTCTACAGTTGTCTGATCGTCACTGAGCGATTCTCCCTATGGCTTTATTTATTTATT
This sequence comes from Leptodactylus fallax, assembly GCA_947044405.1. Classification (NCBI taxonomy): domain Eukaryota; kingdom Metazoa; phylum Chordata; class Amphibia; order Anura; family Leptodactylidae; genus Leptodactylus; species Leptodactylus fallax. The sequence continues at coordinate 8,774,241 of CAMRHE010000036.1, forward strand.
TTTATTTAGAATCTAGGAAAAGTCATGTGATTTGAACATTTTATACTTTTTTTAAATATTTTTTAAAACTTTTTTCTTAGACCCCCTAGGGGGCTTAAACCTACAGTCAACAGATCACTTGTGCCATAGACTGCAAAACAACTGTATTGCAGTCTATGCCAAGATTCCATAAAATCCTAGATCAATAGATACAATACTATGACTGGCCTGGGAACCTTCATAAGGCTGTCAAGTGCCGTTGAAGTTGGACAGCTCCCATGATCTTGCTGCACTGAATCTATCCCACTAAACAAAAGTTAAAGTAAGTGGGTGGCACTAGATAGGAAAAGCATACGGAGGGGCTGTAAAGAGTGTTACTGTCTGCGATCAGAGGAGACTCTGTGGGCATTGCCTCTGGGTCTCTGTATAAAACAGTGGAGACCAGGCAGTTATGGCGCTCTGAGGGGGCAATACATTTAAAGAGCCTACACTCACTATACTGTTGCAACAGATATTGACAAGGGATTAATATTGGCATAAACCATTTGTTTTCAATGGTGAAAAACCCAAAACTTCTATGGTATTTGACAAATGTCAGGTCCCCAGTTAAAGTATAAGTCCAGTCTCCACCAGTTCATAAGTCACCCACATAAGCAGCACTGTGTGTTCTTATTGATACCAGTGCAGTTTTGGTACATGCTTTTTCAACCTGCAAGCATCCACGTATACTGTGTACAATAATATAGTATTTTACATATTCCTTGTTATTATTGAGTAGAATTTTCCTTTAATGTATTGTAGAAACATCCTAGCAGTGGTAGGTAGAACTGTTCTATTCTAGGAAACATGTTCTCCCCCACAATTTAGCAGGATACTTTCATTGTTACTGTTCTCTTCAGTATAGTCAATATAATGTGTGTTCCACTTTGGCACGTCTAACTGGCAATAACATTATAAATACTATCTACCACCCACTCTCACAGTGAGCAAAATCTATATATGGGTAAGAAAGTGTGTTTTCTGTCTTTACAAGTCTTAATTCTGTGATAGACAAATAGATATTGTTTAGAAATGTAAAAAACAGATGATCTGCATTTTTGGTGAGCAAAGCTTAAATGTCAATCTGCTAATTTGTATTTCGATATATTAGAATTATTTTTAATGGGTGAAATATATAAATATGTATAAGGGGTTCTCCCTATTGCATTATGATCACATTTTTCTCAAGCAACAATCAACATTATGAATGTTTTAACTCTTTTAGATTACTTCACATAACCTATAGGGCAATAACATCAGTAGATTAACCTGCAACAATATTTTGGTTTATCCAGACAATAATATGCAGCTAAACGATAAATGGTGGTTGATTCTGCGAGCAACGGAGATTTATCTTGTAAGTCATAAAATATATCAGACTTGCCTACAATGATTATCAAGGCCACTGCTACAGTGGGGAAAAAAAGTATTTAGTCAGCCACCAATTGTGCAAGTTCTCCCACTTAAAAAAATGAGGCCGGCCTGTAATTGATATCATAGGTAGACCTCAACTCTCAGAGACAAAATGAGAAAACATATCTAGAAAATCCCCGTTCCTGCTCATGGCCACCTGCTCATGGTGAGCAGGAACGGGTATCTGTAAGTAAATAGGGCCCATTAGCTGCTGGGATTACTCCAGCAGGTAACAACCTATTAATGGTAATGTCCTAACTACTACAGCAGTAATTACACCACTGTATACAGAGTGATACGAGCATTAACTAGGAGTGTATACAGAGGGTGGTTCACATATATGCATATTTAGCGCACCTACACATACAGTAGGGAAAAAAGTATTTAGTCAGCCACCAATTGTGCAAGTTCTCCCACCTAAAAAGATGAGAGAGGCCTGTAATTGACATCATAGGTAGACCTCAACTATGAGAGACAAAATGAGAAAACATATCTAGAAAATCACATTTTCTGATTTTTTAAGAAATTATTTGCAAATTATGGTGGAAAATAAGTATTTGGTCAATAACAAAAGTTCATCTCAATACTTTGTTATATATCCTTTGTTGGCAATGACAGAGGTCAAATGTTTTCTGTAAGTCTTCACAAGGTTGGCACACAATGTTGCTGGTATGTTGGCCCATTCCTCCATGCAGATCTCCTCTAGAGCAGTGATGTTTTGGGGCTGTCACTGGGCAACACGGACTTTCAACTCCCTCCAAAGGTTTTCTATGGGGTTGAAATCTGGAGACTGGCTAGGCCACTCCAGGACCTTGAAATGCTTCTTATGAAGCCACTCCTTTGTTGCCCTGGCGGTGTGCTTGGGATCATTGTCATGCTGAAAGACCCAGCCACGTTTCATCTTCAATGCACTTGCTGATGGAAGGAGGTTTGCACTCAAAATCTCATGATACATGGCCCCATTCATTCTTTCATGTACACAGATCAGTCATCCTGGTCCCTTTGCAGAGAAACAGCCCCAAAGCATGATGTTGCCACCCCCATGCTTCACAGTAGGTATGGTGTTCTTTGGATGCAACTCAGCATTCACTCTCCTCCAAACACGATGAGTTGTGTTTCTACCAAACAGTTCTACTTTGGTTTCATCTGACCATATGACATTCTCCCAATACTCTTCTGGAACATCCAAATGCTCTCTAGAAAACTACAGACGGGCCCGGATATCTACTGGCTTAAGCAGGGGGACACATCTGGCACTGCAGGATCTGAGTCCCTGGCGGCGTAGTGTGTTACTGACGGTAGGCTTTGTTACATTAGTTCCAGCTTTCTGCAGGTCATTCACTAGGTCCCCCCGTGTGGTTCTGGGATTTTTTCTCACCGTTCTTGTGATCATTTTGACCCCATGGGGTGAGATCTTGCATGGAGCCACTGGTCGAAGGAGATTATCAGTGATCTTGTATGTCTTCCATTTTCTAATTATTGCTCCAACAGTTGATTTCTTCACACCAAGCTGCTTGCCTATTGCAGATTCAGTCTTCCCAGCCTGGTGCAGGTCTACAATTTTGTTTCTGGTGTCCTTCCACAGCTCTTTGGTCTTCACCATAGTGGAGTTTGGAGTGTGACTATTTGAGGTTGTAGACAGGTGTCTTTTATACTGATAACAATGTCAAACAGGTGCCATTACTACAGGTAATGAGTGGAGGACAGAGGATCCTCTTAAAGAAGAAGTTACAGGTCTGTGAGAGCCAGAAATCTTGCTTGTTTGTAGGTGACCAAATACTTATTTTCCACCATAATTTGCAAATAAATTCTTAAAAAATCAGACAATGTGATTTTCTAGATATGTTTTCTCATTTTGTCTCTCATAGTTGAGGTCTACCTATGATGTCAATTACAGGACTCTCTCATCTTTTTAAGTGGGAGAACTTGCACAATTGGTGGCTGACTAAATACTTTTTTCCCCACTGTACATACAAAGAGATGCGTGCACACACACACTCATGCGCACACGTAATAAACACATTTAAAGCTGTCTTTATTAAATGAATAAGTAATATTATTATACAATGTACAGAGATTATTTACTATAATGTAAGGTACATTTTTCCATAATAACATAGTTAATAAGTTTTAAAATAAGCTGCATGCAGCTCCAAATTCAACCTGTAACCCTACAGCATTGATGCAGAGGAAAACCCTATGAGGCAGACATCAATTGACGATCAGAATAAATAATGGCTCATATGGTATCTAACATTACTACCTGCTGGGGTAGGACATTCCATAATTTCAGTATTCTAAAAGTAAAGGACCCTTTCCTATATAGATCCACCCACAAAGAATTTCCCCTGGTCCCTTGTACCCTTTTTTGACAGAAAGTATGTGCTAGTTTTTGTATGGGCCACATATATTTATACATACAAATTAGATTACGTTAAGACTTCTTGTTTTCAAACTGAGCAAGCCCGATATTTCTAACCTTTCATTATAAAAGAGCCCTTCCATCCAATTTAATAGTGAAGTTACCTACTTCTGAACTCCCTCTATCTCTCCAAAACGGAAACCCATGTTTTAGTTATGTCTTAAAAGGGAAGTATAGAGGTGCAATATTACATTGGCATTCTGGGATTTTTATCTCTTTTTAAAACACACTATAAACATTTTGGCTTTGCAGCTACTACTTGACACTGTGTACTGCTATTTAGTTTACTTGTAACCAGAATAACAAAGCTCTGCTCTTGCCATGTTGTACCCAATGTTATTTCATTCAGCCTAGGTGTATTACTTTACATTTGGCAATATTTAATTTCATCAGCCATGTTCTAGCCCATGCTGGTAGCAAGGTTTTTCTAAAATATTTTACAATCTAGCTCAGTCTTAGGTATTCTAAAGAGTTTTGTATCACCAGAAAAGACTGACACTTTCTATCCATCCCACAGGTCATAATAAAGAGATAAAGAGATTAATAAAGAGATAAAAACAATTAGACAGATCCCCATGGTACCCCGCTGCTGACTTTAGCCCAAGTACAATTAAAGGGTTTGTTGAGAAAATACAGTTTTCCGCCAGGAGGCCGAGGAAGGTGAATAAAAACCATGCTCACCTGTTCCCAGTGCTCTGTTGTTTCCCACCGCAGCCTGGTCCAGCTATATGCTATTTAGTCTTTGTACTGTCAGGAGGGCGGTGTCAGGCAGGAGCAGGCAAGGGTTCTGATTCTGAGCTCTGACACTGGCTGCCCATGATTGGGGCTCTGAATCACACCCCTTGTCTGACACTGCCCTTCTGACATTAGAGAGCTTAATAAGTACATCAGGCATCAAAACTGACTGCGCTTGTTGCTCGGGAATGGTGGGGGCTAGAGAAAAAAATTCCAACTGTGCTGGAATCAGTGGTAGTATAATGTTGTACCGTGTTAGCCATTGAAAGTAGTGGAAGAGTGAAGAAATCAGGCGATACCTTTTAGAGGCTAACTGAGTATATTTGATAAGTAAGCTTTTAGAAGACTAGCTTCCTTCATCAGACATGGTGTTATACAAGAACTGAAAATTCACAGATTTTTTATACTCTATACACATGGTCTTCAAAGGATTTTAGAGTCCTTAAAAAAACAAAATGCAATTTAAATAGAGAAGTTATTTACAACCGGTCAAAAAACAATCTGGAAAGTTGTGGTGCGTGACAGAAGGATCTGTTATCTGTTTGCTATCAGAAGGTGATTTGTGACCCTCACAGTTCATACATAGTGTGACATGAAGCTGGCATGAATATTGTGTCCAAATTGCAGAGTTGGAAATTTTTGCATAAACTTGTACTCCCATTGTTTCCTCTCCTCCTGCGTCTTAAACTGTCCCATTAAAACCACAACCCGCAAATCTTCAATAGAGTGGTTTTCTCTGGAGAAATGTGCGGCCACTGGGAGATCTGTTCTGATGTTGTTAATGTTGGATCCACAGGAATCAGTGGAGCAGCGACTATTAGGAGATGCTAAGAACATGATTTTGGGGAGGTGGTGAAAGGTCCTCTTTAAGCTTTGCTACATCTGTGTTTACCCAGAAAACAAGCATAACGCGATGAATAAATGTTCCTCATTTTATTTATATAAAGATAAATATTTTAGACATATCTCTTCATAGCTGTGTCTTTAGAGCACTTCAATACAATGCTTGACTATTTCTATACATAATAAAATCTTTGTTTGAAAATTTGTTTGAAAGTCATTTTAAGAAAGGGTCAAAAAGCCATTGGACTGACATCGAAATGAGGATCATTTGACTGTAGGAGATGTCTTTGATGCTTTCATATGAAAACAATGGACAGTCAGATGCTGTTTGTAAGGATATGAATATCTCTTTTTTGCTATAAAATTAGCAGTGTGTTAAAATTAGAGTCAGTGGCAGCAGAAATAGACTCCATGGTGGGTTTTATAATCTCAATTGAAACAGACTGCTGGTCCATTGGCGGTCTGAGCTGCAGAAGGACAGAATCTGTGCTCAAAACTTGTAAGTAGGATTTCATGTAATTATACTGTATAGAAAAGAATATAACAATGAGGTAGGGACAAAAATAAAGTACCATTTCTGTTCATTAACACTTTATGGGTAGTTGAAAACTTGAGAACTAAGCAACAGCCTGATGAAAATTTAGGAATCCACGTGTATTTCTAAAGATTTTTATTGCCAGTAATAATCACTACCTGGCACTATTGATTCAAGGAGAACTGATCGGAACAATGATTTCCAGGTGTGGATTTTATGCAGTTTTATTTTTTTCTGTTTATATCCTTTTTTTCAAATGAATGTGCTAGATAAATGTTTCAAAATACAGTATTATAACACAGTTTGGGATGAACTGCGCTTCAGTTGTATTCGCCAACAAATATTGCAAATGGAAAAAATTTTTTGCATATAGATACGTGGTCTCCTTTACCTGTCTTCTTGTTTGAACATGCCCAGATTATGTATGACAAGTTAAGCAGCTTTTCTAAACACAACATGGTTTTGTAATAAGTTATTACAAAGTATTATGCTAAATATCCTATTGTCTATGTGTAACCACCCACTGTGAATTGCAGACTTTGAAGGCTTGTGTTATCATGTCATTATGCAGCATCCCAGAGTGCTCCTGCTTATAATGTCTTTGTCTTTTGTGCCTCTGGGTTATGTAATAGCCTGTCTATATGTTCTATATTATATGTACTGTGTTATTCAGCTTTCCCCATGTTATTTGCCTGTGGTTCTCCCTGTATTCAAACCTTGTACTTGGTACAGCCCTGGCCTATCACAGGCCATTTGGCAGGGTCTGGGAGACTTCGGTCTCCTGGGGAGCCGTTACAGCCTCAGTGCAGTTTAGTACAGTGTACTGAGAGCAGCGTGAGAGTGCAGAGGAGACAGTGCATGCCAGCACTGTGCATTGAGGCCTAACAGATCTCCATACAGCCCCAGAGGAGGGATAATTCAGCCCAAGGCTCAACTTAAGACAGCCCTAAGTCAGGGAATATCAACTGCCATCACTTTGGACATTGTGCCAGGAGGAGCAGTGGAGTCCATTGACAGAAGGTGTTATCCCAGCACCTGCTACAAAGTAACCAGACCCCTGACAGGATTAACCTGGAATACAGCCCCCAGTATCTGCTGCTGGAGGAGGCTGAGGAGTGGAGTTAGAGTTGGAGTGGAGTATGGCATTAGAGCCTTAACATCACTGGCCATCCTCCAAGACCATGGCTGAGGGAGTTGATTACTGGGAGACTATAACCCCCATTTGGAAGCTGCTTGTTTTCACTGTTCAGTTTGCTGAGTAAAGTTAAAACCTGTTTCAACTGCACAATTGCCTTCCTGAGTCATTCCTGCATAACCATCAGGGCCCTTCTGAACCCCATCACACCAGAGTAGAGAGATCCCCCCTCCATCTGGAAGTTCCCCAGGGGAAACTACTACCACCATCATCAGGTAGTGCTTCAGGACTCCCCCATCGGTGTCCGACCTAGGAGCAGAGCTGGTGAGAGTGGATGAGTGTGCTCTGCCTATCTGGTGGCATGTCATCCACCACTTCTACTCCCATACTCTGGTGCCCTCCATCTGGACTGTGGCAATTATACATTTTTTTTTCTTGAATTGGTTTCTAAACAAATTAGAATCTGTAATACAGTTTGAGGTATACTATGCTATAAACTATCATTTAGGTCATAAGGGGACAGAAAGGTCTTTAAGAGGCTCTTCAAAAATCTGTTTGTGCCAGTCATATCCCTCATGTCAAGTAAGAAAAAGTGGCAGCGATTGCAGTGATTAAACTTAGTGGGGTGCATTTATTATTGTTCTACACCTCTTTTGTGATTTTTTAAATACCACTTGTGCCAAAAATTGTTGCAGGTGGTGTTTTTAAGCTTCCCTAGGCCATTTACCTAAAAGGAGACATAGCATGGTCGTCAGATTTATGATTATTTACGCCAGTGCACACATGGCCACGCCAGAGCATTGCCTAAGTTATGAAGTGGCATGTTTACAGTTACAAAGCTTTTACTATTCTACTGTTGTTTGAAAATCTGGCATACATTTAAACTATGTAGTCTAACTTACTAGTTTGTGCATTGTCCAGAATTTTGGTGCATTTTTTGGTGCACAGTTTTTTATACTGAGCTCTGTCCCTTTTCAATAAGCCCCACCCACCTATATAAGGCACAGAAACTAATAGAAAGAACATACATAGAACACACAGAAAATTAAGTGAAAAACAAGTATGCCAGTTTTATGACAATTTTAAACAGTCTCAGTGCCTTCTCTGATACAGTGCTTTGTGAAAGTATTCGGCCCCCTTCAACTTTTCAACCTTTTGCCACATTTCAGGCTTCAAACATAAGGATATAAAATTTTCATTTTTTGGTGAAGAATCAACAAGTGGGACACAATCGTGAAGTGGAACGAAATTTATTGGATATTTTAAACTTTTGTAAAAAAAAACAAACTGAAAAGTGGGGCGTGCCAAATTATTATTATCTTTGTAGCGCCACCTTTTGCTGCGATTACAGCTGCAAGTCGCTTGGAGTATGTCTCTATCAGTTTTGCACATCGAGAGACTGAAATTCTTGCCCATTCTTCCTTGGAAAACAGCTCGAGCTCAGTGAGGTTGGATGGAGAGCGTTTGTGAACAGCAGTTTTCAGCTCTTTCCACAGATTCTCGATTGGATTCAGGTCTGGACTTTGACTTGGCCATTCTAACACCTGGATACGTTTATTTGTGAATCATTCCATTGTAGATTTTGCTTTATGTTTGGGATCATTGTCTTGTTGGAAGATAAATCTCGGTCCCAGTCTCAGGTCTTTTGCAGACTCCAACAGGTTTTCTTCCAGAATGGTCCTGTATTTGGCTCCATCCATCTTCCCATCAATTTTAACCATCTTCCCTGTCCCTGCTGAAGAAAAGCAGGCCCAAACCACGATGCTGCCACCACCATGTTTGACAGTGGGGATGGTGTGTTCAGGGTGATGAGCTGTGTTGCTTTTACACCAAACATATCGTTTTGGATTGCGGCCAAAAAGTTCGATTTTGGTTTCATCTGACCAGAGCACCTTCTTCCACATGTTTGGTGTGTCTCCCAGGTGGCTTGTGGCAAACTTTAAACGAGACTTTTTATGGATATCTTTGAGAAATGGCTTTCTTCTTGCCACTCTTCCATAAAGGCCAGATTTGTGCAGTGTACGACTGATTGTTGTCCTATGGACAGACTCTCCCTCCTCAGCTGTAGATCTCTGCAGTTCATCCAGAGTGATCATGGGCCTCTTGGCTGCATCTCTGATCAGTCTTCTCCTTGTTTGAGATGAAAGTTTAGAGGGACAGCCAGGTCTTGGTAGATTTGCATTGGTCTGATACTCCTTCCATTTCAATATGATCGCTTGCACAGTGCTCCTTGGGATGTTTAAAGTTTGGGAAATCTTTTTGTATCCAAATCCGGCTTTAAACTTCTCCACAACAGTATCATGGACCTGCCTGGTGTGTTCCTTGGTCTTCATGATGCTCTCTGCGCTTTAAACAGAACCCTGAGACTATCACAGAGCAGGTGCATTTATACGGAGACTTGATTACACACGGGTGGATTATATTTATCATCATCATCAGTCATTTAGGACAACATTGGATCATTCAGAGATCCTCACTGAACTTCTGGAGTGAGTTTGCTGCACTTAAAGTAAAGGGGCCGAATAATATTGCACGCCCCACTTTTCAGTTTTTTATTTTTTTACAAAAGTTTAAAATAACCAATAAATTTCGCTCCACTTCACAATTGTGTCCCACTTGTTGTTGATTCTTCACCAAAAAATTTAAATTTTATATCTTTATGTTTGAAGCCTGAAATGTGGCAAAAGGTTGAAAAGTTCAATGGGGCCGAATACTTTCGCAAGGCACTGTAGGTGGGTGGGTCTTGCTGAGAGAGGAGCAGGCGTTTTATATAAAACTGTGCACCAGCTAATGCGTCAACAATCTGGCCATTGCCCCAAAATTCTGGACAATGCACCATAATTTTGTGCCAAAATTTTGTCAGAAACTAAGCCAAATAATAAGTGGTGTAAAGTTAGACTAGACAGTCTAAAAGATTTTCAAATAACACTAGATACTTTGGTGTCTAGTCTAACTTTGCACTGCCTAAAAGCTAGGCAGTATTAATTTATCTGCCCATTAGTGTCCATATACACAGTAGCTTAAAGGGGAAATTTATTAACTGGCATAGATGGGCAATATTGTGTCGCATATGTGTGGGTGTGAGACCGTTTCTTATACCAAATGTGCATCACATCCCCCATTTGCCATAATCTGCAAATGTGGGTGAAACAAGGTGGAGACATGAGTGGAGCAGGTCAGGTAGACTTCGGCACAACATATTTATTATAACTCACGTCAGTCTTTGGGTGTGAGTTATAAAGGAAATACAGTATATGCCAGTTTCTAACTGGCATAGATCTCCATTCTGGTGCATGGGCATGCACCCGATTTATGAAGAGGCCGTAGCTTCTTCATGAATCAGGTGTGCCTTGAACTTGTCAGGCCCTTTATTAGAACTGGCATACCAAATGACAGTCTTAACCACTAGGCAGCATGCGCCGTACTGCTACAGCACAGCAGCCAAGTTCTAAAGACAAACCGTCATACTATTATGGGGAAGCCTTCCACCCACTCAGTGTCTGATTGGGCATCCTCTGGAGTGGAGGTTAACTGTAACTTACGGCTAACAGCCTGCTCCATCACCCCCATTCAGAGCTTAGCTCTGATTGGGGGTTTTAACCCCTTAGATGCCACGGTCAAAGATAACTGTGGCATCTAAGGAGTTTCAGCATTTTACTGACCCCCTGTGCAAGTTTGAGGGCTGCTACCTATTTCGGCAGCCCAGGGTCTGAGAAGTGACCACGGGTCTGCCTGTGCCACATACCTGGTTAATCCTGCCCAAATAAGACACATGTATTGCAGTGTATACTACTGAACCAGCGATCAGAAGATCGCTGGTTCAAGTCCTCCAGTGGGACATCAAAAAAATGTAAAAAATAAAAAAATGTAAAAAAAAAAAAATCAAAACTGTTAAAAAAATTAATAAATAAGTAAAGCCTAAAAAAATGCCTTTCCAATATAAAATGAATTATGTAAAAAAAAATAGTTAAAGCAATACATATTTGGTATCGACACGTCCGTAACAACAAGTATAATAAAACTAACACTTACTTAACCTGTACAGTGAATTTCATAAAAAAAAAACTGAAAAAAACACCAGAACTAATGATTTTTCATCATCTCACCTTACAAAATATGGTATAAAAATTAATCAAAAAAATCATACAGAAAAGTATACATTTTATGAATCTCAGAAGATGGCGATACAGAAACTATTGATTTCTTTCCTCAAATTACTTTTTGTTCTTCAAAATTAGCAACGCATAAAAAAAAATATAAATTAGGTATCTTAACCGTACTGACCCATAGAATAAAGGTAACATGTGCTCCAAAAACCAAATAGCTCTCCTTGCCTTCTGTGCCCGGCTGTGTGCCTAAAGAACATTTTATACCTGCATATGATGTTGTTAAGTATGTTATCCTGGGTACAACAATATCATATATGTGGGTATAAACTCTTAAAAGTGTTTCAGCTGCAGGATCGGGCTACCAGCAGTGCAGAGCTTGCTGAGGAATGGCAGCAGGCAGGTGTGAGTGCATCTGCACGCACTGTGAGGCGGAGACTCTTGGAGCAAGGCCTGGTCTCAAGGAGGGCAGCAAAGAAGCCACTTCTCTCCAGAAAAAACATCAGGGACAGACTGATATTCTGCAAAAGGTACAGGGAGTGGACTGCTGAGGACTGGGGTAAAGTCATTTTCTCTGATGAATCCCCTTTTTGATTGGAACATCTGGAAAACAGCTTATTCGGAGAAGAAGAGGTGAGCGCTACCACCAGTCTTGTCTCATGCCAACTGTAAAGCATCCTGAAACCATTCATGTGTGGGGTTGCTTCTCAGCCAAGGGAATCGGCTCTCTCACAGTCTTGCCTAAAAACACAGCCATGAATAAAGAATGGTACCAGAATGTCCTCCAAGAGCAACTCTCCCAACCGTCCAAGAGCAGTTTGGCGCTCAACAATGCCTTTTCCAGCATGATGGAGCACCTTGCCATAAAGAAAAGGTGATAACTAAATGGCTCAGGGAACAAAACATAGAGATTTTGGGTCCATGGCCTGGAAACTCCCCAGATCTTAATCCCATTGAGAACTTGTGGTCAATCATCAAGAGACGGGTGGACAAACAAAAACCAACAAATTCAGACAAAATTAAAGCATTGATTCTGCAAGAATGGACTGCTATCAGTCAGGATTTGGTCCAGAAGTTACTGGAGAGCATGCCAGGGAGAATTGCAGAGGTCCTGAAGAAGAAGGGTCAACACTGCAAATATTGACTTGCTGCATTAACTCATTCTAACTGTCAATATAAGCTTCTGTTACTCATAATATGAATGCAATTATATTTCTGTATGTGATAAAAACATCTGACAAACACACATAAAAACCAGAGGGCAGCAGATCATGTGAAAATATATTTGTGTCATTCTCAAAACTTTTGGCCATGACTGTACTCTTGTGTCTGAAGAAATTTGTGGGTGGCAAACCCCAAAACTTTCATGTTCACTTGAACTTGAAATTTTTTGAAAATTCATAACAAATCTTATTCACTCAGCTTTACTTAATAGTTAATACTGTATCCAGTAAATAGGGTATACAGCACTGAGATAAATAGTATAATACAACATCCAGATAAATAGTGTGTATATATTGTCTAGGTAAAAAGTGACATACAAAAACCAGATAAATAACATAACAGCATAGACTTGTGTAAATAGCTTCCAGATAATGGCCATACAAAACCTAGAGGATTGAGTTATTGTCAGATAGCATTCGGGTAAACTGGCTAAAAAGCATAAGGACTAATTGTATGCTGTGGCCAGCAGCAAAGTGTAAGTTATGTTAGAAAATGATAGGTGGGGTTACTGGTATTGAGCTTTCTTGGAAGACACAGAATTTGATACTGAATATTGGGATATTGAAAATCAAAGCAGTTAAAAGCTGCAGGTTGTCCTATACAACCTAGGATTTACTATTTTTTTCCTTTACCCTGCCCCCAAAATTAATTTAAATTAATAAATTATATGTAACTCTAAATGTTTCTTTGAAAATATGGTTATATCAATGGGATAATAAAAATGTTAAGGCTTTTGGAATGTTGCAATGACAAAAGTAAAAGAAATCATTGCATCCTGAAGATCTAATAATGAATAGGCAATATCTACATGAAACTTTAGGGTAGTAAATGTTACGACCCTAGACAGCCCAGTCCAACTCTGCATGGGTATAATTCAATTTATTCCACATGGCATTTACTGTATTCAAGTACATGTTGTAGTGAATAGAGATTGATCTAGTGCTGTGTGCTGCATATGGCTAAAATCACACTAAAACAGCAATACTTTTTGTAGAAAAGCATTCAGCTAAGACTAGTAATGAATGGTGACAGCGTCAGCCTAGTAAGAGAATCTCCTCTTGGCCTGGAGAGCCAGAGCATGATGGGATCTCCTTGGCGGAGCGGATCTCACTAATGTGCTGTGTCATGGACTCAAATCAATTCCTGCACATTATTTTTTAATAAGTTCCTGTGCTGAAATCAACTCAGGAGAGTGGTATATTTCTGAGCAAGCAAAAGAGAAATAACATTACCAACCAAGAGAAACAGCTGACTATTGATCAGGGGGTAGTACTGCATTATGTTAATAATAAGGCCCACGACAGGCAGAGTATACTGCACTGGAACTGGAAAAATACAATATGACTGCTAACGTGATTCTCTTATTCTAACTTTAAAGGGATTGTCCAGGCAAAAATGGACAATAAATTAGTTTTTTAAATAGGCTGGGGTAGGTGAAAAAAAAAAACCCCATACTCACCTTTCCCTGATGTTCCGATGCCTTCCAGCATGGTCTGGTCCTCTCGGTCCAGTGTTGACTTGTAGCAGAAGTCCCAACCACATGTGACCACTGAGGCCAATCAGCAGCTTCAACGGAAGGGATCTGGGACGTCACAGGCAGCGAGCAGTTTCACTTTGAGAAGACGCCAGAGCAGCAGGACCGCGCAGGGAGGACACCGGAACATCGGGGACAGGTGAGTATGACCTCCCGCCGGCATATATAAAATATAAAACATTTGCCTGGACAACCTCTTTAAGTATACCTCAAGGCTTTGATATTACATCTAATTCTTATTTCTTAAATCTACAGCCTTCCATTTCTGGGACAATAAGTAGATATTTGACAACTAACTGTAACGTCTCTGCCTGTTCAGGTCTCTGCGCCACCCTCCGCTCGCACGTTGCGGCGAAGGAGGCATGTTCAGTTTGATTCCTTACGTAGGTTTCTTGTTGCTCAGTCTGAACATGGTCCTAGTTCCCTTGCTGTGTAATGATTTCCAGCCACACCCATGTTCTGAGCATTGTTTCTCTTTGGACTGCATAGAGTTAATCTTTTCCTTGCCTGTGTGATTGACAGCCTGTGTACCTATCAGGTCTGGGGCTGGGCCCAGACTTTCTATATACGGGATGTCACCTTCTCAGCTAGTTGCTGGTTATTGCTCTGACTTTGCCTACTTTCTTTGTGCCCTTGATATTTACTGTGCTATTTCTCTGACCTTTGGCTTGCCTTGTGACAATTCTCTTGGATTGTGATTTCATACTGCATTGCTCGTCTGTTACCGAACCCTTGGCTTCCTGACCTCCCTTTGTGTCGTTTGTTCTGTCTTTGTTCAGTGTTGTCACTTACTCAGTATAGGGCTCGTCTTCAGGTTGTCCTTTTACCGTTTAGGGCAACTGAGGCAATAGGAAGGGACAGTGGCTGGGGTGAGATTAGGGCTCACTTGTCTCTGTCCTTCCTCCCAGACCCCTGCAGTAGTGTCAGGGTATTGCTACGTTTGGCAAGACCATAACACTAACATTGCCAACCATACTACTGTAGTTTGGAATCTCACTATTAGCCATGGAAAGTGGTTTCAGAAAACGTCTTGCACTTTGAAAGACCATGTACAGTACTACCATACTTACCCTAAAGCCAGAAAATGGAAACCGCCTTTAGATTCCTCTAGAGAAAACAGCCGATTGTTGGGGGTTTCAGTTGCCTGACTTGGCTGGTAAACAGTTAAAGTCAGCCATATCCATGAGATAGCAGTTGGCTAAATGCTTGTTTGACTCCCCTTTGCACATGAACACTTATCTTCCTTTATCTCCCTTTGAACAAAAAGATGTGGCAATTGAAATCCAATACCCTGATGCTTATTTCCCTTGACATCTGCTATTGGGGTTGAATCAGGAGGATCAAATACACATTAGATGGTCGGTTTAACCCCCCAAAATGAGCATGTTTGCCCAACATAAATGAAATGAGTAGGGGCTGCTTGATTCTCTTTTAACCTGTCAGCTGGCAAGTGCTCTATTGTCTCTTTTATTCCTATTTTATATATTATTTTCCAAAAAATGAAATAGTGAATTATTTCATGAACTAATATTGATTTTTTCATTGTTATTTTTCCTGGCATTTGTGACATGTCGTCTGCAGCTACTGTATGCAGAGACAAATCAGAAATTGGCAAAACAAAATATTTTCAACCATGGAAGTGATTTATATTTGGTACATTTATTCTGTTTCCTAAGGCTGAAGTCCACTTTAATAATGATATTTACAGACATTCTTCCTCATCCATTATAATGCAACCTAACACAGTTTGAATAAGCAAAGCTGTATCCTTACATGCAGTGGCGTAACTAGGAATGACTGGGCCCCAAGGCGAACATTTGACATGGGGGCCCCCCAAAAGCGCCGCCCCCATCCCATCCCCCCGGACCGCCCCTTCCAACCCTCCCCCCGCACAAACCGCATTCCTGCGCACACTATTATGCCCCATAGTTGCCCCTGCATACAGTATTATGCCCCATAGTGGCCCCTGCACACATAATTATGCCCCATAGTGGCCCTTGAACACAGTATTATGCCCCATAGTGGCCCCTGCACACAGTATTGTGTCCCATAGTGGCCCCTGCACACACTATTATGCAGCACAGTGGTCCCTGCACACAGTATTATGCCCCATAGTGGCCCCTGCACACAGTATTATGCCCCATAGTGGTCCCTTTGCACAGTATTATGCCTGAAAGTGGCCCCTGCACATGGTATTATGCCCCATTGTGGACCACCCATGAACAATTATTATATTCTGGGGTCTTTTCAGACCCCAGAGTATAATGATCAGAGACCCAGGGGAGGATACAAACATAAAAAACAATGCTACTTACCTCTTCCTCGCTCCGGTGCACTCCCATGCGCTTCTTCGGCCATCTTCAATGTTGGATCAGATCTTGTGTGATCCAGGCCGGTGTCGCGACGCATAATGACGTTGGCTGACGTCTGGAACGTCACCAAACAGGCCTGGAGCCTGCGGAGCGTAGGAGAGGTGAGTTACAGTGTTTTTATGTTCGCTCACCTCCCCTGGGCCCCAGATCGTTATTCTCCGGAGTATAACGATAGTAGTGTTTGTGGGGTTCTCGGTAGCGGCTGCCACAGGGCTCCGTGCTCCTTATGTCCCGGGCCCTGTGGCAGCCGCTGCCGCTGCTACCCCGGTATTTACGCTCCTGCTTACATGTGATTATACCACACATAATGTAGTGCTTGAAAATTTAGGAAACCCTTCACGATTGTCTAAATGCCTTGGAAAAAAATGCAGCATTTTTCAGTCCTTGCAAAGTGGATGGGATTCTAGTGAATCCTATCCACACACTTTGTAAAAATATGCACAGCGGACACAGCATGTTAATTATACCTACAGAAACGCTGGTGGTTTCCCTATAGGTGTAAATGAAGCAGAAAGTCCGCAGAGATTTCCTGCTTTCTATGAAAAGCGCAGTGGGAAAAACTGTGATGCGTTGCCGTGGCAGTTTTTCCTACAGAGCTTATTTGCTGTGGCCCGCTATTTGGGGCCTTAGCCTTAAAGTGACAAAGAACTCACCTTTTCAAGCGCTTCAACTTCTAAATTTACATGATTGGAGAACACAGAATTTTCCCCAGTCACCAGTGGACTACTGTATCAAGGACTGAAAAAATAATCTAAGATGGAGTATAGGCATAACTCTAACCAGAATGATGAATTCAATATGATATCCCAAATGAGGCGTATATCAGTTTTGTCCTTAAATGGCAGTTAGTGCAAATCCACAAGAGGTTTCTTTTCAAAGTCCCAGGAAAGTTCAGTCCAAAAGCTGCACAATGAAACTGCGGAGGAGTCACACCAGACAGTGGCTAAGATCCTTATACACTGTGTTCCAAATTATTATGCAAAAAGTGTTTAGGAGTGATAAGGTAAGAATTTTTTTGTCTGTCAGTTAAACTCATTGATGGTGATGTGTGTCAGGGCTCTTTATATCACTGAAAGCAATTGCAGACACCTGTGCTAATTAGTTTGGCAGGTGTGTCCAATTAAAGGCAAGACTACTTAAGAAGGCTGTCCCACATTATTAAGCAGCCTACATTTTCAGCCAAAATGGGAAAGAAAAAGGATGTGTCGGCTGCTGAGAAGCAACAAATTGTGGAGTGTTTAGGTCAAGGCATACTACAATCAACATTGCCAAGACACTTCATCGTGATCATCGCACAATCAAGAAGTATGTAGCTGCTTCACAGCACACACGTGTGCGTGCTGATAAGGGAAAATTGAGGACTCTTTCCAACAGGCAATTACGTCAGGTTAAAAGAGCAGCTTCAAAAATGCCTTGTCATAGCAGCAGACAAGTTTTTGAAGCTGCTGGTGCCTCCAACGTCCCCCGAACAACAAGATGCAGGGTCCTTCAGAGGTTTGCAGCTGTGCGTAAGCTATCCTGTCGACCTCCTCTATCCACTGCACACAAGCAGAAACGGCTCCAGTGGGCCAAACAATACATGAAGACTGACTTCAAAACTGTTTTGTTCACCGATGAGTGCCGTGCAACGCTCGATGGTCCAGATGGATGGAGTGGAGGATGGCTTGTTGATGGACACCCCATGCAAACATGGCTACGGCGCCAACAAGGAGGAGGTGGAGTAATGTTTTGGGCTAGAATCATGGGGAGAGAGATTGTCGGCCCCTTTAGGATCCCTGAAGGGGTAAAGATGAACTCCATAATGTATGTGGAGTTTCTCAAACAGCACTTCCTGCCATGGTTCAAGAAGAAGAACCATGCATTCCGCAGAAAGATCATTTTCATGCATGATAATGCACCGTCTCATGCTGCAAATAACACATCTGCATCTCTGGCTGCTATGGGCATAAAAGGGGACAAACTTATGGTGTGGCCCCAATGCTCCCCTGACCTCAACCCCATTGAGAACCTCTGGAGCATCATCAAAAGGAGTGTCTATGATGGCGGGAGGCAGTTCACATCTAAGCAACAGCTCTGGGAGGGTATTCTGTCCTCATGCAAAACAATTGAAGCAGAAACCATCCAAAGACTGACAAATTCAATGGACGAGAGAGTTCAGAAGCTTCTTTCGAACAAGGGGTCCTATGTGCAAATATAACATCACCTCGAATAAAGTTTTGGCTTGAAAACTGTTTGATAATAATTTAAAACATGCATTTTGAGTGCATTTTGAGTGTTTATTTTTTTTTTTTTTTAATTTACTTTTATCATAGGCAGTTTGTTCAAAAACCTTTCAATTATACTCGAATAGTTGATGACTGGAAAATTACAATGACTGCAATTCATATAGGTAATTTTGGAAAATATGAGAAAATATTATTTGCATATTAATTTGGAACACAGTGTATAGTGTTTCGCAGTTCATCATCTTCTAATGAAATCAAGACAATACCAGGAAGAGCAAGTTGACTTCATTTTAGTAATATAGAATATATAGAATATAATAAATTCATCCTGTTTTGTGTATTTATAACCTCATTGAACAGTTTGTAATTCTGGGGTGTGTAGAAGTTCTAGCATACTGAATTTACTTGTAAGGGCACAGGGATAGCTAATGTGTATGTGTTTCACAGTATTTAAGTACTTTTGTATATGTTTTAGGGAAAGGGGTGGGAGTGATTTGAATTTTTAATATTTTTTTTACTTTTTTTTTTCTTTTTTTAATTTGTTTTGCATTTATTAGACCCCCTAGGTGTCTTGAACCCCAGGGGGTCTGATCACTAATGCAATGCATTACAATGCTAATGCATTGCAAAATATCGGCATTTCTATGGCAGGTTGCATAAAGCAGCCTGCTATACAAATGAATGGCAGACAAGAGAAAATAATCTTTCTGTCACACAATGGATCTTCCCCCATTGGGATTTCAGGTTTTTTTTTTTCCTATAATGGAGGCATCAGCTCAGCTTCATAAAGCATCTATGTAGTAGAGCTAATTAGTATATTAGCTATAGTAGTTGAAGAGGACCTCTCACCACCTCCAGTTTCCACCACCTGCATCCTCTAATGGGCGCTGTTCAACTGATTCTGTCACAGTTGGAGTTTTTTCTCTAGTCTGTGCCATTCTGCAGCAATCAGTTACTTTGGTGCTTGATATGCTAATTAAGCTTCTTCTGTAAAGTAGGCGGGAGGAGCAGATAAGAGGGCAGGATTCTTAACTCTGACATTGCTTGCCTATGACAGGGCAGTGTCAGAGAGCACTGAATTCCTATCCCTTGCCTGCTCCTGCCTGACATGCCTACTTGACAGTAGAAGCTGAAGGCTAAGAAGCCAAAACTTACAGCACTGCTTGCTCAGGAATGGTGGCAGTTAGAAAAAAAAATTCAACTGCACCAGAATCAGTGGTGCAGTAGAGATATAATTGATAGAGATGGTGAAAGGTCTTCTTTAACCCCTTCCCGAAATCCACCATACTATTAAGCCGGATCCTGAGTCTTTAAAGATGGTGGCCGCTTGCTGTAGCTGGAAAAAAAAAAATCAAAAGTGCTGAACTATCCGCCTTCCCTACTCCTCACCTCTGGCCATCCTATCAATTGGAATTCCTGAGGAACTGAACAAATATAAAAAACTCCTCTGTAAAATCTTGACAATAGCTAAATTAATGTTGGTGCAAAGATGGAGATCAGTTACCCCTCCGTCAGACTCCGCATTGTTGTTGGCTATTAATACTACATATACCTATGAGAGGGTAATTGCACTGGGAAATGACTCCTATCTTAGATTTGCAAACATATGGAACGCATGGGCTAACTCTCGATTTGTTGCATAACGAGAGCCAGGAAGCAGGGAGGTTTTAGGGAGTGGAATCGGAGTGGAGCATATGAAAGGACCGTCTTTGAAATATGTCATGCTAACCCTGGAAATGTGCCTAAATGTTAGTGTTATTGTTACTGTTATCGCTTACTCAATTTCTGTTTTCTATTTGCTGTCTTATTGATGTACAATCCAAAGAATATGCCTTGAACAAACTATGTAAGAATGTATATCATAATGTATGTCAATATTCTTTCTCACATTTATTTTGAAAATCAATAAAAATTATTGAAACTAAAAGTGCTGAACTGCTGTTTTTTCGCTGTTTTGCCTCTGATAAAAATTTTAATAAGAGATAGACATTCCACAAAATGGTATAATTAAAAAGTACATCTGGCCCCGCAAAAATTACACCCTATGCATCGCCATACAAGGAAATATACATAAGTTATGGGTTGTCAGAATATGGTGACTTTAAGAAATTTTTTTTTTTTTGCAACGTTTTGTGTTTTTGTTATTGGGTTAAAATGTAAATAAAACTATATAAATTTGGTATCCTCAGAATCGTACTGAAACATAGAATACAGGTGACATGTCATTTTGGCTACGCAGTGAACGCCGTACAAATGCACTTTTTCTCCAATTCTACCCCATTCTGAATTTTTTTTTCCAGCTTCCCAGTATATTGATAAGAATAGTAAATGGTAACATTATGAAGAACAATTTGTCCCACAAACATTAAGCTGTCATATGGCTATGTGAACAGAAAAATAAAGAGGTTATGGGGTTTGGAAAGTGGGGAGTCAAAAACGAAAATCGAAAAATGCTTCCATCATGAAGGGGAAAATCAGATTTGTTCTATTTATGAGTTTCCAGTGATCTTCATCACAGTACCATCTATATTTTTTTAGACACTCACATAAACAGTGGCTTGTCCACTTTTATTAGATTATAATAAATGTTAAGTTTGATTATATTATTTTTTTGAATTCCACTCCAATTCTGTGACATATATGCCTGTAGGGGAATGGATATACACCCTCTGTGATTTTATAATTACTTTTATGGTCTGGTAAAATGGCATAATAACTTCCCAGAGATCACAGTATATTTTTTTATTTTAAGATTGGACCATCACTTCTGGAATATCCCTTGAGGATGATGCAGCTAATTCAAAAATGAGTGTATATGAAGTCATGTGATGAACTGAAGATACGTGGTTTGGCTTATATGCTAGTCATCTCGCAAGGCCTGTTAGAGGGTTGGACACTGACTTATAGGATAGCTACCTTCCAAGAGGTGTTTTTTTTTTTTTTTTTTTTTTGAAAAGAGAACTAATTTGCATATTTTTTCATAAGACTACTCGTGCCTATGTGATGCTCTCCTATGAAGGAACAGTACCCTCCAGATCCCTGTTAAAGGAACCTTGTCACCGAGCCAACCAATGCCCTGCACTGCACTGGGGGCAAGCACCCCATTACGGCAATCAATGTAATAGTGATGAAGGTAAACTGTCCTGAAATCTGTTATGTAAAGTAACCCCTATCCCCCAAGTGTATTTTCCAAGATACAGTATATGAAAGGCACTTTTGATGATAATGTTAGAACAAATTCTATTTTTTCAACCCAAGCTCTTGAGATACAATGTTGTGACTTTAGGTTTGAACATTTCAGCATTTTTGACAATTGCAGTAAATCAGACTACAATCTGTCTGGTCTTTTTATCGTGCTTGTGCTTTTTTCCCTTTTGTTAATATTATGCATCAGTAGTTTGTGTCTAAGTTCTGGAGCTTCCATCAATGTCTACAGAGACACACAGAGAGGATTTTGTTTATCTGCATGGTAATGTCCTGTCATTGCCTTTCTTAAACTGTCACTTCCCTCCACTCAAGCATTCTTGTACTATACAAATTTTGTCTTTTGAAAGCCATCTGTCAAAATACTCATACAAGCCCTTGATAAAATGAACGCAAAAGTGTATTGACTGTATATAAATATTCCCCACATATCCACCCATTCTTCCGTACCCGACTATGAAATATTCAACTTCTTTCTGAAATTGGTGCTGGCATTTTTGTAGGACGGAAAGGAACAAACTGAACTTATAAACCACTTCCATTAATAACAGTCCTCACAGCAAAGTGGAATGGACAATTTGCATGAAGAATAATGAAAATATTCCTTGTGTATAGGATTATTGGTAATTATAATATGGAGACAGAGAACGAACCATAAAATGTTGCAGTTGTGCGCTGTTCAGCAGACAATAAAAGCAGCACTGGAATTTTACAATATATCCCAGTTTTCTTTCATTTGTTCAAGGGGAGAGGGGATATTTTATAACTGCTGCACTATATTAATGCTGTACCAGTTTCTCTGTCATTGCAGTGTGCACCATATTGCACATCCCGTTGCTGAATATGGCATAAAGTTAGTTTGCAGTCCGTTTTTCTGACCCAGGAGTAGATGGAAGAAATTTCTTGGTATATGACTAGATATAGATTTGCCACAGAAGTATATAAAAAGGCATTTTAAACAATGCAGGGCTGTCTCTTCATAGCCAGTTTTGCCAGTTTAAAGTTTGGACAAAATCTTCTGAAAAGTAAGCTTCCCTGGCAATCATCTGATCATTTTGTATCTGGCCACAAATGTCCTCTCCTGGAGAACAGTAGCATTACACAGTGCCCATTACCATCTTCACCAACTCTTTGCATACTTTAATAGGAACCTCTCTATTGATTCTAGTGCAATTGGGATTTTTCTCTAGCCCCCACCATTCCTGAGCAATCAGTTAGTTCTGGTGCCTGATATGTTAGAGGTTGTTGGAGTCTTTTTTACACTTTCATCCTCTGACAGCTTTAAAGCACTGTACCTAGGGGTTCTGGGCTGGTTCCTCTGGGTCATGGGATCAGAACCAACGCCCAGCCTCTGAGTTGCTCTGCCTTCTTCTTCCTCTCCCATGTTTGCATGTAGTTAACTGCACTATAGGGGCTGACTTAGAGCACAGACTTCTGCACAGAACACAGATTTCTGTGCTGTTCCATCCAGCTAAATAGCAGTATCTTTTTTTTCGTTAAAAAAATGCATGCAAATGAATGCAAACTGATATACTTGATCTGGATCCGTTGCTGGATCTGTCATAAAAACTGACAAACCTTTGCATCCTTTTTAAGAATAATCCAGTATTTATTATAAATGGCGTCCCTGCCTGATTTACAAAAAGGTGGTGCAAAAGCAGTTTCCCCGGCTTTATCAATTGATGACCTATCCGTAGGACTCCTCATTCAAGTGAATGGGCTGATCTGTGATACCAAGCACAGCCAATGTAGAACGTACGGCGCTGTGCTTGGTTTCCATAAAGAGGCCGCAGTGTTCATCCAAATGCTGTAGTCTCTAAACAGCTGATAAACAGGGCGCACATGTATTGGGCCCTTGCCAATTATTGAATTGATGACCTATTCTTGTTATAGATGCAAGTGTGCTGGTTTTACACTGCTTACATAGTCCATAGACAGCTATGGGCCTTCTGACTTGCAGCGAAGGTAAAATATGAGCAGTTTATTGTGTCACATCAGACACTTAATGTGACCAACCCCTTTAATTATTTGACGTCTGTTGATATTTTTCTTGCTAAACATGATGAGTCAATGTGATGATTATATAGTACGTGTTCTTTAAACCTGTCCATGTAGATTCTGCTTTTCTGCCATCATTGCTTTCAGTGATCTCTGATTCTGATATGAAATTACATGAAAGTAAATCCTATACATCCATAATCTCATATTAGTTCTACTTTATTCTCTATGCCTGGGATTTAGAATATAATCCCAATCACTAATGGCTTGTCCAACTCATTCAGTTTCCCTTTAATCACAAGGAATCAAGTATCTACGTTTGGAAAAATTTTTTTACATTTAGAAGGACTTAAAATACAATTGTTTTTAGTTCTCATGAGTCACCAATGTGCAAGGTTTTCCCACCAGACTGCAGCACAGTGTTGAATTGAGACAATGGAGACAATTTATGAAGTCTGGCAAAAATAACAGCAGTCTTCAAAGCCCCTGAGGAGCTATAAATGGGGAGCACCCTCTGATGGGCTGTGTGCCGGTAGGGAAAAGTAGGAAATCTAGCGAGGCCAATGGCCTCACCCCCTGCACACCCTCTCCATGGACCATTTTCAGGAAAGTCACCATTTTTTTGCTCAAAACACAAGGCACCGCAAAAAATTTTAATTTTGTATGCCATTATCATTTATGCCAGTTAACATAACTGATAAAAAATGTATATTTATAAAGTTGCAGCTCTTATACAGATGATAATTGTAGGTTAATTTCAGGGTTGGGGTCTGACTTATTAGAAAATTGGATAATGACACATGACACAGAAAAACTATAAAGCAATCCTTTTCACCTAGTGCTAGACAACAGTTTGTAAATTGCTCTTACTGTATAGTTGATACATATACAATAGCACAAATGAGAAAAAGGGTTCTTAATTTCTCATGGATCAAAAATTCATAATACAAACAAGCAAAGATCCACAATTATATGACAAATAAAACTTAACATTTAATAATCATCTAAAATATAATTAACCCTAATGATTGGATGGTATAAAAATCAGAAAATAATTGGAACGCTCTTACCCGTTCCAGATGAAGGATGTCATACCCCACCTTTATGGCCACAATTTATCCAAATGCAAAGGGAACCAAGGATGGGTGCAGGACATTGACCCTGTACAACCCTGTCACCCTTAACTCCTGTGAGACCGTCAGGAGCTCCCCGCACTCGGGG
The DNA here is from genome assembly GCA_947044405.1 of Leptodactylus fallax. Taxonomy (NCBI): domain Eukaryota; kingdom Metazoa; phylum Chordata; class Amphibia; order Anura; family Leptodactylidae; genus Leptodactylus; species Leptodactylus fallax. The sequence continues at coordinate 8,799,226 of CAMRHE010000036.1, forward strand.
CAGGGCTCTGCTATGCTTGGTCGTTTCAATTGATCTTCTAACAATCCCCTGAGGAGCATCCATGTTTTGGATGCGAAACGCGTCAGATTGGAAGGAGATATTAACAGGGCAATTTTAGGGTCAGCATTGGGACCGCCCTTGTAAGGGCGGGAGTTAATTATATTTTAGATGATTATTAAATTATAAGTTTTATTTGTCATATAATTGTGGATCTTTGCTTGCTTGTATAGTTGATACATATATTAACCTAAATTTCTTCATATTTGTTTAACGTAATTTAGCATTAGCCTTACGACAATATTAATGACATTTAACCCTATTGAAATCAATGTGGGTTTAATGGGTACCTAATAGACACATACTGCATATTCTATGGAATACAGGAACATGTTTAAAAATAGGTTAGAATAAAATAGGTTAAAAACATGGATGACCTATAGGTCATCAATATCAGATCGCTGAGGGTCCAACACGCCCATAAATCAACTGTTCTCAGTAACTGATACACAGAGAATGAAGTAAGCAAAACAGCTCTGCTCTCTGTGTAGTGGCCAGACCCGGTACTGCATATCAGCTCCCATTCACTGGTACTAAGCTGCACTGACATGGTTAAGCTACTAAACAGAGAACAGTGCTATCTGCTTCCTTTTCTTTTCTCTGTGTATCAGATACTGAGAACACCTAATTGATAGGGGTGTTGTCAGACCCCCACAGATCTGATATTAATGACCTAATTTTAGGATAGGTCATCAAAATGTATAGCCCCCAAAAAAACCTTTAACAAAATACATATAAGAGTTAGTTGTGTTACAATTGTATATGATGTCAAATACATATATCCCAATGAATCTAATTTACCTCTTTGGCTGACTAGGGCCCCCATACTGTAGACTCTTATGTCAATTTAGATGTATGGACTTATGCTCAAGTGAACTCCAGTTTGCAACTTTAACCCTGTATTGTTTGATATTCATTATTTGTTTATGTACCTGGCTACTGTATAGAATCTGATGCAGTAGATTATATTTGCTATATACTTGCTGATTTGCAATAAACCTTGATTGTTCAATAAAAAGGTTTCTAAGCAAACACACTGTAACACACAACTATAAATATTAGGTCTGTTGATGCAGAGAACGAAAGACGTGATAGGGAAAATGTGATAGAAATCATATGATTTTAAAATGTAAATCTTGGAAGAAGAAATGTAAAAAACACATTCACAAAGCAGCTGAAATTGAATACATTTATTAATATACAAAATGTTGTTTTTACACAAGAGAGTCTGCAGGTGAACCATAACATGCACAGCTTGAGTTAGCATGTGTTACTTGTCCGGAGGTCATTGATCAAGGACTAAGGCACAATTCTCATGCTCTCTTGTGTCAATTATAAAGCATGACAAAGTCACAATATGAAGAATATGCTACCTTTAAGGACGCAGACAGGTAACCTTGACAAGCAGACACATCTTTTGCTATATAAATTGACACAACACAGAATTATGTCACAGTGATTTTCCCTTGATAAAAGACCATCACAGCCACCGATAAGCTATTGAAGTCTCTTTATCACCAGATACTGTCTAGTTGTGCTTTGAAATTTGAGTTTTAGAATTTCTTTACGCTCCTTCAGGTCCAATTGAGACATTAAAATATGTTGCTGAATCCCAGGAGTTAAAGGGCTGATACAGAATGTAAGTGAAGGAAGGGACAGGCGTGGATACACAGCTGCCAAACTTGTGCTTTAGATAGATCCTACAGTGTCTGAGGAGGAATGGCAAATATAACACACTGGCACAAGTTAAAGAATTCTGCAGTAAATACAATAGTTCACTATGTCATTTCACAGCAAAATATATGCATTTAAGTAGATGCCTTGAAAATACCATGCACTCCGTTGGCTATATTTCTTCTTACACAGTACAACATAACCTTTGCTTTATTTCTCTGTAACATCTACAAGCATAAAAGCATCTATTCTTTCTGTATATTTACAAATTGAACAAAATATCTACATATAAAAGCTCACTTAAAATTAAACTTGATGCAAGTTATGAAAATGCAATATATTGGCAAATGAAACTGAGCATTGCTTCAACCATAGGCTGTTATATAATTTCATATGAAGCTAAACCACAGTATTGGAATAGTTTACGTAGTCGAGATAAATATGTTTTGTCACAGGTGACATCCATCCATTCTACTATTCAGTGAGAGTAGCGTTCTCTTTTGCAGGATTTCATTCTGGTTTTTGTTCTTTAGCTCTAAAAAGATTCTGAAACAGATATTTGTGTACAAGTCCTCAGTGCCGATAGACACCCAGTGAGAAACAGATGGGCTCATTTATAAGCAATATATGGATCTCAGTGCATGCTGTGCTTTCAATTCTCAATGTGATCAAGGTTTGTGCTATGCACACTTTGCTGCCCACAGCCAGTAAACTATGGACCAGCAGCACCAGCATATATACATCTTCATATTAACATAGAGAATTTTTTTCCAATAATGCTTTTATAATGTCATTAACATTTACACAGTTTACATTTTTGGCAAAAACGATACTGTAGTTCATCAGTCATCAGTCTTTACTGTGCCAACATACCCAGCAGAGCAGTGCATCATGGAATGCATATCAAATAAAGGCACTGAAAAGTATGTATGGGGGTTCATGAAGCCAGTTGGTCTTCCAATGTCCCCTCAGTGACTGTGAAAAGTACAAATCCCAGAATGCATTGCAAAGCTAATAACTTTATGGAATCTATATAGCCTGATTTATACATGGCGTACAAAATACAACACTGGACGTATAATAATACTTCATAAGTTGAAAAGGCTATAAAATAATTGGAGCAAATAGCATATATTTGGGTCTGAGTAAGCATCGGCAAATGCAAGTGTCATACTTAAATTATTTAGCCGCCATATAGATATATTTACGTTGTAGTCTTTTATAAAGACATGGTAGAGTATACAATAAATTCACCAACTTCACCAGCAATGTCCACATAGACATTGAAGTTCTACACACTGTCACACTACTATAATACTGACAAAATAAACAGACTCTATACCCAGGTGTCTGACCAAGGACTGCATAACAAAGGACCAAACCATGGCTTACATACACTGGTTGGTAAGTGAAATGTGGGTCATTTCATGCATTATAGGTTCATAATAGAGACAGGACTTAGGCTTTAGACTTAATTTTGCTACATTGTAGATTCTGTGCATGTTTCTGCACACTGTAGGAAAACAATACACCCTGAACAGAAAGATGAACATGTTGTACCATTACACCGACATCCAGTACCACTTACAAGAGCTTGCATTGAGAAAGTACTGTTCAACGTATGAATATTTCTACGTTGTGTGGACCATTGAATGAAAGCTGAGTGCATTGAATGGAACGTGGCAGCTTGCAAAAGAGAATATGACCACATAATGATGACTACACAAAGGAATTCATGGCATTGACAGGAGATGGAGCCTCTGAACTTTCATTGCCTTCTACAGGTTCTTTTTCTTTTTTGCCACTATATTGTCCAATGAAGGAACCATCTTCATTAAACTGCCCATTTACTCCTTCTCCATAATCCACTAAACTGTCGTCACTGTCTTCTTTTTTCACAGTTCTGTCTGATGGGGTCCGGCTTCCTTTTTTAAGCGGCTTGTGGTCTTCTGCATCACTGGTAGAGAAATAACGGAGTTTAGGAATAGAGGCCTTATTCACATCATGCAAATAATCATGCAAATTCTTATCATATCCAACAATCAGGCTTCTACAATAGCATTGTACAGATAGCACAAACATCCTGTAACCCATTGCAGAAACTGACCAGGTTGCTATGGGTTACTGCATATGCGTGACACCTGCAAGCTATAATATAGCCTGATTTTCAGAAAACTTTAGTTTCTGCGAGATCAAAGCAGGACATGAAGAGGAAAGGCATTTTTATGCTCCCTAATTCTGATTTTCAATGATCATGTAATGCAAAAATGCTGTATTGCTTTATTCATTACTCTGCATATATGTAGCGGTTTGCTGAAGGGAAAGTATTTGGTAAAATGTCAAGCACTGTATAAGGCACTGTAGTGTAGGGTTGCAAACGTTCACTCTTACCTTCTAACTAACCTACATATACCATAGAAAAATAAAGAAAACATAATCACCTATGGAAAAGACATTGCCTTTGGCGATAATAGGAAAGATCTTTTATTAACAAGTAAGCTTTATTTATCACTGATAACACAACATAAATGTCAAGCTATATTACCAGTATATATACTACAGTAGCTTCTATAGTTCTATTTCTGGAGATAATTCCAGCCTCTAGTGGTTATAATTTCCATTTAGCGCTTTCTGTTTTTCAGCAGTTTCTTACAAAGTCTGAATATATAAGAAAATATTTATGTCAGGAGAAATTTCTTACCTGTATTCACCAAATGTTCCATCATCCTCTTTCATGGGCTGTATTTCAGGATCTGCATGTGCATCTTCCTTTTCTTTAACTATTTATACATTAAAAAAAGGAATTTAGCAAATCACAGGATGAGGCACAAGGTAAATACATGCATACAGAACACATTCAATGAAAACACCCATCATATGAAAGCACCAGACATGAATTGCTTGTTTCTTCTGACTGCTCTTCCAATTATTTAAGAAGCAATGCCAAGTGAAAAGCTAAACTTGATAAAGGACAACAGTGCAAATCATCAGACAGGATCATCAGTCAATTTTTGGAAGCCTCTACACATGTGTTTCTGGGATCAGGGGCCCCATTATCAAGCTGAGACTAGTTAAAAGGATGCATGAGCCCACAAAAGCATTGTTGAAACCTTTTATTCTATTATACTTCTGAATATTGGCTGCTGATGCTATCTGATGGTTTGTGCTGCACTAAGATCCTTTAGGAAGTGTAGCGTTACCCTTAACATTTCTTCCTTACTTTCTCCCTGGCTAGGTTGGCACCTAATGCGTAGAATTTGAACTGCGGCAGCAGCCATTTGCGCAAAGCTGCTCACAGTGTACTGCCTATAGCTGCACAATCACATTTCGTGGCCTTCTGATAATATAGTTTAATTAACATATTTTCCCTATGAGAGCCTGTTTTATTTCCTGTGGCCATATTAACTACTACTTGTATTTACAGAGGATCTTTCACCAAATCCAGTTCTTTTCATCCTGTAATAGGTGCTGCTCCCCTGATGCTGATGCAATTTGGAATTTTTGCTCTACGCCCTGCCGTTCCTGAGTAATCAGTGCAGATAATTTTAGGGCCTGATATGCTAATTACGCTTTCTACTGTCTGATTCTGAATTCCAATCAGAGACAGATATTGTCAATGCTAGGACTCAATCCCCATTGTCTGCTTTTGACCATGACCGCTCGCCTGACAATAGAGAGTCTAGAGGTGTTGGAGGTAGTAAAAGGTCCTCTTTAAGATACTAAAATAATTTAGGGCTGGCTGGTTTCAAACCTGGGAACAAGTATGAACTGGTATGATGAATTAGACATATATAACATATGTAGTTAGTGCATAAGGCAATTCCATGCTTAGGCGTTTAAATGCAGATTTTTCATGACCTATCAATACTTTTAATACTAGTGTCCAAAGCTTCTGCATTTTATAGGCTATTTAACCAGGTAAAAACAGTCTATGGTATCATAATGATATCAATATATTTATAATAAATGTTAATAATATAGAAAAGAATAATCAGTGGATGTATAAAGACTTTGTCTGTATTTTCCATTTAGTTGTAAAGTATTCTCCTGGAATCTCCATCCGTCATAGCTTAATAAGTACATATATACACTCATATACGCTATGTGGCCCTCAAAGGCGAGTCAGCCTTGTCATAAGGAGATTATTTCACCATTCACATCCATGTTTACACTCATAACGTCATAGTAATATATGTAAATAAATATTATAAGCACTACAAAAAATATCTTACCTGGATATTTTCCACCTTTATTTCTTCGGATAAAACAAACAATCAGCAGAACTAAAATAAGGAGGGCCACAGCACACATCACGCCAATAAACCATCCCTGTGTAGCTATGTCAACTTGTCGACTGGCCATGGCTTAAAAAAAGTAGAAGGGCAGATTATTTACAGTTAATACAGAGGGTAAAGGTTAGGTATTATCCAAAATAGCAAAAAAGTTAAAAATAATCATATCAGAAAAAGAAATCAACTATTATTTATCAATTTGTTCCACAACAAGTGTAAAATGTTACAAAACAGCAGATTTAGACTGATATAAAAATGACAGATAAAATAAAACCAAAAACTACAGCACAAATACACAATTCATTGACAGCCATGTAGCATTCCAACATATACCATGTTAACATATAGAATGACATTTTTTGATACTGATTCCCAGAAGGAAAACAGTCAGCATAGAAAAAATCCTAAACTTTGCCTTCCATTATTTTCAGTTATTTACTTTTAATTACATTTAATTAATGTTGACTAAAACATAACTACTATTGATAATATTATATTATATTACGAGAATATTACAACACTCCACTGCCATAAACCAGTGCAAGAAAGGAAAAAGACATTTGTAAATATGTACTGTATTGCCTAAACTTGTCCGTTCTCAAAAACTACCACACAATAAGGACATGTCATTATGATAAAGACAACATATTGTAAAGGTTTATGTAGAAGGTCCTTCTTACAACAGATTTTGCTAAATTATTTGCACCTGCATGCATCCAATCTGACCACAGTTATGCATAATATGTGTGTGTATTATATATATGTGTGTACCATAACATATTAGTATGCTTGAAACATTCATAGAAGTTCATGTTTGTACAATTCACTACATGCTGGGTGAGGGGTTTGACTTGCAGTAGTAGTTGCAGAGCCTTCAGCTTCTGGTCCCCTTTGCATAATTTGGACCACAGGCTTACTCTCTAATCATCATGTGCCATTATGGGCAACTACATCCTACTGGCATTTTTCCACTGGCATTATAACCGCTGCACTGGTAGAGAATGCACTTCATTTGTGAAAAGGCGAAGGCCTCATTTTATATTAAGCTCATTCTCCATCAGTCCGTGCACCTAGACTGAAATCTGTGGCAGCTATGGTTTCAATCATCATTTATGCCAGAAAAGTGGCATATATAATGATTAATCTGGTGGGGCCATTTGTCCACTTTTTGTAAAGTGGTGAGTGTGATGTAAAAACGCCACCGGCACAAAGATTTTACAGAAATGGGGTTTTAAAAGTTGCAAACCCTTGGTTTCAGTTGTTTATGATCTAGAATGATTCTGTTCATTCGAGAGGTGACTACAACATCTGCACATCCTGGAACTACTGGACTGTATTATAAGTTTCTGAGAGAGATATATTAGAGCAGAGGATGTTGATCAAGAAAAGATGTTGAAAAAAACATTGTTCATGTTTGGTCGAGATAGGCTTACTGTATGTTATATTTATTCAAATTTCACATAATCCTATTACCAAAATATTTCAGCAGTGCAATAAAGACAAACAAGAAACAGATATTACCACCAATTCAATTATAAGGACAACTTACTACAACTAGATGTATCAAAAAGTACTCAACATACTGTAATATATAACCTACTGATGCTAAAATAAACTAAAGAGCAACATAAGGCTGCGATCACACTACTGTTCTGTGACCGTTCGGGGACTCCATCCCCCATTCACCTTTAAATATGTGGAGAGAAAATTCCTGGAAGCAGGACTTTCTCTCAGCCGATTTTGGATGGGAAACCAGCAGACCCCATTACAGTCTATGAGGTCTGCAGGTTTCTGCGGGTAACCGCCTTTTAAGCAGATAGGATTTCCGTTTTTCGGGTTCCCAAGCGTACCCAAAAAACAGAAACCTGAATGCTAGTGTGAACCTAGCGTAAGATCCACAAGTAATATATGCTTTGTGGGTCTTAGGCTAAGGCCCACGTAGCGAAACGCAGCAAAAAACACTGCAGAAAAAAATGCACAGTTTTTCACTAAAAGTCCGCAGAGTTTTCCTCTGTGGTCTGCCCCTTATACCTATTTTCTCTGAAATGTGTAGATGGAATTAGTCAGAATCCCATCCACTTTGCAGGTACTGTAAAACGCAGCATATTTTTGCTGCAGCGTTTCTGTCACAGCCAAAACGCTGGGTTTTTACAATGTCGGGCCAATAATGTTTTATTTGTAATGCTTGGTCTGTTTCCAGAGCCATAGGCTCTGCTTGCAGGACTTTTCTCTCCACCTATTTTAAGCGGAATGGGGGACGGAGAAAAGTGCTGTGGAGAAAACTGCAATGCATTTGTGCCGTGGTCTTATCCACAACACTTTTGGGCTGTGGTTCGCTACGTGGGGCCTTAGCCTTAAAGAGGAACTATTTGCATTGCCAATAAAAATAATATCTCCTTTCATATAAATCTGTGTCGTGCTGTTCCCGTTATTCCTTGTGGTCAGACTGTGTACGGACACATCTTTTACAAGGTAATGGTAACATCTAGCTATAAATGTATTCATAAATTCTTAGAAAGAGTAACAAACATGGCGCAAAGCAGAGTTATGAGAAAAGATGCTCCAAAATTGTTATTTCATCTATAGTAATTACTAAAATAGTGAAGTATTTACTAAAACAGACATGTCAGGAGAGCTGACCTATGCTGTCTAAAGACACACGTCAGTCAAAAATGGGTATTTTTTAGCTCAGTATTCATGGAAACTTTTTTTTTAACTTACTTTTTAGGTCACTGAAAAAAAGATGTTAATAGCTGTGAGCTCTATTGTCCTGACAGAATTAGATACATATGGATTTGAGTAAACAGTGACAATAACATTAATGAATAGAACATCCAAGCCAGCAGTCTATAATGACACTAATCATCAAACCAAGAAGGATTTCTACGGTAATTAATATTGTACCAAAAGCGATCTCTATTCATTTACTATACACAGCCATAAAATATACATGACAAAAAGACACGTTAAGAACAATTCATCGGTGGAAAAGTTGACAGGTATGCAAGTCAAACTATGGTCTGATTTACTTTGCAATGTCCTTTGTATATTTATGTCTTATGTTCCAGGCAGTATATTCTCCTTAGCTCTATGTCAGACAGCAAATGCCTGTCACGTCAGCAGGGAAGGAGTTATGCTAGGTTCACACCTGCGTTCGGGCTTCCGTTCGGGGGTTCCGCTTGGCCTGAAAAGGTTTTCCACCAGGTTTTTTCCTGCATTGCTTTTTGGCTGCGGCTTGCTAAGTGGAGCCTTAGCCTTGCACAGGACAAGGCTCCCAGCTGCCATAGGAACCAAATGGCTCTAGCACTCTTGTCACAGGGAAGTGGGTCAGTTCAGTCACTGAAACAATGACCTCTTATATGCTGAGGTTAAATTTCTGTGATCAAAATTTTCATACCTGCGCCTGGTGCATGTTCGGGAATTTAGTCCCCGAAACCTTTTAAAAAATGCGGAGAGAAAAGGTTTCATCAGGAAGTTAAATGCACAAAAGTGAGTGTCAGTACAGTGAATGGTTAAAGTTGAAGTTTGTATCCGCTGCTTACCATTTGTTTTTCCATAGACATACATGTGGCTGTTTGCGCCTTAGGTAGCATTCACACTTGCGCCTGGTGTCCGTCTGTTGTGAATCCGCCGAAATTGCAGAAAAACAGATTGGGAACAGTTTGCAAACGGTCTGTTTAAAAACCCGTTCACTTCAATGGGTTTTTAAAGCAATCCGCAGGTGACTGTTTGCAGCCTCTCCTCCGTGAATCTGCTTTTCTTGGACGGACACAAAGTCCTGCATGAATCCTTCCAAAAAAAGCGGATTTACGGCGGAGAGGCTGCAAAACGGACACCTTTTGCTTTAAAAATCCATTGAAGTGAATGGGTTTTTAAACATACCGTTTGCAAACTGTTCCCAATCTGTTTTTCTGCAATTTCAGCGGATTCACGATGGACAGACACCAGAAAGCTAGAAATTGGATAGATAGGTTCCTAGGAGTCCTACAAGGGTTCTACACTATGTTTTAAGCCAGTTAGCCCATGGCCCCACACAGTACCAATCCCATCCACACATTGCAGAAAAATATCTGCAGCAGAAATGCTGCAATTTCAAATACTGTTGCTCTTTTGTAAATTGTAGCATGTCAATTATACCTATGGAAACACTGGAATTTTCTGTATAGCTATAATAGAAGCAGAAAGTCTACAAAGTAAAACCTGTATATTGTACAAAAATTTTTACAACTATAAAACTTAAAAACACCCGTCTACAGATTTAAATTTATTTGGGAGGTGAATCAACCAAAAACAGCAATATCAATTTACTGTACTTTTTCCCCCCATACAGTGTTCAGTTTTATATTTTAATGGCATGGACCTTTTCAATATGTCAATGCCAGTGATAGGATCCTTTTTGTTTATTTTTATTTGTAAATTTGGGAAAGTGAGTGCATCAAATTTTATTTTGTTAGCATATTTTAATATTTTAAAAACAAACTTTTTTTTTTACTTTCATTTTTAGCCCTTCCCAGGGGGTTTAAATGAACAATCATTAGATCACTTATACCATAGACTGCAGTAAAATAGTACTACAGTCTATAGTAAAATCTTGGAACCTTAGAATCAAAACCTTTAGGCCGGGGTCCTACATAGCGTAAACACCGCAATTTGGCCATGATGGAAACGCCGCGGCAAAAAACGCAGCGTTTTACATTCTGGTTAATCCCATCCACACATTTCAGAAAAATTTCCGCAGCAGACATACTATGATTTCAAAAAACCATTGCGTTTTTGTAAATTGTTGCATGTCAATTATACTCATGGAAACGCTGGTGTTTTAGGTATATAGGTATAATTGAAGCAGAAAGTCCACGGAGGAAGACTCTGCGGACTTTCTGCAAAAAGCGCTGTGGGTAAAACCACAAAGCTTTTCCACCAGGTTTTTTCCTGCATTGCTTTTTGGCTGCGGCTCGCTAAGTGGAGCCTTAGCCTTGCACAGGACAAGGCTCCCAGCTGCCATAGGAACCAAATGGCTCTAGCACTCTTGTCACAGGGAAGTGGGTCAGTTCAGTCACTGAAACAATGACCTCTTAAATGCTGAGGTTAAATTTCTGTGATCAAAATTTTCTCTGATTACAAAGTGGATAGATTTCTGCTGTGTAAACCAGCAGGCGCTCACTTACTATGATGCTGACTCAGTTCCTGAGCAGGCACCATGTTTAAAGACTCAAAATTCATTGTACACGTACAATGAAAAATTTTAACTCTTGACAATATGCTCTGCCTTGATCATGTTAATAGATTATTACAGATTTGGTCAATAATTACAGCTCTTGTAGACTGCTATGGACCTCTATAATACCTTTATGATGATATATTATGGGAGCAGTCTCATACAGACACCATAGAGAGTCATCTATCAATTTCCATTTTAGGTATAAAGGATAAGAAACATTTAATCTCAATTTAAAAAAAATAAAAATTATACCCAGCAGGAAACATCCAGTGCATTAAACACCTTATTCCAAAATGCAAGACTATACACTTTTCCCAAAGCTTCTTGCCCCACATGCTTTGCAGTTACTCCAGTGGTATGAGACAGAAATATACAGTATGTAGAAACTGCATATGTGAAATATCAGATGAACATGGTGGCCTAACTGATAAAACATTTACAAATCAATAAGAAACACTTGAACGTCATCACTTCTCTTAGTTAATAGTTTTTTAGACATACAATATGAACACACAGAAAACACAGATTTGTCCAGCCTTATCTTTCCCTAAAGGTCATTAAGTGCTTCAATTTCTTACCATACAAATTCGACACATTATTATGACAGGCTAGCAAAATCCTTGGCCAGTTGCAACTCAAATCACAGCCACTAGGTTGCAACACACAGGCACATATTTCATAAACCAGTCCCAGCAGAGTATCATAAAATTATGTTTCTTTTCAAAGTTGGTCATCTCATGCCACAGATCACGTAATACTGAATGTCGAATCAAAAGTAAAGGCGAAGAAAGAAATATCTGTATGTAAATTTTCATTAACACACTTTTTTTCTCCTCCACAAAAATGGAGGTGCCCTTGAGAGATTTATGTGAGGCACATGAGTTGCTGCACAAATGCCTCACCTGGACCTGTCTGAAATGTTTCTTCTGAATACAAATCTGTATGATCATCAGAATAAACTCGAACTTTATATGATGTTCCTGGAGATAAACCCTTTAATACAAAGGCGCTCCGAGTACCATTTATAGTTTCCTCTTTCCAGTCTTCTTTGTCTAGGAGAATTTCAGACAACATAGCAATGACTTATTTTATTATCCATATTCACTACTTGTAGGTTCTGATCATTTGCACTAAAGTAGCATGCAGGGAAAACTTCACTATACCTTAAAAAACTGGGGTATTCCAGTTACAACAAGTTACTCCCTGTCCAAATGATATGGGGTAACTTGTTGATCAGTGGGTGTGCTGAATTGGCTATCTCAGGCATTTCCCATTTAAGTGAAGAGGCGCAGGCTATATCACCTGGCACCATGGTTGTAACTGGCATACAAAACAAACCAAGATTCTCAAGATCTGTAGTGGGATACCCACCGATCAGCAAGTTATGCCCTATCCTATGGATGGGGGTAACTTGTTGTAATTAGAATATCTCTTTAAGTAACTGATCCAACTGAACAGGATGCAGATGCTTAGACTTATAGTAAGTGGATTTTAGTTTAGCAAAATAACTTCATCCAGACCTATAGTTTTAATGGTTGTTGACTTTTCAACAAACTTTGCATAAATTAGTAGCGCAAGCAAATTTTAAGAAGCAATCCTGGTGTTTGCCATCCCCAATTGTAATTGTGTTTTATGTCTAACATGGACATTAAAAAAGCATACTATTTGCTTTATTCAACTAGATGTCTCCTCTGTTCCAGTCTCTGGTTGTGACACATAACCAGAAATCATACTCTTTCATTCACATTGCACCCTATCTGTGAAGTGGAAGCAAATTTCATCATTCATTCCTATGAGACTTTGACATTCAGTCTCAGAGAAATGAATGGGGAAACTACTTTCGGTTCACACATAAGAAGTAGTGTGAATAGGAAAGTCTGATAGCTGATTATATAACATGGCCAGAGACTGGAACAGAGGACAAAACTAGCTGAAGAAATAGAAGAAACAGTATAACTTGTTAGAAAAAAAAATACCTCTTTCTTCATTTATTTGTCTCTTTTCCTGCTCCCTACTCCCTGATAAACTGACTTTCACTCTGAAGTATCTGCTGAATTTTGTTTTTTTTTACAGCAAGATAGAAGGTCAGAGAAGTGTCAAACAACAGTTCACAATAGAAGTCTATAAAGAGGAGCAGTCAGCAGGAGTCCAGTGAGATAATAGTAAGCTTTTTATGTCCCCGCAAGTGCTTTAAACATATCTGTACTGTTTACTACTTCTTTATGATGTCTAATGTGATCCTGCCGATGCTTCTGAGTGAGAGAGAGAGTTAGGAAGCAAATTCTTTTCTAGTTTTTCTGTGTTGTCTATGAGAGACATCATAGCATCTAGCCTCCATCCACCACTTCTGAGACAACTTTTGTTACTTCTTATGAACACGAATAGTGATGAATGCAAAGTTAGTTGAAAGGTTAGGTATGTTTTAAACTTTTGGGTTAAATTCTTTATAGCAATTCTTAATAGTAAACATAAAAGAGTTTTCCTAAGTGTTCAACAAAGGAAGAAAACTGCATTTCAATCTAAGGTCATATATTCTGTAAAGGGACCTATCAAACATTGGTCCCAGTACAGTAATCCTCTGGCATTATTTACGATATTCCATTATTATATATAGTTTATGTTCAGCTTGTGTAGTATTATCCTACAATTTACTCGACTAGACTTTAATGGATTTATATAACTCTAGGGGTATATTTTTTTGAAAGAGGTCCTTACTCAATTCTACATATTTAACAAATAGCTTGGTATCTACGTTCTCAATATTCCACACGACAGTAGCTGATGTTTCCGCAGCAGTGATATTCTTGATCAGTGGAATGACTGGCTGAGCTAAATAATCAGTAAGAAGAAAGAAATTAATCTTTATATAAAATGTCTACATTGAACGCATGCATCTCTACTTAGTTCTCAATTTCTGGAGAAGATTTTTTTATTGTAATAGTATGAAGCCATCTAGGCTACATTAATATCAGATCTCAATTCATCTTACATCATGTTGTATATGAGTCCAAGGTATTCTGCTTAATCCGCACATATGGTATTGTTAGTAATAGGTGACTATAAGACTAGGGCTACCCAGTAGACTGCACTATGGCAACATTAAAGAAGTTGTCCAGTTTTATGTAAATAAAGGGGTTATCCCACAAACACTTATTCCCTATCCACATTATAAAAGATAAGAGTCTGTCTGCTATTCCTATTACTGGAAATCAATTGTGAGAACAGGGATCTTGAGTCTCCCGGAAGTAGTCCACTATTACTCCTTTCACTGTCTATGAAAGTGCTGAATATAGTTGATTACAGTGCTTGGCGATCTCTAGATCGTGAATAGAGGAGCAGCAGATATATGTGTCTGACATTCCATTCAAAAGGAACACAGGGGACGTCGATTCTTATGATCATTAGGGGTCCCCCCCTTTTTTATTTACTATAATAATTCTACATGACGTATGTTACAGAAATTCACTTTTTGCCCAAACAATGACATAAAAGTCTACTGTGTATCTCTAGAATAAAGGATTTTTGTTTGCTTTATTATTTAACACAATAAATTAATGAAAATAAATGTAACTTTATATCTCCAAAAATTAAGACTTGTGTCTACCACATACTCCATGCATACTTTCATGCTTGTTTCAGTCCATGACATATAAGTAATATATTCTGGATTAATAAGAAATGTATATTGATATACAGTGCTGGCCAAAAGTATTGGCACCCCTGCAATTCTGTCAGATAATACTCAATTTCTTCCAGAAAATTATTGCAATCACAAATGCTTTGGTAATAATATCTTCATTTATTTTGCTTGCAATGAAAAAACACAAAAGAGAATGAAAAAAAAAGTCAAATCATTGATCATTTTACACAAAACTCCAAAAATGGGCCGGACAAAAGTATTGGCACCCTCAGCCTAATACTTGGTAGCACAACGTTTAGACAAAATAACTGCAAACTACCGCTTCCGGTAACCATCAATGAGTTTCTTACAATGCTCTGCTGGAATTTTAGACCATTCTTCTTTGGCAAATTTCTCCAGGTCCCTGAGATTTGAAGGGTGCCTTCTCCAAACTGCCATTTTGAGATCTCTCCACAGGTGTTCTATGGGATTCAGGTCTGGACTCATTGCTGGCCACTTTAGAAGTCTCCAGTGCTTTCTCTCAAACCATTTTCTAGTGCTTTTTGAAGTGTGTTTTGGGTCATTGTCCTGCTGGAAGACCCATGACCTCTGAGGGAGACCCAGCTTTCTCACACTGGGCCCTACATTATGCTGCAAAATTTGTTGGTAGTCTTCAGACTTCATAATGCCATGCACATGGTCAAGCAGTCCAGTGCCAGAGGCAGCAAAGCAACCCCAAAACATCAGGGAACCTCCGCCATGTTTGACTGTAGGGACCGTGTCCTTTTCTTTGAAGGCCTCTTTTTTTTCCTGTAAACGCTATGTTGATGCCTTTTCCCAAAAAGCTCTACTTTTGTCTCATCTGACCAGAGAACATTCTTCAAAAAAGTTTTTGGCTTTCTCAGGTAAGTTTTGGCAAACTCCAGCCTGGCTTTTTTATGTCTCTGGGTCAGAAGTGGGGTCTTCCTGGGTATCCTACCATAGAGTCCCTTTTCATTCAGACGCCGACGGATAGTACGGGTTGACACTGTTGTACCCTCGGACTGCAGGGCAGCTAGAACTTGTTTGGATGTTGTCGAGGTTCTTTAGCCACCATCCACACAATCTTTCGTTGAAATCTCTCGTCAATTTTTCTTTTCCGTCCACATCTAGGGAGGTTAGCCACAGTGCCATAGGCTTTGAACTTCTTGATGACACTGCGCACGGTAGACACAGGAACATTCAGGTCTTTGGAGATGGACTTGTAGCCTTGAGATTGCTCATGCTGCCTCACAATTTTGCTTCTCAAGTCCTCAGACAGTTCTTTGGTCTTCTTTCTTTTCTCCATGCTCAATGTGGTACACACAAGGACACAGGACAGAGGTTGAGTCAACTTTAATCCATTTCAACTGGCTGCAAGTGTGATTTAGTTATTGCCACCATCTGTTATGTGCCACAGGTAAGTAACAGGTGCTGTTAACTACAGAAATTAGAGAAGCATCACATGGTTTTTCAAAGGGTGCCAATACATTTGTCCACCCCTTTTTTATGTTTGGTGTGGAATTATATCCAATTTGGCTTTTTGACAATTCTTTTTGTGGTTTTCCATTGAAGACAAATTAAATGAAGATATTATTACCAAAGCATTTGTGATTGAAATCATTTTCTGGAAGAAATTGAGTATTATCTGACAGAATTGCAGGGGGTGCCAATACTTTTGACCAGCACTGTAGTATATTTTTACTTTCAGGCCTCTTCTTACATATACTTTAATTAAATATAATATATGCGAGTATTAACATTAACACAAAATTCTTTTGTATATTTTTAGAATTTAACTGTCAGAGCATTGCCATATGGTGAGGCCTCATGCACACGAACAAATACAACAAAGGTTTTCTATCAGATTAACCCACAAGAAAAAACTGATATGCTTCATTATAGGCTGCATATAGATTCTAGTCAATGCTTCTCAATAAAAAAATATGGTGTTGTAATATGGAATCGTAGTACTTTGTGTGAGCACCATGCTGGCTTTCTTGCACATGGTTTTGCCATGTTCATTAGGCTAGTTTAGTAGACAACAGGATGAAAATAACGCAGCCATTTCTTTGGAAGTGCTGTTCTATTTCAC
This sequence comes from Leptodactylus fallax, assembly GCA_947044405.1. Classification (NCBI taxonomy): domain Eukaryota; kingdom Metazoa; phylum Chordata; class Amphibia; order Anura; family Leptodactylidae; genus Leptodactylus; species Leptodactylus fallax. Next base: position 8,816,199 of record CAMRHE010000036.1, read on the forward strand.
ACACTGTTTGTATCCCCACCATTTTTTCTAATGTTATGCAGAACCTTAGTTGTCAAATACTTATTTCTCTGTTTACATGTTCTAAAAGGAGGCCACGTACCAAGTCCCTAAGTCCCATGTACAGAGGTCGGTGATCTTAATCTTACTGTTGTAGCAAAAGATGTTTACTTATATCTTGGTATCCTATAATAAGCTCTTCTATCACTAATATGAAGTCTATATTCTGCTGTGTATTAAGAAGAAATTAATACTAGATGTGCGTTTTCAGTATAATTCATTTCTGGAACTGCAGCCCCATTTGAAGTATTGACTGGTTGCACCAATTCCCGGTAGCACCTAAAGACCAATGCAGGCCTGAACAGTTTGAGGTACTTAAGAAAAATAAAATTCTGCAGATTTGTCATTGTCTAATTCAGACACTGAATGTTGTTTTCATACTGTATTTCCATCTTATACAACTTAGACATTACATTCTCAGGCAAAATGGTACATAGTAACACTGTCCATGGCCTTGATGTGTACTTGACAATCTCTATATATAAAGCTTAATCCACCAAAGGGAGAAACCTTGTTCTTCATGCTATTGGATGTATTATGGCACTGGACCATTAGCAGCCAACTAGCCACCCATAGGGTCAGAAGGTTAAAATGAGACTGTGAAGTCCCAACTGCCTCCAAAACCAAAAATAGTGTCATGTAGGGTCCTTCTACAGTTGCAGAAATATACATGTGGCCAAAAACCGATGAAGCATTGCAGAGATAATCATCTTACAATGGTATGGAATCACAGCCCTTTTATGAATGACATTTTTAGTCTAGGCGTTGCGGCTGTGTGTAGGCAAATCGTTCCCCACTCCTGTTGCAATTGCAGGCTGATTTGTACATGAAAAAAAACAATATCTTTGCATTTCTTCATCATGTGGTCAAAAAGTTATGTTTGTGTTTGTATTAAAGAACACTACAATGTACTATTATTTATATAGACGGCATTTTAGACCAGAATGACCCCCCCCCCCTTAAGCTGACCATTCACATAACATTAATGTCGGTCAAACCTGACAATTTCGGAGGACCAGATGACATTTGTATGGGGGTTTACCAATCTTCTCCAGACAGATGATGTCAAGGGAAAGAAGGTTTGAGCATGTTGAATTTCAACAAGCCCAATCTTTTGTTCTCAAAGAAGATAAGATTTTGTCAAAGGTATTTGTCTGCACCTTACTCTGCTCTCCCCTTAGAGACCACATGGATGCTTGGTCAAATATGTATTTGTATGGGAGAGTCAAGAGGAATAATTGTTGGCTAAACCAGTAGCACAACCTATGACCTGCTGCATACTATATCTTAAGAGGACAGTAGCAGGTAAAACAACCAACACACCCCACCACCAATTTTTATGATGTATGATAGAACAATATTTTAATAACTACTTAGAAAAAACTTGCAAGTGCATCTGAATTATATTCCATTTAGTGGATTTAACTTTTGTTTTGGTAGTGCTTTGCATGCATACTACTATATCTGTAGAACTAGTACATATCTACAATAGAATCTACCACACAAGAAGAATAAAGACAATACCCCTGAAGTGCGTTGGATGGACAGTGTGCGTAACAGTGGAAGTGGCAAAAAAGGAGTCTGCCATTTATCCAGCACCAGCGTAGGAAGTAAGAGAAAAGCAGAGAGAGAAATGCACTTTATCAGACTTGTTACTGTCAATGATATCACACGCTTACCTGTTAATATACATATCCATGCAATTCATGCTTATTCAGTGAAGTAAAGTGTTAGAAAGCTGTGAAGTGAATTATAACAGCTGCCAACAAGGCACACAGTCATGCATCGCATCTTATTCACATAGTGTTTCTAATATTAAAGTAAATTGTAAGTATGGTTGCCATCTTTCCTTTCTGTTAATGGCATCTATAGTCATAGTTATTACATTCAAATATAAAATAGCAAATAAATAATAAAATACCAATATGCACCAAACTACTGTTATTACACCTAGATAGCTGATATATTCTTGAATATAGAAGGTAAAGAGTATTAATTTCTTCATGCTATGAAAATTACCTTGCTTGCTATTGGAATATGTAATGAATACCATTCAGCGTATTCTCTGAACACATACAAGTCCCATAAGTATACATAATGATATCACTATAATTATTTGCTCATTTGCATGTATTTTAAAGAATGGATTATACTTTTAATTAGTTATGGTTTTCAGAAAGCAAATTAACTGAAAAACGATAAAGGATGAGAACAAACAACAAAAAACAACAAAGGATACACAGTCACCATGTCAAATTGCAGTAGTGTAATACATCATGGCACACTAGACCAATACAGCATATACACTAGGCTGGGGCTTTTCAAGCTTTTTCTTCTGGGCCCTCACTAGCAAACACATGGTTATATCTGAAATCAGTTCCAGATTAAAATAAGCATAAAAGGAATCATATATGCAATATACAGTATAATGTAAAGAAAACAATTATGCAATGATTTGGGAATCCCATGTAACCAAATTTTATTCATAGCAGAACATAGACCACATATCAGACGTTGAAATTTAGACATTTTTCCATTTCATTTGGAAAAATTAACTCAGTTAGAAACTGATAGTAGCAACACATCTCAAAAAAGTTGGGCATGCGGTAAATATTGAATGCTCGTGATTTAAGGGCCCTTAGGAGGCACTGTATTAAAAACAGACATCAATTGGTAATGAAAATCACTGCATGGGCTATGGGATACGGGATACGTCCATTTCACCGTGCAATCCACAAATGCAAGTAAAAGCTGCATCATGCAAAGAAAAAGCAATATCTCAACACAATCCAGAAATGCTGCCACCTTCTCTGGACTAGAGCTCATTTAAAATGGATGAACCAAAATTTGAAATTCTTTATGGACTCAAGAGGAGAGGAACCTTCCAGCTTGTTATAAGCACACAGTTTAATAGCCTGCATCTCTGACGGTATGGCGCCTGTGGCATGGGCAACTTACACATCTTGAAAATTTCCATCAATACTGAACAGTATTTAGAGGTTTTAGAACAACATATGTTCCCATCCAGGCAACCTCTCTTTCAGGGATGGCCAATTAGTAAAATAGCAGAAAAGAGAGCACTGCTACGAAACAAAATCCACTCAAATCTGTCCCAAATGAACAGTAATAATAGACAGGAGGTATCTCAGGTAGTAAGGTGGTGCTCACATCCCAAAAAGTAGAAAGTGTCCATATTGCCATACATAGAAAAATGAGGGCACTCACCAAGATTCTGTAAAACTTCAATCTTTATTACATATGTGCAATAAAAACTTGCATATTTCAACAAGACAATGCACATACTGTATTGATCACTACAGTATGGCTTCTTAAGTTTAGGTGCTAAACTAGCCTGCTTGAAGTCCATATCTTTCACCTATAGAAAACATTTGGCACATTAGGAACTGAAGAATTCAGCAAAGACGACTCAGGAGTGTAGGGTAGCTAGAATGCTACATCGGACAAGAATGGGACAACATAGGTCTCCTTACTTTACAGATGTTTACAGATTGTTGTAAAAAGAAGAGAAGATGCTGCACAATAGTTGATATGTCTATGTTCCAACATTGTTGAGATGTGTTTCACGCCATCATTTTTGAAAAAAAATAGAAAACTGTCCAAGTTTCACCTTCTGATATGAGTCCTATGTTCTATTGTGAATAAAATATGATTATATGAGATTTCCAAATCATTGCATTCTCATTTTCTTTACATTTAACACAGTGTTCCAACTTTTTTGCATTTGGGGTTGTACATTACTATATCAGATTACTGCTGCCCCACCACCGTAGGAGGACATTTCAGTGACGCCATCTGCATAATGTGAGTGTACTGTGTATAATTTCAGGACCCTGAAAAAGCTCCTGTGACTATCATAGAAAGCGATTTTCAACTTCCAGCTGCTCTGTATGACTTGTGCAAAGATTTGCCATATTTATATTAGTTGTGTGATAACTTTTCTTTAAATTTTTTTTTTTCATTTTTGGTGACATTTCAAAGTTTGTTCTGAAACCAGTTAATATTATAGCTTGAGGGACCACTGTATTGGATATTGACTATGTTCAGACTCTCACAGATCCCGCTGATTCCGCATAGCTTTCTTCATAGGTACTAAAGAATCATCTATTCTTGTCAAACAATATGTTTTATTAGGGATATTACAGTGCTTGATATCACTGTTTGTTTTCTCTCACCCCCTTTTATTTCTAATAAAAACACACAAAGCTTAATATAACTGTATATGTACAAGGCAGATTTCATTTGCACCCTAAATGTTTTTGCAGTCCACATTGTTTGTTACTGACTTGTCACTGTGACCTGTTTGCATCCTGTCTGTAATACCAAATGACAAGACTGTTGTGTAAGTTCAGCGATGAGTGATGTACTGTACTGAAGCAGAAGGTAAAAATGGCAGATCGCCTAAAAGAGAAAACTGGGAGCTGCAGGCCATCCTGATAGTTTACTACAACACAATTTTCGGCTCTACATTTTTCCGCTGGAAAGTAACATACGTTCTTTTCCTCTTGCCTGTAAAATGGCTAGTATAGACATATATATATATACCTGTATATATGTAAATACAGATAGATAGACAGAGTGTGTATTCTTATAGGTTATATTTTTTCAAGGAAACATGTAATCTTGTGTTTACTAAGAGCTGTTTAAATCTGTAAATCCATCTTCGGTAAACCTCATCTAGTGTTTTAACCTTTGTTCAAAGTGAACATTTCACCAGCTCCAACTTTTTACATCCTTCCATAGGTGCTGCCCCACTGATTCTGCCACATTTGGAATTTTTTCTAAAGCCTCCACCATTTCTAAGCAAAGAATACTGTTAGTTTCTCTGCCAATTTAGACTGTCTACTGTCAGGTGGGTGGTCTTGGGATGAGATAGCCAGACTGGGACCACCTACCTGACAGTATAGAGTCTAATTAGCACATGGTGGAGACTATAGAAAAATCCTACTCCATTGGTATCAGTGGAGTAGCACCTATTGAAGGATGCAAAGATTTGGAGTTGGTGGGGGAGGTGAAAGGTTCTCCTTAAGGCATGCATTCAAGTTGATACTTGAATTGCATAAATGCTGATGATTTTGCTATCGAGCATCTAGTAGATGCTGATGATGTAGATGATGTCAATTCACTTGAATAAGCTTGCATGAGGTTAGAAAAAAAGGGTCCTACAAGAAACACGTTTTAGGGATTGTCCCACAAACAATAGTTATTCCCTACTTATCCTCTATCCACACAATTATTAAAGTGGTTCTCCCACAAATAACCATTACGAGTTAAGTGTTTGTTCCTAGGGGGTCCCATGAGAACAAGAGTCCTGTGTACCCCCCTACCACATTTCAATGGGCGTCTACTGCTGCTCCATTGTAATCAATGGGACTGCCAAAGGTACCCAAGTTCAGTAACTATCTTTGGCAGTCTCATAGAGTTTATTGCAGTAGCAGTAGACATGCATATTTCTCAGTCTGATCAAACAGGGAGACAAAGGACCCCCTCCTAGAGAGATCCCCCATGGCCAGACACTTTTCATCCTTCAATAGGCGCCACTCCACTGACTCCAGCGAAGTAAGAATCTTTTCTCTAGTCCTGCCCTTTCACAAGCAATCATTTCTGTTAGTTTAAGGACAATTATGATCTCTACTGACAGGTGCGCGGTCGTAGGCTGGAGCAGACAGACAGGGACCGCCCACTTGACAACACAGATCATAATTGGGCTCAAAATAATAGGAATGATTGTTCAGGAATAGTGGGGGCTAGAAAAAAAATTCCAACTGTACCAGATTTGAAAGTTTGTGGAGGCGGTGAAAGGTCCTTTTTAAAGAAGCTTCCAACATAGATGTTAATTTAGCGGAAGCCAGATTGATTTTGCACATATGATGTATATATGGAGATACACAGTGTTGATAAGAACATATGAGTTGTGTGACATATAAGCGAAGCTATAAGGTCAATATGCTGTAAATATCACAATTTTCCCTATTATTGATGCTGTAGTCTCATTCTTTTTCTACTTTAGGAAATTGAGCAAGCTTGATATATGGGATGTACTTATTCTCAAAGGTCTTACATAATAGATCTGTAATTTATATCTCTTTGTTTCACCCAACAATGTCAGCTGAGCTATACATATATAGAAAATCCTTGAACGTCTGCAAAGGGAAATTGCACTTTTTGAATTTCAGCTGGTTTAATAAGTGAATTCTCATATCCTGGTAAACACTAACCATTAATTACAGTAATTCCCTAATGTAGGTGTTACCAACCTGCAGCCCTTATGCCCAGCGCGCTGTTTTGATCATGAACTTAATTAATCACAGGTGACTTGGCACCTGTGCTGCAGACTATTTTGCCAAGACGATAATACCATAGTCTGCATACCCAGCTATGAAGATTTAAATTTTAACAGTTACAGTAATTTCTTAGTCAGCAGATTCTCTTGTGTATGTGCTGCCATCTGGTGGTGTATATTTAGACAGTTCTCGAAAAGGAGATTTTTTTCTTTATAGATATTTCATTTTACAAACATTTGCATGTAATACACGAAAAGCATTGAACCATAATAGGCTACAACATTATAATGACTATAAACCCCAAAGCATAAAAATACACAGGAGCAAATGTATAAAAGCTTAATAAACATCTTTATGATAGATCATATTAAAAAACAAAAAAAGAAAATATCTGGTATTACCCATCAAAGACAGAGGTGTCCCAGGTCAAACAAAGGTTCTGTATGTATATATCGTATTAATACATAAATAACATTGTATAAGTATATACTTTACACACAAAAACTACAAACTGCATATACAAATATATGCACATAATCAGAGATCTAACAATATATTATAAAGAGTAAAAATAAATATAACTACGGACCAAAAGTACTGGAATCTGGCCCCAACATGTGTTTCGCTTTCCAAGGGGAACAGGTTATTTTATGATTTTGTTTTTTTTAATTATATATAATAAAGATGTTTGATAAGCTTTTATACATTTGTTCCTGTTTATTTTTTTTGCTTTGAGGTTTATTGTTATTAATTTGCACAGGTGTTACACGTAGTGTAATATACTATTAATATAATACTAGTAATAATGTAAATAATAATGCACAGATGTAAATAAAATCCTATAAAACATTCCTCATATGACAACCTTCTTATATTGTCAACTATGCAGGTCATTAACTATATGTGGTGGACCTACCGCCTCCTGCCACTAACGTTACTCTGTACAAAATTTTTGGATAGACTTGCAGTAAATGAAACATGATCTGAAAATAGATCTCAATAAAGACAAAAAGTCTCAGAGGTCGGAAACCTACCTATCATATGAGTTATTACATTCTGAAGGATATGCCTAATCATAACTAGAGAACAATTCCAATATCTTACAGTTGTTAGAACAGTTTCACACTAGTTTAATTAACTAAAAGAAAGGGCCCAAAGGGCTATATAATAAGGCTCTGTTCACATCTGCATCTTGAGCCTCCATTGTAGAGTCTGCTACACTTGATAATAATAATAATAATAAATGTTATTTATATAGCGCCAACATATTCCGCAGCACTGTACAATTTGTAGGGTTCAAGTACTGACAAAAATACTGAAAAAGATACATTACAAAGAAATATTCAATTCACACAATGGGACTGAGGGCCCTGCTCGCAAGAGCTTACAATCTATGAGGTAGGGGAGTGACACAGGAGGTAGCACTTGAAAAAACAGAGCAGCATTCGATACTATTTTCAAGTCAAAGCAACAACATTACATCAAAACCCAACTGACCCCATTACAAATTAGTGCGATCGATCAGGCACCACTGATGTCTGTTGTACGTCAGATCTAGCCTGCATTGTGGTATCCATAATAAATAAAACACATAACGCACATGTGAACAAAGGGGCTGTGCTACTAGTGGCACAGGATAGGGAAAAGGTGTCTGATAGTGCGGCTGTTGGGTTGGTGAACTTCAGCAGCACCAGAGAAGTGAATGGAGCAGTGGCTACACATGTGCACCATCAACCCATTTACATGGAGCATCCAGGGGAAAAATAGGGGACCTGTTTTCCTGATCACTGGGGGTCTACCATTAGTGGTACAATCCCTTTAATAGTATTAATAACATTATGTTCAAGAGTACAGTAAAACAAAAATTATTATAAATGTTTTCTCTTAAGTACATTAAAAAAGCAAGTCTGTCACCTTCTTATGTCTATAAAATGGCACAAAATATAAACCGATCACCTTTTAGCCATCTCCTGAGTTTACTTACACCCAGGAGCGCACCTCTAATGAGGCGAAGTGAGGCGGCATTCTCCGTCACTGTTTGAAGGGGCAGCATTTTTTACTGTCTATTTAACATAAACCAGTCCAGGACAGGCCGCTTAAAAAAACCAAAGCTGAGCGGGGCCTGTCCTGAGCTGGTTTACGAGAGACCTCTGCATGTCAGCGCAGGTGGCGATACCATGACGTTATCGTGCCTCCTGCGCTGACACGCAAACGTCCTATGCGCGGACAAGAAGCGGCAGCTGCATCGAATATATATATACACATAGAAAAAGTTTGGGCACCCCTATTAAAATAAAAATATTGCACATTTTCTGTTAGTACAATAAACCTCATTTCAATCCTGAAATATTACTGTGCCATCAGTTATTAGATATATCAAATTGAAATGGCTGTTGCAAACACCCAAATATTTAGAACTAAAAATGATTAAGATTAATAGGGGTGCCCAAACTTTTTCATATTATATATATATATATATATATATATATATATATATATATATAAATAGGCCGTTACCTGCTGGAGTAACCCCGGCAGGTAATGGCCTATTTACGTATCGATCCCCGCTGCTGGTCGTGACCTCCCCCCGCTTCACTTTCTGCTATGGGACGCAGAAGCGGCTGTAAGCAGGAGCGGGGATCTGTAAGTGAGGCCGCGGGCCCGCGAACCCCATCAAATACTACTATTATTATACTCCGGGATCTTTTCAGACCCCGGAGTATAATAATCGGAGACCCAGGGGAGGTGATAAACATAAAAACCAATGTTACTCACCTCTCCTGCAATCTGATGTTACTCTCAGCAGGCTTCGGCCTTCTTTGGTGACGTCCCATGCATCACGTGAGCCAGACTGACGTCATTATGTCGCGACGCCGGTCTGTGCGACACTGAAGAGGGCCGAAAGCAGGGAGTGCATCGGAGCCTAGGTAAGTAACAGTGGTTTTTATGTTTGTCACCACCTGGGTCTCCGATCATTATACTCTGGGGTCTGAAAAGATAATAGTTCATGGGTGGGTCACTATGGGGCATAATACCGTGTGCAGGGGACACTGTGGGGCATAATACCATGTTCAGGGGCCACTGTGGGGCATAATACAGTGTTCAGGGGCCACTGTGGGGCATAATACCGTGTGCAGGGGCCACTATGGGGCATAATACCGTTTGCAGAGGTCACTATGGGGCATAATACCGTGTGCTGGGGCCACTGTGGGGCATAACACCATGTGCAAGGGCCACTATGGGGCATAATACCGTGTGCAGGGGCCACTATGAGGCATAATACTGTGTGCAGGGGCCACTATGGAGCATAATATCGTGTGCAGGGACCACTATGGGGCATAATACCGTGTGCAGGGGCCGCTGCAGGGCATAATACCGTGTGCAGGGGCCACTGCGGGGCATAATACCATGTAATACTGTATGCAGGGGCTGCTGCGGGGCATAATACTGTGTAATACTGTATTAAAAAAAAAACCCTACTCGCCTGTCCCTTGTGCTCCAATGTCTCCTACCACGGTCTGGTTCTGTTGCTCTGGTGTTTTCTTCTGGCGGAAGTCCCCGATGCACGTGAACGCTTAGGTCGCTGACACAGGACGTCACAGTGCTGTGGTGAAGAAAACACCGGAGCAGCAGGACTGGAATGTGCAGGGAGCCACCGGAGCACCTTCCCCAGCCTCATATTAAAAAAGTGGTTATCCTGGGCAACCCCTTTAAGGTGGCACTTGGGCTTTATTAAAGGGGCTTTCCAGCTTATTTTTTATTGATGATCTATCCTTAGGACAAATTATCAATAAGAGATCAGTGGCCCCCCCCTACTAATCAGCTGTATGAAGGGGCTATGGCGCCTGTTTATGTCATACGCTGTCGGTTTATAGTGATCATGTGATGTAATTCCAGCCTTGTCACACAGACGTGTATAGGACGAGGCTGTAGTTACATTACATGGCCGCTATGAGATGAATGACACTTTGTATACGGAGAAGGGGTCACAGCGCTTACACAGTTACCACGGTTCATTCACACAGCTGATCAGTGGGGGTCCTGGGTTTTTAAGCCCCACTGATTACTTTATTAATGACCTGGAAAACCTTTTAATTAGTTAGCACCTGGGGCATTATTAATAAGGGGCACTATTTATACAGGGTACACATGGACATTATTAATATAAAGATGCACTTGGGAGTACTATTCATAATGGGGGTTTATATCATATATTTTATAATTGGGGTAGCAGCAGGATGGCGGTGTAGGTGAGGACAATGTGGGTTGGATGCCTGAAAAAGTGAGGAGCCAAAGATGTCTGTGTTGCAAACTTTACAGAGACAAGTCACAGCTGGAAGAAGTGGTCATGGCGGTCCAAAGGGAAATGTGACCGATTAGTCAGAGATATCACCTGTAAGTCACAAAATGTTACTGCCCTGTATTCACCTAAATGACAGAGGATAAATACCTGATTGATGGGGGTCTGTCTGCTGAGACCCCCCACTGGGTGGGAATTCAGCCTGGCCGTAGCCAGGCTGAATATAAGTGTGTCGCCTAGTGGATGGACTTCATTTCTCATTCACTTCGATGGGAGTGCCAAAGATAGCCGAAGTCCAGTACTCAGCTACCTGTGGTGCTCCGATTAGAGAATGGGGGCCACGTGGGCTCATTCATCCACCAAGCAGAAGATGTGTGAAGTTACTTTCATTGTTAATGCCTTGTTGTTGATTTCTGATACTAAAGTAATGCAGGAAGAATTCTTAAAAACACTTACATAAGTTTGTGTATGTTTATTGTGCGACTATAACAGTGTGTGAAGCTAACAGCATGTAAACTCAATTTTATAAATATATATTTTTTTTTTTTTGGGGGGGGGCGCCTTTCTATAGTCCGTCTCAGGCAGCAAAGAGGCTAGGCTCACCACTGCTTACACCTATTAGTTAGCAATAAAGTGCACAGGTGAATGTCAAAATGTACAGATCCATTGGCTAAAGCTCACTAGCGTCTGCAGAAATAAGGTGCAGTGTGAGAAGCCAGCCGCTAGTGGTAACCAAGGGAGGGAGTAGGAGATACATATCATAATCAGATTTAATCAATGTGATACCCTCCAGTCTATAAAATTAGGGGCACCAGTAGTGGGCAAAAACTTGAGGTGAACCTAGTATATGAAGTTGTGGTTGTAACATGCACGGAGATAGAAAAAATCCAAAAGATGACAAAAAATGGTGGCAGGTCCCCTTTAAAACTAAGACGGCTGCATCCTCAGATAGAATTCAGTCACCACTTTCAAGGATTCTAAGAACAACACAATAAACTGCATCACCATCTGTAAAAGTGGCTTCTTTTAATGGAAGACTGATCCGCTTAGCATGTTGATGGAAAGCTTTCACAAACTTAGAAAAGCATGCAATATTACATTTTACCTTTGCCTGCACCCACGGCAGGTGGGGGAAAACCAGCTTTAAATGGAAACAGAAGGACACTAAATAAATGATATTTAGTACATGATGTGCACGAGAAACTCTACAGAAAAAATACATTTTTACAAAGAAATCTCCTGAATATGGCACAAACACAGTGGGGGAGATTTATCCTGCAAAATGCGGTAGAATTCTGGTGTACTTTGTTCCAAAAAAACTGCCTAATGCACTGTACAGCACATTTATCAAGTGTTTTAGACACTATTTCGACACTTGGCCTGTTTTGTGGTGACGTGGTGCAAAAATGCGCCAAAATAATGGCACATTTTCCTACCATAAACTAAGCCAACTAATACCAGGTGTAACGTTAGACTACACTGTCTAATAATACAATAGATTTATTAAACAGCATCAGTAAATCTTTGCACCATTTATAACTGTCTTGTCTAAGTTTCCACTAACTTTTTTAGATAGTATTGATAAATCTGCCCAATGTGTTGGCTGCCCACAAACTAAAATAGCTCTTAGATAAAAGAGGAAAACACTAAACAGTCTGTGATTATCATGGGCTTCTATAATTCCATCATACTGACACGTCCCATGACCATCTCATGAGTGTCAGTGCCAGGGCTTAGAAACAACCTCTTTCCAAGACCTCCACCTATGATATCTATATACCCTAGTAAAACATTTGGAGAGTTGTTTTCATGAGACATTCCCTTTAACAAGAAAGTTAAAACGAAGGCCAGAGAGTAGGTGTGTACAGGTACATACCCATCTTACCTTCATCCATTGCAGTTATTGCTTCCTGAGTACTTTGACTTCCAGGTCCCACTGCAGTGTGTGCATAAAAGTAAAATTTGTATCTTGTATTGTGGACTAGATTTGTAAGAATGTAACTTGTTTCATTTGCGGGGATTGTAATTTCTACTGGTGGGCTTAATTCATGTGTAGCATTTACTAGGAAAAAAAAACAGGAAAAAAAAAATTTATGGAAATTTTGTAAAGTAGCCCCCATAGTAGCTGCCACTTCACTGCCCACACACAGGAGTGAATAGAGAGAGACATCTCCTGCTCATCAAAATCTTATACAGTAACTGTCTTAGGATCAAAAAAGTGTCAACCATTCCAAATCTCCTTTAGTGATCTATTGTATCAATCCTCATGTACAATTATTGTACAAGACTTACTTGACTGGTACTTTAGAGTATAATGAGTCAGGACCCCATTTGGATGTGTAGGAGGGCTCCACGTCAGTGTCAGTGAATCAGGAGTTCGGTGTGAAATATGTAGAAATGCCACACTGGGAACTATTGAAAGAAAAATATTTAGCACAATAATTACACATTTAATTTTGGTATGTAACATTTAGTAAGGGTATGATTTTTAATGTAGAAATATTTCACATGTAAATGAAAGACTTCAGCAACTAAGTATACGAAAATGGGACACTAACAAACTATTATAACATAAAACAAACAATAAAATAAAAACAATCAACTCTAATCTCAGATTCAGTTTTATCTGCTTCTTAAAAATGGTTATGATCAATTGAACCACAACTATTATATCTATTACTCTAAATATTAGTTACTGTGCACCTCAATAAGACTATGCTCTGATCATACAAAGCTGCCTACACAAATCACAGCATAAACTTTTGACTACCCCTGTAGACATGACAAGTGGCCAGCTATGTTTTTTCACTCTTTCTCAACTAAGCCAATCTTGTTCCCATGAGTCTCCCATGAGACTTCTGCCCCAGTCTTTTGGTTTCCAGGTTTCCAATATAGTACACAACTCCAAAATGTCACTGGGTATGATACCCCCTTCAATCACTAGTAACCAATGTCATTATGCCCTAGACATAAATATCTGATTGTTAAACCCTTTATTTATGGTCACTATGCAAAGTTACATAAGTTTTATAGCTGTAAACCATTTTCCTACTGCACTGATATTTGTGCTAGAAATCACAGTTGAAAGGCTGAAAGCTTTATCTGGGATCTCAGATAGAAAAGGATTCATGTCTTCTGCTGTTGTGAATGCACACATGATAACATGAGGAGGTTTATGTTGTGCCTCATTTTGAAGGGGAAACATCTGCTCTCTATCTGTCTATCCCACCTCTCTCAAACATTATGAACACCTAACAACATATATTTGCAAGTAGCTGGCAAATATTTGTGTAGTAATTGTTTTGTCTTATTCACAATTGGCCAAACTTGACATTTTCTTGAAGGTTGTACCCATTGTCTATGCCAATTGTTTAACACACTCTCTGCATGCTGTAACTCTGTTGAAGATTCTCTTACCTCCCTCTGGGGTTTCAAAGTATTTATCTTTGCTAGAAGGACCTTCTCCCTTGCCATTGACCACTCTAACATTAAGAAAGTAGTTGGTATTGGGCTGCAATCCAGGAAGCATTCCATGTGTTCTGTTTCCAGAAAATGGCAGCATCCACTTTTCTATGTGTCTCCGATTTCTGTTGGTACTGTTCTGTGCTTTCCAGTAGTAGACCTATGAAAAAATGAAATTTTGTTGTCACTTCCTGTGGTTAGTTAGTGTCCCCAACCCTGATCCTCTTCCAGCAGCACTTTGCATCAGCTGTAATATGGATATCATATGCACTATGTCATTTGTCACTCTGAATTATGTACCACTGGAAGAAGTACTGGGTTAGGATTCATGCAAGGGGTCTTTGACCTGCTAATCACAGCCACAAAAAGAAATAGATCAGCACGGGTAGGGGAAGCTTCAAGAGTCCAGGCACAGTTTTCTTTTTGACAGGAATGTTTCTTTAATTGTTTTTATTCGCATTTTAATCAAATAATATGCACTTCCATACAATCCAAAACATGTAGCGGGTAATCTGGACTCAATTTAATAAATATGACTGTAAAAGGGAATTCTACTGCATTGAAAAAAATCCTATTATCTTAAAGAGGACCTTTCATGTTATTTAACATCATAGTGTCTGAACTGGTTGCAGAGACATTGGTGCCATTAATTTCGGTATCACTACACTGTCAGAGGGACCGGCCTCACAGCTCAGCATCATCTCTGGGCGGTGAAGAACGCCCACCTTGATGGTACACTTCTATAGTCTTGTACTGTGAAGGGAGCATGTGCACACTGTCAGTTTTGCAGCAGTATATAACACTCACAATATTAGAGGACAAGAAAGGTCCCTTTTAATAAACTGGCAAAACTAGTACTGATTACAAAATGCAGTTTATTCAACAAAAAATGTATTTCATAATGTGTCAATATATCACGCTACATATCTATTTGGCTACAATATGACATCAAATCAAACACTTACCCTGTACCCCTGAAGATGACCTCGAACAGATGTCAAAGGGACAGAATCCCATCGAACCTTTGCCAAAGTAGTATTAATGACATCCACCTCAACATTACTGGGTGCAAGCATCGGAACTTATGAAGGAAACAAAGAGAGTCAGTACTTGGTATGAGAGAATATGCTAATTTATAATATCCTTAGTTTAGGCCATGAACCTTTAAGATACTTACGATCTTCTCCTGAATGTCCAATTACAACAGCCGCTTCAGGAGCATAACCAAGGTCATTTAAAGCTTGAACTTTTATTTCATATGGTACAAAGGTTGGCGTGCCAGAGACTATATACTTGGAAACATTTGCCACGGTGACAGATGTCCATTCTTCATCAAAATCTTTCTGCCTCCAGCTAACTTTGTATTGAAGACCAGGTCCATTTGAATCAAAGCCTTTCATAGGCTGTAATGGGTTAGGAATAGGATGAAAAGCAAGATGTCATTATTAAATATTTAATAATATGCACTATAGATTGTTTTACAAGTTTGCTAACAGATTCACACTAGTGCCATGGGACCCAAACAATGGAGAGTCGGACTGCTAAAACAGCGGTTACACGCAGACTCAGGCGAACCCCACTGACTATAATGTTGTCCGCCAGGTGTCTGTTGTTTCAAAACTTAAAGTGGCAGAGAAAAAAGTCCTCCAAGCAGGACTTTTCTTTCTGCCGATTTTCGATGGTTTCTGCGACGGAGTCTTCAATGATGTGAATCTAGTCTTAACAGAAAACGATCATTCATACTTAGATACTTTTCTGAACATACCTAAATATTCTATATATCAGTCTTTTAAAGACAACAAAAGTGCCACACTTACTTTCCATGTGATGACCAAGTTGTCTGGCTCTGTTCCTATGCCCTTTATACCTGATGGGTTGGCATCAGGCTCTGAGAATGAAAAAAAAACATTCTATTAATGATACCCTGTTTTATTTGCAAGTACAACAAATATATATTACGCCAGCTTACAAACCTGCTGCTTTTGTCATGTAACGTTCTGATGCTTCGCTGTGGTCACTATGACCAATTTCATTGACGGCTCTAACTCGAAAAGAGTAGTTTACATAAGGAGAAAGGGCCAGAGTTGCTGTGGCCTGGGTACCAGTAACTTTAGAATGGGCATGCCATACTCCAGGTTCATGCATTGCATCTTCATATTCAATGATAAACTCTGAGGAATAAAGAAAAGTAAGGAATTGCTGTATCATTGATCAGGATGAAAGTACAGTCATGGCCAAAAGTTTTGAGAATGACACAAATATTATATTTTCACATGATCTGCTGCCCTCTGGTTTTTATGTGTGTTTGTCAGATGTTTTTATCACATACAGAAATATAATTGCATTCATATTATGAGTAACAGAAGCTTATATTGACAGTTAGAATGAGTTAATGCAGCAAGTCAATATTTGCAGTGTTGACCCTTCTTCTTCAGGACCTCTGCAATTCTCCCTGGCATGCTCTCAATCAACTTCTGGACCAAATCCTGACTGATAGCAGTCCATTCTTGCAGAATCAATGCTTTAATTTGGTCTGAATTTGTTGGTTTTTGTTTGTCCACTCGTCTCTTGATGATTGACCACAAGTTCTCAATGGGATTAAGATCTGGGGAGTTTCCAGGCCATGGACCCAAAATCTCTATGTTTTGTTCCCTGAGCCATTTAGTTATCACCTTTGCTTTATGGCAAGGTGCTCCATCATGCTGGAAAAGGCATTGTTGAGCGCCAAACTGCTCTTGGACGGTTGGGAGAAGTTGCTCTTGGAGGACATTCTGGTACCATTCTTTATTCATGGCTGTGTTTTTAGGCAAGACTGTGAGAGAGCCGATTCCCTTGGCTGAGAAGCAACCCCACACATGAATGGTTTCAGGATGCTTTACAGTTGGCATGAGACAAGACTGGTGGTAGCGCTCACCTCTTCTTCTCCGAATAAGCTGTTTTCCAGATGTTCCAAACAATCGAAAAGGAGATTCATCAGAGAAAATGACTTTACCCCAGTCCTCAGCAGTCCACTCCCTGTACCTTTTGCAGAATATCAGTCTGTCCCTAATGTTTTTTCTGGAGAGAAGTAGCTTTTTTGCTGCCCTCCTTGAGACCAGGCCTTGCTCCAAGAGTCTCCGCCTCACAGTGTGTGCAGATGCACTCACACCTGCCTGCTGCCATTCCTCAGCAAGCTCTGCACTGCTGGTAGCCCGATCCCGCAGCTGAAACACTTTTAAGAGACGGTCCTGCCGCTTGCTGGTCTTTCTTGGGCGCCCTGGAGCCTTTTTGGCACCAATGGAACCTCTCTCCTTGAAGTTCTTGATGATGCAATAGATTGTTGACTGAGGTGCAATCTTTCTAGTTGCAATACTCTTCCCAGTTAGGCCATTTTTGTGCAGTGCAATGATGACTGCACGTGTTTCTTTAGAGATAACCATGGTTAACAGAAGAGAAACAATGATGGCAAGCACCAGCCTCCTTTTAAAGTGTCCAGTGGTGTCATTCTTACTTAATCATGACAGATTGATCTCCAGCCCTGTCCTCATCAACACCCACACCTGTGTTAATGGAGCAATCACTGAAATGATGTTAGGTGGTCCTTTTAAGGCAGGGCTGCAATGATGTTGAAATGTGTTTTGGGGGATAAAGTTCATTTTCTAGGCAAATATTGACATTGCAAGTAATTGCTGTTAAGCTGATCACTCTTTATAACATTCTGGAGTATATGCAAATTGCCATTAGAAAAACTGAAGCAGTAGACTTTGTAAAAATTAATATTTGTATCATTCTCAAAACTTTTGGCCATGACTGTAGACATCGGTCCTACAAGTCCACTACAATCTTGCAGTGTTGATCCAGAAGAAACTAACAAAACCCCTAAGCCTAAGTGGCTAAACCATATTTAAAACGTAAGTAAACTTTGATTTATTTTTTCTCAATAGTGCAGGTGATGGGAATAAACTCTGTAATATTTTTCACTAAAGAAAAGTGCTTGTGTCTTTAAGTATTTCTTCTGTCTTTACTTTTTATCTTTAGTCCATACACAAAACAGAACTGTTTACAATGGACTCTATGGAGGGGGGCAATGAGGTGAAGGAGAAAGTTATGAGGCTGTCTGCAGCACTAAATGAGTCATTTCTGTCAGAAAAAAAGCTGGATATTAATTCCTGATAACCCAGCTGTGTTGTGAAAAAGATGTCTCTCTTTAGTGCAGATGTCTCTCAGTTTGAGGAGCTCTCATTTTCCTATCTTCAGCCTCCTATCTTCATAGAGTTCTAAGGAACAGATTTGATGTGGTAGAAAGAGGCAACCAAGTGAAGAAACATGCATTTTTTATATATATAGATATATAACTTTATCTTCAGCTGCACTATTGTTTTTATGAAAAAAAAAGTTAAATTACACTTTAACTTGGAAACTTGTAGCCAAACAACTACAAATGATGTTACATTTTTTTGTGTCTACAAATAATACATTTTGGTCTACATTAAAAAAAGGGAAAACTGAGCAGAAATAACCAATAACAAGATTGTATTGCTTTAGAATAAGTAATAACCTCATTTAAGAAAAAATGTGTTATTGTAGTTATTTTTGGATGATCATCATCTTTGAATCTAATAATCTAGGATATTTGGGACATGGTACATATATGGTCTTGCTGGATTAGCTGAGGAATTTATTTCTAAAATACAGAAGTAGCAAAGTTTAACCTGGCACTGATACAGATACTTGCTGTAGTATATTTCGTCACAACAAAAGCCATTGCAAAATTCATTTAAAGTTCTGTGCCAAAGTGCAGCTAAAACATTACAGGGGTTGACCAATTTGAGACAAAAATTGAGAGACAAATGTTATTGTTTGTATAATGAGTTATACAATTTACCAATATACTTTCTGTATCAATTCCTATATCTTTGCTTGATATTGTTCATTCTGCTTGCTTCCAGTAGATAAAAATCAGTCCATGGTCATACGATATACATTATACAATACACTCATTACCAAACAAACGTCTGTGAGTGTACCGAGCCAGGGGCGTAAATACTCAGGTAGCAGTGGTAGCGGCTGCCACAGGGCCTGGGACATTAGGGGGCCTGGAGCCCTGTGGCAGCCGCTACC
Organism: Leptodactylus fallax; assembly: GCA_947044405.1. Lineage (NCBI taxonomy): Eukaryota > Metazoa > Chordata > Amphibia > Anura > Leptodactylidae > Leptodactylus > Leptodactylus fallax. Next base: position 8,835,420 of record CAMRHE010000036.1, read on the forward strand.
ACGAACCCCACAAACACTGCTATCATTATACTCTGGGCTCACGCGAGATCTGGTCCAACATTTAAGATGGCCGAAGTAGCGCACCAGAGTGCGCCGCAGCCAGGAAGAGGTAAGTAACATTTTTTTTTTTTATATATGCTCCCCTGGGTCTCCGATCATTATACTCTGGGGTCTGAAAAGACCCCAGAGTATAATAATCGTTCATGGGTGGTCCACTATAGGGCATAATACTGTGTGCAGGGGCAACTATGCTGCATAATACTGTGTGCAGGGGCCACTATGGGGCATAATACTGTGTGCAGGGGCCACTATGGGGCATAATACTGTGTGCAGGGGCCACTATGGGGCATAACACTGTGTGCAGGGGCCACTATGGGGCATAATACTGTGTGCAGGGGCCACTATGGGGCATAGTACTGTGTGCAGGGGCTACTACGCTGCATAATACGGCACTGTACCGAGCTGTGCACCTGTGTTCATTAGAGATGAGCGAATCGAAGCTAAGTGGAATTCGATCCGAATTTCATGAAATATTCGATTTGCATCAAATCCGGATTTCCTCACGTTTCGTGGTAACAAATCACATTTTTTTCTAAATGGCTGCTGCACATGTTAGAAACGCAGGATCACCCACAATGCCATGCGTGCAGCCAATCAGTAGCCAGCCCTGTGATGTCACATCCCTTTAACCCTTCGCGAGCGCCCTCGGCATTTTTGACCGCTGCATCCAAGGTGTTAAAACCCCTGATGGGTTATGGAGCAGGGTATTAGCTGTAACTGACATGACTGTGGCATCCAAGGGGTTCCGCCATTTTGCCACTCACCCGCCCATCCCGGCTCTCTACAGACAGGAAATAGCTGTTTTTTTAACGCGACTTGCCGCAATTTAATTTGGATCGAATAGAATTGTATTGGAAAATTCGGCGAATTTGTCGAATCGAATTTTTTAAAACTTCGCTCATCTCTAGTGTTTATCACTAGACCATGGACTGATTTTGGGAGTAAGTACAATGAATGACAGAGATCTATAAAACTCTGAGGAATTGCTACAGAATGTATATTGAAAAATTGTACAACTTTTCATTATACAAACAATAACATTTGTTTCTCAATATTCGTCTAAAACTGGACAATCCTTTTAAGTGTAATGTTAAAATTTGCTACATCTGTAAAGAATCATGTAACTAGATTCTATTCATTGATTGTATAGCCTAAAATATCAGCATAACACACTGCTCAGCCACCACTCAACAGTTTCTTATGAGACCATCAAACCAATTATTTAAAAACATTAATAAGTTTTTTGAATAAAATCAATCCTAGAATAAAATATGAATGATTAAAAAAAAAAAAAAAAAAACTGCACTGTTACCTGAAATAGGGCTGTTATTATCATCCCCTGGTACCCAAGAGAGCTGCACGCTTCTATCAAGACGGTCAGTCAATTCTAAATCAGAAGGTGGTTCTGGACGATCTGAAAGTCAAATGTTTTATTATGTAAAGTAAATCCTGCTTTACTGGCAACCGAAAGATATGCAACTAACCGGATCTTTGAAGTAAATCTGTTAATTCATATGGAGCAAGAGACAAATATATTCACATGCAGCTGAAAATACAAGTGATGCCAGTCAAGGATGCACAGTGCTGGGAGTTAGGCATATATCTGCCATAATGGCATTTAATATGTCGAAAATTAAATGCAACCACCTGTAACAGACTCTACAGCAGCCATAAAGCAAAGAAGTTTTTCAACCATTCATTATATAGGATAAAACACCCTGCAATTTCTTATATGGTTCCTGTCTAGCACTGTACATTAATCTTTAGCTTTAGACAGTGGATTGTGCTTGTACAGTATGAGCACTTCAGACCCTCTGGTAACAACAAACACAATACTGTGTTCACCACACATCTAATACATACACAAAACACTTTCCACAAGCACATGTACTACACAACTTCTACTATCACTAAAGCGCCTATTCCAGCGTTGCTCACACATACAATGAACAGAAAGTAGAAATAACAGCAGCAGAGGCCATGCACCAAAATATCCAGCTTTTTACAAAAAATATTACTGTCCAACATAAAGGGGAAGAATTGTGTAGTCCAACACATGAAAGTGGAGATGCATATTGTAAGTATTTATGATGAGCTAGTCACAATAACCTAGAGGATTTTACATGTTAAAACCTATGAATTACGCTTCCTTTGCCAGTAGGACTACACAACAAGCACTTTATAAGAAGTATATTTCCCCTTTAAAATATGCATATACATTAAAGGAACACTACAGGCAAAATGGATCACATCATTCTACGTAGTGCAAGGCCTGTGGAGAATATGCAGGACTGATCTATTTGTAATGTTTTTGAATCCTTGGTTTGCATCCCCTCAGGCCCAAAATCTAAGTTTTGACTAGAGTGTTCCTTTACAGTAAAAAACATTCATGCAACAAATTCATCCATGGAAGATGCACATAGTGAGTGTGATGTGTTTAAGTGTACAGTATATATGGATAGGGTTGCTAGTTTACCGGTCTTTACTGGAGGTGGTTGAGTAGGTTCTGCAAGGGATATTAATAACATGTTAGTAATAAAGCTATAAATATACAGTAAATATAATGTGGTCCCTCTCTCCTGTTATTGTTATTAATTTGATATATTTGGGTAAGGTAACAATGCACATCAATAAGTAATATTAAAATTTGTGAAACTAATCCGTAACCTGGAGTAAAAATACATATCCATTTAAGTACACACCGATACAAAAGCATTACTAACCAGATAAATAACGCTAAAGATGTATTCAATAATTCTTAGGACTCAACTGATTTTCTTTAGAACTCACCGAGTCATCGCTGAATCATTTCTCATGAAGGCTGAATAACCTTGGTATTAAAATGCGAACAGGTGACTAAATCCGTGGATTTAAAGCTAACTTTATTAGTCTTGACCTTTTAAACCCAAAAGCTTAGGAAAACCATGTCTAGGGCATTTTAATAAACAGCATATAACTGGTGAAAGAAGGAGTGAGAATAAGTGTGTGTGTGTGTACATATATATATATATACATATATATATCACACACACACACACACACACACAGAGATCAATTTAATGAATTTTACTCTATACATAAAATTAAAAAATCCAATTTACTTATAAACTGACATGAGAATTAATCACAGCCTTTTAAGGGGTTGTGCCACTACTGCCAGCCACTTATCCCCTATCTGCTCCATTCATCTTCTATGATGCATCACCATCCCAGCAGTCACATAGAAGTGAAAGGAGCACTGGCCACATATGCATGTTATCACTTTATTCACATGCAGCAATCAGGGAAACTTTTTGGCCCCTATACTCCTTATCACAGTACCATAAAAATACATTGGCCTTAAAGTATCCTTATACTGCAAATCTTTTCTCTGGCACATCCGTTGAGAGGTGAAGATGCAACCGTGCATGAGTCCTGTTTTAAAGAAGTTCTCCAGTGTCAGCAAATAAATGTTATTGTTTGTATAATGACAAGCTATACAATTTTCCAATCTACTTTTTTCACAAATTAATCACATTATTTTCTAGATATCTGCTTGCTATCATTCAGTGTTTATTTTAAGTGGATAAATATCAGTCCATTGGCCATGTGATATACAGTCCATGGCCATGTGAGATACAGTCCATGGTCATGTGATATACAGTCCATGGTCATGTGATATACAGTCCATGGTCATGTGATCAGCACACAGGTGCACAGCTCATTATAGTCACAGCTCAGTGATCAGACATCTGTCTTGTAACGAGCTGTGCACCTGTGTGTCCATCACATGACCATGAACTGATTTTTTTTCCCCACTGGAAGTAAACAATGAATGACAACAAGCAGAGATTTAAAAAAAACCATAAGGTAGTGATAAAGAAAATTGTCTAACTTGTACAAACAAATCACATATATTAAATTATACAAAAAAATAACATTTATTTGCTGTAACTGGACAACCCTTTAAGAATGCAGGCTCATGCACAAAACTCTTCAGGTATTGTACAGTTGTCTCATTATCAGTATCTAAGCATGCTTATGGGACAGTTACACTATAATGTATGAAAACTAGTGCATATAAAAGGTTAAACATAAGCAAAAGAAAGCAGAGTAATCTACCCAATGCAAGTGTAAGATAAAGAAAAGAAATCGTGAGTGTTATTGGTTATTGTTTAATGCAACATTTTGTAAATACAGTGCTGGCCAAAAGTATTGGCACCCCTGCAATTCTGTCAGATAATACTCAATTTCTTCCAGAAAATGATTGCAATCACAAATGCTGGAGCCCCAGGGACTATAGTTTTAGGGTTGTGTCTGATGAGATATTATATGGGTGGACACCTTCAAGGTCAGAAAAAGAATTATGCTTGATAGTAATATTAACCACATAGGATAATATATATCTAATATTCATCTAATTGTTTCATCCTTTATAGCCCTGTAAAATATATACAGTATATCACTACACAGTAGATAACGTACTATAACTGGAAATAGGAATTACCTAAGAGTGAAATATGAGAAAGTAAAAGGATATTACCATCTCATTCATGGCTTAGGTGGGAAGCCTGTTCATATGCTGTGGCCAGATATGGCTATAGATATGGAAACAGCTGAACAGGCTGTGTCACACTGTTTCTGTACATACCATAGATGTGAACAGGAGTTAAGGAAACAGCATGGCACAGCTTGCTTGGACGTTTTTGTATACTTGGCCACTGCATAGGAACGTTTTTTTTCCCATTTCAGCCATGAAGGGATGAGATCGGAATACTCCTTAAGGGTAAATTTAGTTTAAAGATAGTCTGTCACCAGGGTTGACCATATAAAACTAACAGCACAGTTACATTAGTTGGATTAGGGTCACCTGAATCAAATGCCTTTTGTTCCATACAAATCTGAGTCTTTGTTGCTTAGAAATGTAAATATGCAAATGAGCAGTCTAGAGCATCGAGGATGTCTCTGGTGTTCCAGATTGCTTCGCCCTGCTGTGCTATAATTTGCCGCCTCCTGCATCATAATACACCAGGAAGTGACAGAACTACGGCGAGAAGGTCAGCAGTCCCGATGCTTCCAGGTATACTAAGATGCAATCAATCCAAGCACAGTACACCAGCTCTGGCCTGGCAATGATGTGATCCACAGTACAAGTGTGAGAATACAGGGTCAGGCAAGACTTAATAATCACTCCCCGTCCCTGTCAATCAAGGAAGGGAGGGGTAAAGGCAAATTACAGAGCATAGAGACGTAGGAGTCCAGAGAACCACAGACGCCCTCAATGCTCCCGACTACTCATTCGTATATTTACATTTCTATGCATATCAAAGCCATATAGGTCTGGATTTGTAAGAAACAAAAGGCAATCCGAATTCAGGTGACCCAAATGTAACTGTGCTGTTAGCTTCATATACACGACCTTGGTGACAGACTCCCTTCATCAAATGTATTTTTCATCAAAGAAGTTCAACCTTTAGATGTTGATGCTATTTTTAGCATAAATCATTAACATCATAATGGTGAAGGTCTGCCACCCAGCACCCCCATGATCAGATGATATTAGCTGAAGTCATAACTACACAGTATACAGAGTGAGAAGCTGACGCTCTGTGCACGGTGTAATGGGTTAATACAACTCAGCTTCCATTAAAGTAACCGAGGACAACATCTGCATGAAGTTTGCATGTTGTTGCTGTGTTTACAAGAGTTTACTCAGGGTGCTCTTACTTCCTCTCACAATCCAAAATAACATACTGATAGGTTAATTATTTTTCCTATGACAGAGAAAAGTGAAAAGGATGCAGCGCCTTCATTCTCACATTCTTAGCAATAGCAATATGACATTATTTCATAAGGTAGGAAAACCCCTTAGACAAATTTATATAATCTATGCCAGGGGTCGGCAACCCCCGACATGTGTGCCAAGAGTGGCACGCGAGGTGTATTTCCCTGGTACAGCAGCCCAAGTCCCTGAGGGGGCGGCACATGGACGAGCTTGCCCAGCAGTTTTGTTTGGACCAAACATGTCCGAAATGAAATTACTATTATTATACATTGGGGTATAAAAAGTGAAAGGCCAGGAGAGGTGATCAAACATAAAAAAAACAATGTTACTCAACTCTCCTGCACTGCGGAGTGACTCCCTGTTCACTTCAGTGCTTCTGCCTGCTTCTGCTTCATGACACATAATGACGCCGATGTGACCCCAGAGACCCAATCAGCGGTTGCTGACATCAGGCAGAAGCGCTGAAGAGAACAGGGAGTTGCTCCGGAGCGGTGAATAACATTGTTTTTTATGTTTGATCACCTCTCCTCTGTCTCCGCTTATTATAATCTAGAGACTGAAGAGACCGCACAGTATAATAATAACTCATGAGTGGCATACCCCAAAAATTTTGGGTATGGCTGAACCCGAAATTGTTTGAAAATTGGTTAGGATACTATACTGTTTGGAGGGGCCACTTTGGGTCATTATACCATGTGGAGAGGGCACTATGGGATATTATACTGTGTTTAAGGGCCACTATGGGACATTATAGCACTTGGAAAGGCCTCTATGGGACATTATACAACGTGGAGGGGTCACTATGGAACATTATATTATGTGAAGGGGCCACTATGGATCATTATACTGTGTGGAGGGGCCGCCATGGGACATTATTCTGTATAAAGGTGTGTATTTGCACAAAAAACGCAGGCACTTTTCCAAAAAAATACATCATTTTTGTGCAAAAACGCACCATGCGAACGCAGGTTTACATCGCAGTTAAAGTACCAGTGGCCTAGGACTATAGCTATAGCTGTATCCAGATACATAGTGTGTTACTACCCTAAGGGTGCTGCCATATGGTGCTCCTGGACACATGTATTTACCACTAATTGAGGGCTATACATGTATTTTCATTGCTTCTAAAGGGAAGGTACAGCTGCGTCCCAGGAAATAGCAGTAAAGACATGCGTCCTGAAGCATCTCGTGGCAGAACTTCTGTTTTATGGTTTGTGGTATATGCCTTTAGTATGGGGGGGTCGACAACTTTACAATTATTGCCCGGCTCTCCAAGTACCTCATCTTTGATTTTTTAATTTAAAACAGCACCCTGTACAGAAAAGGTTGTTTACCTATCCATCTATGCTGCAGAGACAATATACAGAAAAGCAAATCATTTCGCTAAATAGAAATATGGTGAATATCTTACCAACAACATTAAGTTGCGCGCTAGCAGAAACACTGTCCAAGGTAGTGTTTGCCACACAAGTGTACATGCCTTTATCCTTCTCTGTTATGTTCTTTATCATCAGACGCTCTTTATCAAAAGTGTATCTGTAAATGATAAGACTGCTATGAGCAGCATGCTATAACCTTGTATTGTATTATGTAGGAGTGAGCATATATCTATTTACAAGAAAATGCATAATGCTTTTATAGTAAAAACATATTATATGAGGGGTGTTCAATAAGTTGTCTACCTGAATATTAAAACAAAATTTTCTGAGAAAATTGAACTTCCTACTATTCAACTTAATCCCCCTTGACTTCAACACACTTATTCCACTTTGCCTCCAGAGATTGGATGCTCTCAGAATAGAAGGGGGCTCTGTTACTGCCTCTTTGGCTGCATTATTATCAGGAAATCGTTGCCCATGCAGATATTTCTTGAGGTTCTGAAAAAGAAAGTAGTCACTGGGAACAATGTCTAGACTGTAGGGTGGATGGTTAAACTCCATGAAGCCGCATTTCCTGATAGCAGCTTGTGATTTGCTAGACTTGTGAGGTGGCGCATTTTCGTGAAGCAGACACACACCTATCCACAAGTTCCTACAGCATTTCTCTTTGTTTGCCTAATATAATGCCTTCATTGTTGAAACATACGTGTCTCAGGTAATTGTTGTCTTGTGCCGCATGAATTCTAGCAGTAGATCTGTGTGCCAATAAACTGCTGTCATGACCTTTCCAGCTGACTGCTGCACACAAAATTTCTCTGGAGTTGCCGATCCCTTCTGCTTCCATTACATGGACTCATTTGTCTCAGGATCATGGCAGTGGACCCATGTTTCATAGCCCCTGACAACCAGAGAACAGAAGTCTCCTGGATTTTCTCTAAGCATGTCTAAATTCTCTTTGTTAAATTTTGTAGACATGTTTTTTGCTCAAGCATCAACATTCATGGCACCCATCAGGAACTGACCTTTGACATCATCAAAAATCATGAATAATACTGGAAACCATGACAACTGAAATGCCTAATTCACAGGCTATAATACTGACTTTGACCCAACGATCTTACAAAACAATGGCCTTCACTTTATGGCACAGTTCCTTTGAAATGTGCCATTTCCTTCAACAGGTGTCCCGGATCAGAGGTCATCTTCAATTGATTCCCTACCCCATTCAAACTGCTTGGACCAAAACTTTACTCGGTAGTAGGAAGGTGCATCATCACCATATACTTTAATCATCCTTTCATGGATTTCTTTAGGCTTCTTTTCTTCCATTGTAAGGAATTAAATCACAGAACGGTGCTCCAAATCCCTCAATTTCTTTGTAGGCCTGCACTGTACTGCACTTGCCATCCTGTCACTTCCAGTGCTTTCAACAGACTGAGCTGCTACTGTGTGTGTTGCATGTCTAGATATGTCCCAACCTGTGCAGACAAGCTCAGCTTTTCAACACTGACAGAAGATACTGAGGTAGATAACTTATTCAACACCCCTTGTAATTTGCAGCCAACAAAAATGGGAAAAAATAATTTGAGGTTTTGGGTACTGAGGTCTGTAACTATTGAAAAATGCAGAAGTACCTCTCATCCTCTGGCAGTTCACTGTTATTCCTCAGCCACATCACCTCTGCTGCTAATGTGGGATCATGCTTGAATTTACATTCAAAGGATGCACTGCCATATCTCTGAACCACCCTGTACTCTGGTTGAGAGATTATCATAGTTGGATCTGGAAATGAGGCAGAATATTAATAATATACAAAAACATGATATATTTTTAGGCCCACTTAAAATAATAATCTTATGTATTACCTTTAACTTCTAACTGAATGATTTTTTGGTCTGTTCCTAATTTGTTTCTTGCCACACACGTGTAAGTGCCGCTGTTGTCTTTCTGTGCCACTGGAACTTCCAGTGTCCCGTTATCATGGAAGACGTAGTCATTTCCATGCAGAACACTAGACTGCACACCTTTGAACCTGCAAAAATAACAATCATTATCAATATATATTTCTGCTTACATTGGAGTAAGTGAGTATGTATCTAGTGCGTTATTATGTTTATAGATTAAAATTATGCAAATTATAATACACATGAAATACACTAAAACGGAACTACTAAACCTGACTTTAGTTCCCAACTTGATACTTTTTTGAACAGTAAGTCTTAGTTACTTATCACTCCATGGTATGTGGCCTACAGATTACCACCCTTTAAGATTGCCCCCTACATTTTATCTCTATTGGAATTAGTAGTGATTTCTTTCTTTTCAAATCATCATTCAATACACATTTATATTTTTGTACAATTTTTTATTTAATATATTAAAGTGGAAGGCTGGTGCCAACTGTGTGAAAACATGTTATTTCTGTGCATTATAATGTGGTAGCAAAGTGAATGAGAGTCTGGCTAATCCGATCCACACAGAAAAAAAGAGCTGCTGAAAAGCCATGTCTTCAGAAACACATGCACGTTTGAAAAATGCAGCATATTAATTTTAGCTGTGGAACAATAAGCGTTTTCCCTAAGAAAAAAAAAACACCGAAAAAAACTCAAAAAAGCTGTGAGTTTTCACTACGTTTTTTTTAGCTGCATTTCGCTACGACGAGCCTTAGCCTAACGGTATGTTACACTTTGGACAATTTCTACTTGTTAGTACAGTCCCATGACATGTAAATTGTATAGTGTTTCCCTGCTGTTATCTCCAGCAACCTGCTGTAATATTTAGGGATACCTGGCAATATGTGTTCAGTTTCACTGCAGCGCCGCCACAGGAACAATTAAACATTACACAGTGCCCATTCAAACCAATAGGCTTTATGTCCTTCAGAGTTATGTTTGTTACCACTCTACTCTAACCAAGACATAATGATCATAAATAGGGGACTATTAAATCAGATTTTCCTTAAAGGGTATATAAAATTATTTTTTTTAATAGACAACCCTAGTCTGCACTGCATTTTACATATCAGGTTTATTAATATAACACTTCCAAAAAACTATAAATAGTCTCCGAAGTAATCCTGTTACATTACCATTCTATATTTGGAACAGGTGAACCAAAAGATTTGCAATGCAGCAAGGCAGGTCTATTGGCAATGACTTGATAAACTTTTTGTGATGACAGAATCCGTGGTCGCTCCGCTGAAACATAAAATAAATACATTCTGCTAAAGACTACAGGTTATACAATACTGCAAAAAATACTCCCTACAAGGTGGGTATATAAAAGACATATACAATGTGTGTATGAGTGGGGCTCTTATCAGTTAACTACATTAAATTAATTTGTCAAAAAGGACTTACCAAGTACATTCACAAATGCATTTGCCAATACATAGCCATAAATATTGGAAGCATTGCATTGGAAGACAGCACTGGCCCGTTCGTGCACTCTTGTGAAAATGACAGTATCACCATCTACCACCCTGCTTGGGTCATTTGGAGCCACTGCAAACACAACACATGTACACAATATTTACATCAGTAATTACATTTGGAGAACATTTATACAGCAATTGGACTTAAACAAAGTTCTAAACAATTAGTTCTTGTCTAAGGGTGGGTTCACACCTGCGCTTGCTGTCCGTCCGTTGCCAATCCAGTGAAAATCTCGGCGAACTGGATTGGCATCGGATACAGACCGGTCAGCGGCGCATTGGTTAAAAACCCATTCATTTGAATGGGTTTTTAAAGCAATGCGCGGGTGTGCGCTTACACCCTCTGCGCTGCGAAGCCTTTTTTTTTTTCGTTGGACACGAAGTCCTGCGTGTCCGACTTTGTTTCCGACGAAAAAAAAGGATTCGCAGCGCAGAGGGTGTAAGCGCACACCCGCACGATTGCTTTAAAAACCCATTCAAATGAATGGGTTTTTAACCAATGCGCCGCTGACCGGTCTGTATCCGATGCCAATCCAGTTCGCCGAGATTTTCACTGGATTGGCAACGGACGGACAGCAAGCGCAGGTGTGAACCCACCCTAACACTAACATGTCTGTTTTAGCTAACATGTCCTCTGTAAATATTACAAGGTAATGACATTGGAAGAAATATAACTTTATACCATATTAGCCAGTAGACAGAAGATAAAAATTGAGTCTTCAGTAACTGATAACTTTTAATGGCTAACTGATCTGTATATACGTTGCCTGATGAAGAGATCTAAGTAGTCTGGAAAGTTTGCAATTTATCATATTTTCACACAGCCATTAAAAGGTATCAACTACTGGGGCAATGGCAGTAGAGATGGTGGCAAAGTCTTCCTGTAGACATGGTTATACATTCTAAAATGACGACTGCATAATTTAATGTAGGGAAAGGATGAAGAGAAATAGATATTTTGAACAGACATTTCTGTACATATTTTGATATTGTGCGTATTTTAGTTATTTTTTATTTTAGAATGTTGTAGAAGTTGTTCACATACATTCAACCGCAACTCCATTTATTAACCATGTAATACTAGGCGCAGGATTCCCATGAGCTCTGCAGATCAATGTCCCATCATCTCCTGGTGACAGCACAAGATTTTGAGGTTTAGTGATCCAATAAGGTGCAGCTAGAAGAGAAATGAATATTTCATTAGCAAGAAACAGAATTTCACATATAGAGAACCATAAAACTAAATGATACATAATCTAAATAGGTATTCACATACTGTATTGTTTATCAGAAATGTACAACGTACTGAATAGGTAAAAGATTTCATACGGATTAAGAATAGGACATCAACACGGAAAGTGCCTAATCTATGTCCATTATCTTTTCCATTAAGTATGGTGGTCTGAGTGTTTACACATATAAGTCTATACAGTGATCCTATAGACAAGTTTAATGACCACTCTTTGTAAAAAGAGGGAGGGGGCATGTTATATTTATGCTAGTGGGAACACTTGTTTCACTCGTTGAGCATTATTAGGACTTCTTTAATGTAAAGGTGTCTGACCCTAACTCTGTAAACTTGCAAAAAATCTGTAATGTATTGCTGGGAAATACAGACACTCATAACGCAAATCACAAAATATAGGTTATTTATTTTACAGGAACATATACAAAAGCTTAGCTTCTATTCAAGTCAGGCATTGCCCGGACAGGGTCAAGTGTACACTGCACATATGTATTCTGCATGCATAAGAAACAGCCATCACTATGGCATAGGAAGCGCTGTGCTTTTTTGTAGAGTAAATCACTGGGACAAGAATAGAAAGCATTACTGAAGATTACCATGGTAACCAGCTTCTTCTCCAACATTACTCTGAAAAAGGATAATAAACGCTGGCAAAAATATGGGTCTTTAAGCTCTGCCATGTATAGAGAGCTTAATAAATCTCATCAGCTCTTTGACAAAAAAGAGTTGAACATTTAGATAGTAAAAATGGATTCATTTCATTATTCGTGTATGCCTTGCAGTTTCCCATGCACATCTATACTTCTATCCTCACTTCATAGCTACTAGCTCTAGAGTCATTATATATATATATATATATATATATATATATATATATATTGAAAAGTCTAAATGAAAGCTTTGTGGATAAAGGAAGTGATTCCAATATTAAGAGTATTTTGTAGAGACACACATATACAGCATAAACAGCTGAACTGCGCAATACTTTTTGTTCTCAATGTGCACCAATGTGTGGAAAATCTCCTAAAACCCCTTGTCAGGGATACTGCAATCTATATCCAGGACACCACTGACCTTCTTAACAAACTGAATGCCCTGGGCCCTCTACCTGAGGGTACCATTTTGGCCACCATGGATGTGGAATCCCTGTATACCAACATTCCCCACAAGGATGGAGTTGCAGCATGTCAGGTAAACCTGGAAAAACAAAACCTCCCAACAGAACCAGTAACGCAGCTCATACAATTCATCCTTAGCCACAACCATTTTACCTTTGGAGAGGATCTATATCTACAGCAAATGGGAACTTCAATGGGAACCAGATGTGCACCCCAGTATGCAAATCTCTTTATGGCAGAATGGGAAGGAGCATATTTATCAACATGCACCACCAAACCTATTATTTACCTTCGTTATATCGATGATATCCTTGTCATCTGGACTGCAGGTGAGGAGGCCCTACTTAAATTCCATAATGACTTCAATGACTTTCACCCTACCATCAACCTTAAACTTAGCTATTCAGAGAGTGAAATTCACTTTCTGGATACCACAATATACATTAAAGACCACCGCCTACTCACATCGATATACCACAAACCCACAAACAGAATGGCCTACCTGAGAAACGACAGCTTGCACCCCAAGCACACAAGACAATCTATTATTTACAGCCAGGCTATACGATACAATCGTATTTGCTCCGAGAAAGAAGACCTGGACAAGCACCTCCTGGATCTGAGGACGAAATTTCTCCGATTGGGATACAAACCAAAAATGATGGACAACCAATTAAACAAAGCGGCAGCCATTAACAGAGACAGTTTGGTCACATATAAAGAGACCCAGAAAGAAGCCCGAGTACCCCTAGTTGTCACTTACAACCCACAGCTGAAGATCCTACGAAGGATTGCCAAGGAGCTCCAACCTGTGCTACATAGCGACAACAGACTCAAGGACATATTTCCAGTCCCCCCTCTCCTTTCCTTTCGGCAACCACCAAACCTGAGGCGTATTATTGTCCGGAGTGCCCTGAAGGCCCCAACTGAAAATGGCACCTCACCTTGTCTGCAAAACAGGTGCATGACCTGCAAGCACATCCACACCGCTGACAGTGTACCTATCCCACAGTCACAAAAGGTGCACAGAATTAGGGGGACATTTTCCTGCAGGTCTTCCAATGTGGTGTATCTCATAATGTGTGTGCAATGTCCCACCACAGGCCTCTATGTGGGGGAAACGGGGCAGAGACTTAGTCAACGCATGAACTCACACAGATTCAACATTAATAACAGCAGAACAGATCTCCCAGTGGCCGCACATTTCTCCGGAGAAGACCACTCTATTGAAGATTTGCGGGTTGTGGTTTTAATGGGACATTTTAAGACGCCGAGGGAGAGGAAAGAATGGGAATACAAATGAATGCAAAAATTTTAAACTCTGCAATTTGGACTTAATATTCATGCCAGTTTCATGTCACAGTATGTATGAACTGTGAGGGTTATAAATCACCACGTGACAGAAAACAGATAGCAAGAATTAGTGATTCCTCCGTCATGCCCCACAACTTTCCAGATTGTTTATTTTTTGACCGGTTGTAAATAACTTCTCTACTTAGATTGCATTTTGCTTTTTTTTTAAGGATTCTAAGATCCTTTGAAGGTCTTTAGGGTATAAAAAATCTGTGAATTTTCAGTTTCTTGTATAACACCATGTCTGATGAAGGGAGTTAGTACTTCCGAAAGCTTACCATCAAAAATACTCAGCCTCTAAAAGGTATCGCCTGATTTCTTCACTCTTCCACTACGTTCAATGGCTAACACGGTACAACATTATACTACTAATGTGCACCAATGGCACACAACTGCTTATGTATTTGGCAGAAGTAAAATATAACTGCATAGAACCTTTATACAAAGTACCTCTGCTCTGATATTGGATAGTTAACAGTTTTTGTGGAGTAGATAAGGTTGTACATGCCGTAAACGTGCTGCAGGCCTGCTACAGATGTAGAAATTCCCATACGCATTACTATAACAAACAGGTCACAATTGTGACAACCACATGAGCTCTGCAGTTATGGATTAACTCCTATGCTTATGCAATACAGAACAATGCTGGAATTGTTTTACACGGAGCACAATAGATTTGTATATAAATCTGAAACTTTTGCCACAATTATTTGTAATAATGATGTACTATGTGATCTTGCTCTATAGTATAAATGTATGTTATAAAGTGACAAGACTTGTAATGTGCATTGTTTCCAAACTCTCCTGCTAAAAATAGCTACTAACAAAATTACCCTGTGCACTGAGTTGGTGGGGGCCACAGTTGTTGTACCCCCAATGACAAGGGTTTTGTGTCTAATGGCTACTTCACATACTACATTTGAGATATATATATATACAGTCATGGCCAAAAGTTTTGAGAATGATACAAATATTAATTTTTACAAAGTCTACTGCTTCAGTTTTTCTAATGGCAATTTGCATATACTCCAGAATGTTATAAAGAGTGATCAGCTTAACAGCAATTACTTGCAAAGTCAATATTTGCCTAGAAAATGAACTTTATCCCCCAAAACACATTTCAACATCATTGCAGCCCTGCCTTAAAAGGACCACCTAACATTGTTTCAGTGATTGCTCCATTAACACAGGTGTGGGTGTTGATGAGGACAGGGCTGGAGATCAATCTGTCACGATTAAGTAAGAATGACACCACTGGACACTTTAAAAGGAGGCTGGTGCTTGCCATCATTGTTTCTCTTCTGTTAACCATGGTTATCTCTAAAGAAACACAGTGCAGTCATCATTGCACTGCACAAAAATGGCCTAACTGGGAAGAGTATTGCAGCTAGAAAGATTGCACCTCAGTCAACAATCTATCGCATCATCAAGAACTTCAAGGAGAGAGGTTCCATTGGTACCAAAAAGGCTCCAGGGCCCCAAGAAAGACCAGCAAGCGGCAGGACCGTCTCTTAAAAGTGTTTCAGCTGCGGGAACGGGCTACCAGCAGTGCAGAGCTTGCTGAGGAATGGCAGCAGGCAGGTGTGAGTGCATCTGCACGCACTGTGAGGCGGAGACTCTTGGAGCAAGGCCTGGTCTCAAGAAGGGCAGCAAAGAAGCCACTTCTCTCCAGAAAAAACATCAGGGACAGACTGATATTCTGCAAAAGGTACAGGGAGTGGACTGCTGAGGACTGGGGTAAAGTCATTTTCTCTGATGAATCCCCTTTTCGATTGTTTGGAACATCTGGAAAACAGCTTATTCGGAGAAGAAGAGGTGAGCGCTTCCCCCCGTCTTGTCTCATGCCAACCGTAAAACAACCTGGAAACCATCCATGGGGGGGGGGGCTTCCCCCCCGAGGAACGGCCCCCTCCCCCTCCTCCCCACAAAACCACCCCCAAAAAAAAAAAAACCCCCCCCACCCCCCCCCCCCCCCCCCCCCCCACCCCCCCCCCCCCCCTCCCCCACCCCCCCCCCCCCCACCAAAAAACAAAAAAAAAAGGTCCATGGCCTGGAAACTCCCAGACTACCCTTGAGAACTTGTGGTCAATCATCAAGAGACGGTGGACAAAAAAAACACAAATTCAGTCAAAATTAAAGCATTGTCTGCAGAATGGACTGCTATCAGTCAGGATTTGGTCTTGTTGGGCCGGGTGTGTATAATGCATCCTGAACCCATTCATGTGTGGTCGGTTGCTAAATCTCTGACAAACACACAAAAAACGGCAGCGTATTTGGGTCGGCTCTCTCACAGTCTTGGCCGACTGTAATAAACACATGCCAGGAATAATGGTACCAGAATGTTTTTTCTTTTTCACACCCCCCCCCCCCCCCCCCAACCCCCCCCCCCCCCCCCCCCCCCCCCCCCCCCCCAAATGAACCCCCCCAAAAAAAGAGCAACTTCTGCACAAAGTGTTTTTAAATCCCAGCTGTCTATTCACAGGTAGTCAGGTTTAATAAGTGGGTTCTGCCTATGTTTGGGACAACAATGCCTTTTCCAGCATGATGGAGCACCTTGCCATAAAGCAATGGTGATAACTAAATGGCTCAGGGAACAAAACATAGAGATTTTGGGTCCATGGCCTGGAAACTCCCCAGATCTTAATCCCATTGAGAACTTGTGGCATGCTATTCCATCCGGTTTGCGTTTAGTTGGACCATCATTTATTTTTCAATAGGACAATGACCCCAAACACACCTCCAGACTGTGTAAGGGCTATTTGACCAAGAAGGAGAGTGATGGGGTGCTACGCCAGATGACCTGGCCTCCACAGTCACCAGACCTGAACCCGATCGAGATGGTTTGGGGTGAGCTGGACCGCAGAGTGAAGGCAAAAGGGCCAACAAGTGCTAAGTATCTCTGGGAACTCCTTCAAGACTGTTGGAAGACCATTTCAGGTGACTACCTCTTGAAGCTCATCAAGAGAATGCCAAGAGTGTGCAAAGCAGTAATCAAAGCAAAAGGTGGCTACTTTGAAGAACCTAGAATATAAGACATATTTTCAGTTGTTCCACACTTTTTTGTTAAGTATATAACTCCACATGTGTTAATTCATAGTTTTGATGCCTTCAGTGTGAATCTACAAATTTTATAGTCATGAAAATACAGAAAACTCTTGGAATGAGAAGGTGTGTCCAAACTTTTGGTCTGTACTGTAGGTATAATAGAAACAGAAAATCTGCAAAGGAAAACTCTGTGGACTTTCTGTGAAAAACGCTGCAGAAAAAAACACGATGCGTTTCAGCCGCAGTCTTATCCGCAGCGTTTTTCGTCCGTGGCTCACTACGTGGAGCCTTAGCCGAAAACTGTTTTCCAATGTAAAATATGGTTTTTAATTTAGGCAACTTTTGCAGCCAAAACTAGGTATGGATCATAATGGGAGAGAAAGTATAAATCACAGATGTACTTCTCATTTTTTCACGACTTTGCGAGAACAGTTTTGGGAAAGCCTTTTTTGTGTTCCAGCAAGACTATGCCCCAATGCATAAAGAAAGGTCCATATGGGCATGGTTGAATGAGTTTAGTCTTGCCTGCACAGAGTGCTGACCTCAACTACATCAAACACCTTTGAGTGTAACCAGAATTGAGATTGTTAGCAGAAAGCCGCCTCATCCAATATCTGTCGCCACAAATGGGCAAAGAATCACACAGACACACTCCGAAATCTAGTAGAAAACCTTCCCAAAAGTGTGGAGGCTGTTTTAGCTGCAAAGAGGGACTAACTCCATATTAGTGTCTAAGTATTTAGATCAGAATGTCATCAAAGATGCTTTTTGTTCCAAGTAGTGCAGTTTGTGGTCCACTTTGTTTGCCACCTACCTTTAACAATCACTGTAATGACATGATGAATGGACCCTCGATTATTTTGGGCTGTACATCTGTACTTGCCAGCATCTTCCTCTGACACACCAATTATTTTTAAAGTTTTATTAAAATTTTGATAAAAAACTCTGTTGCTGGGCAGTTCTGCTCCCTCTTTATTCCAGCGGATCTCTGGTGTAGGTCTGCAAGAGAAATACAGCAACCAAAGCAATTATATCACAGAGATTTCAGTTAAAGTTCATATATAAGTAGTGAATTAAGGTGTGAAATAACCTTTATGAAGTATTTACTTTTTTGTGGCTTAGTTAGTACATACATATGGCACAAAGCTTGCAAAATCCAATCTAGAAGCACACAGTAAGATACAGTATCATCCTTAGACCACATGTAGCCAGCCAAAAAATGGGTTATCCTGGACAACCCCTTTAAGTATATTAAAATATGTCCTGATATTCTGTTTCATAAATTATTGGGATTTGTCCAGCCTCATTGTAATTTCTCTATTTATTAATGTTACCAGACAAATGAATTACAATATGGAAATTCCACATTACAGTGTACTCTGTAATAAGACTGATAACTTGCAGTATTTTCAGGAGTTTAACCCCTTAATGACCAGGATGTGACCATAGGACTCATTTTTGTACCACTTCTATAGAGGGAACAAATACAGTGACCTTTTTTTGCAAGAGTTAATAGCAGAGTTCAGGTGGCATTTATGGCAGTCTATATATGTAATACTGTTACAGGACAAAACAGTATTTATCTGCTATTCACTGATCATTTCTGCAAGGCAATGCAAAATTACTGATGAAACAATCCTACTTGTAGAGACTTATAAAGTTATAAGAGACCATATGGATATGAAATTGTCAAATATTATCAAAACCAGTTTTCAAAAGTGAACTTAAAGAGGGACTTTAACACCTTCTTTAACTATGATTCTTTCCTCATCCATTGATTCTGGCACAGTTAGAATTTTTGTCTGTAGCCCTCGCTGTTCCCGAGTAATAGGTGCAGTTTGTTTTGGTGCCTCTTATGCAAATGTGGCTCTGTACTGTCAGATGGGTGTTGGAGCAGGCAAGGGGGCATGATTCAGTGCTCCAATCAGAAATGGCCAGTGTCAGACCTCTAAATCACACCCCTTTGACTGGTTCTCCCAGAGACCACCCACCAAAACTAATAGCACCTATTGCTCAGGAAAGGTGAGGGCACTGCATAGGAATCAGTGGGGCAGCATCTATTAAAGGTGGCAAAGAATTGGACATTGTGATGGTGGTGAAAGGTCCTCCTTAAAAGGGGTTTCTAATATTTTCTATTGACGACCTAACCTAATGTATGATTAGTACGGTGGTCCTCTCAATCCCCACGGCAGTCAGATAAAGGGAATAAGGACTGAGCTGCAGTACCAGACACTGTAATTCCAAAGTTCTGCTGCTTCATGAGTTCCTAGGTACTAGGGATCAAGTCCACAGATAGGTCAAATTAAATGCAAAAAAAAAACCCTTCAACTGTAACTTTTACTGTAAAATAGATGGAAGAGAATACTATACACAGCATAGTCCAGCATTCATTATTGAGTCATGTGTCCGCACTGCTGCTTTAATAGATGTCATACAAGTTGTAAATCAGGAATAAGAAATACAACTCACTGAAAATAGCTTCTGGCAATTTCTTGTTATGTGAAAATGAGCAATTACTGTGTCATAAAATGCTATCCGTGTGTTCCCGCAATACACACAAATGTTGCTTTCCACTAAATTAAATGAGGCAGAAGAAACAAAAGGCCACGGAGTGATAGAGAACATAATAGATGTATGTGCAGCAAGACTGTATAATACAATAGTGTGGTTACTGACTAAACAGAGCTTTCTTTTGTTTCATAGCAGAATGGCGCTTCTTTTTATCTAAAGATGTTCTATTTTCACTGTTTTTCTGTCAGTTTTAAAGGGTCATTTAGGGACTGAAACAATATAGAGTCAATAAGATAGGTGTTAAAGGGAAGTATGCAGAGCAAGAATATTTCATAATATAGCCATATAGCAATGATATAATGTCCATTTAGTCAAGAGCTAGCTTCATAGTGTTGTACTGTGGTTTCTTGGACCCACAAGAGCAAATTACTTTGACGACCTGTTTTCTTAGAATACAGAACATGTGTATGTTATGTTTTACCTGCGCAACACATAGTAGCACCCAAGTAAAATAGATTATTTGTATATATTTGTATATATATTTTTATATGGTATAGCCAAAAGGGAGTGATTGGATCAAAAGTCACCTCTAAATGTTGTTATCTACGGCTGAACTTTAGGGCCTGGACTCACCAGAGTGTCTATTGGTACTCTAGTGAGCCAGGCTGACCTTGCAATTTAATATTGGTGCTCTAGGCCTGAAGGCATGCCAGGATATATTTTATACTGTATATATAGGTTATATAGTATTATAAGAGGTGTTACTATGTCCCTTACAATTAATACTATGGTATTTCAGTGCACATTTAATTTATTATTATGGGACATGTGACACTTTCTGCAGTATGCACACCCGATAAAAACTACATCATACTGATTTAGACTTTTAAGCCTTAAGAGTTCCAGTATTGACACCAAATTCTGTTTTTCACATATATCCATATTCCACAGCATATATTACATAAATACATACAAATGCAGATAATAAGTAAAGAAGGACAAAACAGAATGCTAAAAATGCCATGCTTAATACAAATCTTTTTCTTCATCTGTACAACATGTAGATATTGCTCTGTGGGTTTAGAAAAGGCTGACATGACATACAGTATTTACCCAATATCACATTTTAGTAATTGTCATTACTATCCTGATAATCCCTGTTTATCTTTGGCTCATACTCTGTATCTATCCACTGAAACTAAAATATTCCATTTATGATACTCTCCATGGCTGACATGCTAGACATGACTCAAGGGTTTGGACAGGTCATGCCAATAAACCAAAGCAGAGTTGTAGACCAGGAATAAGTGAGATAACATTGCCCTAATGTAGTATCTATATTTCTATCTCTACATGAGAACAGGCTAATATTTCAAAGCAGGCGCTTGTCAACTGAGGCCGTGGTTACCATGACAATAAAGAAGATCAGAGTATGAGGTTAAGCTGGCCTTGAAGTGACTAATCTTACAGACCAGACAGCTATTGTTTTATTTATCAACATATTTCATATAGAAATAGGTTCTTCCACTAAAACATAAAAAAGTCATTCATTTATTAAGGTGTATGCTATCTTTGCTATAGTATATTTTATCATCCGTAAGTATAAATCATTGACATCATTCTTTAATATAAAATGTATTATGCAGATTTTACATTTCTTATTATTCTCATTTCTCCCATTTCTGTGTAAGATGCAGATGTTTCTTTAATGAGTTATTTCATGAGTCCCCTAAGACTGTCATTACAAATGCAGTAGTGCTTACTGATAAGTATTACAGTCAAAATCTGGAAGGCTCCTATAGCAATGTTAGCCCTGCATTTCTAATGGAAGAAAGAGACAGGGTGGTTAATACTGCATTACATTGCAGATATATATCATGGTCAAGCACTAATTGATAACCCTCAAGGATACTATAATGACTGGAATTACTTCAGACATCAACCTGGGAGAGCCCTGCACAGGGCGATCTGTGTATGGCAGGTTGTGGCAAAAGCAGGGGAGGCCTTTATAAAAGGGTACAGTAACATATATTCAGACCCCATATAATAATATAAGATAGTTAATGTTTATATAAAATAAACAATCTCATGAGATTTGTTGTATGCCATTTAGTGATCATGTTAAATATTTTTTTAAATATAATTTATATTATATATAAAACTTTATTTTATAAATTTTTGCCATTAGGTATGAGCCAGGGAATTGAACCCAAAAAGTAGAGAAAAAAAATATAAATATATACATATACAGTTATATATATATGATATATCAAGAAATAGCTCTATGTGTCAGTACATTGTATGCTTAGAGAATCTATTTTAACCTCCTATTGAAACTAATACATCTGTGGCATAGTCAGTAGGGTAACAGCCTTTCATATTCCGTTTCTTGGGTTCACAGGGCAGTGATATCAGAGTACAGTCAATACTAATGAGCCAGAAGCCAGGTGAAAGTGACTATTCATCAGGTGACCGGGTGAGGGGACCTGAAAACCGGGAGACTTCTGTGCAGAGGCGTATCTTAAAGCTTCAGGGCCCCAAAGCAAAATAAGTAAGAGGACTCACTTACCATGTGCTATACTGAATAATACTGATGTATTCATATGATGTAGAGAGGCATTGGGGCCCGCCAAGGCTTATGGGCCCGGTAGCAATTGCTACCTCTGCTCCCCATATGGCAATGCCCTTCTCCAGGGAAAGAGGTGAGTTAACATGTCTGTTACTTTATGTCACCTTTAGAAAACTATCTATTAGACCAAAACAACATAGAGGTAACTGTATTGGGACCTCTTATAACTAGATCAGAAACCCAAACTCATTCAACAGCCACTACAGTGATGGCAGTAGCAGTGGATTTGGTCTATTAAAAAGTTGTCATGAGTAGGCAACTCTTTCATTTATATTCTATTTTCAGCCATTTTCCATTGCATTATTCAATTGTAACAAAGCTAAAACATTGGGACTGCTTTACTAATAGTGTCTAAGCTTTTAGACAGTGCAAATTTAGACTAGACAGTACTAAACTGCACCAAATTTATCAAAGAATCTGATGCTGTTTTATAAATCTGGTGCATTATTAGACTACTTACTAGTTGGCTTAAAAATGTTGCCACATTTTTGGAGCACAGTATAGCATGTTTGGCTGTGCCTCTTTCCCATGAGACCACACACCTTTCCCACGTCCCTTTCATACAAGTCTAAAAAACGTGTAAAGCACTTGATAAATGTAGAGCACATCATGTTAGACAATTTATTTGTGACACATTACACCAGTATTCTGGTGCATTTTGCTTGATAAATCTAATAATCTAATTTATCTAATAAAAATAATAAATTAAAGGGAGTCTGCCATTACTAAAATCACATGTAAACCATTTATATGCTATTGTGGAGGCAGACAGTGATATGGTGAACATATTTTTTGTGTTAAAGTGCAATCTTGCGGACAACAAAAAGAACTTTTAATTCATATGTAATTTTGTTGTTTTGTGCACTTAGGACATGGCTGCATCATACCAGGTCATCTAATTTCAGCTATGGTCATCACAAATCCGGATCTGTCAATCTTGATAAATTGGGGTGGTGCAGGGTGGCAACCCTGGGTGAAAATGGGTACTCTGGTAGGTGGAGCCATGCCACAGATGCACTGAACAGCTCATTTGCATATGGCTTAAAAAAGCAGCTTTTTTGTCAAAAAGTCAAAGCCAAGAGTGGATTGAGCAGAAGGTAGAAATATAAGTAGTTCCTATATATTTTCCATTTCTTCTGTAGCCATTCTTGGCTTTGGCTCAAAAAAACGCAGCAAAATCTGCAATCTGCCTCAGCCCTAAGAGGTTTTCCCAGCAGTTTACCATAAGTGTATAAGTTTGAATATGATCCTGGAGAAGGGAATACCTCTTTAAGCTATACCTATGCATTCTCCTGCATAAATTGGATTGAGAACATAGACCACAAATTTAAGCATGTACAGCTAACTAGCCTAAGTAATATGACCAAACCAGAAAAACAGAACACGGTAGCAACTTGTTGCAACTTACAGTCCTTCAGCGATGCATTCCAGTAATAGTACTTGATCTTTTAGCACAGTTTTATTACTTGTCTGACCACTGGGCATCAAAAAAATTGGAGGTCTGTTATCCACTGGACTGTCTAGAGGGTAGCAAGAAGATAAAAAAAACATGTTACGAGAAGAAGGACCAGCCAAGACAGATATCATAGGACAGAAAAGAAATGAATACTAGAAAGGAATACACTAGTGCTATTATACAAAGCATGCAAGGTTGATCTTTAGACGTTTTATTTTAGTAATGCCTGTTTTACTAGCAGGTTGGAAAGATGCAGTTAAATAGATGAAGGTTACAGCATACCTCCAATTACATAGCAACTTTTCATGAATTACTAGAACAAGTACATAGTAGAAACTTTGTACTATAACTTATTAAAGAGATTTCTTTAATACATCTGGCTTCATTTTCAGGCTGTTACTTCTAACATAGAAGCCTATGGAGAGGAGAGGAGGAGGTTGCTGGAAAAGACAAACACATGCTTCAGCTGCTAAGCTCTAATAGACTAATAATAAATCATTACTAGCTAGCAGAAGCCTCCTACTCCCACATTTCTCTCTCCATAGGATTTTGTGTGTGAAGCTGGGTGCTGATAGGGATGATACTAGGCTAAGGTTCCACGTTGCGGAAACGCAGCAAAAGGTAATGTTGCGTTTTACAGTACCAGGAAAGTGAATGATCCTATCTACATATTGTGGGGAAAAAATGCTGCAGAAAAGCTGCGTTTTGAAAAACGTAACATGTCAATTTTACCTGTGGAAATGCTCGCGTTTTCCCTATAGCTTTAATAGGGGAAGAAAAACCGCAAAGAAAAATGCAGCAAAAACGCAATGAAAAATGCTGTGGAAAAAAAAATGTGATGCGTTACACTGCGTTTTTCATTTTTTTCCTCATTGTTTTTAAGCTGTGTTCCTGTGTTCCTTAGCCTTAGACACTGAGTCTAAATGAGTGGAAGATGGAGGAAAAGAGCCTGCTAAGTGTAAAATGAAATATATTACTTTAATAAGATATAATACAAAGATTCTTACATATTCATCTGTACTATTCCTTTATGAAAAACTGTTTAATAACTGGAGGTATGCTTTAAGACTACTTAACTTCCTTTTATTCTTAGCTTTATTAGTATTATTGACTATTTTTATGCACAAGTAGGTAAATTAAGAAATCTTAGTGACAGGCCTGAAGTATCTTTACTGTAATGAAAGTGTATATGTGTGTATGATAGAATAATTAACACGAGCCACCCTGTGGAGCTTCATGTCTTATTTATGTAGGTTATCATGCAATTGCTTGACAAGGGAATATAACACACAGATTGTCTTGATTATGCAAACCCTGGGACATTTTTTATCTACAGTAAAAAGCAGAAATATGATCCTGGTGGAATTCAAGTTTGCAGCTCTAAAACTTAAAAATTAAAACTAAGCTCTTGCCCCCATTATTTCCAGCTGTGAGTGCAATAAAATATTCCTCTATTAAAGTTGCAATGGAATCAATGGAGCAGCACCTATCGAAAGATGAAATGAGTTGAAGTTGTGGGAGGTGTTGAAGGGAAAAATTTAAATATAAATTATGTAACTCAGATATTATTCTATGTTGTGTCCAATAAAATTAAATTGAAGTGACTTTCTTTAAAATGTAACTGTTAATTTATAAAGATCTGCCATGTCATAGTGACTATTTAACTAGTGGCGTTCTGGGTGTCGAGACTCCTACAATCGATGAAACAATAGGGCAAAAGCTGCATGCCTTTGGTTGTGATTGTCTCTGTCTGGTTCTTCTTAGAATGTCGAACATTCATAAAATATGTGTTCATAAAATATCAATGAGCCACCAATAAACTTTCCTTGAGCAGAGTTGAAGGATAACAGCACTCAGCTGAGTGTTTTTGCACCTTTATTTTAGCCACTGGGGGAGTTTTAGCACCGGTCCCCTGCCCTTAAAAACATTTGCCGAGTCACTATGGCATGTCATAAATGCAATCAAATAAAAATTATTCAATCCGATACTTACACAGCTACGTAATTTAGTCTAATAGCACAATACCTACTTCTCATTAATCAAATGGATTACCATCATAAGGCAAGACCTAAACTAGAAAGTTTTCTAATGTGACCTTTTATTTTCTTTCCATCCATTCTAAAGACAGTTACTGCTAACTGGGATAACAGAATTGTGGCAAAATTCTGGTCTTTAAGTAGCTATTGAAAACTGATGGTACTTACACTTTAATAGCGTATCGGTTATAATGCTTTTACCCTTTAGTAAAAGTGAATATAGTTGAAAAAACAACTATTTGCGACTAACTTATGCTACTTATGTGGCATAGGAAATTTGATGAATTCCCCCTAATGTGTGTACAACAGGTTTTTACTTGTGTATGCCATCTTAAAGGGGTAATTAACATACACAAATCACGAAGAAGGACTCTCCGCTCTGTCTGCCCCGTCAGGATCTTTACTATAAAACTTGGTAACGTGCTTCATAAACATTGAGAAGAACTTTATTCTTAGCAGACATTACAGCTGCTTACATAACATTTTGCATTGAGTACATGGTAAATAATCTTTCTGTGATTTCAGTTAAATTTAGAACCAATCTGAAATTCATGAAGAGATTGGTGTGTTATTTTTAAGTGTATTCGGCAGGAAAATATGTTGATTATTATATCCCGGGGTGTTCAGCTATAGAAGCTTTTGGAAATACAACTATATGAATTACACAGTTTTATTTATTCAACTGTGAATAATTATTTAATACTTCACAAATACACAACTTGTGCATTCCATATCCTCTTTCATCACTTCTATTACTAGCAAGAATTTTGGGTGACAGATATGCAAAGTAATATATTAAAATGGTGACGCAGACAGGGAGGAAAGAAGAATATACAGTGTATAGAGATGGTTAAAGGGTGGATTTATAGTAATAAAGGAGATACTGAATAAAGTTTTTGCTTTGTTTACCAGAACTCACCACCATAAAAATCAGTTTCAGTTAAATTAGCAGCTATACTTTCATTCATAGCATCCACTAAAAAATAAAACAGCATAGACATTTCTCAGCACAGCAAAAATAAAGGTAATCTGAAGGAAGTAGAAGCTTCCAGAAACATGTATGCATGACATGAAAAAAAAAAAAAGTGAAAAATATTCAATTTGATGTACAGTGCAACTAAAATAACCCTACTATTTTTCACTAGTTAAAATAACAGAAGGATATTAACCTTAATATTTGTGAACATTAACATTGTGAAAATTTTGTAGCGTTCTAAGATTTTATGATCTTAGTTGAGTGGTGACAGTTTTTTGTCTTTATAGTTTGCCAGTGGATATGACCATGAATGCAGGAACTTTCTATGCTCTGGCATGAGTTAATAATCCACCAATGATTTCCTTAATGTGGCCAGGTTAACTTCTTGTGCAAGCACTATCTCTGTCTGTGTGCATGCGCAAGAAGATAATGAGGAAATTGTCTACAAATATATTGCATGGAAATGTACGCGGGAAAAATAAGTGGAAGAGATAAATAGATAAATGACAACTTTCCTCACAAAACTATATATCGATCTGCTCAGCCCCTGTTGCTCTACAACATGCTGCCAGCAGATTACACAGCATTTTCCTGGTCATGGGTTCCATTTAAATCAGTATCCTCTTGATTTCAATAATTCACAGGCAGAGTGTACTGTAGTAGAACTGTGGTATACAGAATATATACTGCAATACAGATGTATGTACTCCGCATAGTGAACAGAAAATGGAAAAAAAAAGTAACTAAAAAGTGACCAAAAAGTCATATGTAGCCATAATGGTACTAATACAGACATCAGCTCATCCTGCAAAATAAGGGACTTTATACAGATCTGTAGACAGCAATATATAAAAGTTATGGGAGTCAGAAAATGGCGATGCAAACTATATTTTGTTTTAAAGCACAAAAATTATATAAACTTTATCTCTGTGAACATATTTATCTGCAGAATAAAGGTAATGTAACATCCTCGCCCGTCCAGGCTTTGGCGCCATCCTCCAGGTGCATGCTACAGCGCAGGAGGTGTGTCCGGTTGCGATTCCTTTCTTTGGGTTTTTCTTGTATTGTCTGAACACTGTCCTAATCCCTCACCTCCTTAATAGATTTTCCACCACACCCATCTCCTTTATCTTCGTTTCCCTCTGTTCAATAAATAGTTATTTTAGCCTTACCTGTGTGATTGACAGCCTATCATCCTATCAAGTCTGGGGTGGGTTCTTCCTTCCTATTTATTGTTTGCTCACATTCACATTGGCGCTTGCTATTGCCTTGTACGTGCTGGCTATTTACTCTTGCTGTTTGGTTACCTGTATTCTTATTTCTGACCTCTGGCTTTAACCGGTTAAGGACCGGGCCTAAAAGTTCCTTATGGACCAGGCCTCATTTTTCAAAACTGACATGTGTCACTTTATATGGCAATAACTTTGAGATGCTATAACTTACACAAGTGATTTTGAGAATGTTTTTTCACGACACATTGTACTTCATGTTAGTGGTAAACATTGATCAATATTTTTGTATTTATTTATAAAAAATTAGAAAATTTGAGGGAAATTTGGAAAAAAAATTGCAATTTTCAAAATGTAAAATGCTCTGCTTTTCAGACAGATAGTCATACCACCCAAATACATTAATAAATATTATCTACCATATCTCTGCTTTATATCGGCATCATCTTTTAATCATCCTTTAATATATTTTAGATGTTAGAAGGTTTACAAGTGTAACAGCGATTTTCCAGATTTACAAGAAAATTTCCCAAACTCATTTTTTAGGGACCACTTCAGTTCTGAAGGGGATTATAAAGGCCTATATATTAGAAACCCTCATAAATCACCCCATTTTCAAAACTGCACCCCTCAAATAATTCAAAACAGCAGTTGGAAAGTTTGTTAACCCTTTAAGCATTTCACAAGAATTAAAACAATATGGAGGTGAAATTTAGACATTTCATTTTTATCCAATAATACATTCATTTATCCCTAAAATTAACACATTCACAAAGGGTTAAAGGAGAAAATGCATCTCACAGTTTGTTGTGCAATTTCTCCCGAGCACAGAAATACCCCACATGTGGGTGTAAAATGATTTTTGGGCACACGGCAGTGCACGGAAAAGAAAGAGCGACACTTGGCATTTGAAAAGCAGATTTTGCTGGAATAGTTTTCAGGTGCCATGTCTCATTTGCAGAGCCCCTAGAGTACCAATACAATGGAAACCCCCTAAAAGTGACCCCATTTTGGAAACTACACCCCTGACAGAATTTATCAAGGGGTATACTGAGCATTTTGACCACACAGCCGTTTCACAGATTTTATTAACATTGGGATGTGTAAATGAAAAATTACTAAAACATCACTTTATCCCCAAAGTTTTCATTTTCACAAGGGGTTAAAGGAGAAAAAGCCGCCCACTGTTTGTTACACAATTGCTCCTGAACACGGCAATACCCCATATGTGGTCGTAATCTGCTGTATGGGTACATGGTGGGGCTCGGAATGGAAAGAGCGCTATTTGGCTTTTGAAGGGCAGATTTTGCTGGAATAGTTTTCAGGTGCCATGTCCCATTTGCAGAGCCCCTAGAGTACCAATATAATGGAAACCCCCAAAAGTGACCCCATTTTGGAAACTACACCCCTCACAAAACATATCAAGGGGTATAGTGAGCATTTTGACCCCACAGCCGTTTCACAGATTTTATTAACATTGGGACATGAAAATGAAAAATTACTTTCTTTCCAATAAACCATCAATTTAGCCCCAAATTTTTCATTTTCACAAGAGGATAAAGGAGAAAAAGCTCCCCAAAGTTTGTTACACAATTTTTCCTGAATACAGAAATGCCCCATATGTGGTTGAAATCTGCTGTTTGGGTACATGGTGGGGCTCAGAATAGAAAGAGCGCTATTTAGCTTTTGGAGGGCAGATTTTGCTGGAATAGTTTTCGGGTGCCATGTCGCATTTGCAGAGCCCCTAAAATACCAGTACAATGGAAACCCCCAAAAAGTGACCCCATATTGGAAACTACACCCCTCAAGGAATTTCTCAAGGGGTATGGTGAACATTTTGACCCTACAGTTGTTTCACAGATTCTATTAACATTGGAATGTAAAAATTAAAAATTACTTTTTTTTTTCCAATAAACCGTCCATTTAGCGACATATTTTTAATTTTTACAAGGGGATAAAGAAGAAAAAACACCACAGTTTGTTACACAATTTCTCCTGAACACAGAAATGCCCCATATGTGGTCGTAAACTGCTGTATGGGTACATGGTGGGGCTCAGAATGGAAAGAGCGCTATTTGGATTTTGGAGGGCGGATTTTGCTGGAATAGTCTTCAGGTGCCATGTCGCATTTGCAGAGCCCCTAAAGTACCAATACAATGTAAACCCCTCAAAAGTGACACCATTTTAGAAACTACACCCCTCAAGGAATGTATCAAGGGGTATTATCATTTTGAGCCTAAAAATGCTTCCCAAAAATTAATGTACAAAGTGAAAATTGACAATTTTAAATAAATATGCCATTTTGGTGCCCCATACGTTGTACCCACTTTGTGGCATCAGAGACATACACTCCTAAAACTATTAAGTGGGCTATCCCGGGGGAAAAAAATTATATATGTGGGTGTAACCTGCTGCTTGGGCACACAGCAGGGCTCAGAAGGGAAGAAGCACTGCGCTTTTTAGCTTTTGAAGTACAGATCTAGAGGGACTTTCTGGACGCCATGTTGTTTTTGCAAAGGTGCCAGTAAATTGGAATTCCCCAAGAAGTGACCCCATTTTGTAGGGGCAATTTTAGGGTCTTTGCCAATTTGACATGGTGTCCAAAATCCAACAAACAATCTAAATCTATGCTCCAAAAGCCACATAGCGCTCCTTCACATCTGCCCCCTGCTGTGTACCCAAACTGCAGTTTACGCCCACATGTATGACACTGGTGTACCCAGGATAGCGTACTTGGTATAAACTGCTGTTTGGGAACAGCCGGGCACAGAAGGGAAGGAGCGCTATTTTGGTTTTTGAAGCACAGTTTGGTTTTTGGACACCATGCCACTTTTGCAGAGCCCCTGAATTGCCAGTAAAGTGGAATCCGCAGACTTGTGACCCCATTTTGGGAACTACACCCCTGAAGGGATTTATCAAGTGGGGTAGCGAGTATTCTTAACCCTTAAGTGTTGCATTCATTTAATTTCAATAAATGAATGCGCAGCTGATAATGAAAAGGGAAAATTGCAATTTTTCCAGAGATACGCCATTTCAGTGCCCAATATTTTGTGCCCAGCTTATGTCAGCAGGCACAAACACTCTAAAAACTGTTAAGTGGGTATCCCGGGCACAACATCTTTTGGAGCGTTCATATCTGATACAAGCCGGGCACAACGTATTATGCATTGAAATTAAATATTCCTGGAAAAATTGTCATTTTCACCTTTCACCATCAGCTGCGTATTCATTTCTGGAAAATAAATTATAGCAACACTTGGAGGTAAAAAATGTTCACTGCACCCCTGGATAAATTCCTTCAGGGGTGCAGTTTCCAAAATAGGGTCACGTGTCAGGGGTTTCCTCTTTACTGGCATTTCAGGAGCTCTGCAAAAGTGTCATGGCGTCTAAAAGCTAAACTGTCTAAATCTGTGCTCCAAAAACCAAATAGCGCTCCTTCCCTTCTGTGCCCGGCTGTGACCAAACAGCAGTTTATACCCACATATGACATTATGTATGTTATCCCGGGTACACCAGTGTCATACATGTGGGTATAAACTGCAGTTTGCGCACACAGCAGGGCGCAGAAGTGAAGGAGTGCTATGTGGCTTTTGGAGCGCAGATTCAGATGTTTGGTATCTGGACGCCATGTCATGTTTGCAGAGCCTCTAATGTACCAGAAAAGTGCAATCTCCTAGGCAGTGACACCATTTTGAAAACTGCACCCCTCAAAGAATTTATCAGGGGGTGTAGTGAGCATTAGTATCCCAGATGTGAATGCACAGCGGATGGTGAACAGTAAATATGTAAGCTGTGCGGAGTACATGGAGAACATGAAATTCCCTACTATATCCCCAGTAGCTCCTATGATTGAGGGGGGGGGGGTCACTCTGGGGGTCACTTCTGGTTTATTATCCCTCGTAAGCTCTAAATCTGGTTTGTACCCTGATATGGGTTCGCACAGCTTATACATTCCCTTCCTGCCGCAGCCAGTTGTGTTCTAATGATTTGGTGATTTTGGGGGTTTTTGTCTTCACATTGTACAAGCTGTATTCTTTATTTTTCGGATGATGTAGCCATATGAAGGCTGATTTTTTAGCGGTATGATATGCATTTTTTAATGACACCATTTTTTTGGGTGTCTATAATTGAATATTGAATATAAATTATATTAACTCTTTCTGGGTGGATTAAAAAAAAAAAATCAATTCTGGAATTAGTTTTTACCTTCTAATTTTTTTGCTGTGTGGCGTACAGCATAAGTAACATGTTACCTTTAATCTGCAGGTCGGTACGATTACGGCAATACCTCATTTATATTGTTTTTTAATGCGTTACTAATTCTGCAGAACAAAAACCCATTTGTGGACATAAATCAATTGTTTTTGCATCACCATCTTCTGAGATGCGTAACATTTTTATTTTTCGGTTGACAGACTTGGTTTAGGGCTTATTTTTTGCAGGAGGACATGGGCTTTTTATTGGCATTGTTTTGAGGTACATATGAGTTTTTGATCACTTTTTATAGCATTTTTTTGTCAGCAAGATAGTCAAAAATCATTACTTCTAGCGTTTTTTTTCCGGTTTTTTTTTTTCGACGTTCACCGTGTATGTTAAATATTGTTTCAGTTTTATTGTACAGGTTGTTACGGACGTGGCGATACCAAATATGTGTTGTTTTTATAAATTTTTATTTTTTATATATATATATATATATATATATATATATATACAGTCAAGAAAAAGGGGCACCCCTATTAACTTAATCATTTTAGTCTAAATATTTGGGTGTTTGACGCCACAAGAACAAAACGAGACAGAACAGGAGAAAGAGGAGACAACAGAAAAGGCAAACAAAACAAAGACCGGGCAAAAGGGGCACCCAACAGAAAAGGACAAAAAGTAGACCCCGCAAAAACACCCAGCGCCCGACAACAGCCGGACGAGAAGGACCACCCAAACAACCACAGAAGGAGGGCGAGCAGGACGCCCGCCAAAACCCACAGAGCAAGAACAGGCGGGGACGGGGGCCCCAGAACAGAAGCCCCAGAAGCCGGGATGGAGCTGTGGGACAGCGCGAAAACCACCCGGCGAACCAAAGACGACGACAACCAAGAACGCGAACGAGGAACAGCGACCCAACAACAAGACCGGGCCGGCAGGCACACAGCCCCAGCAGAGGAACCGCCACCAAAACAGCGGGTAGCAAGGCGAATGCTGTGGGACCCAGCAAACCCGTAGACCAAACAACCAACGCACAGCCACAGGACCCCCAAAAGAAGCGGGCCAAAGGCGCAACCCAGGGACCGGGGCGGCCAGAAAGCGCACCCCCCACAGCCCCGCAAAGGGCAGACCGACAGGACCCACCAGCAAGAAGCGCAGCCGGGGGGCGGGCCCCACCACCCCGCCCGACGCCGCCCGGGCCAAGCCGGCCCACCCGCCCACAGGGCCAGGTAACCGGCAACACCCCCCCCAGTCAACGTCAGACATTGAGGTGTTGGGCCGCCCCCAGGGGCAAGGGCACGAAGGCCACCCGTGGCCCGGCGGCGCCAGGGGTCACCAATTGCCAGTGCGTAAGTGAGGGTTCATCATAAAGAGGGTCCCAGCCCGGTCAATTGGTTGCTGACTCGTGCCTCACCGCGTGTCCTCAGTTTTAGTTTCAATTGAATGGCTGTTGCACCAATTTTAGACTAAAATGTTAAGTTATGATATATATATATATATATATATAATTCATTTTATATAGGAAAAGGGATTTTTGGGGGCTTTATAACTTTATTAATTTTTTTTTTTTTTTTTTACACACTTTATTTTTTTTTTTTTACTTTTTTTTACATTTTTTACCTGTCCTAT
This sequence comes from Leptodactylus fallax, assembly GCA_947044405.1. NCBI lineage: Eukaryota > Metazoa > Chordata > Amphibia > Anura > Leptodactylidae > Leptodactylus > Leptodactylus fallax. The sequence goes on from CAMRHE010000036.1 coordinate 8,869,487, forward strand.
AAGGACACCTGAGCCAGCGATGCTCTGATCCTGGCTCAGTATTATAGACTGCAATACATGAGCATACTCTTGTATTGCAGTCTATACAAGAAGGTCAGCTGATGTAGACGCATCGGCTGACTTCTTCACATCCCGGCAGGATCAGCCAGGTAGTGGGGGCTTCAGGTAGCCTGGGGTCACTGGCCAGACCCCGGGCTACAGAAAATAGATATCGGCAACCCCCGATCTCGCCGCGGGGGGTTGCCGGTGGGGGCGGCAACATGGCGGAACCCCTTGGATGCATCCAAGGGGCTAAAACCTCCGATCGGACTCAGTCCGACCGAGGGTTTGGGCAGGGTGTTACAGCTAACACCCGCTCCCGGCAGGGTCTCGAAGTGCCGGCCGTAAATTACTATTGCTGGACTTCAGAGACCAGGACCGCTGGCCGTAAATTTAACCGGTTAACTTTAACTATTCTCTTGGATTTTGATTCTGTACTGCATTGCTCAACTGTTACCGACCCCTTGGCTAGCTGACCTCCCTTTTGTTGTTGTTTGCCCTGTCTGCGTTCTGTGTTATCACTTATATTAAGAAGGGATCGCTGCCCAGTCGCTGGCTGTCGCCTAGGACAGTTCAGGCAAGTAGCCAGGGACAGTGGGGGGGTTCAGCTTAGGGTTCACTGTCTTGTCGTGTCCCTTCCCCCAGGGTTCACCAGCAGCTACTGGGGAATCGCTCCTCTAGCAATTCCCTTACAGGTAACTTGTCATTTTTATTGCATAGTGAATGCTGTAAAATAAAAAATCATAAGAAAATGGGGCAACTGAGTATTACTTCCAATTCAATACATTGTATGGAATAATAAATGGCGCCACCAGAAAGCACAATGTGTCCCACAGAAAAAAAAGCCCTCATACGAGTATGTGAATGTAAAAATACAAAAGTAATAGCCTTTGGGAGGAAGGAAGAAAAAATTAGAAATAGAAAATCTGCTGTGTCGAGAAGGGATTTATATATCCAACTTGAAGTCTGGTGCAGTTGTACTGTTTGCTGGTTTCTGTAAGCTGCTAGGTTTCCGTGGTGCTTATAGTCACGTATTGTACAGTAGTCTGCAAGTGGTGCTGACAGACATATGTACTGGAATTCCTGGATTGTTCTTTCACTTACATGCATGTCAGTCTTACTTGCACTGCACCATAACATGCTTTTCAAAAAAGGTATGGCTCTTTAAAGGGGTGTTCCACTTCCTTTTATAAACTCTGCAGAGACTTAAAATATCAAACTCTACATTACCACTTCTCTGTTTGGACATTCTGTGCAAACGTGAGTGGTCCAGCCAATGAGTGGTGATGCTCCATTTGGCAGTATTGCTCATGTGTGGGCCGAAGGTCAGGAACACCGGTGACCTGAGAGGAGACTCTTTGATAGATCCTCAACTGAACGGAGAGGTGAGTATGCAGAGTTTGTTATTTTAAGCCTCTTCAAGGGTTAAAAATAGAAGCAGAATACCCCTTTAAAACGAAATTATTCTTACTCATAAAATAAACTGGGTGATAAGCTTACCAGTTTACCATCATAAATACAAGGCAATTCAGCCCATTGCCCAGAGATTACAAAAGGTACAAACTTCAGGTTACAAATGCTGAAAATAGTCATTTCATTACAAAATATGAGTATATTCTGTAATAATGACTTTACTGGAATTTACTTTCAAAACTCAAATCAAAATGTGTCACTGGAAGAACAATTATTTCCATCTTACTGTTTCCTTTGGCATAATATAAATACTCACAGATTTCTGGACGTATGTACCTAAACAACCTGTACTGAGATGGAAATGCAGGTGCCACTTTTTTTTTTTTTTTAAAACATACTTTTATTTTTAGAGTAGGTGATGTTAAACATAACGTAAGTAATATTCTTACTTGTTAGAACCTTCAAAGAAATGGGCTGCTTTTGATGGATCGTCTGAGTAAGGTTAAACCTTGCATAACAGATGTAAAAATCTCGTGAGTCCTCTGGCTGAACATTGGAGAAATACAGGTCACCATTTAGACCTTGGGAAACTCTTTCGTTCTGAGGTAAACGCTGGAAAACTGTGAGAAAATGATTAATGTAAATTAATAAGTTATACCCAATTTCACTTGTAGACTGAAAATATTAATGTTACATATTATATATAAGAGAAACTTGAAAAGAACAAAGCAGAGTAACAAATGACCACAATAAAAGCAAAGTCACCAAGAATTCCATTTAGTTTGACCTTTCTGCAATATGTGGTTTTACATGTAGGAAAATTATATTTGAATGCTATATTTTTGGTCATGCTGACTAAACAGAATACACTACAAAAAACAACCAATAAATTGGGAGGAAAAATCTACTATTTGTATGTTATATGGCACTGAACAATAATAAATCACTATTCATTTAACCACTGAAGTAATATATCGATGGTACCGCACTCTATGGAGAGGTGGTGTTAGTGTGGTAGGGTTCTCCAACCCAATGCAACCAAGAGAAGAATGCTTCCACCAAGCTCCTTTTCTCCTACAACCAGATTTTGCTTGACAAAGGTCATAACTGGACCAAAACCTTGGATATTAATCTGAATACTGTCTAGGTAAATACTAGGTAAATTGTCCAAGAAATCATTCTGCTAATTTACATTGCTAAAGAGTGTGAGCTGTGGTTTCTTCTCTTTACTCATTAAACCACCACTCCATGTCTATTTTAGCGAATACTTCTATTTTCTTCTGCTGTTCATCCTAGAAATGCATTAATAAATTGACAACTGGGTGTTACCATGTCCCTTATCGAAGGGGTGTGTTTATGAGCGTTTAGGGGCATACACATAATTGGTAACACTATTTATACATTTTTAGCAGGAACAACAGATGAAAGACACAATTTTGTCATGAGTAATACAAGTATTTATTAAACATACTTGTCGGGGGGAGCTAACAGGTCATCTTTAACTTATTAAGATGGTGTATAACCTAAATGACTTTTAAAAAAAAATGTTGTGACCAAATAAAGGAAATGAAGAGGTTTTACAGTAAAAGACATGAAGTTATCTTTTTATAGGCACGATACAGCACCAGTCAAAAGTTTTCGCAAGCCTTTTTATTCCATGGTGATTCTTGTTTGTTTATATTTTCTCCACTGTAGATTTATATTGAAGACATGAAAACTGTGAAGGAGCACATATGGAATTAAGTAGTAAACAAATAAGTGTTTAAGCAAACCAGAATATGTTCTATATTTTAGGTTCTTCACAGTAGCCCCTTTTTTCTTTGATGTCAGCTTTGTATAATCTTAGCATTCTCTCAATCAGCATCATGAGATAGTCATCTGGAATGGTTTCCCAACTGTCTTGAAGAAGTTTCTAGAGGGGGCTGAGCTCTTGTTGGCTGATTTTCCTTCACTTTACAATCCAGCTAATCCCAAAACATTCTAAGGCTAAGGACCAACTTAGTGAGCCGCAGCCGAAAAGCGCTTCCGGAAAAACCGTGTGGAAATGCATCACGGTTTTTCCCGCAGCTCTTTTCACAGAAACTTGGCAGAGTTTTCCTCTGCAGACTTTCTGCTTCAGTAATACCTATACAGGAAACACCAACAGTACAATAAATATACAATAAATCACCAACAGTGTCAACAGCAAAAGCACCCCCACACCTTTTCACAAATTGTGTGTATGACCCTGACCCTGTTCAGTCAAAATTAATACACAGACCACAGGTCAGACCCCCTCTAATACAGGTCCCCCAGTACACATACTCTAGACCCCAAATTACCCCTTTAAAAACCTTCTGTCCTTGATCCTACACTTCTCTTTGCACAAGAACCCTGCTTGGTGTCACAGAGCGAAGACTGGAGCAATGCATGGGAGCAAAGGGAAGTTTAGGAATGGGGAGAGGAAAGTAGGTGGGGTACATGGGATATTTTCCAACACTTCTGGGAGTCTCACAAACATTCCTGAGAGAGTTGGCAAGAATGAATTGAGGGGCACAATTATTTTGGCACATTCAATGTACAGTAAAAGCAAATTCAGAAGCCTTTGTGTGATCCATGTAATATGGTTCTAACGTAACATAACTCACTGCATCATAGTGGTCATTCTATGGTTGCACAAATTGTACAGTGCTGCGGAATATGTTGGCGCTATATAAATAAAATGTATTGTTATTATTATTATTATTATTTTGGTTGGTGTCGGACATGCAGCTGTCAGATGTCCTTATTACGCAGACACTTGTCAGAATTTGCCCTTTAGCATATAATTATGAGAGGGGAAATGTGTGAATCTGCATTCACTCCAATGAGCTTTCTTCCGTCATGTTTGTTAACAGAAGAAAAAGTCCTGCATGTAGGGATTTTTTTTTCCATTACAAAAAAGTTAACAAACATGACAGAAGAAAACGTTGCTACCATTGTAGGGTTGGAGAGAGAAATATTCATCCCCTGCATCAGTGACATCACTGCTCACCACCTCAGTAACAGTGCAACTCGCTGTCTCAGTTCTCCTGGCTACCCTGGTATCTTTCACAGGTGAAGCACAATACCTTGCAGCTCCGACACTGCAAACACGAACATCAAACAGCAGTGACCACTCTGTCATATCAGGAATAGAAGCACACATGTCTTTATAACAGGGGGAGGGCGAGCTTATACTCCATAGCAAGCAGAGTGTAGAGGGAAAGCTCATTTTCAGAGCAGTGCTGCGTACCCCTAGAAGCTGCGGCCACCTTGAGAACTATTGTATTAGGGTCACCTGAATCAAATGGCGTTTTCCCCTTGTGAATAGATGCCTCCATTGCCAAGTATCACTGGCAATGAAGTTAATATGCCAATAGCCTTTTAAAGCAATGAGGGTGTTGCCATTACTCCAAAGCAGTAAGCTGCAATGTATTCATTGGTCCGAAGAGATCACTGGCATACTGACAATAACTGCAATATCTCGGTAACAAAGGCACTGATTCACAGGATGAATCTATCTATCTGCTGGACTGGATTGATATGCTGTGTTCAGGTGACAGACTCCTATTAATATAATGATTGACTGTTGTTACTTTTTACTTTGCTGAGTGGTTTTTGCCACAATGTGGATCACAATAATACTTGAATGTGTACCAACACAAAACTGATGGTCACAAACACATTATGACAGCAAGAAATTCCACAAACTAAGGCCTCATGCACCTCACCATGTGCACAGTCAGTGTGCTAGCCATGTTTTTCATGGCTAGCACAGTGACCCATTCATTTCTATGGCCCCATACACACAACCGTGTATTTTCACTGTCCAGGTCCTATACCTGTCCATTTTGCGGACCGTGCTCACTGGCCACAATGAATGGGGTCGGGGAAGCACAGATGTTGCACAGGCGGCACACGGATGACATCCGTGCCGTTCAATCATGGCCCAGCAACCGTGTGTATGTCGCCTAACTCCTGACAAGACATAGGTGGTGACTACCTCATGAAGCTGATTGAGAAAATGCCAAGAATGTGCAAAGCGGTCATAAAAGTAAAAAGGCACTACTTTTAAGAATCTAAAATATAAACCATATTCTGGTTTAATTCCATATGTTTTTCTTCATAGTTTTCATGTCTTCGATATAAATCTACAATGTGGAAAATAAAAAATAAAAAAATGGAAAGAAAATGTGTGTTCAAACTTTTGACCGGTACATGTAAGCAAGCGACAAATCTTACTTTATCTTAATTTGTATCTTAATTATCATGATTGGGCTCGTATGGTTACACCCCCATACTGCGTATATTGTACTGAAGCATTTAAAGAGATCCTCTCATATTGTACATGTAGTCCTATCTGCACGCAGAATGTCATACAGCAGATAGATTACCCTGAGCAGATTGATATATAATGTTATGGGAAAAGATTTGGTACAACTTGAAATTTAAACACATTTCTGATCTTTCTACACTTAGGAGAGGTGGTCCTACTTAGACAGATATCTTTTTATGCATGTTTATATAAGGAAGGCTGTCAATCACTAGCTGGGACCGCCCACTGGACTATTAAGCACAGACAGAACAGGAATTTTAATGGACAAAATACAAATTATACTGAATCCTCTCCCACAAAACTATACAGTATATCAATCTGCTCCTCCTGCTCCATAAGATGCTACATTCAGATCAGACACTCTGTTAAATGTGAAAGGTTCCCTTTAGAGCTAAAACAACAAAAGATTACTTACAGTTATCCATCCAGAAAATCAAAGGTGGAGGTAAACCCTTTGGAGGTTTGCATGGCAAAACCAAAGGCACACCCTGCTGTATTACAATGGGTTCAATTTTCTCTTTAGTCCACAGTGGTGATCCTGCAAAACAGACATTATTTTGTTACATCCCATTATATCATCATGTGGACATTGTAAAGCAAAGTACAGAGTACAGACACTACTTATAGGGGTGATGCCATGAAAAAAATCCATCCTCTATCCTTAGGGTAGAGGATAAATACCTGATTGTGGGGTTCTCACTGCTGAGATCCCCAAGGATCCCGAGAATGGGAAGGGGGTCCTTTCTCTCAGCTGCACATTCAGCCTGATCATAAAAATCATCATCAAAAAAAAAAAGTTAAAATATCCCCTTCCCCCAAAGGTCTATTATGACCTTATGGGGGGAACAATGTGTTAAAATAAATAATAATAATACAAAAAAAAAAAAAGTAACCCTCCCCCCTCCACCACCATGCCCCTGTCACAGGTTCTAGGCCTGCCCCCAGCGACACAACAATAAGTAAAAAAATGACTGTAACAGAGAGGGAAAACTATTTAATTTTTTTTTTTTTAGTAGCATTTTGTTAAAAAAAAAAATAAAGAAAAAAACATGGAAAAATAAAAACATAAAAATAAAGCCCTATTTATCACCAAAAAAGAGGCAAAAGTTATTTGAATAACCCAAAGAATAAAAAAAATGTTATAGCCCTCAAAACCACATGTACGAAAAAAAAAACAAAAATGTGTCCGGTCCTGAACCAGGGAAAATAACCGGGTACAGAAGTGGATAAAGAAACTTACATACACTTATTGCTGAAATAACCCTAAATTACAACAGCTTCACATATCATCATGAGAAAAACAAAGTACACCACCTTTGAATACAATAGTTTTATGTATCAGCACATAAAAACATGATCCTTAGAAGGTCTTAAAATTAGGTAAATACAACCTCATATGACCAAAAACACATGACGGATTACACCAGATTTTATTCAACAAAACCTTGGTCAAAAAGCAGAAACAGTGGGTGAACAATTAAGTACACCCTTACTGCTTTCATAAAAATTAAGAGTGTAAGTAGCAGCCAGTGTAAGTAGCAGTTGGTAATCAAATGCCCTTGATTAATCATCAGAAAGTGTGACCAACTGTATAAAAGCAGGAGTTTTGGCAGTTTGCAGGTCTGGAGCATTCAGGCATATGTTAGCACAATGTCAAGATGGAAAGACATCTGCAATGTTGAAGCAATTGTTCATGCCCATCAATGTGGTAAGGGTTATAAGGCCATTTTGGCACAATTTGAAGTCCATTATTCTATAGTGTGAAAGATTATTCACAAGTGAAAAACATTCAAAACAGTTGATAATCTTCCCAGAAGTAGACCAAGGTTAGACCTTGTAATGCTTGGAAAATGTTTAGAAAACCCAAGGGCTACATCTAAAAGTTTACAGGACTAAGTTAACATATTCAATGTTCAAATTCATGACAATTAGAAAAAGACTGAACAAGTATTGCTTTTTTGGAATGGTTGCCAGGGAAAGGCCTTTTCTTTCTTAAAAGAACATGATAGCACAGCTTAAAGATGTCAGCGCACTGTCGGCTTTCCTGTTATGTGCCCCGGGACTGGAGATATAGGTGCCGTTAGTTTTCTGCCCATCATCAGAAGGGCGTTCCTGACAGTCTAACTGGGCTGTGAGGATCGCCCCCCGTCTGTACTCGTCCATAGCCCTGTACTGTCAGAGGGGCATTCCTTACCACTCAGTGATGACGCTGAGCTGTGAGGAAAGCCCCCTCAGTGCAAGTCTATGCATGAGTCCTGTCAGGGGGGCCTTCCTCACAGCCCAGCTAGACTGTCAGGAACACCCTTCTGACGATGGGCAGAAAACTCACGGCACTGATATCTCCAGCCCCGGGGAAGATAACGGGAAAGCGGACAGTGCACTGAATTCAGCACGCTGTCAGCTTTCTACTGGTATATAAAACCGCATGTTCCTGAGAGGTCCTCTAAGTTTGCAAAGTAGCATATTAATAAACCACAAGACTTCTGGAACAATGTCCTTTGGCAGACAATACCAAAATGGAGAAGTCTGACAATAAGGTGCAATGCCATGTTTGGCGAAAACCAAACACAACATGATACACAACGCAAACATGTCATATCAATTGTCAAGTGCAGTGGTGGAGGGGTGATGATTTTGGGCTTGTTTTGGGCACCTTGTAGTCATTGAGTTGACAATAAACTCCTTTGTATACCAAAGTATACTAGAGTCAAATGTAAGGCCATCTATCTAAAAGGAAAAGCTTGACCAAAACTGGATAATGCAATTGGACAATGTTCTCAAGCACACCAACAAATCTACAACACAATGGCTAAAAATCAAAAGAATGAAGGTGTTGCAATGGTCCAGTCAATGTTCAGACTTCAACCCAATTGAAATGCTGTGGCAGGAACTTAAAATAAACAAATGCCCACAAACCTCTATGAGCTGAAGCAACTTTGTAAAGAAGAATAGGCCAAAATTCCTCCAGAACAACATGAGAGACTCAAAGTAATACAGAAAACCATTAATTCAAGTTATTGCTGGCGGTTCTACAAGCTATTGAGTAATGGGGTTTACTTTGTTTTTCACACATAGCTTCTCCATTTTGGCTTCATTTTTGTTAAATAAATAAAGAAATGGTGGAATCTGTTGTGTGTCTCTGTTTATCTGAGGTTGGATTTGACTAATTGTAAGACCTTCTAAGGATCAGATGTTTTTTTTATTACGTGCTGATATGTAAAACCATAGAATATAAAGGGGGTATACTTTGTTTTGTGTCTTTACTCTTAGACACAGTAAGAAATTGGAGCCTGAAAATAAAGTGACTGCACAAGTATACCTAGGAGGTTTGGCTCTGATACAAATAACCTTTTTGCTGCTATATTGTCACTCATGCTGTATGGTTTTTAAACCATAACATAGAAAAATATGCTGTAGAATAATAATATATAAAATGTGTTAGTCTAACAAGAGATTTACATTCTAGCAACCGATCTGTAATGTAAATTAAGTGTGGTTCTTACAACTGAATGAATTTATAGTAAAAATGTCTTACTCCCCATGCAAACCAATCATAGTACAACCATTATTGTCTAAATCACATTGCAAAAATGAAATAAAGGCACTGCCAGGTTCCTTTCTAAGGCTATAGCCCCACGTTGCGAAAATGCAGCACTTTACAGTACCTCCCAAGTGAATGGGATTCTGGCTAATCCCATCCACACATTGCAGAAAAAAATCTGCAGTGGAAAAGCTGCGTTTCAAAAAATCACAGCATGTCAATTATACCTACGGAAATGCTGGCGTTTTATGTATAGCTATAATAAGGGCAATGAGAAACGCTGCAGAAAAAAACGTGATGCATTTCCACAGCTTTTTTTCCCGCAGCGTTTTTTTTTTTCTGCGTTTTGCTACATGAGGCCTTAGCCTAAAAGAAATATATATTTGATGCAGTGTTTTTTCAATATGGTCAATACTACTATGCTCAAAACTACAAATTAAATTGTTAAATTATATTTCTTAAAGTCTGTAAATTTTAGATATTTTATTTTGGACAAAATATTCAGGCTTCCTGCTGTTACACTAAACCACACTTAAATCACCATAGGATTACAATCTGTGGTCAATAAAATGAGGCCTATGGCTGGATTCACAAATGCATTTTTTATGCAGTTTCCGATAACTGAAGCCAGGAGTGAAAAAAAAAATAAAGTGACCACAATAGTCACGTGCTGCACTTTACTAGCATCAGCACGTAGCCCAATGCTGTGATGCCAGTAGTATGGATTTCACTACTGCTGCCACTGACTGTAGTGGTCACAAATAGTATGCATGTAAACAAAGGCCAGACTACCACAGGAGAGTCAGCGCTGGACAGGTGGGAGAAAAAAAAGAGGACTGTTTATTTTTTGTTTTATATTGTAGTTGAGTTTAAAGTTGGATTACCCCTTTAACCACATGTTTGCTTTTGGCAGCTCTTATCCTAACGTGTTAGCTAAGTCAACAGAATATTTCCCACTCACCTCCATTCATCTATAGTAAATTTGAGACTTCTATAATGTTCACTTTGGAATAATTTGGTGGGCTGTGCACTCTGTTATTTGTATAGCAGGTTCACGCCGCACTATGAAGAAAGTCTTCAAACTGTGATTTTCCATTTAAATGTTTCTCTTGCAGAGTGTGGAAATACAATATAAGTGTTCTGAACTTGCTAACATCCTGAAAGTAAGCATCACATTGAGTTCTCAGCATGGCCACTATCTGACTGGCCATAAGTAATAAGAGTAGCAACCCTTCTCCATGCCTGTATAATAACCCAGACCACCAAATAAATGGCACAATAAATTACCGCACAGCTGGCAATGTCTCATTCACCTCTTCACAATACGCGTAAGATAGACACAAGACTTGTATGTTTGTAGCCTTCAGTGTGAAATATTACAGAGCTGCTGTAACTATGTAAGTGGATAGAACAACATTTATGATCTAGGATTTCTGACAATATATCTGGGATGAACAGTGAATGGCTTGAATAAAGGAGAATAAAGAGGATTTGTATTTATGACATACAGGGAATTTGTGCAGTGGGTGAAAAGGTATCTCAGTGGAGATAAACACTGGGTAATGTGCAAGAACACTGTATAAAACTGAAGAAACTGGATCATATGCATTTCCATTAAATAAAATAGAATTTAACATTAATGTCGGAGATTCCACCTTAAATAGGTTGTCCGAGAATATCATTAGAGAGTGTGCTAAAATAACAGACAAACAATTACCCACCTGTCAAATCCAGTGCTATTGCTCTGCTGGTCTCCACTGGTCTCTGCTGTACAATCACATGATCACTGCAGCCAATCACTAGCCTTGGAAGTTGCATGCCCTATCAGGTTAGCATTACCGCTAAGGTTGGTGTTCAGCAGCAACAATCACATAAATGTGCAGCAAATCATCTCTGCTGCCAAAATATCAGAGACCAGTGAGGACTATCAGAGCGGTAACACTGGAGCAGAGATGGATTCCTATTCATTTGTGATATTCTCAGACAACCCCTTAAGTAATACTGATTTATCACATAATAAAACTAAATTTTTCCAATGATGCAATGTTACAAAGTTGCCTAAATTTCAAGCATACTGAAAAGAGATTTCAAGCATATTGAAGAAAAATATTTTTTGGAAAAAAATGAGTGAGTCAGAAGTGTTCTTCATTTCAGTGAGCTTCTCTGTGGATCTGTGGGCAGTGTGCGAAGACACTAGATTTTGCTTATCACAACACATTACCCAGGTTTACTTTCTGTTGTTATTGTGTTCTACAATCTCAACAATGAGATTGTATCAGTCTGGGAGATAAGGATGTTTTGGGGGTCCCACAAATAGGAAAATTTGAGGATAAGTTTGTACTTCCATGCAGTACATCACCAGGGCTGTAGTTTTCTGTTACCTTCTAATAAGATGGCTTTGAGGAATTTAAAGATGTCTTTATTCAAAGAAAAGAAAAGCAAGAGAATTAAACAGAAATTAAATGCAGAACTGAAATAATAAAAGGAATCAACAGATAATGACAATGACTTGTGACTTAAATATATTCACATGTATTATTCTGGGAAAAAGTGATAAAAGATAACATCATATAAAATGCAAAAAAAAAAAAAAAAAAACAGTAAAAGAAAAAAAGTGATAACAATAAGTTAAGATGAGGAATTGAAAGATGAAAGAACCTAAATAAAGTACATTGTTGTCTAGGCAATGACGAGCTATAATAGTAACTTACTGGACTGGCGGATGACGATAACGTTTGATACAGCAGTACCACGGTCATTTTTGGCTGTACACTGGTATTCCCCTTCATAAGCTTCTGCTTTTCCACCATTCATGATGTTTATTTCAAGGGTTCCTGAGTTAGGCTTCACTGTCACCAGTGGGTCTTTATCTGTGTCAAAATGTGTGCCATTGCGAGTCCATGTGAAGCTGCAGGACAGAATTATGATGCTGATATTAATATATATCTTATTAATAAAATATGATATTTATTTTTCAAATATACCTTTGATGTTGGACCAAGTGTATATCTATAAAGCACTATACAGTACTGCATCTGTACCACATTGGGCAAATATTGATTTCATCTATAAAATTATGAAAAAACTGAGTGTACTCAATTCATCATTTAGAAAAATATGAACTATTGTAAAAGTGTTTTTAGCTTCAGTGGTGTATATTGCCCATTTTACACCTTCAAAGACACATTCATTACCTGGAGTGACAATTGAGCTCTACAAATAGTGCCATGAGTTCACTATAGCAAGAAACTATTCTCAAAATACATGAGGCTGCAATATTCAGTACTGCTGAGCAAAATGTTTCGCTAAATTGTTAAAATGCTATATGCAATAACTATAGTATAACAACAATAGTTGTATCAATAACTTTTCCATTGCCCCACATGTCAAACATCACATGCCATAACATGTGATGTTTCACTCCTGGAAACAGCACTTCTTCAATTCCTTCTGAGCTGCCAGTATACTTTTTCTGCTGTTCTGGGTTTTGTGTACCTGTGATTTGGGTGTGTTTATTTTTGCATACAGTGTGGCAGATTTACTAATTAAAATATTTCAGAATTCTGACAATTTACATAAAAAAAAACTGCCATACATGCCCTGCATCCCATTTATCAATTGTTTTTGATATTTTTTTCCGGGAAGAAAAGGAATGGGTCTTTACTGTAAAGGGAGAGACATATCAAGAAAGGGATGTGGCTTAAGATGCATCATTGTGCACCAAAGATTAAGCACATTTTTTGTTTGAACTATAAGCACAGTTAGAGGTTCGTGTGAATAAAATGTCCAATTGATGCCTCTATTGCTCAGAAATTAGCAAAAGAGGCATCGACTTTAGCTGATATATTAATGAGCTGTTTGGTGCAATGAGGACATGACCATTGCTCTCATTATACCAAAGAGCTATGCTTTCCAGCGCCCCGTCCATTCATCAGGGAGTAGCTCTTCGGAACGATAAGAGCATTGGTGATGGCCTAGGTGCACCAAATGACTCATTATCATATCAGGAAAAACCTAATATCTCAGCAACTTACCAGCACAGATGAGGGAGAAGAAAAAACTATTCCGGTGTCATGCCTGGTTTAAACTGCATGTGGTGTAAAGTTAGACTAGGCAGTCTCAATAATGTGCCAGATTTATCATCTAGCATTAGACATTGTGAGAAATCTGGCACTCTTTAAGACTGTCTAGTCTAAAGCTTCATGCAAAAGGCGGATTGTGCAGTTTCAGGTACCTTCAGGTATTCCATCCCATTCCAAGAGTTTTATAGCATATCCTATTCAGATCCGTCAAAACTGAAATATCAGAATGGAACAGAATATCGGAAGAGATTTGGAATGCACACTCTAACTTTGCACTAACTATTAGTAAATCTGCACCTTTTTGTTCATTTTGACTGCATATTTTGTGTCAGCCACCCTGCTAGAATTGCACTTGCCTTCTTTATCCATATATATTAAATGTATCTCATTTGCCCAGGAACAGCTTTCTCACTTCTCTTTCTAACTCTTTTTCTGTGTTGACTCGGTCTTTAGTCTTTGTAATTTTAACTATTTTTGCATTAATAAACTGTGTTTCTTTAACAGTCATATTGGGTCTGCCATATCTTACTGTCTAGGTGGAGTAGATGTTTCCTGGTTCATATCTTCCTCAATTAAATGAATAGTAAAAAAAGGCCACAAAAACACCATAAACAGGGCATGCTGCAGGGCTTCTATCATAACAAAATGGCCATAAATTGCAACAAGAGTTGTTGTATGATGGATCAGTCAACCTAACAAGACAGTTGTTCGGATAGAAAGGCTGCATTCTTTTCTCCATCCAAATTTTCTAGCCTATTTATAGTATGCATAGCCTGACTAGTTGCCAAGAATAAGAGATGCAAACAAGTAATATACATCAAAAAGACATCCTGCTCTTCTTCATTCCTGTTAGCTCAATTACTTGCAGTGAACATAGTTCTGTCCATACGCAGCATGTCTAATGTTATTTCCACTTGAGTGATGTGATGTATCCTGATGTAATGGAGCTTTGTAAAGTCCGGGTTAATGGTGGACATTTCAATTCACATTCACCTTGCTGTGAAAAAATGGGCGTGTGATATATAGCAGGTTTATAAGCTTCAACAGCTATCATTTTGTGACTCAACATATAGGGACAACTTACCTTGGCGGGGGCTTTCCCTTTGCCTCACATTGAATCACTATGTTCTCTCTTGGATCCACAATATAATTTTTTGGTGATTGATGAGTAACGGTCGGAGGCTGAGGCACTGCAAAGTGCATTTGTATATTAGTAATAATACTACAATCATATTAATATAAATAATAAAAATAATGTACAATAATAAAGCCTAAATAACAAATAATAAAAATGATGAAACTCTTAAAGTGAATCTCAATTTCTAAAGTAGGATTTTATTTTAGAATTGCATAAATAACAACCACTAACATATTAATCCAAACCACTCAATTAGGATAATAATTTCTACAGCTACGGAGAATTAGAAATTCCACACACTCATCCTGATGTTAGGAGTTAAGTGAGTTTCACTTGAAGAGGAAAACAAATTATATAAAGAAACAACACTAATATTTTACAGAAAACAAATCAACACACAATTAAAAGACTGGTGCAAAAAATTTGAACATATACAATGAATATCCACTGCAAACACAAGTCCATCTGTAAATGCAACAAAAGCAGCAAAATAAACTATGTCTTTACAGCATGCTGCATACATAATTTCATAGCACAAAAAACTTACATTTGTCTTGTACTTTTTTCCCCCACAAGAGAATCAGTATTTGTAAAGATAAACAGAAATTAAGAGAATTGACTGTTAGTGAGAGTAAAATATATTTTTTGACTAAATATAGACATTGAATGAAGGAAGGGTCCACCTTTCAACATTCTCAAAGATCTAAAATTCTGTGCTGATACTGTAAATGTAATGTATTTTTATACACACGTGGACAAAATTGTTGGTACCCCTCGCTTAATGAAAGAAAAACCCACAATGGTCATAGAAATAACTTGAATCTGACAAAAGTAATAATATATAAAAAGTCTACGAAAATGAACAAATGAAAGTCAGACATTGGTTTTCAACCATGCTTCAACAGAATTTTTAAAAAAAGAAAACTCATGAAACAGGCCTGGACAGAAATGATGGTTCCCTTAACTTAATAATTTGTTGCACAACCTTTTGAGGCAATCACTGCAATCAAACGATTCCTGTAACTGTCAATGAGACTTCTGCACCTCTCAACAAGTATTTTGGCCCACTCCTCATGAGCAAACTGCTCCAGTTGTTTCGGGTTTGAAGGGTGCCTTTTCCAGATGGCATGTTTCAGCTCCTTCCAAAGATGCTCAATAGGATTTAGGTCTGGGCTCGTAGAAGGCCACTTCAGAATAGTCCAATGTTTTCATCTTAGCCATTCTTGGGTGTTTTTAGCTGTGTGTTTTAGGTCATTATCCTGTTGCAAGACCCATGACCTGCGACTGAGACCAAGCTTTCTGACACTGGGCAGCACATTTCTCTCTAGAATCCCTTGAGATTTCATTGTACCCTGCACAGATTTAAGACACCCTGTGCCAGATGCAGCAAAGCAGCCCCAGAACATAACACAGCCTCCTCCATGTTTCACAGTAGGGACAGTGTTCTTTTCAAGATATGCTTCATTTTTCCGTCTGTGAATATAGAGCTGATGTGCCTTGCCAAAAATTTAGATTTTTGTCTCATCTGTCCATAGGACATTCTCCCAGAAGCTTTGTGGCTTATCAACATGTCGTTTGGCAAATTCCAGTTTTGTCAGATTCAAGTTATTTCTGTGACCATTGTGGGTTTTTCTTTCATTAAATGAGTGGTACCAACAATTTTGTCCACATGTTTAGGTGTATTAGCTCTGATTTTTTTTAATGCAGAACTCAAAATCCCAGACAAACAGAATAGAGTTAGCGCTATGGTTTAGTGAGGAGAAGAAGTAGGGAAAGCAGAGCTATGTATTGGGAATTTGGAGCTCCAACCCTTATGCAGATAGATTATAAAATTAATCATATCTGGAATAGTAAAGAAATATAGATAGTGAGATGAAGTGAGTACACTTACTTTATGTAAACGTTGAGAAAACTTCATCAGTATAACTAACTATAACAAGTATGATCAGCAAACCCCAATGTTACTAGATCAGTACAATATGTTAATTTAAAAAATTGAAAAAACATTAAATAAATAAGTTTTAAAGCATTCTTGAGCAGAATGAGGTTAAGCCTTAAAAGGGTTGTCCAATAATTAGACCAACGGTTGTGGAGGCCAGGGGGCATATATAAATACAAAAATTAGGCGTAAACACCTGCCACCATAGCTATGTTCTCCACCGCTGGTGTCTGTTTGGTGTCATGTCATGGCCTCATGGCTGGAAGTCCCATGTCCCATGTGACCGCTGAGACCAATCACCACCACCAAGAACCAGTGACATCACTGGTCCCTCTCCAGTGACTGGTGACGTCAGTGGTTGGTCTCAGTGGTCATGTGGGGCATAGGACTTCTGACAATTGAGGCACTTGCATAAGACCAAACAGACACCAGTGGTGGAAAACAGAGCACCAGGAACAGATGAGTATGCTTTTTTTTTTTTTTTTTTCTTACGCCTCCCCCTTCCCCCCTCCACATGGGTTGTTCAAATTCCTGGACAACCCCTTTAAAATATCCCATGACTTGGGATTTAAAGCATAGGTAAACTTTTTAATGACTTTTGATTTTCTGACAGCTTTTGTGTCATTAATAAATGTTATAATATATTTTATCTGAAATCCTGTGCTAAAATCCACCTTCACTCCCCTTTGTATTCTATTCCCTGTTATTGACAGCAGAAATCCTCACTGCTTCTGACTGTGCATACAGGGAAGTACTGGTGTAATACATAAAAGTTGAGGCTGGGGGAGATCACTTCATCTGAGTTCTGTACTTGGTTATCTACAGCAGTCCTATAGACTTTGACCAGTGTTCACATAATAGGTGGTGTTCCGTATCAAAGAGACATTTATCGCTGACGATAAGAGGACCGCACATGTCTTCTAACCCCATGCTAACAATGTCGGGAGCTGCAGTCCCATAAAAACAGCTCGCCAGCTGATCTGATCTAAAATTGATGACCTACCTTAAGGATAGGCTGTCAATTTTATTAAAATGGATAACCCCTTTAAGAAATAAGGATTTTAGCTGAGTTATTGCCTATGGAGGTCCATGACACACATATTAAGTGCAACTTAAAGAAAAAGGTTGATACTTACGGTCAAGTGGCACCTCCAGTGCTGTAATTACTTGGCACAGGACAAGCACCAGAGAAGCTCTGCTTGGGAATAATCTTTTTTTCGGCATTATTTTAAGCTGCCTTAATCTACTCCTGCTGTGAGACAGAAGCCTTTCTTCTTAGTACAACAGATTCCTTCACAATATGAATCCAAGTGTCATGAAGATAGCAGCTAAAACAGAAAAAAAAACCACATTCATATTTAATTATATGGAACACAGTAACTAGATCCTCAAAAGGCACAGTACACAACAATTCTGCACATCCCAAAAGGCACAAATGTGTGAGTGAAATGGATGTAAAAATGATTAAAAGGCATCTCTTGTATAAATATACTGCAGAACATATGTATGATCCCTGATTTTTTAGGAATTATATATGATATTTGCACCATATGAGCACACACATTCAATAGTCGATTCTATAATTAGGATTATTATTAGGGAAAGTGCTTGCCTGAGTGCTACAGAACCATATGGGGAATGCAAGCATTCAAGTACTTATAGGTCCAGACATCGATCCTTCACTTTTGTCCATTACTGGGGCAGCTGTCTCCACTGATATTGTGGACAACAACATCAAGAAAAGACAGTTCAAGAGTGCTGATGCGGTGAGCCCACAACTATGGTACTTTCTGGACTAACAGCTCTTATGCAGCCCAGGACTGTCACTCACATTGAAAAGAATTGCCAGCAACATATGTTTATATGTGCCAAATGTGCTTTTGCGAAAGGAAGATGGAAGTCATAATGGATTGCGGATAAATAATATGGATTGATTTTTATTTTTTACTGTATGTCTTTCAGTGAGATTGGAATAAAGAGTAAAATGGCTTATTTAGTCAACCAAAAATGTTGAAAGCCAGATGTAAGCATCATCTCGGATCCACCAAGGTGAACACACACTTTAAGAACAATTATTATTTACAAGATAAATATACCAAATATTTGATAGTATGCTTACACTGAATAGTAAAATGGGAGATACAGCAATAACATACCTTTATACTGCATGAATATGCTTAGCCCTAAATGGAGTCTGTCAGCAGGAAAATCAGTATCAAACTAATAACAGTACTTTGTACACTTTTCAGAGATGCCTTTCTTATTTGCATTGTAGCTCCATTTAAGTGAAAATCCTTGCTTAATTCTTATGCAAATTAGCTAAAAATAGCTTTAGGGGTGTGTCTTCTCCAGCCAGGACTGGTTGTCTAGAGCAGAGAGTGAAGTTCCTGTAGGAGAACACATACCCCTAAAGCCCTTTTCAGCTAATTTGCATAAGAATAAAACAAGGATTTTCATGAAAATAGAGCTGCAATGCAGAATAATAAAGGCATCTTTGGAAATTGAAGAAGCATCCTTACAAGGTACTGGCATTAGTCTGATACCACTTTTCCTGCTGACAAACCCCTTTATTTCTAACTTTCTGTGAATTTCTAAAGACATTATCTCGAAAATTATTTGCAAATAAGTACATTCAGGCAACATTTTCAGGGTTCCTGATACATTGAAAATGCAGTTTAATCCGAGGACACATATATAATATATATATTATAATTAGAAACGTTGCAATATAACCTGAAATTTATACATTATAAAGGGAGTCTGTCAGCAAAAAAAAAAATCATTGTTAAACCAGCCCCAGTACTTTATAGTGATCAGTGTTGTGAGTACATTCCTGTATTTGGCTTGGAGAGTGACAGTTTGATTTGTCATATAAAAGATGTTTTTATTCTTATGCTAATGATCTGAGTGTGCATCGGGGGGTGCAGCTGAGCATAGATGTGTATCGCAGCCTGACCTTGTTCTTCTTGCAATTTCCCTGTCCAGCAAGACCAATGTAGCAGTATGGACCTGTCTTCTCCTGACTCCCAAGACTTGCTGGTGTGAGCTGCGCTGTATTGCGCATGTGCGCTTCTCTACTTATGGGTACAGATTAAGACACACATGCACCGTACAGTGCACCTCACACCAGCAAGACTCAGGAGGAGGCGGCTCTTCTACGCGAGTCTTACTGGGTGGGGGATTGCAAGAAGAACAAGGTCTGATTGTGATTCACAGCCTGCTCAGTCGCGCCTCCGATGCACTCTCAGCTCATTAGAATTTGAATAAAGACATATTTTACATGAAACTCAAATGGCCAGTCTCTAAACCAATTAAAACAGTGTACTCACAGCACTGAGCACTATAAGGTACTGGGGCAGATTTAACACAACAATTGCTGACAGACTCTCTTTACATGTTTATTCTGGGCTTAGGAGTCATAGAGTTTTCTATAGTAGTAATTTCCTAATATACAACAGATAATGGGACAGGACCAACAGCATGTAAATAAACCTCCAATAATCTTACACCGCTCTGGTTTTCAGAGTCTAAGGTCACCCCAAGCTATTCACCAGAGGTCACCACAAGGCAGAATGGACTTGGCTGTGCCCAGAACCCAGGTTGCAACTTCAGAACAAGGTGCCAGTAAATAGGTATACGTGCATGCTAAGGATCAAACTAGAAACCCTATTGTGCACAGAGATAGTGTAATACACAAGCTAAGGTCAAAAACCAGGAGAGTATGGGTATAGACAAAACAATAGCAAAAGAATTCCAGCGGTCCAGGTCACAGTCAAATCCAGTAGGCCATAGATAAAGCCAATTCAGCAAGAGAAGGAATAACCAGGAGAGCAAACCAAAACCAGTAGAAAACTGGCAGAAAACAGAGAAAGGTACTAAAAATGAAAAAAGAAGCACTGGGAGCCAAGGTGCATGAAACAATCTCAGGCATAGAATGAGTGCCAGAGTAAGGTTTAAATAGCCCTGCTCAGCTCTGGATTGGACAGTGAGACAGCACTCTGATTGGCTCTGCATCTCAAAGCTCTGACTGGCTGAGATGACCCAGACAGAGTTTGACTGGTAGCCATGGCAACCTTAAAAGGAGTCTGTCATCAGAGTTCAGCATATAAACCTAACGCACAGATAGACAGGTTAGGGTCACCCGAGTGTAATGGTGTTTTCCCCTTGTTCACTGGTGCCCCTGTTGCCAAGATGTCACTGTTTCTTATCAATATGCAGATTATCTGTTTTGACCAAGGAGAGTGTTACCACTTACCTCTTTGGGGCAATGGCAACACCCTATTGCTCCAAATAATTTTATTTATAATAATAATAACTTTATATGGCACCAACATATCAGCAGCACTTTACAAATCAGAGGGTACATGAACAGGCAGAAGGAGCTCATTTGCATATTGCAAAAATAGTAATATCTCAGCAATGGAGGCACCAATTCACATTGAGACCCTAATCTACCTATCTACAGGGCTAGATTGACATGCTGAGTTCTGGTGACAGACTTCCTTTCAGGAGATGGCAGTGAGCAATGCTGCACTGAAGTCTGAAGTCCACCTGCATGGTCCCTCTACCTAACTCAAAGCACAACTGGGTAAAAAGCAGCAGAAGTCAGTGTATGGAGAGCTGATGTATGTTAGAACAAATGTGACTACAGCGTAAGTGAGGAATACAAGTTAGCACGTAATTGCCAAACATGTACAGAGGCTGGAATTGTGAGGGTTGTGAATAGTACATACAGTAACATTATAAGGCTTCCTCTTCAGACATATGCATGTATATGCACATTATCTGCTTTAAAAAGAGATGGTACATAACCTCCATCAAATTCTCTGTGCTAAGCCTTAGAGCAATGTGCTCATATGTGAATGTGCATTTTGGTCTTCTAAATTACAATGGGGACCATCCATCAGTAGACAATGAGACTGGTTGAACAATTCCTTCATACCACATTGAAAGCACCAGAAAATCTTTTAATACAGCCTGTTAGAGAAAGCTTCTACATCAACAGCTTCCGCACCAGTCACAGCCATTGATGCCTGGCCGTCCAACGTAAGTAACATATACATCTTCATTACCTTGACTTTTTACTTAGCTTACATTACACAAGTTAAAGCGCTTGCCTCATCCATTCCACTATATAGCAAATTTTGCCGGGAAAACCTTGGACAGTCAGACTTTGTATTATTCCATTGTGGTAATCCATGGACGGCTCTCTTCTAGCTTACTGAGAAGGGTCCACTCTATAGGGCATATGGACAGGGGTTGTCTTTACAGTATAAGACAACTCTTTTAAGAGTGAATGTCTGCATATCTGTGACTTCTTGTTATTACTTATGCTTCAGAGTACACAATGAAAACATTTATAGTAGAATACTATAGGAATGGAGCCATCAACAGAGTGCATTAACATTAAATGGATTTTATCTGCAATGACTGTATTTCTTCATGTCTACGCTTTCATGTCATTCCTCAGTTATGAATTCTTGTATTCTCTTACTGACCTACGGTATGGTTTGCCCCTTTTCTATTCTGTGCTTAGGCACAAGCAAATTTATCTCAAGCAATAAATGATATGAGGTTACAAGAACAATTCTAGATAGATGAAAGGATTTTTAGAAGATTATCTTTTGCTTTAGCTTCAGTCCACAATAGTGCACATTAATATGAACTATAAAGTACATAAACCAGGCAAAATGCTCTAATCTTTGGCTTTCAACTAAAACATAGTTTAAAATGTCTCCCAGTCATAATAGGAAAAGGTTTTCAATCTTTGGCTGGATTTCTGGCTTTGGGATGGATTTATTAAACAAATATCCCTGTCCTTCTCAGCCAAGGGGAGAAATTATTAAGGCCTGAACAAGTCTTACTGTACTGTGTTCTAGAGTTAGATTTACCTATTTTCTTAAGAGGCATGTCTCTTAATAAACTGGGTGACTCTCTGGCCCTCCATGTGTCGGAAAGAAAAATCTAGTTTTTGATGTAAATTGTAGTAAACTTACCAGGCCATGGGAGGTTAAGCTCAATTTTGCTAAGTCCCACTTATGCCCAACCTACTTTTCGCAACTGTTCTGTGTGTTCAGAGTAAAACCGGGGCCCCATGTTGCCAAAATGCTGCAATTTGGCCCCAGCAGAAACGTTGTGGCAAAAACTGTGGCGTTTTACGGTACCTGCAAAATTGATGGGATTCTGGCTAATCCCGTCCCCACATTGCAGAAAAATATCTGCAGCGGAAATGCTGCAATTTCAAAAACTGTTGCATTTTTGTAAATCACGGCATGCCAATTATACCTACGGAAACGCTGAAAAATAGTTATGGTCTTATGAACCTGCTGAATAATACAGTACCCCCTGCAATGTTACCAGCTATTAGCTACTTGCAAGTCAATTCAATTAAGGCTGCTTTCTCACGTGCTGTTTTGATGCAGTTTTGGAAGCCAATATCAGAAGTGTATTATAAAGGAAGAGAAAGTATATAAAAAAAAAAAAATAATAATAATAATTCATTTTTTTAAATACTTTTACATTGTTTGGGCTTTTTAAGGCTTAGTGCAGGAGATGTACATTTCAAGCTATGGAAGAAATTTGATTCTATCTCGAAGGATCACGAAAGGCTTAATAAAAGGAAAATTTAGTAAGGCATAGGACATGATCTTATCCTCAGCACACACGTCCTCACCAATAAAAACACTGCTTCCTGGGCTATATCTGCTTTGGCAGCTTAGTCTCATTTACTTGATAAGGGATGACTTTTTCTCGTAGCTGGAGACCCAATACTCACCAGCAGAAATACTGTACCCTCAATGGTGAACCTACCATGGAAGCAAGGTATAGCAACTGCTATGAGCCTATAGAGGGAGGTCCCTCTCACAACACTTTGATCTCTTTTCATGTTTGGCAGTCTAAGTATCATAAATTCTTCCCATCTGCTCTGAGATTTATGATACACAAACTCTGTCAGGAGATCATTAACGTTTATTAACAAAATTAGCAGTAAATCAGTATAAAGTCAAGTAAGAGAGACTGCGGAAAGAAATGTACCTGCATAGGTTACAGTATTCTGCCTGTCAGCTGGACTAGAAGATGTTGTAAGCAGAGGTAAGCACAACTTTGTTGTAATTGTTGCTGAATGTTCTTTTTCTCTCTAGTTTTTATTCTCCAAATACATTACTTTATTTACTTATTTTTTTTGTAATGGGAAGACTCATTTCTGATTTTTACTCTGGGGCCCCATGATATATATGCATACCCCTGTGTAAGCTCCACAACTAAATTAAATGAAGAGATTACTTTATTGGGAAAAAGTCCGACCGGCAACCAAAAATATCATTGCATATCTAGGAGGGGTGCAATGCAGAGATTCATACTGAGCAAAAAGTTAAAGGAAACTCATCTAAAACTCAACTATGCAGCCATTTATGTGTTTAACATTCCAAACTGTGAGGAGCAGAAGCCTCCTCATATGGAATGCCCTAAATGTCAGCTTCCCGCAGCAGACCTATAACATTGTATGTGGCTCTGACCCTCTGTACAAGCTTTTTCGAAACATGTGCAAACCCATATATGTAACAATTATAGTAAGACTAGTGCGACCATTGGTAGGTTCAACCATCTGGTCCTCCTATTCTGTTTTATATACTGTATCAGGGCCAAAAAAAAGGTGTCCATATACTGTGTGGAGATCAAAAAAAGGGGACTATATACTGTGTTGTGGGGTCTATAAACAGGGGACCATGTTATGCCTCAGGCAGCAGAGAAGATAGGTTCACCCTTTCCCATTCTATCTGTTCATCATGTGTAGTGGAATATATTTTGTTTATACATTACCTGTGCCAACTGTTATTTCTTTTTGACATATGCTATACCCTATGCGTCATCACTGGGCTGTGAAGAACACTCCCCCTGACAGTACAAGACTATGGAAGAGTACTGTCTGGAAGGGGGGAGGTGCAGTTCTCAGAGCCCAGCGATGATGCTAAGCTGTAAGGCCTGCCTTTCTGACAGTGGAGAGATATCGGTGCCAAAACTAGTAGCACCAATATCTCCGGCCCCCAGGTGCATACTGGCAAATTCAGCTTTCTAGTGGTAAGTAATATCCATCTCTGAGGACATGAAAGGTCCTCTTAAAGCATTCACACTAGTTTAACACTTAGAATTTAACATTTTTATTTTCAACCCAATTGCATAAGGAAGTTTAGTCAAGCAGTATTTTATGTGACCTAATTTTATGAACTTCAGCCCAAGGTCTGGACTTTCAGCCTAATGCATTTTTAGCCCCTGAGCTAAACATTGAAATGTTAGGAAACAAAAATCTACGTAATGCTTAATGTGAATCCTAAAAGCTTCATCTTTTCATTCTGAGCTCTGAATAAGTAGTTGACAATGTACAGCAACAGTAGCATAAATAAATGCCGAGTAGAAACATTTCTAGTAATCAGGTCGACATGGTGACTAGACGGGTCCCATTGACTACAGCTTCTAATTCTTACTGCACTTTCAGTGCAGTCAATACTGGAAGTGCAGTCAATACTAGAAATGCACTCTTCTGTATTTCACATGCCACTAGGACAGGTTCCAAGGCACAATATGTGACTGTTTGTGAAACCTAATTCTTTACAAAGATACAGGTTAAAACACTTAGATACACTGCCTTGTAGCAGTTTTTGTCCTCTTAAAAGAAACCCCTTGGTCCATTATATCACCAATGAGGACCTGTCGACTCTTCTGAAATGACCGTTTTGGCAAATTCTGTACTTGCATTCACCATGAAATAGCAATTCTGGGACATTTTTTTCTTAGAACTTTGCACTGTGACAGGAACCGACATCACTATTCATACATTTCAAGGAGGAATAACAGAGGAACAGCACAAGTCACAGTTATAAGAAAATTGCTTCAGAATTGATATTTTATGGGGAATACAATTACTTACTAAAATATACCTGTCAGGAGGAATGACATCTTCTCTATTGTATTTTCATAATAAAAACTGAAAAATAAACTTAATTACATAAGAAGGGTTAGGGTAAGTTCACACAAAAGAATTTGCCACAGATTTGGGGGGCGAATTCCGCCCCTGAACGCAGCAGATTCTGCCCAGAAACTGCATTCCATTGAAAACAATGGGAGGCAGAGATCGCAGCAGGACACTAAATATAAGCATTCTGCTCGATCTTGCTGCGGATTCTGAGGCTCGAGACTCCCTGCTCATTAGGCCCATTCATCAAGGTCTAATCAGCATCGGAAAGTCGTGACAGATTGTCAATGCCCTGCATCGGCATCCCATCGTGTGTAGCCCATGGCCAAAAACGGCGGTGGAAGAATTCCTCTTCATTTTCGTGTGAACGTACCCTTATTGCACTTGCACAAAGTAGTGTCTAATGTAGAAATTTAACAGTCCTTAAAGGACCACTAAACCCAGAATCCAAACGAACTTGCTCTTTTTTTCTCTTATAGCCTTACAAAGCATGAAATTGAAATTAGAAATGCTAGTGCATGTGGCCATTTTGTCGAAAGGACCCAAGTAACTGACAGTATGAAATAGATCAACAGTACCACTAGTACCCGCAGAAATATATACCCAGTACGGATTCATAGGGAAAGTCACCCAACTGCTGAATGACAAATACGTGTAGTTTTGTATTGATAATACCCCTCTTTCCTATATCCCTGCAATATTGTTTACCTTTCAAGACCTTTGGAAAGCTGAGTAACAACCAATGGATAGGTATTCTGAATAACATACCTCATTATTGACTTGATACTATACGTATATGCATTAAATAGTATGGCATAACATGAAAGATTTGCTTTTCAGGGCCCAGCCAGGAAAGCTTGGTAACATACCAGGTAATGTTGTGAATGGAATTGCTGAATAATAAATGAAGTTATATAATTTGAAATAAATCTCCTTGATCCAGAGCTTTCCAAATTTGTCAGACTTGGTATTCCCGGACTTCTTGCTCCGTAATTGTTCCTAAGGGGGTGTTCACACTGCCATTCTTAGTGTTCGAAAATATAACAACAGACAATAACAGATCCGTCAAAAATCTGTTAAAAATCCCACTGATTTCAATGGGATTTGTTCTGTAGTCTGTTAGCATTCATTTTCATCATCCATCACAGGTCTGTTATTTTAGGAGATATGACGCAGGGTGCAGGACTTTTGGTTCAGTTTAAAATAAAAGACTTATGACGTGTCCGATAAGAAGTGTCTGTTATTTTTTATAATTAATGTCTATGGCTGGATGGAAATAGACGATCGTCTGTTATTTCTGTCGTCTGCACATGCTCACAAAGCAAAACAAACACCTCAAAAAATGGACAGTATAATAACGGAGATTAACTGGATCAGTTAAAAAAAACAGACACATTAACATTAGTTAGTGTCTGTTTCCTATCCATTATGATAGGCATCTGTTTTTCTTTTTGTGTTTTTTAATGGAACCTACCATAGTGGACTTCCAATGGTAGTGTGAACCCACCCTTAGCTTGACAGAGATACCTTCCAGCATTCCTAGAAAGCTGGGTAATATACCAGTCAGGGCTGTAAAATCTCAGGACTGCTGCAAAATCTCGGTAATGACATTGCACAGAGGCAGGAAGCACTGTCTGCCCAATTTATGTCTGCAAGATTTCTGCTAAACTGCTCAGAGCTGCAGTTTAGCAGCTCTGAGATAAAATATCATGTATATTTTTTGTTTTAGGTCAAAACCACGGCGTCTTACAGTCCCTGCAAAGTGGATGGGACTCTAGCGAATCCCATCCACACATTGTAAAAAATTACCCACAGTAAAAATGCTGTGATTTCCATACCCTTGCGTTTTTGGAAATCACAGCATGTCAATTATACCTATGAAAATGCTGGCATTTCAACCGCGTTTTTTCCCGCAGTGCTTTTTGCTGTGGCCTGCTAAGTGGGGTTTTCAGGGTTTAGTGTTCCTTTAAAGACTCAGCCTAGTTTGATACTTGAGGACACAGCCTTTTTGTTTTTTCGTCATTACATTATAAGAGCCATAACTTTTTCATTTTAATGTCGACATAGCCAAAAGTGAGCTTATTTTTTGCGCAAGTTGTACCTTTTTTTTTTTTTTTTTTTTTTGCACAATTGTAGTAAACATTTAACTTATTGATCACATTTTATTCACTCCTTCTTAGTGGGAGGTAAAAAAGGCAGTTTTGCCATTTTTTTATGTTCTAAATTTTGTGTGTTGCACTAGGCATCATAAATAACATGTTACATTTATTCTGCTGGTCAGTACAATTACAGTGATACCAGATTCATATAGGTTTTTATATTGTACTACTTTTACACAATTAGGCTAAAGCCCCACGTTGCGAAAACACTGCTAAAAAAAAAAACTCAGCAGTTTACAATACCTGCAAAGTAAATGAGATTCTGACTAATCCCATCCACAAATTGCAGGAAAAAAAACGCTGTGGAAAAGCTGTGTTTTCCAAAATGCCCATGTCGTTGAAAATTGCGAAATGTCAATTATACCTGTGGAAACGTTTGTGTTTTCCCTCTAGGTTTAATAAAAGAAGAAAATCCACAGAGTTCTTTAGCTGCGTTTCGCTACATGGGGCTTTAGCCTAAAACAAACACAGTGCTTTTTTGTTCCGCCCACAAAGGGGGTTTTAAGAAATTAAATTTACTTTTTATTATATAACATTTATAGGAAACTTAGAGCTGGGACCTCAAGTGATGGGGTCAAGCCCCTTCAGTTGGACACTCACTGATCTAATAGTAAAGACCTATACTATTAGTCCTGGAAAACCAATTTAAGGCTAAGGCCCCAGGTAGCGACAACGCAATTCTGTTTTTCCTGCAGCGCATTTCACAAAAAGTTCACAGAGGTTTCCTCCGTGGCCAAATCGCAGCATTTTCACAACATGTGTACCTGGCATCAAGCAGGTAAAGACAACATCATGGGGTACAAGAAAGGAGATGATCACATATAATGGAACAGCGGAGAATCCAGCTAAGATTAAGACCTCTTGCACACAATAGTGCCATTTTTCATGGTCATAGTGTCCATAAAAAATGGTCGTGTGTGTCCGTGCAAGTGCATGGCAGTGAATAGGGGCCAAATGACGACTGTGTCATGTGAATAGACACACTGAATACAATGTGTTCTCAAAATGGATGTGTGACAAATGTCGCTAAAATGGCCATCATTCATCCGTTATTCTTGGTCATGAATAAGCCTCAGCAAATCTAAACAACAACCTATTGATGCAAGGCTTAAGTGACTTCTGTGCCAAATCATTATTTCTGTAAAAAATTCTGTAATATTAAATCACATCAACCTCTTCCAACTTTTCTCTGCACATGTATTAAGTACTGTAACAACAACTAAAGCAGCATGTTGTAGAGTATATTATATTGGGAACAAGTCGTAACGAAGCATTTGGTCTATGCGGTCCGCGGGTTTCCCAGGTAAACCGCTTTTTTATGCGTATAGGTTTCTGTTCAGGGGGTCCCCAAGTGGACTTCCTGAACGGAAACCCGAACGCAGATGTGAAGTGGGCTTTAAAAAGCACTGCGGTAAAAACCAGAATTTGTTGCCACCGCAAGTTTTTCCCGCAGCGCTTTTTTGCTGTGGCCCATTACATGGGGCTTTAGCCTAAATCCTCTTTAGATCGTTTACTGGTGTGTTTGTTTGCTGAACAGAACAAGACAGATATCTGCACTTCCATCCAGCAAAAACCACTTCTATTTTCTTTCCAAAAACACATGCAAACTGATGCAAATGGATCAACAGATCAGCCTTTTGCTGGATCCAGCAAAAGAACTGATCCTCTGATTGAAAGAAATAATGTTGCACAAAAGCAACCTAAGGGCTTATTCACATGATAGTGGAAAAAATGGCATGCACTATATTTGTTTTCACAGGCACAGACCCAATAGGAAACAATGGATCCATTTTTAATTGATGTAAAACAGGTTGACATCTGCTTTGCGTTCATTAAAAATCGATCAGTGGGTTGGGTGAAAAAAGAAAGACAAATGAAATTCATCTGTTTTTTCTCACTGACAGTTAGAAACTGATACAAAGCATATGACACTCGGTCATCAAAAACAGAAAAATGGAACAGAATGGATGCAAAATGGCCATTAGATCCTACTGACCACAGCTTACAACTGGGTAAATGGGGACATAGAAACATAAGACTCTCAATCTGGTGACTGTGTGGGGGTTTCAATAGTTGGATTCTGGCCAATCTCAGTTATTCCCTATCCAGCCCAGTTACCTTAAATATATATGTCTAAAAAAGAAAGACAGAATTTCAATGGCCTTTTCCATGATTTGTCAGTATGGAGCAGCACTGTAAAACTACCTCTTGTTTCTGCTTATAAAAAGCTGATACATAGCAAAAGCCCATTCAAGCTCCAAAGCTTTACAGTGTCACTGGACTATAACAAATATAAAAAGACATCACTAGTAAACAGATTTCCTTGAACAAACAATACGCATGTATCAGATCAATTTTTAAAAAATCTATACAAAAAAACAAAAGCAACATCCATAACAATACAATAGCCAATAACATGAAGAATAGCTGCAAAATGACTTGTAATTCAATGTATTTATGGTACACACAGTGCTATTATGACTACAGTATTCTAGGAAACACATAATACACTTTAAAAATATCAAAAGTACAATTGAGCCTTAGATGGAAAACATAAAGTCTTGGTGCCTTGGGAGAAATCTGTCTGGGGTCATGGAACTTACATTCATTTCTTCGACTTCAAAGTCCTTCTTGTAGCAGTAGCCCACTCATTGTCACCAGACATCCACTTATTATGCAAGATCAAATCACTTACAGTTGGTCTCTTAGAAACATGTTTAAAGACATCCTGTATGTTGCCTACATATCATAAAATACTCCACTACACTGCATATAAAGCACCATAACTCAAAGATTACTTACCTGACACATAGATATGAATACAGAGTATGGCCAAATATAAAGGCTTAAGTATGGAGGAGTAAACAGTGTCTTCAATATGTAATCAAAGGAACATTTTTCCAGCTCATTGAAAATATTAATTATAATAATTGTATAAAAAATCTTATTCTCTAAAGATCTAAACTTCAAAGAAACTGGAACACTGTGAGGGGCAGTACAACTAAATATGAATGACTGGCTTCAAACATTCGCAAGTGTAATCCTCCATTGTGGCTTACCATTTGTGTAAGATCTGACTCTCAGTGCCCATGGGCCATACATTACACTATTCATGTATTGTTATGTATTCAGTTTACAAGACTGAACAAACTGTACCATATGTTCAATTTCTGCAGCTGTACGGAAACCAAGCACCAAGAACACCAATATAAATACCAAAGCAAAAAAGTACTCCAACAGTAGACAGTAACGACCCATAAGAGTCCCTATACTAGTTCACTACCATTACCCAATATCACATGGCACAGTATTGCACATAAAGAGCTCACGAATGGAAACTGAACCAAAAGCTGACAATAAGTAATAAACAATTATTACATATTTTATTGAAAAAAAAAAAAAAAAAAATTCATGACTAAATCAAAAGGAAGCTTAACATTCAATTTTGTTTGATGCTTGAATGGCCTTTATTTAGCATATTTACACAGTCCGACATCTACTTTTGATCTTGGCTGCAGGAGCCCGCAAAACCATACTGCACACTTTGATGTTTTCCAGGGCACCCTCTATATCACTTTGTTTCTTGCTAAAATACATGGGATAATTAATATGGATAGATTATATACAACCTTAAATAAAGACTCACAGACTAAGAGATTCTTCTTAATTTGGGGAAACTTTATTCAAACAACCCCAATAGCTACTAGACCAGCTTTAACTTAAGTTATATTGTTTAGAACCTCTGGTTATTTACAGTCTGGAAGATATTGTTTTATGGTGGTTCTGTGGGTCATGCACATACTTATCTTGTGGCAAAGAAGAACTGCTTTGATACCTCGGGATTGATACATCGGGATTGAATCTACCTCTGTATCTATTATTGTATTTACATTTGCGATATTATGTATGCTCACATATGTTTGTAATCTTTTATGTTCTTTGTTCTTGTTAAGAAAATAAATAAAAATTAAAAAAATTAAAAAATAAAATAAAAACAAAGTAAAAAAAGGTGAAATCACAGGAGAGTATCACGTAGTAATAATTAACAAGTATGGCTATAAAGCAGAAAGAAATGCCTAATTATCAAAATTACTATAGCTTATACACTTGACTGAACGATACCATGGGATATAAATATCACACAGAGTAACAGAACAAAGTTATACTCACAGGCAAATAAACCAAATAGTATTGCCAACGATATACTAATAGTGAAGTAAAACCACTAATACAACTACACACTACAGATATTACCGTAGCACAATGTCTAATGACCTTTAATATGTAACTAAATGGCACCAACCTGCTAAAAGAAAGTATACATAAAATGCTCAATACCACATAGAATATCAAAATACATTACCCATAATGGATGTTCTCCTATGATGATGCCAGCCCCAAAGTCTGTTTTAACACAACCTTCTTCCAGGGGTGGCGTCTCCCCAATGGGTTATATCATTTATATATGTTGCCTCAATTCAACAATTGGCCTCACCTGTGCCCAAGTACAGCAGTAAAGGGCTATACTTCCGCCTTAAGTGTAGCTGTCCATTAATGAATTTTATGGCTCACAATTACTAGTGGATGGATAGAGAAGGACACTCTATGTTGAGCTAGTGGGAAGCAAGGGGTCCATATACTGTTCTTACACAGAGACCCTTTGTTGCCTGTGTTTGTCCTGTTTATGTAAAGAAGTACCCTCATATTCTGATATAAATCAAAAATGTTCATTCATTGCACAGGGCTGTAGAGTTGGAGACTGGGCTGGTTTTGGAGTTGGAGTTGAAGCTGGAAAATTTTAGATGAAGAGCTTCCTGCACATATACTTTCATAGGCGTTCAAACACCAGCGTTTTTCATAAATTAGAGGATCGGCATGTTGGCATTTTCTCCTCCTACTGATATATTTTATACACTGAATTAAAAGTCCTACTATCTTCCTGTTCAAGAATTATCAGTTCCACCTTCATAATTTTACAGTAAATCTAATATTGGACATAATTTTACTCATAATAATATTTCATCACGGTTTCAATAGAAAAATTCTGGAGAACCCCTTTAAGGTTTGGCTCCATGTTGATTTCTCGCTTTGAATGCAGTTCTTAATAGCCTGTTTTTTTTGTACTTAGGGTCATCGGCAGACTGCTTTCTGAGGAAACAAGCAGTGGCAATCTAGGAGTTTATGAGGCCAGCATAATAAAGACAGCTCACTGGTAATAACATACAAAACCTGCTCATCAGGAGAGCCATTCCCGTAAAGAAGTATAATAGGGAAATGCTGTATATGCAGTTCCCTAATGTGCTCCACACAGTAAAAGTGTAGACTTACATTAGGTTCACCTTCACTTAACAAAAGTATATTAATATTCAATTATGCCATGAAAACTGGTGTGCTGTGATAGTGCTCTCTGGTTTTCTCTGAAGATATAGCAGTCATTATACATAGATGTTATTATAGTATGATCAATGAGAGAGGACCCAAGTAAATCTTACATCTGTCTTCATTTATAACTGTAACAGCTATGCAGGAAAAGCAAGAGGACATTATAGGGGAGATATGGGAAGACTGAATAAATATTAAGAATGCAGGTCTTTCATTCCTTAAAATGGGGCACTATATTCCCTTTGCTCGCCTACTTTGATTACACCATGTAACAATTTTTTAAAAATATTTGTTCCCAGTTGTTAAGTGTGTTTTCCTGATTGTTTGTACCTTAAATGAATAGAAAAAAGTTATTATTGCTATAAAACTTTGCTTTTGTGGTCAGCACAATGATATTTTGAAATTGATCTATTTTTAAGGATATTCGCAATATTTCAAGATACTTAAGAAGCTTCTGGAATTGTGAGAACTATCAATAAGTTTCTAGAACTGCCCAGAATTATCTAGAACTTTCTGGGACTGTACAGAATTGTAGGTAGCTGTATAACTACAGTTATATAGGGCCACTATAGCCCTTCCTGAGAGACGAGAGACAGGATCTAATTGATTGGGATTGCATAGTAAGTGGGCAATGGCCATCACAGACAAAGGGGAATTGACCTAGACAGACAGGTGTGAATTCAATATCTATTCAGATTCTGATAACCACAGTATTCACACTTCACCCCACACCCATTACAGGAGGAGCTTAGGAATGCATTTTGCTACGTATGTGGCCAGTTTATAAAGACAAGAGCGAAAAAGTACTCTGTGGAAGCATCTGCTAAGATGTGTGAGGCCTACAAAGCATACTTCGGCATGCCTGTTGGTGACCAAGACAAACCATGGGCTCCTCATTTCACATGTGAGCACTGCAAGAAAACTCTTGAAGGTAAGTGGATAAATGGTACTCTCTTAAATAGCAGATTAACTGTGTTAATATTGTAAATATCACTAGTCATTAGTGTGAAATAGGCCTAAATCAAATTCTCAATCCAAATATTATTTTGTTTGCTTATAGGTTGGTACAGGGGAGAGAAGAGAGCCATGCATTTTGCTATCCCAAGAATTTGGCGTGAACCGACTGATCACTCAACAAATTGCTACTTCTGCATGGTGGACCCTTCCAAACGTCCCACTGGCAAAAATGCACCGCCTGTAACATATCCTGACATTCCGTCATCTATTGCCCCAGTACCACACTGCCCTAAACTTCCTGTACCAACACCTCCAGACAGAGCTACACCACCTTCAAAAGAAAGCAGCAGGTCAGACATTGAGGAAGACGTTGAAGATCACGATTTCTCTTCATATGCAGATGAGGAGCGGAAGCCATACTACCCTAACCAAAAAGAACTCAACGATCTGATTAAAGACCTTGGTCTCACCAAGTCCAACGCTGAGCTTCTGACATCAAGGCTCAAGCAATGGAACTTATTAGATGAAAGCGTCCAAGTCACAGATCAGAGGAAGCGTCACCAAGTTTTTTCCATCTTCTTCAGTCATCAAGATGGACTGTGCTTCTGCAACAATGTGGCCGGTCTATTCGAGGCTATAGGTATCACCTGTAACCCGAATGAGTGGCGCCTCTTCATAGACAGCTCATGCAAGAGCCTCAAAGCCATGCTGCTTCACAATGGGAACAAGTATCCGTCTCTTCCTGTAGCTCACTCGGTGCACCTGAAAGAGGAATACACCAGTGTCCAGATGTTGCTAGGTGCCTTGAAGTATGATGAGTACGGCTGGGAAGTTATCGGAGATTTCAAAATGGTGTCATTCCTGATGGGCCTCCAAGGTGGTTTTACTAAGTATCCTTGCTTTATTTGCCTTTGGGACAGCCGGGATACTGAAGCGCACTACCACAGGAGGGACTGGCCAGCAGCGGACAGAGTTCACTGTGGGGAAGAACAATGTAAAGTGGGAGCCATTGGTGGACCCACGCAAGGTGCTGATGCCACCACTACACATCAAGTTGGGGCTCATAAAACAATTTGTCAGGGCTCTAGATAAGGAGTCGAGAGCTTTCAATTACCTCCAAGATCTTTTACCTAAACTGTCTGAAGCAAAGATCAAAGCTGGTGTCTTCGTCGGACCACAAATCAAGAAGATCATAGAGTGCAGTGAATTTCCCAAGAAGCTGAATAGGAAGGAGAGAGCAGCTTGGAACAGTTTTGTTGCAGTGGTTCGCGGCTTCCTAGGCAATCATAAAGATGAAAACTATGTACAACTGGTTCAGACTCTGATAAAGAACTATGCTGCAATGGGCTGCAGGATGTCACTCAAAATCCATATCCTTGATGCTCATCTTGATAAGTTCAAAGAGAACATGGGAGCTTATTCAGAGGAGCAAGGCGAGCGCTTTCACCAGGACATTATGAACTTTGAACACCGTTACCAAGGACAATATAACAAAAACATGATGGGCGACTATATTTGGGGATTGATTCATGAAACTGATTTGCAGTATAGTCGTAAATCTCGGAAAACTGAAACACTTCTGAACAGTTTTTGGTAATCTGTGTAAATTTGCAATGCATATAGTGTTCTTAGTCTGACTGTATAAATGAGAAGATGTAAAACCGTCTGTTTCTATAGTAAAAATGCATAATTTTCGTTGCCGTGGTCACAAAAGCGAAGTTTATGATGAATGTAAGCAATTTTTTATTTGTTTTAGACATAAGCAATTGGACTATAACATTGAAAAGCTGGGAACAAAATTTGTGTTGCATAGTGTTATAATTCACCTACATTTAATAAGAAATTTTGGTTATGCTTCACTAGCAGCATTACTGAATCTTATAACTATCCTTCCTCATTCGGACCCCGTGCAGATGCTGTCACTGCTTCTCTACTATTTTAACACAATTCTATATACTACATTATTATAAAGTACAGGGTTGTGGCAGTTTTAGAGTTGTGTGTAATATGTGTAAATAGTTAATATATCAGTCATTACTGCTAAGCAAATACTAAATAACCCACAGAACAGACATCAAACATTTGGCCATGTAACCAAGTATCAGAGATCAAAAGCATGTGTCCACTCAATAACAGAGCACAAGCAAATACTGTCTGTTCTACTGGTTGCTAAGAAGGTGGTCACTTGATGGAAATGTATTAATATCTAGACATGATTTCAAAGATTCCAAAGTTTCCGATATCTGTACACAGTTGTTTTTCCCAACCAGAGATCTGTGGGACCCTGATGAGGTTAGGTGCACTGTTATGGTTCTGTATCAGTTCTGAGCTCTCACTGTGTATATGCAATGGAGTCATTCAGTAAAATGTGCAATGTCAATTGTATGGAACAGTCAAGCCAGAATCACATCCATCTCGGCTGCATCTTCATTATGCAGCCAAAACCTTTGCATTCATTTTGCTCCAGTTCCTCCTCAATTTGCTAACACTGGCCCAGCCCACTGAAGAAACTGACAAAGCTCTAGGCCAGGCCAGTGAGCTCTAGGCCAGGCCAGTGAGCTCTAGGCCAGGCCAGTGAGCTCTAGGCCAGGCCAGTGAGCGCTAGGCCAGGCCAGTGAGCTCTAGGCCAGGCCAGTGAGCTCTAGGCCAGGCCAGTGAGCGCTAGGCCAGGCCAGTGAGCTCTAGGCCAGGCCAGTGAGCTCTAGGCCAGGCCAGTGAACTTAAGCTCATCAGCAAGACTATGGTGTCAGAAAAAAAAGTGCATAGTGTTCTGACACTCTGAGAGGTGCTGTGTTGGGGAAAAAAATTAGGTTCCAAACTCCATACCCTAAGACCGAAAAAAAATAATTGACAAGGGTTTCCCAATATTAAAAATTACTTCTTAATGCTTCTCTTACTTTAATTAGCTCTTTGTTAGCTATCTTAGTTGTGTTATAAGCTTGCTAAAACGTCTGGTACTGTCTGATACAAAAGGTGTAAGCTCAAATTCCAAACCAGTGACCAACAGGCTTCTGGAAGTTCTATACATTAAGAATGGGGGCTGGGTGGAACACTATAAAATATTGGGTTATACTATGTAATTTGCTTGTGTCATATACCTTGTGTCAGCTAGCTGACATTGGGTTCACCCCAGGCTTGTAAGTGTGTTTATTTTCTTGTTTGTTGTCTTTAACTTGCATGTTTATGTTCTATTCTTTTATTAAATCACTTATATCAGTGATTGCGTGATCACTATCCTTAAAACCCCTGGTAATACATTGGGTTACTTGAGGCACCTTCCCCATTAAAAGGTGCCTGAGCAATAAGGTTACAAGCGTTTCTGACTATGTGTTTTTGGCTAGATAGTTTCCCTGCTCATTTTCTGACCTCTGCCTGTTATCCATATTTAAACTTGTTCTACTTGTCCTGTCCTTGGCCAGCTGTACTGTTACAATACAACTCTGCCTGCCCTGACCTCAGCTTGTACATTGACCACATTGCTGCCTGTCCTTTTTGTGCCATGTCTGTTAACTGTCTGGATCAGTCATAACTAACTTTGAACTACTCTTCAGTATATACTGTATATATTTATCTGTTTTGGTGCTGAAAATATATGATAGATAAATTTCACAAAAGCAGACAGGTATGAACAGGCATAAGATGAGTGTAAAAATTCTTGTTAAGTAATTACACAGTGTTTAGGATGTGGAGCCATCTACTCTTTCCATGAGAGCATTGTCTAGGTAGGGTAAGTGCATTAACAGTACTGGATTTTGTCTGAAAGGGCAACTCTGGAAAGTTGTGGACTTAATTCTTGCAATGTCCATTTTCACACCCAAGTCTTTGTCAAGCCACTCTTTAAAACATCTGCAATACAATAGAATGCCTGCATTAGTGGCATCGCTCATTAGCAATTCCAGTAGGAATACTGATTAACTCACTATGCTTTCAGGAATCAGCAACTTACCTGCTCCTTCATCCATAAATAACTTGCTATTGTTATTAACACAAGACCATTTAGCTGTGTTAAGAAAACTTTGTGAACCATCAAATGTGACCCCATTTATTCTTTAGCTCTTTTTTTACATACACTTTGTTTTCTACAGTATGCTACAGAAGTGCCCTATGGCAGCATTACTTCTACATACTTTTAAACTGTCATATATATTATTTACTTACTTAATTGAATATGTTTTTTGGGGTCTAATAAAAAAAAAGTTTATATACAGTAGTAAGATATGAACTATATATGTATTTCTTCAAAGTGGGACTGCTTCAAGATATGCAAACAAACACAACTGCAATGACAATAACCTGTCAAGACTACCTATACACGGTTAATATAGTGAACATTATAGCACTTGTAAATAAGCCTTTCCAAACTGGTTTCCATGGCTATATACTGTATCCACTTGTATGGTAAATTGCACAGCTAGGCAATACAGTGCAAGCAATGGATTGTCAGTGACTGACACTTAACAAACAAGCAAAGCTGAGAGCTCTTTTTCAGCAATGCTGATGCAGCAAGAGCTGTTTACCTACAGAACATTCCTTACATTGTGCTGCCCTGGCGTCCATTTCAGCTGGCAAGTGGACAAAGTGTAAAGCTCCCTAAGACTCAAGTTCAGCAGGTTATGCAGCAGGCTCTCTACGCACCCAGATAATCTCAAGATAGGTGCTCCACTTCTTTGAGTATGGCAGTTGTGTTCTGTGTCCTACATTCTGCATAATGTCTGCTTCCGTCACTAGTAAAGTAAGGCATAACGTTTATAAAGGTAGTGATATGTCTACAATTGTCCAGTTTACATTATTTTTAAAGTTTACAAAATATAGGAAGTCTTCTTAAAAAACAAACAAGAAAAAAAAACTGGCACTAATGTAGTGACTGATCTGATTTCAGCTGACATTTTCCAGTCTTGGTTGCTGAGACTAGACTGAAATTCTACTAGTGTTATTGAATTTAAGTTCCTGATCTTCAGAGAAGAAATTAGATTTTTATCGGCACTTGCAGATTGTGTGTCAGTTGACAAGGTATTCCAAAGTTTAAGGAAAAGAAATAACAAAATTAGAAGATAGAGACAATCACCATTGACGTACACTGTATTATAAAAAAAGAAAAGTTTGATACAATAGTCACTATTTACTCTAGACTTTTCTGTAGTTTATCTTTGCTTTCTTATCTTTTCTTTTTTTCTTTCAGTGTCCCTAAGGGTGTCTTGTCCTCTCTTCTTCAGACACTATTTTATCACCAAGACAACAAAAGGCCATGCAGTTCAGACT
This sequence comes from Leptodactylus fallax, assembly GCA_947044405.1. Taxonomy (NCBI): domain Eukaryota; kingdom Metazoa; phylum Chordata; class Amphibia; order Anura; family Leptodactylidae; genus Leptodactylus; species Leptodactylus fallax. The sequence continues at coordinate 8,908,703 of CAMRHE010000036.1, forward strand.
GTCCGTCTTCCAGTACACCTGCCATGGAAACCAAGCAGTTCTATAAAGTTTGATCCTCAACATTACCATTTAGCAATTAGATCTGGGTGCATTCATACAAAACCTGCTTAAAATATAAAGGAAAATCTGTAGATATTTCCTCAAACCAATAGCAAATGTTCTGGAAGACATAGTCACAATGTTGCAAGGGAAGAATATATAAAAATATAAGACTGTTATGTTCTATGTAACAATATAAAAAACTTAAGCATAGGCATATTATATACTAAACATATCAGTATACATAGTTTTACTTTTTCTGCTATCTGCTACTTTGCAAGACATCAATTACAAAGACACAGTATGTTGTTCACATTTCAGTATCAAGCCACTCAAAGTAGCAATAAAAGCAACGTATCCTCCCACTCCACTGAAGCTGATTGATATCTTACATTCAAAGAGGTTTCTCACTGTGTCTTGCACTGTGCTCAAGGTCTCTGAATGTAACCTTTCCTCTACAATTCTTTGTATGGATACGAGGGAGCTATAAAGTGATGCAGCTGGATATCTGCTATGTATCTATTTTGAGGAGCTGCAATTCTAAGAACACATGGAAGCTATACAACTACTGTACCTTTGAGACAAGTCTGCTTTGAACAGCATAATTTCACCATGTCCATAATGGTCAGGCTTGCTATTATAGAACCTTCTTTAAGGTTTTTCCAGCCTTACAATACTGATGATTTATCTTTAGGAGAGCTCATCAATATCAGATAGGTGGGGTTATGATATTTGGAACCCCCACCAATCAACTGTTCTGGCATAACTACACAGTGTATGTACCAGGAAGCAGACAGTTCCATACGCTGTGTAGTGGCCCTGCCGTGCTTCAGCACCTCAGACCCCATACAAGTGTGCAGATATCAGCTGACTGGTGGGGTTGCTGGGTGTTTGAGCCCCACTGATCAGATGACCTATTCTAAGGATATCAATATTATAAGTCTAGAAAAACCCTTTAATGAGGTTGGTTATACTCCTAAATAGTGTAACCATGCTCTACAAGTCAATTCTAGAAACAGAACTTATATGTAAATTTATTTCAACACAATAGCATCCTACAAACGCAACTAACATCTAAGTACATACTAGTCCAACTCAAAGACATACATGACCTCTGGATAGATAAGAGAAGAAGCATCTCATTGACAGCTACAATAGGTATTTTCTCATTACTATGTATTCATATGTAAACCAAGCCAAAGCATACCAGTACCCATTCACAAATAGTCTACAGGAAATCCCAGAAATTCAATCTGTTGAAAAATTCAGATAATAAACTAGATAACCTACAAAAAAAATCTGTGCATGCATATTTTATTAAAAATTTATTTTTTTTTTTTATATATATTTTATTGAATACAATTAAAAACACATCAAATATATTAAAAAAGCTGTTTCATATAACAGGAGAATATATAGATGACTATATCAATAAACATCAATATTATGAAATATACATCTCACAGAAAATAAAAACATAAAGCAGCTCAATCTGTATTGATATGTATATATTTATTTAGGACACATGGTCCATTGGCTATAAAAACTACTCCAAGATATTCATAGGCTGACAAAAAAAAAACTGAACTGAAGTGTGCTACTAATTTCAAAATAATTATGCCAGTGCTTTAAGCCTAATACACAACCATAACTCAGCCACAGCAAAAGTTTTCCTGAAGTACCACCAACAATACTATACACAACACGTATTGCTGTATAATGCCAAATACTGTAGTTCAGCTCCCATTGAAGCTAGAGATGAGTGAATTTCTCAAAAGTTCAATTCGGCAATTCGATTCGAAGTTCCAAAAAAATTAGCTTCAATCCGAATTACTTTGCGGCGAATAAACAGCTATTTCCGGTCTTCAGAGAGCCGGGGTGGGTGGGTGGGCGGCAAAATTGCAGAAGCCCTTGGATGCTACGGTCATGTCTCTCTCTCTCTCTCTCTCTCTCTCCAGCACGGACAAGTTTTATTCATGTGGAAGGATCTGCTAACAAGCAAAGACACGCCTACCCAATCACATCACTAGAGAATATCATGTGGCCGTCTGATGTCACAAAGGTCCTTACTAAATATTCGTTACCGCGAAGCATCAGGAAATCCGGAATCGTGGTGAATCGAAGATCTCCTGAAATTCGGATCGAATTCCACTTCTCCAGAATCGATTCGCTCATCTCTAATTGAAGCCATAAATTAAAAAATTGCTAGACAACTTTTTTAACCACAGAAGGCCAGATAGGAGTTGAAAGCAGAAAAAAATGTATATATTAGTTTCAAATTGCCATTGTTTTGAAGTACTAAAGTTGACCAAACACGTAACTTAACTTTAATGTTTTCACTGATAGATCATATTTTTTTTTAGATTGTGTTGTACTGTACACTGCATCGCCAAACCCACTGCAAACAGGTGTGTGCAATGAAGAACCCAGCTATGTTATCTCCATAGACAAATACTGGAAATAGTATGGGTTGTGCTGAATAACTTTCAGGCTAAGACCCACGTAGCGAGCTGCAGCCAAAATGCTGCAGAAAAGACCGCTGTGGAAACTCATCGCGGTTTTTTTTTCCTCAGCGTTTTTAACAAAGTCCACAGAGTTTTCCTCTGCAGACTTTCTGCCTCTATTATACCTCTACGGAAAACACCAAAGCCAAATTGACATGCTGCGATTTATAAGAACGCAAGCATTTTTCAAATCACAGCATTTCCTCTGTGGATTTTTTTCTGCAATGTGTGGATGGGATTAGCCAGAATCCCATCCACTTTGCAGGTAATGTAAAATGCAGCATTGTTTGCCACAGCTTTTTTTTTTGTTACTGAGGTCAGTATTTTAGAAGATTCACCATTGAACAGATTATTTTCTAAGTGTAAGTAATGGTTATCACTGTGGGGTAACAAAGTGCTTTAAGTTGTCCACACACATTAGAAAACTGTTGGACGAACCTATTGGCACACATTTATTAAGCTACTTATTTATTTTTTATTTTATTCATTTATTTTGCTTACTTGTATAGCGCCAACATATTCCGCAGCACAGACATTGGTCACTGCCCCATATAGGGATCACAATCTACATTTCCCTATCAGTATGTCTTTGGAGTTTGGGAGGAAACCGGAGTACCCGAAGTAAACCCACACAAACACAGGGAGAACATACAAATTCCTTGCAGATGTTGTCCTTGGTTGGATTCGAACTCCATTTTTTGGCGTAAATTGCGCCTTTTTATGGTCTTTTTCCGCCCTACGCTTTCTAAAGCATTTGCGCCTTTTTTTTTTCCAGATGTTATGCTGCCCTCGCCACTTTTGCTTTTTGGCGAGGAAAATGGGCATTGTCTAAATGGAGACCCTTTTCACGCTGTATTTATGACTTGTGCCTTTTTAAAAAGGGGCAAAAAAATGCACTCCAGTTCATGGGCAGTGTAAAAGAGCCCATCAGGTTAGAAATAATTAAAAAGGGGCAATTGCCCCTTTTTTGCACATTTTTGACCAAAAAAGGGGCAAAGTGCACATGGCCTTAAAAGGCGCATCAAAACTAACTAATGTGCACAACATTTAACAAGGTAGTGGGCCTACATCATAAATAAGCACCTAAGGACCTAAAACTAGTCTAAAACATGGCGCACCTGCGAAAAGTATGGACAAAAAAGTGGCAGATGATAAATAACCCCCATTAAGTTTGTTATGTCTGGCTCTTGGATTTCAAAATGCTGATCATTTTGCTCAAAGGACATCTACAACTGTTCGTCTGAGGTGATGATACTCATAAACAGTAATAGTATTCCCAGTTGACTGGGTCACAGACAACCATTCAGAAATTTCACAAACTGACTTGCAGAAAAGTATCTTCCTATGACAGTTCCACTTTTAGGCCTGGGCCCCAAGAAGCGTAAAGACAGCGTCAAAAAACGCAGCATTTTACAGTACCAGCAAAGAGGATGGGATTCGGACTAATCCCATGCACACATATATGTATATGTATATCTGTAAGTAAATTGCAGCAGGTCTATTACACGTAATTCACAGTCATGTGTACGGGCCCATGAAAATGAATGGGTCAGTGTGCTAGCTGAGAAAAACACGGATAGCATACTGATCTCAGCCACGGTTGTCTGCAACTGACCTTACTCTCCTCTCTTCAATGAGAACACATGCACACTTAGTGAAGCTAAGGACACATGTGTATGTAGAAGTTGGAAGGAGTAGCTGTCAAAAGAGTAAGCGTTTGGCCAACAGCTATCTAATGTGTATGGCTTCATAAGCTTTTCTAGGATGATAAATGACAACAATTGTTTTCTTGTCCATTTTGAAATTCCCTAGGATTTATGCAGGTGCTATTCTACACTATAATGTTACAATTTGTGGAATCATGCAATAGTGGGAGATTTAGGACACAAAACACAAAAAAAATTCAACTCTCCACAGAAAAAAATGACAATGTTTAGCAAAAAAGACAATTAACCACCTGTCCCTCTACTGATGATTTAGCCATAACAATGGACAGCATGAGCGTGACAGCTCTAACTTTTAATGCTTTTGTGCTCACACTAAAAATGGGTATTTCAGTGCAGTGCTCTGCAGAATATGGAGCTGCAGGGTACTGTGACCCTGCTAGAGTTCTTTTTTCTGTGCACTGGCCTTGTTGGGTTGACAAGTAGTAAAAGTGACACTATGAAATTCACAATCTTGCTTTCAAACTGTTTACATTTTCATGCTTGAAAATACATCCGATGATGAGCCTAACGTGATGTATCTCAATGCTAATACAACCTGATAACTGTATCTCCTGCCTGGCAACACGTGTTCAGCCTTGAAAACAGAGGACGTGCGGAAAGCAATTAGCCATCAAGGTTACTTAAAATGACTGTTTCTCCCTGATGTGGAAAGACATCTTATTTTCAGAAAAACTTTTTCTACAAATTGTCTTCATGTACAATGAACAACCAAAGAAATCTATGGCATACCACATGGTGTAACCTTCTTTTTCCTCTGCCCTATAAAGAGGTCTAATGAGGCCTCAGCTAGTCAAATGCACTTTATATTTAATTCATGGGCTCCAGAAGTTAGCAGGCTACCAGCCCTTAGGCTGCAGCAACAGGAATATTTTTTTCTGCCAGAGGGAATGCAAGCTCATTCAGAGATCATTAGTTTTCCTTTCTACAACCCCAAAGAACACCTTACAAGATGGTTATGTGCCCTCCACTGGCATTTCTTTGTGTAAGCTTTTGTCTTACTCTCACCAGAGAAGGACACTGAATTATATAGCACCTATATACACATAATATGGAAAGCTCATAGTTTATATGAAATTTTCACAGATTCATTTTTCACAGTGTAATATTTTTTAAAATATTAATAAAAGTTGGAATATTTAATGAAGTAAAACAATGTTGTATAGTTCATATTATACATAAATTATATTAAAAGCTAATATTTTAAACAAATATGGGTGTCCAGGTATCTGTGGTTGCAAGCAGTGGACAATATGCTGTGTGAGAGTGAAAGCACAAAGAAAGGTATGTGCAGTTATTTAATAATTTAAGACAAATCACACCTAAAACTGCAACAATCAGAATCTCAATAAATGGAAATGTACTGAAATGATGAATTACAAATAAATAGTTTGAAATATTAAAAGTAACAATTTGATTCTTATGGGGCTGCTGGCTGCAGAAATCCCCGGATTATCACAACATGTGTAAAATATGTTAATTATACATGTTATAAAATATCACAGTAATAGATTTCCCTATTCAATCCAGCCAACAACTGTAAAACCAAATAAAGGTCCGGGTGTATTTAACAACCCTCTTCTATTGTAGGGATTTTATAACTTCTGTTATTTTGTGTCATTAGTGGTGAATTACTATTACCTTTTCCTCCTTCATTTTTATGATGCTTAATATATTCTTCATGACCCTCCATTCTCTGGCACTTAGTGGGCAGTACTAGGCCACGCACACATGTGACAATGCTTTTCTTACTTTTTCTTTCAACACAAGGAACAGAAACTTGCAAGAGATAGGCAGCACACAGGTGCAGTCAATGGGCTTATAGCTAAAGGTGCTATTACAAAGTAACTTTTTACTTGTGTTAACCCATTTGCTGTTTTTCTACACAAATGACTGACCAAAAACACAACACAGATATATGGTTAGCACAAGATGCAGAGGTGTAATAAGACCCTTTATTACAGAGCAAACAGCAATAGAAAAGTGAAGGAGACTTTTACAAAAAAATACAAAAATAACCATTCACCCAAATTATAAGGATCAATTTTAATTTTATGTAAAAATCCCAATAAATAAATAGGACTGAACTAGAAAACACATTTTTCTGTCATCCCATTAGCTGATCTTTCAATGGACTACCTGAACGAGCCAATGAGGATATTAACCTGTCCTGCAATAGTTTTTTTTTTTCCATGTAACCCCATCGGCAGAAACAATTACTCTTCCACAGGAAAAGTTCCATTGCTGACCATTTCTAACTGAACAACATAAATTGGTGGGAAGAAAAGAAATCTCAGTAAAAAGAATATCTGTGACAGTACATTCATCCAGCTTTCTACTTAAAAGGGAGGTTGTAAAACTCCTATAGATAATGACAGCCATTTAGAATAGCAGAACTGAGGGCATAATAAGCCGCTTCTGACTATAGTCTCCTCCTAATGTCTTTGCAGCATGATGGATGATACTAGAGAATTCTGCTACTGGAACTCTGAAAGGCAACATCCTATCCTCTTTGTTTTCCTATGAAGGACTTTCTAAACAGAAGAAAGAAAGCTACAATTAAGAGCAAACCTGAAAGTCTGTGGAGAGCAGCTAAATACAAAAGTGTGCAAACAGCAAGACAGATAAGCAAGATGAGCCAGCTGCTGCTGGGATTCAGCCACACTGGAGGGCTCCTGACACTTCTGTGCACACAGCCTGCTATATCCAGACAAATACAGTATAGCTAAAGAGTTTCCACAAGTCTAACAGCTAAAGAGAGAGAAATTACATTCCATACATGTCAATATCAGCCTCATTCCATAAGTAGCCATATACCATGATGCAAATATGTACACATAAAGTACTGTATAAGCAATAAAGTGGTAACTGTCTATAGTAAACAACAAGACTGTAAGCAAAAAGTTACAGGCACACGTGATCAAATCTGCACCCTGATCTACAGCCCATGTGAAGCTTCTAAGTGGTAATTACCATGTAATAGGTGGAGATTTCCCTCTGGTGATTGTGAGAGCCAGAAAACTGATGGCATGGTACGCTCCTGTAATCCTGCTGACAAGTGTGCTGCTGATCCCTGCTGTTACCAGACTGTGTGTGTGATGACATTCAGAGAGAGGAGTCTTTCCGCCAATCACCAGCCATGTGGACCTCCCAGGCTTCTCTCAGTGACCAGCAGAGGTTTCATGACAATACAAAAGAGCTTTAACTTCCACTCTCTGTCTGTGTCAAAACAATGGATCAGCTCAACATATTCACAAGTAAAATATATCCAGCCCTAGCCTAAAATCTATTTACAGTACAATTATAACTAAGACTAAGGAGCTACAGAACAATAGATGGGTTAAAATCACTTGTTCAGATAATATACTATATTCAGATAGGTCGGCACAAAGATGAGTGTGGTTAAGAAGTATTATTACCCCAATAATCTGGAGAACAGGCTTTCTATTGGACAGTATCCATAGTAGGCACTTTCTAGAACTCTCCCACTTCTCCACTCATAGAGCACATAAATCAGGGGTCATCTCCTGTGGACATGCCAGAAATATCTGAGATTTGACGTCCTTTCTCGACAAGCTCATTGGATCACAAGTCACACTAAAACATAAGAGATTTAATTTTCAGTCAGAAAAGGGAAAATATCCCAAAACAGGGAAGACAAAAAAACATATTTTCCAAATATCTGGGATATGAAGCAGTTACTGGTGAATAATGATGGACAGGAAATAGATCTCTCAAACGAGAATGAATCTTCTAGTACATTCTGCTACTGATGCTATAAAAGTAAAACTGCACATCAGCGTAATAGTAATGGTTTGCTGCCTCCTGACTACACTAGTTCCTAATACATTAGAGAATACTAAAACATGCTAAGGTAATGTATGCTACTTAACAAGAACACTAAAAGGGGTCTTTTTTGAAGCAATAAGTTCATCAGCAATGTCCTCCCTTCTGTCTGCACCAGTCAATCGTATGTTATACCTTTTGGTCTATGGGCTTCTAAGAGTCATGGTCATAGACAATATTTGAAACAGGGAGAGAACAGGCACATATGGAAGTTCTGGCCTAAATTAGGAGGATACATGTCTGTCCTAGAGGACAGGTGTAATAAGGTGTTGTTCTAAAGCTTCCTTAGTTGTGGAACTGGGCTTTAAATGAGAACCAGGTCATTCCAAAAGACGTAAAACACAGCCAATAGAAAAATAAATGTTATCTGAAGCATTGCCATAGGTGGAACAAAGAAACATGGAACTTCTTTAGTTCATAGATGGCAGAATTCCATGTTTTTTTAATTAGCTCTGTGATACTGTATATGAAACTGGTTATCAGCAAACACCTTAAGGCCCCATGTAGCGAGCCGTGGCCAAAAAGTTCGCAGAGTTTTCCTGTCTCTATTGTACCTATACTGAAAAAGCCAGGGCCCCACATTGCAAAAACGGCACGATTTGCCACTGCAAGGTGGATGGGATTCTGGCTAATCCCATCCACACATTGCAGAAAAATATCTGCTGCGGAAATCCTCCAATTTCAAAAAACATTGCGTTTTTGTAAATCGCAGCATGTCAATTATACCTATGGAAACACTCATGTTTTCCATATAATTACAATAGGGATAGAGTTTTCCTCTGCAGACTTTCTGTGAAAAGCGCTGCAGAAAAAAAAACACAATGCGTTTCTGCTGTGGTCTTTCCTCAGCACGTTTTGGCTGCGGCTCGCTACATGGGGCCTTAGCTTAAGGGTGATTCCTGCAGTCATGACTACCTCAAAAGTACCGTAACTCTCCACATGCTAATTATTGAGTTGTGTTGGTAACCACACATTGTTATTACTGTCTGTCATCTGTAGAATACCATATAAGACTAGAAGAGCTCCATTCTCACTCCTTGATCTTCTTCTGGTTTTAATAATATACTGTAGTCTATGGAAGTTAAAATCAGGTAGAATCTAAGAAAGAAAGCAAAGCCATTTGACTGCTTCTTATGAAAAACATGAGTTAAAATACACTTGCATCAACAATTTGTAAGAGGACTGTATTTCTATTCACTGAACTATCCCTCAGGCAGTCCATCGACAGTGTAAGTGACCTGGTTCTCTTGACAATGCGTATCACTTTTTTTTTTTTTTGGGGGGGGAACCTGAAAACAAAAATAAAACTGAAGATATTCCCTACATGTCACAGCTATATGTTTCCTCTTGCCCACAATATAGAATCTTTCAGTACACAGTACTATTGCAATTCTTATATGTACCAAACATTACATTTCAATACAGTATGAAGAGCAATGACTCATCGGCATCTGGACACCCTACTGGTTCAACCACCTGTTCTTTGCTCCTGTAAAACTAATAGTCATACTCAGTTTAATTCTACCAGTTATTTACATGCCCTGGGTGCCGTCAGTAGAAGAATCAAGAAATTGTACACCATCTAAAAGCTGTGCTAATATGAGCACAATAAGACTACAAGAGAGCGCAGATGAAAGCAGGAAAAAACATGTTGAATATGGATAAAAAAAAAGAACCAGACTGGAAACCATACTAGTGTTTACAAAGCTGGACAATACTATCTAACACAAAAACCTTCTGCAGCAGAGAAAAAGCAAAGATACCATGTGTCATTTTTAATTTTTTTTAACCTACTGCATGTACACATGAATATATGTACACATGCATTTTTTGGCTACATGATTTGAACAGGTGAAGCACAGTGAAACCATGTTTTGTGCGTCTGGCTAGCGTACTATACAGAGAATGTTTACAGAACTACTAAGTGACAGGTGTAGCCCACCATGGTCTTGATAATCTGTGCCCCAAAGGAGAATGCCTCCGAGCCTTGACAAGGTGCACACCTTGTATCCTCACCGTGTATCCTCCAGTGGAATATGCACCCTACTCAAATCTATGTCAGCTTCCTATTGGAGTAGATTTCAGGAATCATTTACATTAGAAAACTGGTATAAACAATAATAAACCTGATGGAGTAACTGGTAAGTGACTTTTTTAAGCCACACATATGTCATCAATTTTTACTCCTTCAATATATTCCTTCGAACTTAAGTTGTAGTTCAATAAGTACCATGGAATTATTGTCCAGTTAAAGTGCTTCATCTATAGGTCAAGGTTCTGTGTACCTTAGAGATGGTAAGATCATAGAAAAGAAAACAATTCTGATTATGCGGTTTGATTGACCAAGTCGAATAAGAATTAATTCTGCTCAGTGATTCACTACAGCACTTGACCTAATAAACATTAAATTTTCCTGAAGACTTATTTCTTCCTGGCCTCCCACTGAGAACTGCTGCCAAGAAAGCTCAGGCTCCCTACAAGACTTCTGAAAACGAACAACAAAATAGTGTCTCCCCGTGTAATGGACATCAAAAGCTAAAGCCGTAAAAAGTAAAATGTGTCAAGCAATCATAATAAAACAATTCCAAAAGAGATTTTACATGACGGATTTATTCCCTTCTAAAAACAGGATTTCTCCCTCCAAATAAAAGTCAATTTTAAATTCTTTTTCGAGTTACTTTATAAAAATCAAGTTTCTACCAGTATAGGCTAAAAATAGTGCTAGAAAGGTACCAGCTTCTAACACTCACTGGAAAGTATGACAAGCAGCCTGGTTTTGATGTGCTTAGTTTCACTGTGTATGGAGAATGCAAGAGGGTATAAAATGCCTTGTCATGTCTGGATCATCTGGATGCATTTTAGAGCATGTTCCCATTGCTTAGATGAAAGTGGTAGGACTGCAAAATGTCTATTACATGAAATATTTATGGAAAATGCTAGCTATGCAGTACAATCATAGATTCTTCAACACCATCTCCTGTCTAAGTAATACGTTCTTCCTTTGTAACAATTTTTCTACTTTAGAAAAAGTAAAACCAGGCCATAAACTGAAATAAAAACTACAAAACTATAAAAACTACATATGGCTCTGTTCAAACCATATTGCATATGTAGCTCAGTGTATGGACCAAGTAATATTCCTATGAATCCTACGGACCTGATGTGTGTCAAAAGGACTTTGGGACTTTCTGTTTCCATTATACCTATTGGGAAACTGCCGGCGTTTCCATAGGTATAATTGACACGCTGCGATTTCCAAAACCGCAACTGTTTTGAAAATCACAGCGTGTCCCATGCGCATATTTTTCCGCAATGTGTAAATGGGATTTGCCATGGCCTTAAACAATTTTAGTCTAGAATAAGTAGAGCAAATTGTATGTGGGTTTTTTTTGCTTTTCTTTTCATTATTTTTTTGGTTTGAAAAGTGTTCTTCTGGTTTTTGTTAGACAGGTATCTGTCTGGGTCTTAAAAGGAATGTGTCACTATTTTTTAAAGTTTATTTATTAAAACCAGACAGTGAAATGTATCACTTTTTTTTCTAATTTGTAGATTGTAGATTTTTTTATTCCATTTTCTGCACATTATTATGGGGGACAGGTTCGGACTGGCCCACCGGGGTACCGGTGAATCCCCCGGTGGGCCCCGACTATTAGTCCACATTTTACCAATGTAAATGCATTGGTCAGGGGCCCGATCTGGATGGTCAGGGGCCCGATCAGGCCCCTGACCAATGCAATTACATTGACAAAATGTGGATTAGTAATGGTCAGGGGCCGGACTTTACAACCATAAAGATGGCCGCTGCCGGCGGAGCGCAGTGGCGGGAGACTATCCCTACCTTGTCATAGGCCCGCCTCCTGAAGCCTGCATCCTGATTGACAGCTGCTGGAGCCAATCAAATTGCAGCGCATTGCTGCACGCATCAATGACGTCATAACGCTGTGCGCGGCGGAGGGATTCAGCAGAGGAGCCCAGAACAACAGTGTGAAGGTAAGTACAAGTTACCACACACACAAAACAACTTTCCACCCTATTTTGCCCCCAAATCTTTTAACTTCACTGACCCCTCTGAAAACTACAACCCCCAGCAGCTCCAGATGCTCTGGATCTGTTGAGAGTTGTAGTCCCCCCCCCAAAACGAATATTCCATTGTACTGTTATGCTGGTGCCTGCTCTAGGGCTCCAGCATGACAATATCTAAGTTGCAGAAACCGCTGAGGACTTTTCTGTCCGTCACTTTCAGTTTGAATATGGCGGACACTGGCGGACCTCATTATAGTCAGTGGGGTCTGCCAGTGTCTGTGTGTAACCGCCATGTTAACAGTCCGCCTCTCAGTCATTCGGGTCCCATGGCGGACCTGTATGACAGAGAGCTTGCTGCGGATTTGAACCTAGCATAAGGCTATGGCTACACTACAACTTCCGTCATGGAACCAAAGATCGCCGTGTCGCCTTGTGACTCTTTCACACGTTAGTGAATGGGGTCGCATTGGGACCCTCAGGTTGCAATGCGACTCCATTCACTAACATAAGTGAAGGAGTTACAAGGCGACACGGTGATCCACATGACGGGAGTCACGGCTTATTCATCAAAAACAATGTTTTCCACCTGCCGGAGTTTTGCGCCTAATTTATAATGAGGTGCGCACATAAATTAGTCGCGTCTTCTGGAGTCCGTGCACCTAAACAGAACTCCACCCCAGCTCCTTGCTGATGTAGAGCTCTGGGATCATTAACACTAGAAAACTGAAGTAAATGATGATAAAATGACAGGGCCAGAAAAGTGGAGAAAAACTCAAAAAGTCTTTTTTTTTTTGCAAAAATTTTCACTTGCGCAAAATAATTGTTACTTTTTTAATGGCTTGTACATCACTTTTTTTGTAGCACACAAGCTGTGTTATATCAGCTCCATTTATTTATTCTGCTTACTTGTATAGCGCCATCATATTCCGCAGCACTTTACAGACATTGACAGTCATATGTAGATTGTGAGTCCTATATGGGACAGTGACAATGTCTGTAAAGCGCTGCGGAATAAGATGGCGCTATATAAGTAAGAAAAATAAATAAATAGTATTTACACTGTACAAATAGGATGCATGATGTTAAAAAAAAAAAATGTCATGCATCCTATTTAATGACACGCATCCTATTCATACAGTGTATATACTATGGGGCTGATTTAACACGGCTTATTTATTTATATGGCAGATATAACCTTTTTAACCAACCCCCAATACAATATAATTTTGTCAATATGTTGTTAATTTTTTTTTTTTTTATTTATGCCAGGGGAGGTGAAAAACAACAAAAAAATACCCTACTCACCTGTCTCCGATGCTGCAATGTCCTCCCAGTGCAGTCCGATCCTGCTACTTGGCTGTCTTCTGGCTATGACGTCCCAGCTCCCTTCCGCTGAGGCCGTCACGTGACTACTTAGGTCAATCAGCGGCCTACAGAAGGGACCCAGGGACGTCACAGATAGTGACGTCCCTTCGCCGTGGCTGCGGATTGGCCTTAGCAGTCATGTGTGGTGGGGACATGCGCCAACAGAGCTGCAGGACTGGGGAACACACGAGCATCGGGGACAGGTGAATGTGTTTTTTTTTTTCTTTTTTTTTTCACCTCTCCCACTCTAATTAAAAAATACATTTTTGCCTGGACAACCCCTTTAAAGATATTATCCACATTCTAATATTGTTATACCACCTGCAGGGGTCCAACACGCAGGACCCCCTGAAGATCAGCTGCATTGGAATAGCATGGCTCTCAGTAATGTTACCATACCAGGAGCCACGCTGCTCACTAGCCGTATAAAGTGTAGTGGTGGCTTTAGGTACTGCAGCACTGTCCCATTGAAGTCTATGAGGCAGCACTACAGTACCAATAGCCGCAGCTACACTTTGTACAGTGAGTGAGCAGTGTGGCTCCTGGTATGTAATCATTACTGGGAGTCACGCTGTCCTGGTGCAGCTGATCTGCAGGGATCCAGGTTGTCAGACTTCCACAGATCTATGGGCTCATCCACACAACAGGATTCCAAGGCTGTGTGCTGGCTGTTGTATTAGCAGAACACGGTCCGATAGATTTTAGTGGATCTATTTGCACGACCATTGTTTTAATCGTCTGTGTGAATGATCCAAGAAAGAAATAGAACCGGCTATTTTTGGTGATTTTATGGATCCCTCAATAGACTCATGTCAATGAAGGATCCTTGAAAACAGATTTTCTTAGGATGTACACTGTGCTGGGCACTGTCGTGTGAGTGTAGCCTAGAATATTAGAAGGTGGATAACCTTTTTAAAGGGGTTATGCCATGAAGAATAGTTATCTGTTATCCATAGGATCGAGCCCTCAGAATCGGGGTGTTTTTCTTCTAACTGAATCCAGGCTGAATGTAGCCGTGCCCAGCTGGACGGGAGGCGACCGTGCACCCATTAACTTGAATGGAAGTGCCTGAGATAGTAAAGTACAGGACTTCGGCTATCTCAGTTACTCCCATTAAAGTAAAAGAGGGCATGGATGCTTCCTATCCAGCAGGGCACGGTTACATTCACCCTGGATTCAGTCAGACTAAATTCACTGTGGGGAGAAAAACAACCCCATTCTCAGGACCGGGAACCGGGATTCACTATGGTCTGTCCTATGGATAAAGTAATAGTAGTTCGGTGACTCTGGCCTCGTAATAATCCTGGAGCATGTAAGGGATTCAGGTGCAGGAAGTGTAGGTCAGTGGGGACTTGTGTCACCACATTTCAAGAGCCATAGTCGGGGCACTTCTCTGTCCTTAAGGCCGGGGCCCCACGTGGTGTAAACGCCGTGGAAAAAAAAGCGGCGTTTTACAGTCACAGCAAAGTGGATGGGATTCTAGTAATTCCTATCCCCACTTTGCGTTAATATACGTGTTGCAGACATGCGGCGATTTCCAAAACCGTTGGAAGTAGAAAGTTCACAGAGGAAACCTCTGTGAACTTTCTATCAAAAGCGCTGCAGGAAGAACTGCAATGCGTTGCTGTCGTGGTTTTTCCAGCAGAGCTTTTTTTGCTGCAGGACGCCATGTGGGGCTTAGCTTAAAGGGGTTTTCCAGGGCTTTCCTTTTTTTTTTTTTAATTGCTGACCTATCCTTAGAAATGTCATCAATTGGAGATCTGTTGGGGGTCTGACACTTTGTCCCCCTGTGGTTCAGCTGGTTAAAGAGGCAGTGGCCCTCTCTGAGATCTGCTTCTACTTCACAGGACATGTGACATTATATTCATTGATCACATGGCCTGATCACAGCTCAGTCCCATTCAAGTGAATGGGCTGAGCTGTGATACCAAGCACAGTCACTATGGAGCTGTGCTTGGTAAGAACTGAAGAGGCTGCAGCACACACATCACGTGAACAGGTGCTGATCCCTTTCCAATTTTTAATTGATGATTGCATAGGTCATCAATTACTCAGCCTTAGAAAACCCCTTTAACCCCTTAATGACCGGGCCATTTTTTGTTTTTGCATTTTCATTTTTCCCTCCCCACATTCCAAGAGCCATAACTTTTTCATTTTTCAGTTCACAGACTCACATGATGGCTTATTGTTTGCGAAACAAATTGTACTTTGTAATGGTACCATTCAATATGCTGTGCAATGTACTGGGAAGCTGGAAAAAAATTCAGAATGAGGTGCAATTGGAGAAAAACTGCATTTGCGCCAAATTCATATGGGTTTAATTTTTACAGCATTCACTGTGTGGTAAAAATGACACGTTACCTGTAATCTGCGGGTCAGTACCAACACAGTGATACCAAATTTATATAGTATTTGTAATGTTTGGATACCTTTTAAAAAATTAAAAACTTTGCTAAATAGAAAAAAAAATTTTGCGTCGCCATATTGTGTCACCTGTAACTTTTTCATATTTACATGTATGGAGCTGGGTAAGGCGTCTTTTTATGCGGGACAACATGACGTTTTTATTGATACCATTTGGGGAAAGATCTGATGGTTTGATCACTTTTTATAGGAGGCAAAGTGTTGAAAAAAAACGCTATTTGGCCATTTTGATTTTTTTCCCCGCTACACCGTTCACCGTATGGGATAAATATTTTAATAGTTAGGGCCAAAAACTGGATGGGCGATGCCAAAAACTGGATGGGCGATATTTCATATGGCAGTAAGGTGGGCCCCTAGAATCAATCCCACTGGTGGGCCCTAGGCACCCCAGTCCGACCCTGATGGGGGACGCCATCTTGTCTGTGAAAAGCACTGCGGGAAAAACCGCAATGGGTTGCTGCTATGTTTTTTCCCACAGCACTTTTTTGCTGCGGCCCACTACGAGGTGCTTTAGCCTTAATCTGTATAGCCTCAAGGAAAGAATAATAATAATAAAACATTTTATTTATATAGCGCCAACATATTCCGCAGCACTGTACAATTTGTAGGGTTCAAGTACAGACAAAAAAGATACATTACAAAGAAATAGTCAATTCACACAATGGGACTGAGGGCACTGCTCGCTAGAGCCTCGCTAGAGCTTACAATCTATGAGGTAGAGGGGGTGACAGAAGAGATAGCAGGGGCGGCATTGGAGGTAGCATTGCTTATACAATGGTCAGATGATTTTGTAATAGAGGTTACTGTCATTACACATATATAAAGCTGTGTGAGCCGTCACCAGTGTGTAGATGGTGCCTGGACATATAAAGTTAGTCTGAAACGGCATCATATCCTGTGAGGTAATGTGAGAGCGTGAACAGAGGGTACGTTTTAGGGATTCTAACTATGGAAGGGTTTACATTAGGAGTTGTGATAGGTCTGTCTGGAAAGATATGTCTTTAGTTTGCGCTTGAAGCTGTAGAAATTGGGGGCTAATCTAATAGTCTGGGATAGAGCATTACAGAGAAGTGGTGCAACTCGGGAGAAGTCTTGGATACGAGTGTGGGAGGTTCTGATAATAGAGGATGTTAGTCTTAGGTCTTTGAGTGAACGGAGAGCACGGGTTGGGTGATAGACAGAGATGAGGGAGGAAATGTAGGGAGGTGCAGTATTATGGAGAGCCTTGTGGATGAGGGTGATTAGTTTATATTGTATTCTGTATTGAATAGGCAGCCAATGTAGTGACTGGCACAGACCGGAGGCATCACTGTAGTGTCTAGACTGATAGATGAGCCTGGCCACCGCATTCAGAATAGATTGTAGAGGGGAGAGTTTAGTAAGGGGAAGACCAATTAGTAAGAAGTTACAGTAGTCAAGGCGAGAGTGAATCAGGGCAACAATAAGTGTCTTTAGTGTATCTGTGATAAGGAAAGGGCGGATTCTGAAGATGTTTTTGAGGTGGAGATGAAACGAGCGTGCAAGTGATGGATCTGAAGGGGGGGGGGGGGGTGAAGGAAAAGTCTGAGTCAAACAGAACCCCAAAGCAGCAGGCATGCTGCCTAGGAGTTATGGTAAGGCCAGAGACTGCAATGGAGATATCAGGGACAGATCTAATAGATGGTGGAAACAGCAGTAGTTTAGTCTTTGAGAGATTCAGTTTCAGATAGAGCGAAGACATGATATTTGAGACAGAACAGAGTCAGTCACTGGTGTTCTGTATTACTGCAGGTGTGATGTCACGGGATGACGTATATAATTGGGTTATGCAGGAAGGACCGTCTTAGACCCACTTACTGGGTCTGAGAAAAAGGAACCGCGCTTTGCCCAGATGTAGTTTAAAGCAAGATTATTGGTTTGAAGCAAAACTTTGAAGCAAAATAAAGTTTTGCTTCAAACCAATAATCTTGCTTTAAACTACATCTGGGCAAAGCGCGGTTCCTTTTTCTCAGACCCAGTAAGTGGGTCTAAGATGGTCCTTCCTGCATATCTCCTGATGCCTAAGAGTGGTTATTGGATCCTGCCGCTGCCTGACATCCAGAGAGGAACCCTCTGTCAATTGGTTCTACTGTGCTTCAGGGTGGTTGTGACCTTGTTCACAACCACCAAAGGTGAGAGTTCAATTTATTATGCTCACTCTGCTTTTTACTTAAAACAGTATCACACTATGCACTGCTCGGTGCTGTCTTTTTGTTTCCTTTGAGGTATATAATTGGGTGTCATCAGCATAAAGATGGTATCGGAAGCCAAATCTGGTTATGGTTTGTCCAATGGGGGCTGTGTAGAGGTAGAAGAGCAGGGAGCCTAGGACCGAGCCCTGAGGAACCCCAACGGCAAGGGGAAGAAACAGAGCCACAAGTGATACACAGAAAGTGCGGTCTGAGAGATAAGAGGAGAACCAGGAGAGCGTGGTGTCCATGAGGCCAACAAAGCAGAGCATAGTGAGGAGGAGTTGATGGTGAAGAAGGGAAAGGAGACACATGATCGAATTCTTGAAATATGTTAAAGGGATAAAAAAGGTTCAGGAGAAAAGTGTTTTTAATAAAAAACAAACAAGAACAAGGACGAACTGGGGAAGGGTCAAAATCAATGTCAGGAAATATCATTTCACTGTAAGAGTAGTTGATGCTTGGAAATAACTTCTAGCAGATGTGCTTGGGGGATATAAGTGAACTGAATGTAAATATGCCTTATAAAAAACACTTCTATTCCGAGGTAAAAAGCAAATAATATAAGGGCAGTCTAGATGGACCATATGGCCTTTTTCTGTCATTAATCTTCAATGTTCTAGTAAAGATATACAGATATAGTCAACAGAACCCAGCATCAACACAGCCCACAGATACATAGGTTAGGTTCACCTGAACCAAATAGTGTTTTCCACTTGTGAACTGGTGTCTCCATTGCCGAGATATTGCCATTTTTTCAATATGAAAATGAGTGCTTTGGAGTATCAGAGCACTGCTGCTTATCACTTTGGAGTAATGGCACCAAAAACAAAGAGGTAATTTGCATACTGATAAAAAAACAATATCTATCTGCAGGGCTGGGTTGATATGATCGGTTCGGTGACAAACTCACTTTTAAGGTTTGTAAAAATATTTATGTGCATTAGATATTAAAAGTTGAGAGTCATTTACTAAGCTTGTACAGAACTGAATAGACCAACATGACATTGACACCATAAACATTACAACTGTTTGTGATCTTTTATCCAAATAAGTACATAGACATTTCCAC
Source organism: Leptodactylus fallax (assembly GCA_947044405.1). NCBI lineage: Eukaryota > Metazoa > Chordata > Amphibia > Anura > Leptodactylidae > Leptodactylus > Leptodactylus fallax. The sequence goes on from CAMRHE010000036.1 coordinate 8,927,907, forward strand.
ATCAAACAATTCACCTGCTGCTCAGCTCCCACTATTAACATTTCAGTATTCACAGGCAGGACTTTAAATACCTATTCAATTAGTTTAGCAACCTAACCTGGAATGCTTGCCAGCATTTATTTGATCAGAACTGTATAATAAAGGAAATTGCTTCCAATTGTGCAGCTTTATTTGAGAACCGTATGAAGAATAACTTAAAATAATTAAATTCTTATTGGCTGCTTCCTGAAATGAAACGGAATAAACATATCGTTGGTTAACTCAATTTTCTAGATGATGAAACAATTAGAATTATACTTTTAATTCACTCAGTTTTCTTTGTAACAACCAAATACCATGTTTAAGCTATAAGGAGTCGTTGACACTACCGTTGGTGACCATCAGTAGTCTCTGTAGCTATTGTCCGTTACAAGATTTTAGCAACGGACACTAGCTGAACCGTCACAAATCCGTTAAAATTTGCATTCATTTCAATGGGATATTATCTGGTGTCCATTAGTGACCATTAGTGCCCATTTACACCCAATCCGTCACATGTCCGTTTTTTTTCATGGACAAAAGAGCCAACATGCAGGGCTTTTGTGTCCGTTTAAAAAAAAAAATGGTTTCATTACGGACGTCAAGTGTCCGTTATTTTTTAACATCAAAGTCTATGGCTAACGGACAGTGACGGACGAGTGTCCGTTATTACCGTCTGTTTTTTTTTCTGTGCCTGCTCAGAAAGCAGAAAACAAAAAAAAAAAAAAAAAAAAACAGACAGTATAAAAACGGACATTAACTGATGCTAATGTGTCGGTTTTTTTTTAACCGATTCATTAAATGGATCAATTAAAAAAACGGACATATTAACATCAATTAGTGTCTGTTAATATCTGTTATGATAGGTGTCTGTTTTTTGTTTTTTTTTAATGGACATAACGGATATCCAACGGTAGTGTGAACCCAACCTAAGGTATACAGCTATGAACTGCTTTTGCAAATAGATACAATTTACTAGCACTAGCATTTTTGAGCATGTTTTGCAGTTTTATTTTCACATCCAGATGTTCTTCATTAGGTTTTTACCAATTTTTATTTTGCTTCCCTGGTGTTTTTTAAAACACAAAAAAAAGAAAGCATTTTTACAGTTAGAAATAAGTTTTGCAGTAAAAGATTGTATGGTTTGAGCACTTCCTACCCTTTTTTTTGCGCTGAGGATAGTGCCAATTCATACATTTGATGTAATAGTCTGATGTGATGCTTAATCTTTGGATTTTGGTGTATTTTATAGACTACCTAATGAAAAACTGCACATTACTTCAAAGCAATGTTTCTATTTTTTTTTTTTTAATGGGAAAGTGTAATGGTGGCACTACGTGAAGTCAGTGCTAAAGTATACCCCATTGAAAGCAGCAAGCCCTAAACAAAGGTGCAATTTTCAGTATGTACCACAGGGAATATACTGTAGAATAGAAAAAATACATACATATTAAGGCTAAGGCCCAATGTAGTGAAACGCAGAAAAAAAAAAAAATGCGGAAAAAAAACGTGTCAGAAACACATCACAGTTTTTTCCACAGAGTTTTTCATAGAATTTTATCAGAGTTTTCCTTTGCGGAGTTTCTGCCCCTATTATACCTATATGGAAAACACCAGTGTTTTCAAAGGTATTATTGACATGCTGCGATTTTCAAAGGTGTGGGTGTTTTTGAAAACGCAGCTTTTCCGATTCAGATTTTTTTTCTGCAATGTGTGGATGGGATTCCCATTCACTTTGCTGGTGCTGTAAAACGCATCGTTTTTGAATTGCGGGGCTTCAGCCTAAATAATTCTAACTGTGCCAATGTGGACTACATGGAATACAGACTAGAGAATGAGATTAGGGACTACGCTGGGGGAATGAAATTAGGGACCAGAGTATCCAGCATTAGCCTAGGTCTCAGAGACAGGTGTGTGTCAGTCCACTGACTAACTGTATACAGGCTGCATGCTGGATATCCATATTATATCTCTTCCCTTTAAAGGGGTTGTCTGGGATAATATAAAAATTAACCCCTAAACTAAACCCTCTCATCCCACCTAACTTTACTTATATTAAAAAATATCTATAATTACCCATATCCCTGGGGCGGTCATTTGACCACCCCAGGCACACTTTTTGATAATCTGGTAACGTTCCATTTCCCCGTTTCCGAAACGTAATGTCACCATTACTCCCACCCCTTTCCCAGCCCCATCATACTAACGTGTCTTCCTCTCCGGGAATGGTTCTTCCTCTCAGCTAGTGCTTGCGTAGTCTGGAGGTGCCTGCGACACATGCTCAGTAGAGATGGTACTCTAGTTAGTTGAGAAGGGCTAGTAGTGGGTAGGATAGCTAGGGAGACAGGGAGGGGGTGTAATGGAGTGAGAGAGGAGGGGGGCAGTGGGAGGGAGGTAGTGTGGAAGCTACACCATGTAAACAAATGCAGAAAATGCCAGGAGCTCCCAGAGAAACCCAGAAATCACTCAAAACACTGCTAAAGGTATATGGGTGTACTTATTAACTCATTAATAGCACTAACAGACCTTTTTTAAAAAAAGATTTTTTGCCCGGAAAATTCCTTTAATATTACATTGTCTACTAGGCTTGTATAGAGAATAAATATAAACTGTGTTTCATTTTAAGGTTGTCGCATTTGTCACGTGGAAATGCAAATGGTGGTGTTTATATAACTGTTTTTATTGAGAATAAAAGTAACCTTTTAATCTCCCCATTTTAATCATTTTATGTTGCAAGGTATCACCTGATTTCTTCACTCTTTCACATGCAGCATAGTCAAAGTACCAAATAACCTCCAAGTGACCACCAAGTGATGGCAAATCCTAGCGGTGAGAAGAATCCGCTAGGTCATAGCGGTCATCCGCTTAGTCATAGCAGGGCCACCCTCAATATTCCACAACTATACCCCTCCCTGCCGCAGCAGTGTTTCTCCCCTTCATGGTACTTTCTCTCTGTATGTACCCCCATTATGCTTCCCCTGTAGTCCGCAAACTAAATATGAAAATACCATTAACTTCTGCTAACACATGTCAAAGTGGTTTATATTATTTTATAGTTACTATGTGTCTTTGCAGGGCAGGAACAGTTTATGGCTAGCTTTTACAAAAAAAGATGGCGGGTAAGACTGTTAGTGACAAACTGGCTCTATACATTTGGCTCTAGGTAGATGCGCCAGCTGGCAAATGTATAGAGGGTTGGAAGAAAGACAATACTACTAAATCTTCTAGTTGCTATGGTAACCTAGTTTTGTCAAGTCCTAGTGTGTGTGTGTGTGTGTGAGAGTGTGCAGAACAGACCTGCAATACAAATATAACATTGGGTTCTGGACACAGACTGGGAGAACATTTGTATGCCTATTTGCTGATGCTATATTACACTAATATATGGTGTCAACCCTTATCATATGCTCACCCACTCTACCAAAATCAGAAGAAAAATAGATACAGTAATACAGACATGGTATTTTCTCTTTAGCTGAAAGTAATAAAACCATGGAAACTGTGAAGGAAATTGTTGTTTACAGCAGGAGGAGTTGGTCCTTTCAACAGCTTAAATAAAGCTTGTCGATTTTGCCCAAAGAAATAGGAAAATAATTATTCTGAATTGCAGCTTACTCTTTTCCAAACCTTTCACATAAACAGCCCATCTTTACAAAGCATAATGTAGTATTGGCATATCAATGGGAAGACAGAGCAAGACAAAAAGCAGGGTGTAGAAGAATTCCAAACACAAGCTGTTTTATGACAGCCTAAAACTCATTTACACAATACAGGCTGCCATAAACTGATTTATCCTGCTTGCTATTATCAGTATGTTCTTGGTTATTGTTGGGATCACTCTATACAGAGTGATTCCAACAATAACCATCAATGCTTCACCTTATAACTAGTCTTCCGTTTCCATATATAAAAATATCAATCTGATAATCAAATCACCATCTGGCTGAAACGTTAGAGCTTTTCCCACAAAAGTAGTGAGATGGCGTTTTTTTCAAACAGGCTATTTTCAAAACAACAACATTCTATAGATTTGTTCACACATGTTTTTTTTAACCAGTCATGAGTATGGACCACCAAAAATAGGTCATGACGTATTTTAGGCCATTTTTCATAGCTCACCAATAGGCTCATAGACCGTTCATGGCCAATTTTCATCACAGTCGTGTGAATGAGCCATTATTAAAGTGTTGTGATCGGTACACTCTGATCACCACACTTCAGATGGGATCAAATTATGGCTAGATTTCCTTTTTTTCCCACAAAATCGTTTTATTTTCAATAACAAGTAAATTTTGCAGTATAACACAGTGCATCAGTTATAAGATTATATACAAACAATCTTAACTTACAATATCATATAATAACATGTCGCTATAGGAGATTTATTGACTCTTGATTCAGTCCCTTTGAGTAGAAGTCTGCCATAATGTCAAAAAGAGGTTCAACAAAGCAAATACCCTTTGTAGAACTGCAGCCTCCTAAACACAGAAACCTTGTATGCTGCAAAATTATAAATCATAACATAGATCAGTTCAGTTGTCCACATATTGGGTATGCATTTATCCTATCTGGTCTGGTTGGACTAGAAGGTTAAGTAAACACATTTAATATTTGTTTGAGGTCTAACAAACCAGATTGATCATACAGTTTCTTAAAAACCATATCTAGATACCACACAGCCTGCCTCAACAGGTATTATGCAGACTAGGTTTAATACATTATTTGCAGATGTGCTTGCTAGAAATTAATCATAAGGATTTTGTCTATCTTCTCTTGGACACATTTGTTACTTTACGTTTCCAAAACATTGTCATTTGACAATAGATGTGTATTGTGCCCTGCTAAGCCTATATTGTAACTGATGCTGAAGTTAGACAATTGATGGACAGGCCTGAAATACTTTATATCTGCTGCCACACAGTGTTCTGATCGCACCGCGGCCGCATTCAGTGATGGTGCTTTCACCTGTATGTAAGTAAAACATTGATAAGTTCCAGGTTATTTCTTATTATTGTGCGATTTTGCTGTTGGCATGGCCAGTAATGAAAAATAGCCTGGAAAAAATTGATGTTTCACTCAATTATAAGTGCGACTATGGCCAAATTCAGAAATCCATGTGGCAGTGCTCTTAATTAAAGGGGTTTTCCATATTTACATTTGTAAACATAAATAACCATTTTGCAAAGTTTTAAAGCTTTTCTCTCTTTTAACCTTCTTATTGATGACAGTCTTGTCTTGATTGGTTGCTAATAGATACAACCATGCAGGAACATTCTATGCTCTGAAATCCAGTCGTGATTTGCTTACTGTAGCCAGATTATCTTCTTATACATGCATTGTCCCTGCCTGTTTCTGTGTAAGGAATAAGGAAACCATGGCTGAGTTTCTGACAAGTGCCAGAGCTTAGAAAGTTTCTGATCAAAACAAAAGACTGTCACCACTAAGATGACTGTCAGGGACTGTCACCGCGGTGTTTTCCAGTCCCAGCAAAGTGGATGGGTTTCTAGCGAATCCCATCCACACATTGCAGAAAAATACACGCAGCGGAAATACTGCAATTTCCACAACTGTTGATTTTTTGGAAATTGCAGCATGTCAATTATATCTACAGAAACACTGGTGTTTTCCATATAAATATAATTGAAGTTGGAAGTCCACAGAGGAAAACTCTGTGGACTTTCTGTGAAAAGCGCTGCGGGAAAAACAGAAATGCCTTTCTGTCATGGTTTTTCCCGCATTGCTTTTTGTCTATAGCCCCGCTATATGGGGCTTTTGACTTAAACTTATGTTTACAAAAATATTTATTCATTGTCTACAACTATGCAGAATTTTTAATTATTTAGGTTTGCAAAAATGTTTAGTTTTTAATTGTTTACAAATTTAAATATGGTTATGTTCATGGGAAAACCGCTTTAGGCTAAGGACCCACGTAGTTAGCCACAGCCGAAAAGCACTGCGGAAAAGATAGTGGCGGAAACTAATCACTTTTTTTTTCCACTGTGTTTTTCAAAATAAGGCGTTTATATATATATATATATATATATATATATATATATATATATATATATATATATTTGACATGCTTCGATTTACAAAAACGTAACGGTTTTTCAAAATTGCAGCATTTCTGATGCAAATATTTTTCTGCAATGTGTGGATGGGATTAGCCAGAATCTCATCCACTTTGCAGGTAATGTAATACATAGCAAATTCACAACGTGGGGCTCCGGCCTTAGGTTCTTCATTACTGGCTGTGCGGTTTTGCATATTATTGCACCACAAGCAATAAGGGAAAGACCATAATCAATTAGTGACTGCGGTTGTGGTGTGGCCCAGATAATGTGCGGCAGTTGCCTTAATGTTTCCATGTAATGATCATGATGATGATTGAATACTTTATTGAAGAGGGATACTGGGCATTCTAGCATGTAGTGGTGTCACAAGATCTTATAGACATACTTATTACTGTTTCAAAAGTAAATAATAAGTAATAAGATGTGCAATGAATAAGATGTAATATGAGTAATAAGATGTGCAATGAAGCCAGTCAAGAATATATTTGCTTAAGAAGGCTAAATTGAAGATTTGCATATGTAGGAAATAAATCCCTCCCTCATCCCTGCACAACACCAACTTGTCTAAGGGTAGCCTCAGTTTCCAGCCAGTATAAATTTATTAAAAGTGGAGTTAAAAGTGTATTCTGTATATCCATGTGCTTAAAAAAGCATAGATATTGTTTCCATTGCATATATTAGTATGACAAGCTCATCATTTCTATTATGTGATACCTTGCCCAGGTTTTGGTACAATTTGTACCTAGAATACCTCCCAAATTCTGCTAAGATAGAAAAGATCTAGGCGTTATTATGGATTTGTCCTAATGTTGAATTCAAAAATGGCCATACTGTATTTGCCCTATTCTACACCCATCATACAAGTCTAACACATCTAGCAATCAGCAAGCAAGAACTGATAACCAAGCACTGGGATAGTGGTGTGGTTCCCTTTAAATCCCTTAGTGACTGTCAATATGCCTTTTTCTTATACATACACCTTTTTACGGTGTGCAATGTATAATATAAGTAATCAAAAGATCTCAAGTTTAAGTCCCTTCGGGGGACTAAAAAACAGTGCTAAAAAAATATGTTTAATATACATAAAAAAAAAACATGAATTTCCCCAATCAAAATGTTCTGTAAATAAAAACATACACATATTGAGTATTGATGCACTCATAACAACCCAAACAATTCAACTATCAAATTATTTATCCCAGTGGGTATATCAGCATTCCCCAGGGATACATGCCACAGCTGAGAACCACTGCCCACCGCTCCCAGGATGGACATCTGCATACAGCAAAGGGCAATATCCTTACATCCTTACTTAGAGGCCCAATGAGCCCTTCCATCTGTACAGATGGAGGTGCTCATTGCAGTTATATGTGCTGAAGGAGTGGTGAGATGCTTCCATTACTCACCACTCTGTGCCCTATTTCCTCTTTGCTCTGGGCAGTGAGTGCTGAGGTGACAGCAGCCCCTGGAGCAGAGAGAAAACGTGGAGCAGAGTGGTGAGTAATGATTTCAGCTCATCACTCGCTTCTTAAACATCACTGGGTGTGGGTGCATCAAGTGGCCATTATACTGAATGTGAAGGCACTATGGGAACCATTATATTACATGGGAGGTACTGTGGGGTCCATTATATTACATGTGGAGGCACGGTGTGGGCCAATATATTACATGTGGGAGCAGGGCCGTTTTATCCCATTGGTCGGCCCAGTGCAAAGGTTGCGTAAGTGGGGCCCCCCATCACCACCACTTAAAGATACCTGACCCACCCAAATTAAAATGGCCCACACATAGTATAATTCCTTCTTACTGTCCCTATACAATATATGTGGCCATGCCCCTGCACTTATAAATAATAGTGCCCCCTATTAAATAATAGTTCCTGTTCACAGGTAACTGCCCCCTCATCAATAATATTTATAAGGCGGTCATTACTTATAAGCAGAGATTATTATTTATAAGCAAGTACTATTATTTATAAGGGGAGCTAAGATTCTTTGCTTATAAATAATAATCCCTGCTTATAAATAATAATGCCTTATAAATAAGGGTCGCTGCTTATCAATAGTTCTCCTTATCAGTAATTGTCCCGTCTTAGAAATAATAGTCCCCCTTATTATTAATAGTTCTCCCTTCTAAATAGTTCAGTCTTATAAATAATAGTCCCCATTATCAATAATAGCCCCCTTAATAAATAATAGTACCACCTTATAGTTCCCCCTTTTAAATAACAGTCTCCATTTATAACTAATAGCCCCCCTCCCCGTTATACCTTTATTTATAAATAAGGGAACTATTATTTATAAAGGGAACTATTATTTATAAGGAGGGGAACTATTATTTATGAGGGAGAACTATTATGAGGGGGAAACTTCTTTTTATGGAGGGCTTTTTTAAGGGGGAACTATTGTTTATAAAGAGAAAACTTTTATTTTTAAGGGTGCTATTATTTATAATATTTCCCTATTATAATAATATTCCCCCCTTATAAATAATAGTTCCTCCCTTATAATAACCCTCCTTAAAATAATAGTTCTCCCACTATAGATAATACCCCTTATAAATAATGTGTCCAAGTTCAGAAGTAAGTGCCCACATACCTCCCAACTTTCAAAGGACAGAAAGAGGGATAAAATGTGTGGCATGGCGAATTTAGCTCCACCCACTTCTACGTTGACATTCTCATCCATTTTTCCATGTGCCCCCACACATTATAATGCTCCTACAGTCATCCTAACATTATATGCCCCCACATTATAATGTTCCCCTCCAATTGCCCCACAGTATTAAGTCCCTCTCCACATGCCCCAGTTTAAACTGGCAGAAACTAGAGGTGGACATTAAACTGGGGCAGCTGGAGTGGGACATTAAACTAGGGTAGCTGGAGGGGGACATAAAACTATGGGGCAGCTGGAGGGTGACATTAAACAGTAGGGGTAGTTGGATGGGGACAATAAATTAACGGCAGCTAGAGCGGGACATTAAACTGGAGGCAGCTGGAGGGGAATATTAAACCATAGGGGTAGTTGGAGGGTGACCTTAAACTGAGGACAACTAGAGGCAGACATATCTCCCTCCAGCTACTCCCACGGTTTAATGTCCTCCTCCAGTTGCCCCCAGTTTAATGTCCCTTTCCAGTTGCCCCCAGCTTACTGTCTCCGTCCAGTGACCACCATTGTTTAATGTCACCCTCCATCTGTCCCCTGTTTAATGTCCCCCTCATCGCCCCCTTCATCTGCCCCCAGTTTAATGTCCCCCCTTCATCTGCCCCCAGTTTAACCCTAGCATGCGTGACATCACAAATCTACACTTTTACATAATGGGGGCCTTTTAGGCCCCCGTGCAAATCATATGGAGAAACTCACATAAGTTTATTTCAAAATAAGATATGAATAATGTACAACATTTTAATTATATTTTTGGAGAAAACACCAAAAAACATTTTTTTATCCAAATTTCGAACAAAGATATGAAAAACACACAAAGCTATATAAATCTAGAGTAAACTAGCTGCAGCTACATTTCTTTTCTAACTTTTTCTTTTCAATTTTATTGGTCTTCCAAACAATTTTCACATGTTATCTTTTCTGAAGAATGTTCTTTACAGACATTTTCCCCACAAGTGGTACAATATCGCTCAGTTTTCCTAAGTTTCTTGGACAAATGAAACAACGCTTTCGTTTTCTTTCTCCTGGCCCTGGAATATCCTGAGACTGTATGCCACACCATTTCATTGCTTCTTTAGTTTGCTTTGGCAAGCATTTCATGTTGCTTCGCTCCATCATGTGAGGCATTACAAGTTCATGGCAATGGTCCTTCAAGAATATACTGACCTCAATACTCTCTACACAGCTCATCACTGTGTTCAGAAGGACCTGCAATGCTGTCATGGCCTTATCACTCCCTCCCAAAATCACATGACATCCTTACATGGCATGATCCACCCCCTGGCCCATCCACCAGCAACCCTGACTACAAATAAATAACTTGAGACACAAACACTGCTGAGTACATGATAAAAATAGCAGGGGCCTAAAAGGCCCCCGTTCTGTACAGATGTGGTTTTCCCCAACAAGCATTGTTACACCAAAATGCCTATAAAAAAAAAAATTATATGAACAACTGGATATTACCAACAACAACATACTTGAGGAATACCTAGAGTTTCAAAATTCTAACTAAAGTAATTTTGCAGATAATAGCAAAAAAGTAAGCACGGGGGCCTAAAAGGCCCCCGATACGCATGCTAGGGTTAATGCGCCCCCTTCATCTGCCGCCAGTTTAATGTTCCCTCTCAATTTGCCCCCAAAGTCTTACATAAAAAACACTGATATTTACAGTACCTCTCCTCGCTCCCCTGCTGCTCTGTCTGCAGTCTCAGTCATGGAGTCTTCAGGCACGATGTGAGTGACGTCATCACATAGGATCTACAGCTCCCGGGGCTGGAGCACACAGGGAGCACAGTGTTGAAGCGGGAGCTGTCTGAGGACGCTCCGCTTTCCTTTTTTTTTTTTTTTCGTTGTGTGGGGGGGGGTTTTCCCTTTTTTTTTTTTTTTTCCCCCCCAGTCTTGTGCCCAGATCCGGTGGCCTCCGCAACCATAGGGCCCGGTGCAAGTACACCGTTTGCCCTATGGTTAAAGCGGCCCTGTGTGGGGGCATTGTGAGGGCCATTATACTACATGTAGGGACACTGAAAGGGCTATTATACTACATATGGGGCAACGATGGGCCATCATACTACATGTGGGAACACTAAAGGAATCATTATTCTACATATGGGGGCACCAACAGGAACATTATACTACATGTGAGGGCCATTATATTACATGTGGGGGCATTGAGAGGCCATTCTACTGAGTATAGGGTCCATTATATTACATGTGGGGGATCTGAGGGGGTCATTTCATAACTCTTGATGGAGGCTCCAAACAAAGCCTTATTTTGATAACATGTAAAAGTGATCACTACTTAGCCTAATTTGCTGGTTGTCTGTCCAAAAAAATTATAAAAAGTGATCAAAAAGTGTTGTGTTCATAAAAACGGTGCCTATAAAAATGTCAGGTCTTTCTGCAAAAAAAAAAAAAAAATAATAAAAAAAGAAGGCCCCACACAACTCCAATGACAGAAAAATCAAAAAAGTTATGGTCTTGGAAAGAGGCGATGCAAAAAATAAATAAAGAGATGCTAATCAGTGAGGTATATGTACTCCAAAATGGTGCCATTAAGCACTACAATATGTCCCACAAAAAATAAACATATAGTTACACTGACGTAAAGATAAAAAAGTTATGACTCTTGGTATGCGATGAAGTAATGGAAGACTGATGTCAAAAATCATGCCAAGAAAGGAAATGAGAGGAAGCACCCCTTCCTTACCCTCTTTTATACAGTGCGGAAAAAAAGTATTTAGTCAGCCACCAATTGTTCAAGTTCTCCCACTTAAAAAGATGAGAGAGGCCTGTAATTGACATCATAGGTAGACCTCAAATATGAGAGACAAAATGAGAAAACAAATCCAAAAAATAACATTGTCTGATTTTTAAAGAATTTATTTGCAAATTATGGTGGAAAATAAGTATTTGGTCACCTACAAACAAGCAAGATTCCTGGCTCAAACAGACCTGTAACTTCTTCTTTAAGAGGCTCCTCTGTCCTCCACTCATTACCTGTAGTAATGACACCTGTTTGAAATTGTTATCAGTATAAAAGACACCTGTCCACAACCTCAAACAGTCACACTCCAAACTCCACTATGGTGAAGACCAAAGAGCTGTGGAAGGACACCAGAAACAAAATTGTAGACCTGCACCAGGCTGGGAAGACCGAATCTGCAATAGGCAAGCAGCTTGGTGTGAAGAATTCAACTGTGGGAGCAATAATTAGAAAATGGAAGACATACAAGACCACTGATAATCTCCCTTGATCAGGGGCTCCATACAAGATCTCACCTCGTGGGGTCAAAATGATCACAAGAACGGTGAGCAAAAATCCCAGAACCACACGGGGGGACCTAGTAGTGAATGACCTGCAGAAAGCTGGGACTTACGTAACAAAAGATACCGTCAGTAACACACTACGCCGCCAGGGACTCAGATCCTGCAGTGCCAGACGTCCCCCTGCTTAAGCCAGTACATATCCGGGCCCGTCTGAAGTTTGCTAGAGAGCATTTGGATGTTCCAGAAGAGTATTGGGAGAATGTCATATGGTCAGATGAATCCAAAGTAGAACTGTTTGGTAGAAACACAACTCGTCGTGTTTGGAGGAGAGTGAATGCCTAGTTGCATCCAAAGAACACCATACCTACTGTGAAGCATGGGGGTGGCAACATCATGCTTTGAGGCTGTTTCTCTGCAAAGGTACCAGGACGACTGATCCGTGTACATGAAAGAATGAATGGGCCATGTATCGTGAGATTTTCAGAGCAAACCTCCTTCCATCAGAAAGGGCATTGAAGATGAAACGTGGCTGGATCTTTCAGCATGACAGAGATCCCAAGCACACCACCAGGGCAACGAAGGAGTGGCTTCGTAAGAAGCATTTCAAGGTCCTGGAATGGCCTAGCCAGTCTCCAGATCTCAACCCCATAGAAAACCTTTGGAGGGAGTTGAAAGTCCGTGTTGTCCAGCGACAGCCCCAAAACATCACTGCTCTAGAGGAGATCTGCATGGAGGAATGGGCCAACATACCAGCAACAGTGTGTGCCAACCTTGTGAAGACTTACAGAAAAAGTTTGGCCTCTGTCATTGCCAACAAAGGAAATATAACAAAGTATTGAGATGAACTTTTGTTATTGACCAAATACTTATTTTCCACCATAATTTGCAAATAAATTCTTTAAAAATCAGACAATGTGATTTTTTGGATTTGTTTTCTCATTATGTCTCTCATAGTTGAGATCTACCTATGATGTCAATTACAGGCCTCTCTCATCTTTCTAAGTGGGAGAACTTGCACAATTGGTGGCTAACTAAATACTTTTTTTCCCCACTGTAAGTGGATCTCCTTTTAAAACGATTCCGATCGATCCCTTTAATCATGAACTAAAAAAAAAAAACAAACTGTAAATGCTTCCCTGAAATAACGATTGGTGTTCTCTCTCATGTTGCTGGAAGCATTGAGAAGGTTCTTGTAAGAGTCCAGCCTTGGTGAGAGTTTGCCCGTAATAGCAAATGCTATGCATGTTTTTATGCTAGATTTAATCTGCTTTTCAGTTCCAGTGACTGTACTCTAAGAAGATGCCAGCTGTACAGAAAAATCAAAATGCAGTGGCAATAATGGGCATTTCATCTTTTCTTCCATGACTCATGCCAACTTCTGCAATAAAACACTATTCTTTTATTCTGCAAAACTTTTCCTTGTATTTTCTTCAGACATTGAAGCAATGAAATTTATTCACAGCTAAATGCTTATTCTCCAAAATGTAAGTCTTACATGGTATGTGCCTACAGCATTTTTAAGGAGGGAGGAAGATCACTAACAGGGGAAAGGAGGTAAGCAGTCACTAGTGAATATCATTTCCTAACTAGATACAAAGCTAGGTCTGCATGGTAAAAAAAAAAAGAACAACACATAGGTCCTGGAGAGAAAATATACTATGATGACTACAATTGCTGTAACAACTGCACCACAAACAGAGGCCACATAAACCTGTCAGTGCAAGGACCTCATGTGGGGTTAATGGTTATTAAGTGTCAGGCTAAAGGATGGTATCCAGAGAGTTGTGGTCAATGAGTGCAGCTCAGACTGATCCTCTGTTATAAGTGGTGCACCCCGGGGTTCAGTGCTAGGTCCGCTGTTATATAACTTATTTATTAATGATACAGAAGATGATATTAATAGCAATGTCTCTATTTTTGCAGATGACTCCCAGCTATGTAGTATAGTACAGTCTATGGAGGATGTATGTGGGTTATAAGCAGGCGTGGACAGACTGAGTGTTTGGTCATCCACATTGCAAATGAAGTTCAATGTGGATAAATGTCAAGTTAGGCATCTACGTAAAAATAATCTGCATTCAACATATGTGCTAGGGAGAGTAAGGTCTCATGCACATGATCGTGTCCACAGTCAGTGTGCTAGCCTTGTTTTTCACGGCTAGCAAACTGACCCATACATTTCTATGGCCCCATACACATGACTGTGTAATTTCACAGTCCGATGTATGGGGCTTTGAGCAAAACTCAGGACAGTTCCTATTCCTGTCCGTTTTGCGGACCGTGCTCACTGTCCTCAATGAATGGGGTCGCAGAAGCACGACTCGAGCATGGGTGGCACATAGATGACATCCGTGTGTTGTCCATGCCATTCAGTCATGGTACCGTGACATGCACACATGTCATGTGCAATGTCGCCTAAAGTTGAGAGAGTCATTGTTGGAGAAGGACCTGGGTGTACTTGTACATCATAGATCAAATAACAGCATTCACTGTCAATAGGCTGCTTCTAAGGCCAGTAGGATATTGCGATGTATTAAAAAAGGGGTATGGAGTTGCAGGACAGGGATGTAATATTACCACTTTATAAGTTATTGGTGCGACCCCATCTGGAATATGCAGTTCAGTTTTGTGCACCAGTTCATAGAAAAGACAGAGTCATAAAATAATAAAGGGCATGGAGGACCTCAGTTATGAGAAGAGATTAAAAGAGTTAAATTTGTTTAGTCTTGAAAAGCGACATTTATGGGAAATATGATAAACCTGTATAAATATATAAATGTCCCATACAAAAAAATATGGGGAAAACTGTTCCATGTAAAATACCCTCAAAAGACAAGGGGACACTCCCTCCATCTGGAGAATAAAAGGTTTACTCTCCAGAGCCGACAAGGCTTCTTCACTGTAAGGACTGTGAATCTGTGGAATAGCCTACCCCAGGAACTGGTCACAGCAGCAACAGCAGACAGCTTCAAAAAAGGATTAGATGCCTTGTAGAGCAAAACAGCATTGATGCTTATGGAAATATCTAGAATACTTATTTCCTTCACTCGTCCCTTACTTAACCATTTACTTGGGGCTATCATGAGGACCACAACCAAGGAATGTGATTGGTAGAGTTCACTCCTCTTTGTGGGTGTTAAGGAGGAAGAACCAGAGGATAACTTAGATTTGACTCCAGAGGTTAGCCACTCCCAAAGCAATACTGCCTCTTAGAACTCTTCATTTTTGTAAAGCTTCTTCCAAGATCTTGAAATACAACTTAATCCTACTTCTCTGCGTCCCTGTCCAGACACCCTGCAGTATTCATATCGGCTGTCATCTGGCTGGAAAAGATATGCTAAGTTTGTTCTTTGACTTTCTGTGTTACAATACGCACAGTTACAATGAAATGCCGAGCCAAGCTACTGGCGATTGAGGTCGAGGTGTGCTCTAACAATGTTTTACTTATATTTTGTGTTTTATTTAATATGAAGCATTGGATGATGTTAATTTTGGTCCTGTATGTTCCTTTTTCTTTGGGCACTGCCTATAATAAAACAGAAAAAAACAAGAAAGGGGCAATTCACTTCAGCTTTCATGTGCTTGTGTCAGCTGACCTATAGAAAAGAGGACAGGCCATGAAAACATTTTCTACTGCACCAACTTTGTAAAAGGTCCGACAGTACAGTGGGGAAAAAAAGTATTTAGTCAGCCACCAATTGTGCAAATTCTCCCACTTAAAAAGATGAGAGAGGCCTGTAATTGACATCATAGGTAGACCTCAACTATGAGAGACAAAATGAGAAAACATATCTAGAAAATCACAGATTTTTTAAGAATTTATTTGCAAATTATGGTGGAAAATAAGTATTTGTTCACCTACAAACAAGCAAGATTTCTGGCTCTCACAGACCTGTAACTTCTTCTTTAAGAGGCTCCTTTGTCCTCCACTCATTACCTGTAGTAATGGCACCTGTTTGACATTGTTATCAGTATAAAAGACTCCTGTCCACAACCTCAAACAGTCACACTCCAAACTCCACTATGGTGAAGACCAAAGAGCTGTGGAAGGACACCAGAAACAAAATTGTAGACCTGCACCAGGCTGGGAAGACTGAATCTGCAATAGGCAAGCAGCTTGGTGTGAAGAAATCAACTGTGGGAGCAATAATTAGAAAATGGAAGACATACAAGACCACTGATAATCTCCCTCGATCAGGGGCGCCACGCAAGATCTCACTCCGTGGGGTCAAAATGATCACAAGAACGGTGAGCAAAAATCCCTGAACCACACGGGGGGACCTAGTGAATGACCTGCAGAAAGCTGGGACTTACGTAACAAAAGCTACCGTCAGTGACACACTACGCCGCCAGGGACTCAGATCCTGCAGTTCCAGACGTGTCCCCCTGCTTAAGCCGTCTGAAGTTTGCTAGAGAGCACTTGGATGTTCCAGAAGAGTATTGGGAGAATGTCATATGGTCAGAAGAAACCAAAGTAGAAACACAACTAGTCATGTTTAGAGGAAAGTGAATGCTGAGTTGCATCCAAAGAACACCATACCTACTGTGAAGCATGGGGGTGGGAACATCATGCTTTGGGGCTGTTTCTCTGCAAAGGGACCAGGAAGACTGATCCGTGTACATGAAAGAATGAATGGGGCCTGTATCGTGAGATTTTGAGTGCAAACCTCCTTCCATCAGCAAGGCCATTGAAGATGAAACGTGGCTGGGTCTTTCAGCATGACAATGATCCCAAGCACACTGCCAGGGCAACGAAGGAGTGGTTTCATAAGAAGCATTTCAAGGTGCTGCAGTGGCCTAGCCAGTCTCCAGATCTCAACCCCATAGAAAACCTTTGGAAGGAGTTGAAAGTCCGTATTGCCCAGCGACAGCCCCAAAACATCAGTGCTCTAGAGGAGAGCTGCATGGAGGAATGGGCCAACATACCAGCAACAGTGTGTGCCAACCTTGTGAAGACTTACAGAAAAAGTTTGACCTCTGTTATTGCCAACAAAGGATATATAACAAAGTATTGAGATGAACTTTTGTTATTGACCAAATCCTTATTTTCCACCATAATTTGCAAATAAATTCTTTAAAAATCAGACAATGTGATTTTCTGGATTTGTTTTCTCATTTTGTCTCTCATAGTTGAGGTCTACCTATGATGACAATTACAGGCCGGCCTCATCTTTTTAAGTGGGAGAACTTGCACAATTGGTGGCTGACTAAATACTTTTTTTCCCCACTGTATATAGCACTCATTATACACTACTCAGACAGAAGGTCCTAAGACAAAAGATCCAGTGCCTAAATAACAGTGTCATACAATGTCCCAACGATTCCCCAATTATACAGTACCCAAATAACAGTACTATGTTTTTGGCCAAATAATATCATTAGGCAGTGCCAGTGATACAGGAATTCTGATTTGCGCTGAAGATCTGATAGAGAAAGGATTAGTTTAGTAAGTGGTCAACATTTCTTGGTGTCCAGTGAGGAACAGGAATACAGTCCGCCCCCCAGACCTTCAAATCAATAATTGAAAATGGAAAGTACCTTTAAATTGTATCTGTAGGACTGTAAAATGATGACTTCAGAAACTATGTGGCAATTAAAGACCAGCCTCATGTCTACATTCACTAGGGATTTACTATTCTATTGACAAAGCAGACAAGTGTATGAAATGCAATACAAATAAGTCAAATAGATACAACAAATGAAACTTTTGAGAAAATGCATGTGCTCGCCAATCTTATTTCAGCACCTGTATAGAATGTAAATCACAGAGTAATTTGTGTGAGAAACAGAAGAGTTGAGAAGTCTACTGAACCATAATGTAATTCTGACAGTGAAATCTTACCACTGTATTCAATTCCCGGATGTACATAAGCCAATTTATATTGATCACAAATAAAAGCTAACCCAAATACACCCACAAGAGAATTACGGAAATGCTTTATGTGCTTTGAGAGGTGTATGCATTAAAGAAACTCTACATAATATTACACTAGATGATGATCAGGCTTGACAATTACAAAGCAACAAATGGAAGTAAGGAGGACATGAATGAATTGATGGTGGTACTGGACTGCGGACCTATCAGGGACCTAGGGCAGAATGAAAGTGTGATGGTTTATGGGATGGACATGGGTGCATGGTGAGGGAGAGGAGTACAATACTGAACATAGATTGTAAGCTCTTGCGAGCAGGGA
The DNA here is from genome assembly GCA_947044405.1 of Leptodactylus fallax. NCBI lineage: Eukaryota > Metazoa > Chordata > Amphibia > Anura > Leptodactylidae > Leptodactylus > Leptodactylus fallax. Next base: position 8,946,126 of record CAMRHE010000036.1, read on the forward strand.
ACTCATTCCTATTGTGAATTGATTTATTACACTGTAATGTCTCTTTTTGTCTGTACATGAACCTTATTATTTGTGCTGCGGAATATGATGGTGCTATACTGTATAAATAAAAATGTATTATTATTATCGTCATTATTAAAATGATTGTGATTATATTGGGAGGCTTTAGGTTAACTTTTGTTTTTCTGTATTTTAACCCTTTAAGTAGTTTGGGGGGTTTAAGACTGTGTGACTTTTTCCATCTCCACCCTCCAAAATTCATAAATTTTTAATTTTTCTGCATTCATTTGAGACAAGTTGTACTTTTAGTTGGCACCATTTTGAGGTACAGTATATATAATGTTTTCATTAGCTTTTGTTAATGTTTTAGGGGTCCATGTGAAAAGAGCAAAATTCTGTCAACCGCAACTGTTTTTGAAATTGCAGCATGTCCGCTACGGAAATTTTTCTGCAATGTGTGGATGGGATTAGCCAGAATCCCAGCCACTTTGCAGGGACTGTAAAATGCCACGGATTTTGCAACTGCATTTACGGCGCGGCAAAATCACAGTATTTACACTATGTGGGGACAAAGTCACAACAGCACTCTGCTAACACCAAGAGCATTACTGTTAATCTCTACTGTATATAAAAATTCATGAAAATTAGGTTATAGGTTAACATTTTTAACAAAATGTATGGGATCCTAAACTAAAATGAATCACTTGCTTTTAAAGAGGACTCTTCACTGATTCTGGCACAGTTTAAATTTTTTCTCTCTCCCCCACCATTCCCGAGCAACAAATGCTGTTATTTTTTGTGGCTGATATGCTCTGAATCAATCCCCCTTGTCTGACACCGCCCTTCTGACATTACAGAGCTCAAATAGCACATGAAGCATCAAAATTACTTGCACTTTCTACCCTGGAACGGTGGGGGCTAGAGAGAAAAAATTCTAACTGCACTGGAATCATTGAAGCGGCAGCTATTAACAGATACTAATAACGTGAATTGGTATAGGTGGTGAAAGGTCCTCTTTAATTTATTGGAGGCTAATGCCAAAAAACAGAAGAGTCATTATAGTGAGGTCACCTTGTTGCTAGCAGATGGACTTATACAATTTTATAAACATGTTAACCAAGAGCCTCATTTTCGTGTGTGTGTGTGTGTTTTATATATATATCTATATATATATAGATATATATATATATATATATACACTGTATGTGTAGGAATTAGCAGTAATACTCTTAGTGCTAGCAAAGTGTTGTTTTGCAACTTTCTGTGTTGACATTTCTATTGCAGCCATAGCAAAGTGCACCTGCATTTCTCTGTTCACATTAGTTGCCAGTTCTGATCATTTCTGCAGTGTACAAAGTTAAAAGAGGCAAATTTATATCGGTTTGTTTTACCACTTTTTGCAAATGTAAAATGTTTTGCCTGTGGACAGCATATCCTGATGTCAATAACTTTTTATTTATTTTTTTCAATGGAGCTATGTGAGGGCTCTTTTTGTGGGTCAAGTTTTTATTGGCACCATTTTCTGATATGTACAAATTTTGATCACTTTTTATTGCTTTTTTAGGAGAAAGGTGAGCTGACCAAAACACAATAAATTGCACATTGCAGTATTTATGTTTTTAATGATGTTCAGCGTATGGGATAAATAACATGATTTTTAGGTAGTTTGGACTTATACACAATGTACTTATTTTTTGTTGTTTACATTAGTTTTCAAATGGTGAATTTTTTTTTTTTTTTAACAGATCTGTGCCATAAAATTACAGCATGGAATGTTAACTATATGCCCAGTGCTACGTAACAGTATGGAGCAGAGCAGGAACGAGTTAAAATAATAAAAAAATTAGGGTCAGTATAGATTGAGGGAATCAATATTGCTGTTTTGTCTGTTGCGGTATATCAATGTTGGCTTATATACTGTATATATATATGTATATTTTTTCTGTAGATCTTGGTTACTGGTTCCTCAATAAAAACTATTCAACTAAAAAAAATAATTCAATGAAAAAATGGAATAAAAAATGTAATTAGAAAAAAAAAACATATGTACAGTATACAATGCATTCTGAAAGTCTTCAGACTCATTCACTGTTTCCCATTTTCTTATGCTGAGGCCTTGTACTACAATAAAATAAATCAAGTTTCTCCCCACCACCACCAAACTGTACTCAATGCCCCATAATGAGAATCTGAAAACAGAATTTTAGAAATTTTTGCTAATTTAATAAAAAGAAAAAGTAACATTTTGCATGGACATAAGTATTACCCTTTTCTATGACACTTGCACTTTAGCTTTTGAGGGGCTCTCATTTCTCTTGGTCAACCTTAAGATGTTTGTACACTCTGATTGGATTCCAACTGTGGTAAATTCAGTTGACTGGACATGAACTAGAAATACCCAACCCACAGCTGACAATGCAAATTTGAGCAAAAACCACAAAGCCACAAAGAGGTAAGAATTGCCTGTAGAATTCAGCCACAGGATTGCATGGAGACACAGATCTTAAGAAAGGTACAAAAACATTTCTGCTGCACTGAAAGTTCCCAAGAGCACAGGGCCCTCCATAATTCTTAAATGGAAGTAGTGTGGAAAAACTAGGACTCTTCCTAGAGCTGGCTGCAACACCAAACTAGGTAATCGGCAGAAAGGTGACCAGAAACCCAATGGTCACTCTGGATGAACTCCAAAGATCCTGTGTGCAGATCGGAGAAACTTGTAGAAGGTCAACCATCACTGCAGCACTCCACCAATCTGGGGTTTACGGAAGAGTGGCTAGATAGAAGCCTCTCCTCAGTATAAAACACAGGTAAGCCGGTCCAACATAACAAAATGTGAAAAAAGTGAAGGGGTTGGAAAACTTTTTGAATGTATTTTTTTTTTAATTTTAGCTGGAGTAGCTCACATGATATTTTATGGTCAACTGATATATTTTTTTTATTCTTATACTGTGTTTGCTTGATGGTTATGGAATACCAAAAAAGTTGTAAAATACTGTGCAAAGTCTAGGTACAGTGACAAATGACTGTTTACAATAAAATGGTCGTCAATGAGTCATGTCAAAAGGAAATTTTTATTTTAACTGTGCATTTGGGGCTTTCCATAAGGAAATTTTAAGAATGTGATTTGCACAAATTAGGGTGACAGAATCTTGAGGCCATTAGTCAATATACAGTACCATAAGAATTTATGTAAAACAACCCATAAGGAACCCTTCTTTATGAGACACATACTAGAGCATTCCATTTCTTATAGCTGCAGCATACCAAACAGGGAAGTGGCAATACATCATGAAAAATCTGTATCTTTACTGTTCCAACTACATGTTAAAATATGACGTTTCAACCCATATAGTAGCTGGGTCTCTCTCAATCCAGCCATTATAGGGAATGAAACATTTTTTTAAACACAATTTTATCATGTGGCCAGAACAGTAAAGTTACAGGTTCTTTTCATGTTGCTGTTACCACTGTCCCTGTTTGGTATAGTGCAATAGAGGACTGGATCCATCTTTTTCTGGGGGTAGGTACATCACACATAGGATATGGACTGTGGTGCTGTCTTCTACCTTCTTTTTGCAGTGTAGTTACAGCACAGACTAAGGCTACATGCACAAGACTATCATCATGTGTAAATGTCCATGAACAATGAAAAAGACTCATTCTGTCTGTTGCTTTCTATGTTTTCCACAGACTGATATGCTTCAACTGATGATCCCCGGACTGTGAAACAGGAATAGGACCTGTGCTGAGTTTTGTGACATGGCTTCACAGTCCCCACACAGAGCCACAAAAATCACGGCTGTGGATAGCACAAAAAATATATAGTCATATTCGTGGGGCCTAACGAAAATGGTATAATGTGGGTGAACTGGGACATTTCAGAGTCAAGAATTGCAAGTTAATCCCTTTGCTAATTACACAATTTCATATTCATTATAAAGTCTGTTGTTTTTTTTCTTGTCTGTTGCTACTAAGGGTATGTTCATCCAATTGTAGAGGAACATGAGTCAGGGTACATAATCCTGGATGCTTAGATTTTCATTCAAAACACATAGAAAACTTTATTTCAGATACAACCCCTTTATTCCAACCCTGATGATATGTACAAACACCCTGACAGCCTCAATAAGACATTTTTGAAGCAGGGCTACCATCGAAAAACAACTGAAAACCAAATGATAATTGACAAAATAAAGATCCCTAACTCAAATCAGGATTACAAGATCCTAGGTACCTTCACATGCACCAAATGTAGCCTACTTAAAGAGGACCTTTCATGCCCTCATGAATATGTGGTTTTATGTACCGCTAGAAAGCCGAAAGTGCGCTGAATTCAACACACTGTCGGCTTTCCCGGTATGTGCCCCGGGGCTGGAGATATCGGTGCTGTTAATTTCGGCACCGATATCTCCCCACTGTCAGAAGGGCATTCCTCATAGCTCAGCATCATCGCTGGGCTGTAAGGAACGCCCCCTCTGACAGTACAAGGCATGCACGGTCTCTGCTGTATTATACAGCGGAAACCTGCCAGTGGTGCATGGACGCCACCACATTGGGGTGGCTTGCTGGCCCCAGAAGTCAAATCCTGGGTCAGCGATTTGTTACTATGACAAGTGGGCACCTACTGCGCTACGCAGCCTGTAATAGAAGCATCAGTATTTTTCAATACACTGCAATGGATTAGTGATTAGACACCCTGGGCTTCATAGGCATAACTTAAGCAGAAAATCCACAGAAGAAAACTCTGCAGATTTTCAGTGAAAAGCACTGTGGGAAAAACCGAGATGCGTTTCCGCCGCGGTTTTTCCAGCAGCGTTTTTTGGCTGCAGCTCACAACGTAGGGCCTTAGCCTAAATTTGGTATCGCTGTAATCGTACCAACCCAAATAAGACAGGTGACACGTCAATTTGGCTGAACAGTGAATGCCGTGAAAATGAAGATCTGAAATCTTTGAACTCGGTATCCATACCCTGATAGAAAGTCATATGAATAAATTCTACACCTCTGGTGGGTTGATTCATAGAGTACCTGTTCTACCACAACATAAAATCTGTCCTTCACCAAATTATTTGCTTTTGATGGCAGACTGGGCAGATTCGCTCACGTTTTATACATTTTTTTTTTACATTTCTCTGGGAAGGGGGGGCACACAGTTTAAAGTTTACCAAAATCCATTCCTTTCATCCATGTCCTTTCCCATTCCTCAGTTGATAGACATATGTCTTTTTCAGGTAAACATGTATTTATGAATGCATCACAGAAAAGTTTGCATCATAAAACTGCAAAGAACTGTGAGAACATTTTAGAATGTTCATAGGGGAGGAATGCAGAATTCTATGTAACTGACTGGCTATAAAACAGTTCAATGACCACCACATACTACTGTCCACTTACTGAACATAATGGACCATTCTTGAGGCATATTCCTTGAATCCACAAATGTGCCCTCAAAACATACACATTTATGCTGAAGCCCCACGTTGCGAAAAGGCTGCGTTTTACAGTACCTGCAAAGTGAATGGGATTCTGATTAATCCCATCCACACATTGCAGAAAAAAAAATCTACAGCGGAAAACTCTACAAAAACGCAATGAAAAACACGATCTGTTTCCACCGCGTTTTTTTGTTGAATTTCGCTACATGGGGCCTTAGCCTTAAGCCCTTTGCAGACGACAGTGTGCTAGGTCAGTGTGCTATCCGGGTTTTTCTGAATGAATGGGACCACAGAAGCACGGCCAATGCACGACCGGCATTCATGGCCAGCGGTTAGCACACGGTCATGTGCAACTCGCCTTAGGCAGGTTTATCACCCCTAATCTAGCTCTTCAACATTTATGTTGAAGCCCCACTTTGTGAAAACGCAGCTTTTTTTTCATTGTCTGTAAAAACAGACAAAGATAGTGGCATGTGAATAGACTCATTTGTGAAGGATCTCGTCCTACCGAATCCGCATTCAGCACACCTGGTATCGCTTCAATTACCTCACACCCACCTCCAGTGAGTGTTCTGGGTAGTAGTAACATATACAGAAATACATATCAGTAAATTATCAAGCAAATATGGATAAAAGTAAAATACAGCACATCAAATAAAAAGGGAAATAACGGATAGAAAAATACCGGCACAAGTTTGTAGTCAGTTTCTCTAGGCCGCAACGGCATTCCTAAAGGTATGTGTAGGATTGATATGAGCAAGTAAAAATACCTTTCCAAGAAAGATATATAACTGAGGTTCTGTTCATCACACCACTGAAAATCATGGGTTCTATAATGGCCATGTGACAGCAGTTACAAAAACAGCCATCACAAGGCCATTATTCACTGCCATGTGAATAAGGGCCATCCGTGTACTGGCACGTACACACATGGCCATTTTTCATGGACATTAGGTCTGTGAAAAACGTCACGGCTGTGTGCATAAGGCCTTAGTGATACTGGCCTGGTACTGGAGTAGCTGCTTCATTTTTAGCTTCCTAGCATTAGTGGTGGCCCTGGTGGTCAGACCGCACTGATTAGTCAATGATAACAGTAATGTTTGTTAATTCCTAACAAAGTTTGGGAAAAAAATTGGTAGAAAAAGAACTTTAGATTAAAAATCCTACTTACTTCAAGTAATCAATGGACATATAAATGACTATGACCTACTAATGCAGGAAATCAGATAAGGCCTACATCACTAAAAATAATAGAAGGGCCATATCCTTACAAAATGATCATGATTGCAGCTCAGTCACAATAACATGGTAACGAAAAGCGCTTAAGAAAAGTTATAATGAATGCGCAGAGACAGAGACGTGTTCACAATTACATCCAATTTATATTATAACGAAGATCTGGTCTGTATTGTTTTACTTTTGCTATAAATTTCACATGTAAAGAAAATTGTCTAAAGGAAGTTAATGCTGTGTGACCCAATTGTTGAAAAATGCATACATTAAATAGCCCTTTTTTCTCCAAACGAAGCGTGAAGCAAACTACCAATATCAAAACATAATTGGTCTTGACATTTGATAATGTTGCAGACGTAACACTGGAAACATACTTACATAAAATACAGACAGTTTGTCAGGATACAAGAAGACTGCAATAGAGTTCAGCTCAGCCATTTCAAACTCTAGAAAACTGTGCATTGAACATGCCGGCATAAAACTTCTACATGGAATGAACGTATCTTATATAATAAAACTAAGCAATGATGCAATAATCAAAATAAAACATAGCTTTTAATAAATATCTGCTAAAATGTCTGACAGACCCAACAAATAGTAACCACAATCCCCTTCTTATAAAGTATAATTATGCACAAAGGGTTAAGACAAGTTCAGTCCTACCCACTAGTAGGATTTCAGCTGATTATATTGCAGGAGTAATTCTGTACACAAGATACAGATATATGCACAAGAAGGTAAAAACGGATTTGATCTTACTCATAAGTAGATTTTCAATAAGGAGTCAGAGAAATGGGGCAACATGTCCATTCAGGTCCACAGATAATCCCTGTAATGCCCCTCTATCAAATTTCCCTGACCCCCACCCTTACAAGGACACCCCAGATGAAGTGACGTCCCGTGCCCAGAAGGTCCTGTCCAGAAGACAGGTAAGTATGATGGGGTGGGGGGATGAGTTAGTTAGGAAGCGCTAGTAGTGAGTGGGCTAGATAGGGAAACAGGGAGGGGGAGTGAGTGAGAGAGGGATGTGGTGTGAGTCAGGTCTGAGTGAAGCCCAAGGTATCATGGTACAGAACAGGAAGCTACCCATGTAAACAAATGCAGAAGATGCCAGGAGCTCACAGAGAAACCCAGAAATCACTCAAAACACTGCTAAAGTTATTTGGGTGCACTTATTAACCTATTAAAAGCACTAACAGATCTTTTTTGATTTTTTTTTGCCTGGAAATCCTCTTTAAATAATTGCCATTAATCATAATTGAGGTAAAATGCCAGATTAATTACGATTTTGATTTAGGTCATAATTGTCCAGCCCTAAGATGTGGACACCCGACCATCACACCTATACCAGCTTATTGGACATTCCATTCCAAAACATGTGTGTTAATATGGATTTGTCCCCCCCCCCCTTCTTGCTACAATAGCCTCCAAGTTCAAGGCTTTCCACAAAATTGTTGAGCTTATCTCAGTCACCCAAAAAGCTCCCCTGCTATTTTTTTTTCTGAAACTCAGGAGTGGAATCTAGAAGGTTGGAAAAAGGTTGAAAAACCAACTTCATTTTAATCCAATTTGAATATTCACTTAGATATAGTAGCATTATCCTTGTGTGTAACATATTTTATGTACATGATATTATTTTATCAGCTTGCGAAGCTCACTTGCCTTATATTTGGTTTGTTCAATTCTTTACTTTAGACCATATTGAAACAAAATATCTGAACTTTGGGACATCTGTATGAAGACAGAATAAATGTAATTTATTTTGATCTTATTATAAACTTCTTGGAACCCCATGCTCACACAGAGGGAATATTGTGAAAGTGACAAGATTGATAGTGGCAGCGTATACACAATGACATCCTAAATGAAATGAGGCAGAGAGAAACAAGTGCCACCTATTCCCATTATTTCAGCTTGATGCCAGCGTGTGAAGACACCAGACTGATTTTGAGTGACATTGTCCTACTCCTTCAAGATAATGGATGCACACGCAGTATAACAGGCTGACTTGGAGCATATGCATCCTAGCACCACACACAACACATTTTTTGGTGTTGCTTTACTGTTAGTCTTCCGCTCACAATTTACTTTCTGAGGCACCCAACCACATACTAGGAATGATTTAGCATGATATGAGTCACAAACCTGATGTGATGATGTAGGCAGACACTGCAGTAAACATGGGGTATTTTTACACATTTGCACATGAAGATGTAGCTCTGGTCCCAATTGATCATGAGACATCAGGGCTGAAAGTCAATACTACTACTGACTGCCCCACCATAATGGATAGCAGTTGTCCTCACTATCAGTAAATCTGTATACAGAGCTGCAGAATATGTTGGCACTATATAAATAAAAAAAAGAATAATGATGTACACTGGCAAAAGGCGCATACATTGCCCAAACATCGTGTGAACCTAGACTTTTATGGACAGGAAAACTTGGGAAGCCACCTGGAGCTATTGATCAACCACTGATCCTTGAGACTATTCTGGCAAAAACGAACTATTGCTATAGTCCTGCCCTTAACTTGATATACATAACAGACAATGAAGCTTTTGCAGAAACAAAGCATCAAACAAATTCTAGTAGTGAGGTAGAAGATACATACAAGAAACAAGGTTTTCTGTGGTCTGACATACAGTCTGACTCCCTGAGAGACTAGGTAGATGTGAAGGCTGTGTTCACAACAGAGGTGATGACAGAACCTTCAAATAAACTGACTACAAGACACAAAGGTCGGATTGTGCCCCTCTGCGTCAGAGTCCAGGTGCATTTCAGATACTATATTTTCTTCTTTCTACAATTCCTGTTGTTGTGGATGTTTAGAATGTGCTAAGCTTTACAAGTTTACTGCAGGTGAGATTAAAAAATAAGTCATGCGAAAACTAAGGCGATATATCATTCTGCCAATAACAAAGACCTAGTAAGCATATTAGAAGTCCAGGTCCACTGTGAATGGGAGCAGCAATGCAGTATTATTCACGGCCACTACCCTAGCACCGCTGATCTGTAGGGGTACTAGGAGACGGCACCTCACTAATCTGATACTAATGACCTAAGAATAGATTTTCAGTATTAATGTCTCAAAAAACCTCTTCAGGCTAAGTCCCCACGTAGTGAAAACATAGGTAAAAAACTCTGTGGAAAAACCTGCAGCGGAAATGCATCGTTTTTTTTTCTGCAGCATTTTTCATTGCCTTTTTGCTGAGTTTTTCTCTGTGGATTTTCTTCCCTTATTAATCCTATAGGGAAAATGCAAGCGTTATCTCTGATATAATTGACATGCTGCTTTTCTGCAGCAGATTTTTTCTGCAATGTGGGTATGGGATTAGCCAGAATCTCATTCACTTTGCAGGTAATGTAAAATGCAGCATTTTTTTCTGCAGTGGCAAAAATGCTGCGTTTTCACAACATGGGGCTTTTGCCTCAGGGTGCATCCATATGGGGCAACTCTGCTGCTGAATTTCTGTCATGGAATTTTAGCAGTATGTTTGTCTGACAGCCACTGCTGCACATAATGCTAAAAAGCAGGTGTTCCGGCTTTCAACTTTTGCAGTGCAAAAGCATAATTTAACATGCTGTGAGTTGAAACCTTTTAGTGCAGGTCAATTTTCAGTGCAATTTTTTTTTTTTTTTTTTTTTTTGCAGCCTGCGGGATGAGATTAGATACAATCTCATCCACTATACTAGTAGTGCACATTGCAGCAGATTCATCGCTGACAAGTTCACAATAACGCCCTTCGACTACATCCTGCATTGATGTATCCTATCCTCCAAGTTGCAGTGGTAATTTGTTCCAGGAAAACCTTTAGGCCAGGGCGTTTTAAACAGTCACTACACAAAAATACACACAGTGGAAATGCTATAATTTCCAAAACCGTCACGGTTTAGGAAATCACAGCATGTCAATTATGACTAAAGAAACTCTGGTGGTTTCCCTATGGGTATAATGGAAGCAGAAAGTCCGCAGAGCAAACCTACCATAATACAGAGGACAAAAAGAGCAGAGTATGTTGAAAATATTAGAACCTGAGGTCAAGTGGTTCCTCAAGGTACAATGACCATGGGGAAGTACTGTATGTATTCATATATTCAAGTACTTTTCCTTTACTTCACTATAAATTGGTAGTCACTTCTGTATGAATGTGAATAGGGAATCTTTCCTCACTCAGCACTAAGGGCACAAGGTGGCTAAGGTGAGGACACCTCTGTCTTCATGAAATTGGTCTCATTTTATAACAGTGTCATCAGCTACACTGCTCAAAAAAATACACTTTTCCCTGACTGCAAATTACCGACATTTAGAAAGTGCATGCAGCAAAACACAACCTACACACTAACAACACATCATGGCTGTTGAAAATTGAAACCAGTATTTGCATTGAAAAATGTTACAAGGTTAGTATAAATGTTGTATAACTATTGTGATTTGTTTAGCCATGCCCATTTGATGCATCTTTTTATTTATAATCTGTTGTATATTTCGCAAAATTGACCAAAAGATTTTTCTTTTAAATATTTAAGAAAAAAAAAACTATACACCTCGAACAATCATTACTGCTGATGGCATCATTTGTATAAGAGTATTTTAGATAAGAATAACAATGGTGAGCTGGTTAGAGAATGGGCCACAAGATCTTGGCGTGCAGGGCCACTAGATCAAGATTAATGGTATATTTAATTATAACTGTTGCCACAGTGTACAGTAAACTTTGAGAGGTTTTTCTAAGTTTATAGAAATACAGAAAAATACTTGAGCCTGAATGTTGACCAAATAATGCCACCATAACTGTGGATAACTACTGGATAAGGTAATGAAAATTAAAAGTAACTACATTTTTTTCATTGCCTTATCCTGATCTATGCAACAGAGTAGTTTAGTTTCTGCCAGAGCTTGCTGTGGGTGGGATTACCAGGGTAAAGAACTTCAGTTTTCATGATTCCTCTCCCCTCTCACACACAGCTGTCTGCATACCCATCTATTACGTCTACATCATGCTGTAAATACTTCACAGAAAACATATATTCTGATTTAAGACACTACTAATAGACACTGCACAATCTACTGTCTAACTGTAACAACAAAGTGAATGTCACCTATAGCAGTTGCCTTTCCCACGCACTAACAGTTTCTTCTGGTAGTTAGATATCCCCCAAAGATACAGTAAGGCCAAATATGGTGTTTCAGACAGGTAGTCGGAAGAGCACTGTTATGAAGCACATACTGAATCAACACAGCTAATAGCAGTAATAGCAACAAAATGAGAGCTCACCAACATATGATGAAAAGCACATGATGATGGTAATGGATGATGACACAAATGGATGATGTTGGTAACAGTAAAATGGATCAGATGGTTGATGATAAACAAATAATAACTGACAAAAACAACTGATGATAACTCTTCCTGAATATTTCCTTCTTTCCTCATATCTATCCCTGAGCACTTGCCCTAAAGATATCCCTAGTATAAACCTTAACGTACAGTACTGATTCAAACACATGTAAGACTAACACAAGGTCTAAAGACAATGAAACTAACTAGACAGGGTGAACTAGAAACAAGGCAAGACAAATGCAAACAGGTAGAAAACAACAAACTACAAAACTCAGAAGCAAGGTGTGAAGGATCCGAGTTTACCAGGGCCTCGCGCCTGGCCTACCTGCGATCGCTTCGATTACCTCACACCCACTTTCCGTGAATGTAGGTCCGGTAGAGGATAGTACGCCAAACGAGCCTTTTAAATTTTATATATTTATTAACCCCTAAATGGGTCGATACTAGACACTCAACACATACATACAGTAGAATACATGCAGCGGTTAACAAGCAGATACAAGTGAAAACAACATAACACGGTACATAAAAATAAAAATGGGGATACAAGAAAGAAAAGAATATATATTACCAACACCAGCTTGTGCAGGTATCTCTGGCTTCCAATGCTAGGGCACTTTCTTATGGGACGACCGGCAGCAGAGCACCTTAACCGGGTAAAATGGCCGAAGACCTCTGGAACCAGCAGTTAGTCCATTTCTCTGAGCCCATGTGGTAGGCTCAGAGCAGTCTTGGGCAAAAGCATGTGTTGCTTACATGCAGTGACACCTCTTTTAGGGTCACAAAATGGCCTCCAGTTTGGCTCCCTAGGCGGCGTGGCAGCCGCATGGCAGCCACATGTTGGTCACATGGCTTCCCCCACAGCTTGCCTCCAAGAAGCGTGCATCTCCAAAATCACCAGACAACAGAGCCTTGTTCAGCCTGGGCGGAGCCCTTTTGTCTCCCCTGGTCTCCTCCCTGAGTGAGGTCACCAGGGGGAGAGGCCCCGCCCCCTCTCTACATCTCTCAGAATAACTTTTCAGTATAAGTCTATGCATGATGTTTATAGAGTCTGGCTGGTAGTATAATGGGGTTCCTGGCAAGATCCCCAATACATAGACTCCAAGTTTGACACTCCAGCTCCCTTTGGGTAAGGAGATCAGTGCCTGCACCTCTCCTGGATTTTGAACGGTGACATGTGTATATTCTGAGCGTGCGCCTTGACCTGACGCATCTGGGGAATTTATCGGATCGACAATAAGATGTTCCCCAGGCCAGATATTGTCATAAAACCATAAGCCCTTAGAATAATGGTGCCACTGAGTCTCTCAGGGATATGCGGATCGTTTGCATAAAGCATCCTGTCTAAATGAACCCCCGCTGGGTTAGTGAGGATGGCAGTCTTATGCAGATGAAGGCTTTTGACCAAATGGCTGATTGCTTCAGGGACAGGACAATAGTAGTTTGACCACCTTCCAGCTGCTCTTCTAAGCCTGATTCTAGGCACCAACCCCCGCTGCGCAGTAGTATAGGCTAATATTGATAATCTAAGACCATACATGCCCCTAATATCATCACACAAGGACTGGACTTAAAATAACCACAAGAGCAAATCTAAATTAACAAGAAACAAAACAGACAAGATACTATAAATATACAATGATAACTAGGAAAAAACAGAAGTAAAGCTATACCGCCAAGTAAAAGTAGTAGTCAGAAATATTTAAAGAGAGGCTAGCCAAAAAGAAACTCCTCCCCAATCAGCCTGCAACAAGGAGTGATCAGCTTATCCACTGATGAACCAGCTGTCAGACAGATGCCACAAGCAGACCAACAGGCAGAAGATAATGAAACACCTGAATAATGCACATCATGGTAAACACATACAGCTTGAACTTTTTCACATTTTGTCATCTTACAACCACAAACTTAAATGTATTTTATTGAGATTTTAAGTGACAGACCGACACAAAGTAGTGCATTGAGAAGTAGAATGAAAATGATACATGGTTTTCAAAATTTTAATCAAATAAAAATCTGAAAAGTGTGACAAGCAAAAGTATTCAGCCCCCTGTACTCTAATACCCCTAAATAAAATCCAGGGCAATCAATTGCCTTCAGAAGTCACTTAATTAGTTAATAGAGTCCAGCTGTATGTACTTCACCTGTTCTGTGAAGGCCTCAGTGGTTTGTTAGTGAACACTAGTGAACAAACAGCATCATGAAGACCAATGAACTCCCCAGATAGGTCAGAGACAAAGTTGTGGAGAAGTTTAAAGCAGGGTTAGGTTATAAAAACATATTCCAAGCTTTGAGGACCCCAAGGAGCACTGTTCAATCCATCATCCAAAAATGGAAAAAGTGTTCTACAACTGCAAACCTACCAAGACATGGCTGTCTGCCTAAACTGACAGATTGAGCAAGGAGAGAACTGGTCAGAGAAGCAGCCAAGAGGCCCATGGTCATTCTTGAGGAGCTGCAGAAATCCACAGCTCAGGTGGGAGAATCTGTCCACAGGACTATAAGTGGTGCACGCCACAAATCTGACCTTTATGGAAGAGTGGCAAGAAGAAAACCATTGTTGAAAGAAAGACATAAGAAGTGCCGCTTGCAGTTTGCCACAAGCCATATAGGAGACACAGCAAACATGCGGAAGAAGGTGCTCTGGTCAGATGAGACCAAAGTTGAACTTTTTGACCTAAATGCAAAGTGCTATGTGTGGTGGAAAAGTAACACTGCTCATCACCCTAAACACACCATCCCCACTGTGGTGGCAGCATCATGCTGTGGGGAGGCTTTTCTTCAACAGGGACAGGGAAGCTGGTCAGAGTTGATGGGAAGATGGATGGAGCTAAATACAGGACAATCCTGGAAGAAAACCTTTTGGAGGCTGCAAAAGACTTCAGACTGGGAAGGAGATTCACCTTCCAGCAAGACAATTATCCTAAACATACAGTCAGAGCTACAGTGGAATGGTTTAGATTAAAGAATAATCATGTGTTAGAATGGCCCAGTCAAAATCCAGACCTAAATCCCATTGAGCATATGTGGCAAGACATGAAAATTGCTGTTCAGGTGCTCTCCATCCAGTCTGGCTGAGCTTGAGCTATTTTGCAAAGAAGAATGGGCAAAAATCTCAGTCTCAGGTTGAATGCTTTTGCATGTCACACTTTTCAGATTTTTATTTGATTATACTTTGGAAAACCATGTATTGCTTAAAATCTCAATAAAAAACATTTAAGTTTGTGGTTGTAAGGTGACAAAATGTGAAAAAGTTCAAGGGGTATGAATATTTTTGCAAGGCAATGAATAGAGGAAAGAAGAAAGGGAGGAAAAACAATGAGAAGCTGAGAAGAGAATTTCATCTACAAACAGTACAATAGCTAGTGATAAATTATAGTGAAACAATAATTGCACACAATTATTAAGGACTGAAGAATCCCTTCAACTTCTTTTAGCCAGGTTTACTGGAATTTCCAGTACTGATTTGCATATTTTTATGCATGCTAGTCACTCATACACAGCTAAGACTAAAGCAACCCTGAATTTTTTTATGTTATTATGTTGGTGAAATGTGGTGCGTGGATAATACTGTTCACTGACATGTGGATTACGGTGTGAAATTGAAAGATTAATCATGACCACCACAATATGGCTTTGGGACACAGCAGCTTCAGTCACAGATGCTATAAGGTCACAGTAAAATGATGAGAACTCAGATGAAGCCTATTGTATGCTCAAAATGTTAAAACTAATAACTGTACAAATTTTTTTCAAAACTTGCAGATTTCAACAAAGGTCTGTTATATACCTCTAGAACATCTGAAGAGATTGATGGTCTAGTATACGTGTTATATGAAACTAACATGGAAAATTCAGCCTTCCCTTACATTATGAGTTTCTGAATGTGTTTTTATAATGTCATTTTAGGCCAGGGCTACAAGGTGATTTTTGCCACGACTCACGTCACACGACCAAAGATCAAAGAGTTTCCCTGTGATTCCTTCACTAATGCAAGTGTGATGTGATGGTGATGATCACTGTTCGAATTTTTGCGACTAAAGGTCGCAGTTGCAGCACCCTCGAGATCACAATGCGACTCTATTCACAAACTTTAGTGAAGGAATTGCAGGGTGACCCTGTGATCTTTGGTTGCGCAATGGGAGTTGTG
Organism: Leptodactylus fallax; assembly: GCA_947044405.1. Classification (NCBI taxonomy): domain Eukaryota; kingdom Metazoa; phylum Chordata; class Amphibia; order Anura; family Leptodactylidae; genus Leptodactylus; species Leptodactylus fallax. Next base: position 8,962,289 of record CAMRHE010000036.1, read on the forward strand.
GCCAAAACCGATGTGTAGCCCTAACCTTAATTCCAAAACAAGGTGTGGATTGTAATAAGGTGTGGATTGTATTAAGGACATAAATGCTGCGTCAAAAACCGCAGCCTTTTACAGTCACTGCAAAGTGAATTTCATCCATATATTGCAGAAAAATAAACACAGAGAAAATATTGCGATTTCCAAAACCTTTGAGGTTTTGGAAATCGTAGCATGTCAATGATACCTATGGAAACCTCTGCAGACTTTCTGTGAAAAGCACTGGAGGAAAAACCGCAATGTGTTTCCTCTGCGATTGAATTTGATGTACTTCAGCATGACAAGCTAACTACACCAACTTTCTGAACCACTTAGTGAGTATCATAAAAATGTGAAATGAAGCAAAATGTCTGCGCAAACTATTTTGAGACTTTTTGAATGCAGAAGATTGAAGTGCTTGATACATTCCTCAAAATGTGTAGAAATTATTATACCAGACACATCTGTTATAACAGTCACAAATGGTGGCCATGGTATAGGTAATAACCACGAAAAAGGTGTTTTGGTTACTCATTATTTGGACTTGATATCCCAGCTGTCTAACAGTAACTGAGCATTAGTATACATGTACAAGGCCTGAAATAACCCTAAACAAGTAATATGCATCCTGAGAAGGGTGACCCAATTTAGCTCCCTTTCCCTGCCAAAACTCTATTCATAGGTGTTTCCTTCAAAGGGATTCAGAGGGCAATGTTAAATAATAAAACAAGCATAACCCGCAGTATGCCCAGTGGTGTGCTCCTAAACCGCTATTTCTAGCTTATTAAAGGGAGTCTGTCACCAGAGCCCAGCCCCACAGATAAATTAGGGTCGCCTGAATGAAACAGTGTTTTCCTCTTATGAATCAGCACCTCCACTGTTGAGATATCAACAATTTTTGTCAATATGCAAATGAGCTCTTTGAAGCAACGCCCTCATTAATCCAAAGAGCTCATTTGCATATTGACAGTGATATCTCGGAAACAGAGGCACCGATTCCCAAGGAGAAAGCACTTTTATTCAGGTGACCTAAACCTATCTGCAAGGGTTCATATGCTGGGTGCTGGTGACAGACTCCCTTTAAGCAAGGTTTTCTTTTTCTTACAGCAGTTAAAAGCTGAGATCTATAAAAGAAGGTATGCTACTGTAGTTCCAGAAAATGGACAAGTCTTTTCCATGTACTACACAAGTGTCAAAAACAAGGCTCAGAGATCACCGGGAGGGCCGCATCTGCCATGAAGCGAGTCCCTGAGAGGGCAGCACTGGCAAGCAGTTTGGGCACAGAAAGTGAATGCAAAGCTGCACTACTGACTGCCCCCGAGCCATGGCCTGTAAATCTTCCCCTGAGCCCCCCGCTGCCCCCACAGTATTAGGGATGTCTTCGGGTCCCCCTCCCCCTTGCTCTGAACTGTCCAATTATTGTACTTACAGAGAAGTGATGTGGCGGGAGGTACCTACTCTTGCACACAGCCGGTGTGCAGCTTCTATTTTTCTCCTAGCAGTACCATAGACTAAAGGTCAAAGTTGTAGGAGGAAAAAGAAAATGCACATAGGTTGTGTGCCAGAGGAGGTCCCACCCTCCGCATCACTGCTCTGTAAATGAATGGTATGTGGAGGAGAGGAACTATTACCTGTGGGGGGCACTATTAAACCACTACTACTGCAATAGTGCTACTCCCACATGTAAAATCATTACTTATGTGTGTGTATGTGTGTGTGGGGGGAACTATTACCTGGGGTGGGTGCTATTAGGGCACTATTACAGTAATAGAGCCCCCTCAAAACAGATAAATAGCATTACTCATGTGTGTGCGGGGGAACTATTACCTGTGGGGCACGATTACAGTAATAGTGCCCACCCCCCACAGGTAATAGCATTAGTTATGTGTGTGTGGGGGAACTATTACCTTTGGGGGCATTATTACAGTAATAGTGCCCACCCCCAGTTACTAACATTACCTATGTTCGGAGAACTATTACCTGTGGAAGGGGGCACTATTACAGATATAGTGCCCACCCACAGTTAATAGCATTACCTATATGGGGGGGGAAATTACCTGGGGGCGGGACTATTGGGCCACTAATACTGTAATAGTGCCCCCCTCACAGGTAATAGCATTAGTTATGTGTGTGTTTGGCGGAACTATTACCTGTGGGGGCATTATTACAGTAATAGTGCCCACCCACAGTTACTAACATTACCTATGTTCGGGAAACTATTACCTGTGGAAAGGGGCACTATTACAGCTATAGTGCCCACCCACAGTTAATAGCATTACCTATATGGGGGGACAATTAGCTGGGGGGGGCACTATTGGGCCACTAATACTGTAATAGTGCCCCCCTCACAGGTAATAGCATTAGTTATGTGTGTGTGGGGGAACTATTACCTGTGGGGGCATTATTACAGTGATAGTGCCCACCCACAGTTACTAACATTACCTATGTTGGGGGAACTATTACCTGTGGAAGAGGACACTATTAGGGTTGCCTCCAGCCTTCTGGGTACTTGCAACAGGCTATAAATGTAACTACGTCTAACTGGCATAGCTACATTTATACAGTGGTAGAATTACTTGTGGCCCTCGGTGAAAATGAGTTTGACACCCCTGATCAGCTGTGTCCAGCATTCCACATGGCACTGCATTACTGCCTCTGAGAAGTCTACTTCACAAGTAACATTTACAGCTGTATGATTTTCTATATGCTGTATGTGCACACTACATGTGTACCCTCTGCCTAAACATTTAGCAGCACAGACATGATAAATGAACAATTAGGTCAGTGGATAATTCTCTGCAGAATTGTAAAGCAGCAAAAGAAAACTGACAAGCAGCTGTTTGTTTCCCATTACAGAAATAACAGATAAAACATTTTGCATGTCAAAGATAACATATAGTAATAATCCTTGCTTGGATGTCAGCTTTCATAGGAAGGGCACTTCCACTCTGCATAATGGTGCAGCAGAGCCATAACACTCCACACAATATGCCTGTGAATACTCAAGTTTGTTATCACTTCCTTGTCACATTTACAGGTGCATGTTCTGAGACTGGAAAATTTTAGGAAAATGTTCTTAGAACCAGCTACGTAAAAACTATAACTACAAGGTAACTATTTTTTCAACTGCACATGTGAATAGGATTTTATAAACCCACATTCTTAACAGTCTACAACTTAGCCACATACAGAAAATTGTAGTACATTACCACAATGCGAAAAACACTGCAAATCCACAACATGTAACGACACCATTACAAAATCTGCATTGTACGTTACATTTTAAACTGCAATAAAGTGAATTTGTATTGATCTTGTTCTTGTTACAATTTCTGTTATTGACGTATTTTAATAAATACTTGTTGAAAACTAAAGATGCCAAAATTACTTTAAGGCCGGGGCCCAAGATGCATAAACGCTGCAGTTTGGCCATGACGGGAATGCCGTGGAAAGAAACGCAGTGTTTTACAGTCCCTGCAATGTCGATGGCATTCCAGCAAATCCCATCCACACATTGTGGGAAAATTCAAGCAGCACACCTGCTGCGATTTCCAAAACCGTTGAGGTTTTGGAAATCATAGTATGTCAATTATACCTATGGAAACGACGGCGGTTTCCCTATAGGTGTAATTGAAGCACTGCCGCTGTGGTGTTTCCCGCTGCGCTTTTTAGCTGCGGCCCACTACATGGGGCCTTAGCCTAAAGGGGTTATCTGGATTCTAACATTGAAAGGTCATCAATATTAGATCTGCAGGAGTCCGACACGTGGAATCATATCACATCATTGGTACTGAGACAGCGTGGCTCGGCTCGCGGTATTGTTTACATAGATTTCAATGATACAGCAGTACCCACACTCATGGATAGAATTTTTACAGCGCATGAGCAGCGCAGCTCACGAATTGCAAACATAGGCCATCAGTGTCAGAAACCGAATAACCCCTTTAGGCTAAGGCCCCACGTAGCAGGCCAAAGCAAAAAAGCTTTCCCGCAGCGCTTTTTACAGAAAGTCCATTATAACTATAAGGAAACCGCTGGCGTTTCCGTAGGTATAATTGACATGCTGCGATTAGCTAGAATCCCATCTACTTTGCAGTGTCTGTAAAACGCCGCTGTTTACACCACGTGGGGCCCCGGCCTTAATCTTTTGCCACCACAGACAGTTTTGGACTTTATGACACAGCCCAGTTTGCCAAATCTGACATATCACTTTGTGTGGAGATGAACCTTGTATGCTTTTACTTAGCCAAGTGATTCCGAGATAGTTTTTTCATGACACATTGTTCTTTATGTTAATTTTGGTCAATATGTTATATGTTTATTTTTTTTTCTCTAAAATGTAAAGAAAATTTGGAAAATCAGCAGCTTTCAAAATTTCAATTTACCTTCTTAATGTTAATACTTAACATTCACTGGCATTGTTTTTATGATCCCTTTTTATATCACAAAACTTATACGCCTAGTAGCAAACAAGAGTTCATGGCAAAATTGATCTTTTATTATTTATTTATTATTTATTTATTTATGTGGCACTATTATACCATATGACTCAAACAAAGGAGCTTCTAATGAATTTTAGGGCCTTGATCTGTTTGAGGCACCACGTCAGACTTGCAGAAGCCTTGGGGTGCCAAAACATGTGAAAGACTCCTCAAAAGACCCCATTTTGGAACGTACAACCCTCAAACTTTTCACATAGGAGTGTTGTGACCAATTTTACTTTACAGGGGCTTTACAGAAGTTATAAACATTGGGTTATGCAATTCAAAAATTACAACTTTTCCCAATAATATGTTGCTTTAGACCCAAATTTTTCACTAGAAGAAAAAAACAACCCATAATTAGTTACGTATTTTCTCCTGAAATACCATTCATGTAGTCGTAAACTGCTATATGGAGTTGTAAACTGCTATATGGGCACATTGAAGGGCTCAGAAGGAACTCTTTGGCTCTAGAAAAGAAGATTTTGCTGGAATAATTTTTTTATTTTTATTTTTTCATCGATGGAAGTGATTGAGGACTTGTTTTTTGCAGGATGCATTGACATTTTCATTGGTACTATTTGGGGATACAAACAATTTTTTATTACTTGATTACTCAATATGCATATCTTTGATGATCACCATGCAATAGTAACATTTTAGTTTTATTCAAGTGGATCAGTACGATAATATAATTTTATTTACATTTTACTACTTCTACACAATAACACTATTTAAAAAAAAAAAAAATCATGTTTCTGTGTCACCATGCGAGGGCCACAACTTCTTTGTTTTTCTGTCAACAGAACTGTGCGAAAGCTTATTTTTGGTTCTGATGGAACACAAGCTGGTGGCAGCAGTGTTATGGTATGGGGAATTTATTCATATCATCCTCTGAACTGAATTGGGTATGAATCCATCCTTACAGATGATGTACACCCATACATGCTCTTTGTCTTGTCTGGGGCAGATGGAAGCTTCCAGTGGGACATATCACACGGCTAGAAATGTACGAGAGTGGTTGGAAGAGCACAACCAATATGTATAAGTACTTCCATGGCTCCCTAATTCCCCAGACTCAAACCTAATTGAGCATCTGTGGGACCCTCTTGATCGTCATATTAGCCGTGTGGATGCTCCACCACACACCTTCCAGCAAATAAGGGATGCACTGCAGTCAGCATGGCTCCAGATACCTGAGACTTACCAAGTCACTCCCAGCCCGCTTAGCTGCTGTCCATGCTGCACATGGAGGTTACCCTGAATATTAGCTGGTGGTCATAATAATGTGACTCGACTCTATATTTTCTAAACAGAATATATGTGAAATACAGTATTAAACATGGAGTCAGAAATTTTCTGGATTTACTGTTGGTTAATTCAGTTAAAGGGGTTTTCCACGCAAAAAAATCTTTTTTTTTTTTTAAAAGGTCTGTTAATAAATACATCCATATACCTTTAGCAGTGTTTTGAGTGACTTCTGCATTTGTTTACATGGTGTAGCTTCCTGCGGTGTAGCCTCCTGTGTACCTTCCACACTACCTCCTTCTCACTGCCCCTCCTAATCTCTCGCTCCGTTACACCCCCCCCCTGTCTCGCTAGTTATACTGCCCACTACTAGCCCTTCCCAACTAACTAACTTAGCCCACTCCCCCACCGCATCAAACTTACCTGTCTTCCTCTCCGGGAGATGGCTCCTCCTTTTCTTTCACTGTGCGCAGGCTGGAGACGCCTCTCTTCCTCTCTGCAAGTGCGTACACAGACCAGAGGTACCTCTGACGCTTGTGCAGTAGCGATGGAGTGCCATCTCTACTGCACATGGGTCGCAGGCACCTCCAGACTGTGCAAACGCTGGCAGAGAGGAAAAGGGGAGGAGAGGAACATACGTAAGTATAATGAGGTTGGGTGGGGGGGAGTAATGGTGATGGGGAAAAGGAACATCACCGGATTATCAGAAAGTGTGTCACATATATGGGTAATTATAGATTTTTTTTTTAATATAAGTAAATTAGAAGTTAGGCGGGGGGGAGGGGGTTTAGTTTAGGGGTTAATTTTGATTTTATCCCGGACAACCCCTTTAAGAACACTACAGTTAGAATATTCCCAACCAAAAATATTTTCAAACAATCTATTATTTAGCTATTCAGCAAGTATAGACAATATACAGTGGGTTCTTTAAAGAATGTGTTCAATAAGGTACTACAATAATTTGGTTAGTTTTTATCACCAGATTATCCATGTTAATGAATCCAGATTTAATTCTTGCTTACTACATCAGACCAAATATTGTATGACATGTAAAGAGCTCGTGCTGTGTTTGTTAAGAACACCGATTATAAGCTGTTCTCCCTCACTTCTGTAGTTGTGTCTTTCACCAAAATCAGAGTGTGATCCTTATAGAGAAATCAAAAGAATTTTCCCTGCCACAGTCCCTTCCTATTTATAGTGAAAAAAACAGAAGAGAGAACAGATCCTTCTAAAGCTAGTGTGAAACTAGTCTAAATCAGTCAATTCTCCTACATTCAGTGATATAAAATATGATCTATATATACCATCTTCTCTGTCCCCTTCCTGCACTCAACAGTGCAGAGAGGACACAAAACGTTATAGCAAGGGCAATGCTGGAACCTTGAAAGGTTGGTGAGTAACCCCTGGAACCCCACGCATGCAGCATTAACCCGTTCATTGGTTTTCACCAGGGGTCCTAAAATTTAATATTTGACTGGCAAAGAAGGAGAAATCCTTAGAGTACCCCCTTCACGGCCCTAGAGCCCAGAAATATTTGAATTAATCCCCTTACTGCTATTAAACCTTTAACTGTCCAAAAGCTCCTCACTCTATACCACCAGGGATACTTCCATTAACAGCCTCGTTTGGGTGGATAAATACTGTTGCCCCTAAAGCCACAGGGACAAATGTTAGATGTCACTTTTCAGTACTGCTTTTATTTTGACATTAAGCTTTTTACTGCCCTAGACCACCAGGGATTTTTACATTACCCACTTCACTGCCCTAGACCCCAGAAATATTTGAATTAACCCACTTACTCCCCTAGACCACCAGGTATACTGCTATTAACCCTTTAACTACCCAAAAGCACCAGGGAAATTTACCTTGACCTCCTCATTGTCTAGACCAGTGATTCCCAAAGTGGTCCAGGTGGACCCCCAGGGGTCCAAGGGAGACTCGACGAGAGTCTACGTTAGATCTAATCTTCACATGTTTTGACGAGTTTTGGGAATATGGTAGAAATGTAGCAGCAGGGGGTCCACCGAAACCAGTAAAATTTTGAAAGTGGTCTACGAGAAAAAAAAAAGTTTGGGAACCTCTGGTCTAGACCACCAGGGATACTTCCATCAACAGCCTCACTAAGGGTGGATAGATACTGTTGCCCCTAAGCCCACAGGGACAAGTGTTACATGTCACCAGTGGCCATGAACTGAACAAACTTTTACACCAAAATCCATAAACTTCTATGTATACCCCTGGTCTTAATAGGGATGTTCAACTAGAAAGAAAAAAAAATAGAAACAATGCAATAAACTATGCTGTGGAATACAACTTTTCATTACAAATAGCCTGCTAAGCTTATTTTGGGAGCCACAATAATGATCATCTCCGCTGTAAGCCTCACCATACAGTAAACTTATATGTGAGCAGGCATCCAGCTGCGGTTTGCATATAAGTATCTCTTTCTGTGCCAGTCTTGGGGTCAGAGACAAACAACGACCAAATCAGAATAGATCAGAATCAATGATCTACTAGACAATTGAAGTGTGTTATTAGACTGCCACAACCAAAATCTACAAATGAGAAGTACAATGAGATACCCCTGGGCAGCAAGAAAGATTTCATGTCTCTGAAAACCTCAACAAAGTGATTTTGGAAATAAACACAGGTAATCCCTGGTATAGTTTAGGGACCTGCACACACTTTCATAGGTAATATGTAAGAACAGGGGATTACAGGTTCTCTTTACCAAAAATGCATAAATCGAAAGTCAGTTTTGTGTAGCAGCAGATGACATTGCACACAAGATACTGCAGTCTGCTTATTGTGAAACCAATTTCCTGTAAACTGGGTAGAAAATAATCCAACCAGACACAGTGGCATTTTTGGTACAGACAATCACATTAATAAACTAATCTCTAGGACAAAGGCAGATATAGAAACTGCCAGGACAAAAAAATGTGACCTGTGGAGACCGAAAAAGGTTCTGGAAAGGCCTTCACAAAAACCACCCTAAACCAAATGTCCACTGTCAGCATAATACACTACACACAGTGCTAATGGAACAATAAGAAAACTGTACTATAAAAAATCCAATTATTTGCTTAAGCTCCATAAATGTTGTGTCTAGGCCATCAAACTAAAAAAACTAATAGAATGAAAAAGATAATGGGGGAGAATTATCATTGGGAGAATTTTTAGTTTGAGTTTCTGTTGCTGTAATTTGTGGAAAATTTATCAAACATTACATTATGTTTTATATACAGGGTGACAAAAAAAAGTGTAGCGCAAAATTATAGTCTCGATATTCATACCCGAGAGAATATAAGATAAATTTATTAACAAGAAAAGACACACTTTCTTTCCAAGTCTTATCTCTATAATAAAAATGTCCAATGTGATTTCCATTCATTTAATTAAATTAAAATTCATTTAATTAAATTAAATAATTAAATATTAAATAATAAGACACTGGGTAAGACTACTGCTTAAAAAGACATGGAGACAATGGTGGACAGTAAATTTAGTTTGTCAGGCAGCTGCTGCCAAAGCAAACAAAATCATGGGGTACATTAAGAGAGGAATGAATGCCCCCAACAAGGATATCATTTTCCTTGTATACAAATCACTGGTCAGGCCACACAAAGAATACTGTACACAATTTAGGGCACTTGTATATAGGAAAGATATAGCTGAACTGGAGTGGGTGCAAAGGAGGGCAATCAAAGCACTTAATGGGATAAGTGGACTGGAGTATAAAGCCAGGTTATCAAACTTGGGGTTGTGCATCTTGGGGGCACCCTAATTACGGGGCACAAATATATGAATGGACAGTACAGAGCTCTTCCCAATTATTTCTTTATACCTAGGTATGACAAGGGGGCATCCTCTACATGTAGAGGAAAACAGGATATAGATGGGGCTTCTTTACAGTAAGAGTGGTGAGACAATTGGACAGTTACAAGATGTGGTGATGACTAATAACGTGTACGGGTTCAATAAGAGCCTGGGTGCCTTTCTTGAGTGTAATAATATCATACGTTATAGGAACTACAATTTTTTGGGACAGGATTGATTCAGGGACTCCAATTGCCATATTTGGAGTTCAAAGGAATTTTTCCTCAGATAGTATAATTGGCATTAGCCTAGTGGGGTTTGTTGGCTTTCCATGGATCAACTTGGTGGGTTCTTTGGTTGGACATGATAGACTTGTGTCTTTACCCAACCTTATCTACTATGTTACTATGTAATGAATAGATTAATGATCACTTGTCCTATAAAACAAGGCAACCTGATTATCTGATCTATTGTCCATCTTGTCTCACTGCCTGGTCTAAACATGTGCACACTTGTAAACATTTCATATATATCTAGGCTGAAATAGCAAATGTGCTTGCCAATGCAGGTACTAGAGATACCTAGGAAATGTTGACTCATTAGTAGATTTCTTTTGGAAACAAAAGTCTCCACAGATACAATACATGAATAAGTAAATATGCTGTAGGAGTAGACATTCTTTCATAACTCAGCTCTGTTAGTCTCCTCCTAGTAAACCATATAGCCATGCATTTAGGATCTGAATGGTGCTCTATCGACTCCATAGCAATTGAAAGCATTTTGTAAAGCATATACGAGTGAAAAATGGTGATACTCATCCTAAAAAAAGCTTTGTGTACACAATGTTCATTTTATTTTGCATTCAATAATGGTCACAATGAAATGAACACAAAGCAATTCAAAGTGCTCAGGTTTCCCTAAGTGTAGTGTTACTTCAGAACAGCAATGTTAACAGCTCCAATTACCCAGGCAGGGAGTGGCAGATACAAAGCTTCCAGTTGAGGGAGCAAATAAAATTACATGGTCACATAAAGCAACATCCTGCTGTCACTTGCAGCATACTGGTTAGAATCAGGTAACACAGGCCTGTACATTGGATTTTGTTGGTCTTTTTGCGGTACATACCTTGGTAATTCTATGTACAATATATTCTAAGCACTAATGCACAATCCCATAGAAAGTCCAAACTGAATGGATAAAAATAAAAAAGGGCAAACAGTTGTAAAACCACTTATATATAATTAGCATTATCTTTAGTGATCATGTATAGTTTACATGAAAGTTATTCTGTATCATGCCCAACTGCTTTATACACTAGACGCTTACAGCATACAGTCACCATTTTTAATGAAGACATAATATACGTCTGCTTATTCAAAATCACATAATATAGATCAAAAAATCAAATTTTAAAAAATTGCTCAAACTCAGAAAGAAAGAAGTCATGAAACTTGAAGCAATCCACCAGTGGTAGAAATGAACAGCTAACAATCAGCAGGACAATAAAAATACAAGGTGATTCCTACTTATTACATGTGAATTCATCTCTAATCTGCTCCTCAGGCACAAACAGGACCTGTTTTATGTTCCAGCATGGCACCGTGCCAGTCAACTCACAGCACCTGCAAACCTTGCTTTGTCTAAGTCACTCCTGACCTTATTCAAAACAAATGCATTCAATACTGCAGGTACTATAGACCCCTGTACTGGGAACACAGTGAAGTATTGTTGTCATAAAATACACGAGAAAACAGAAAGTATAAAAGAAATGCCAATAGAACGAAACAGAGGGAGCAAATAGGAATTGCTTTTATGCATAATAATTTGGATTGGTAAGCACAATTTCCAGAAGAAACAAAAATATATATGAAATAATAATAATAAAATAATAATAATAATAATAATAATAATAATAAAATAATAATAATATAATAACAATGAAAATAATGCTTCATTGTTATTATTATTATTATAATTAATAATAATAATAATAATAATAATAATGTTATTTATTTATATAGGGCCATTAATTCTACGGTGATGTACATTTGTGAAGGGGTTTACAAACATAGTACAAGTATAACAACAAGTACAAGAAACACAAAACTAACTAGATGACTGACCTGCCCACAACGGCTTACAGTCTTTAAGGAATAGTAGTGGAAACAATAGGTTAACAGGGTAACAGTTAGTCATATGGTTGTGCAGGGCAGTAGGGTTAATGTGTGTTGTATGCTATTCTAAAAAGATGAGTTGTATTTGAAGGTCGTAATTGTAGGGGACAGTCTTATATGTCATAAAAAGTTACAGAACATGGGGGATGAACACAAGAAATCTTGGAATCGGTTGTGCGAAGAGAGAATCAGAGCAGAGCAAAGAAGGAGGTCTTCATACACAAATTTTCACAATCACAAATTATTACCACTAGCAGCTCTATCCCAGGAAACTCACCAATCCATAGAACGTGTGGTTCTAAATCCCCTGTGCCTTCTCAATCATATAACCAAATACAACCTCAAATAATCTTTTTTAATATCTCATATTGTAGCTTTTTTTTCCTTATATACATAGATACATGTAATATTATCTAATATCGACTAAAAGAACCTATTTGAAGTCTGTAACCATGCAAACACATACAGTACAGACCAAAAGTTTGGACACACCTTCTCATTCCAAGAGTTTTCTGTATTTTCATGACTATAAAAATTGTAGATTCACACTGAAGGCATCAAAACTATGAATTAACACATGTGGAATTATATACTTAACAAAAAAGTGTGAAACAACTGAAAATATGTCTTATATTCTAGGTTCTTCAAAGGAGCCACCTTTTGCTTTGATTACTGCTTTGCACAATCTTGGCATTATCTTGATGAGCTTCAAGAGGTAGTCACCTGAAATGGTTTTCACTTCACAGGTGTGCCCTGTCAGGTTTAATAAGTGGGATTTCTTGCCTTATAAATGGGGTTGGGACCATCAGTTGTGTTGTTCAGAAGTCAGGTGGATACACAGCTTATAATCCTACTGAATGGAGTGTTAGAATTTGTATTATGGCAAGAAAAAAGCAGCTAAGTAAAGAAAAATGAGTGGCCATCATTACTTTAAGAAATGAAGGTCAGTCAGTCCGAAAAATTGGGAAAGCTTTGAAAGTGTCCCCAAGTGCAGTGGCCAAAATCATCAAGCGCTACAAAGAAACTGGCTCACATGAGGACTGCCCCAGGAAAGGAAGACCAAGAGTCACCTCTGCTGCAGAGGATAAGTTCATCCGAGTCACCAGCCTCAGAAATCGCAGGTTAACAGCAGCTCAGATTAGAGACCAGGTCAATGCCACACAGAGTTCTAGCAGCAGACACATCTCTACAACAACTGTTAAGAGGAGACTGTGTGCAGCAGGCCTTCATGGTAAAATAGCTGCTAGGAAACCACTGCTAAGGACAGGCAACAAGCAGAAGAGACTTGTTTGGGCTAAAGAACACAAGAAATAGATATTAGACCTGTGGAAATCTGTGCAGACGCAGAAAAGGTGAACAAATGGACTCTACATGCCTGGTTCCCACCGTGAAGCATGGAGGAGGAGGTGTGATGGTGTGGGGGTGCTTTGCTGGTGACAGTGTTGGAGATTTATTCAAAATTGAAGGAATACTGAACCAGCATGGTTACCACAGCATCTTGCAGCGGCATGCTATTCCATCCGGTTTGCGTTTAGTTGGACCATCATTTATTTTTCAACAGGACAATGACCCCAAACACACATCCAGACTGTGTAAGGGCTATTTGACCAAGAAGGAGAGTGATGGGGTGCTACGCCAGATGACCTGGCCTCCACAGTCACCAGACCTGAACCCAATCGAGATGGTTTGGGGTGAGCTGGACCGCAGAGTGAAGGCAAAAGGGCCAACAAGTGCTAAGCATCTCTGGGAACTCCTTCAAGAATGTTGGAAGACCATTTCAGGTGACTACCTCTTGAAGCTCATCAAGAGAATGCCAAGAGTGTGCAAAGCAGTAATCAAAGCAAAAGGTGGCTACTTTGAAGAACCTAGAATATAAGACACATTTTCAGTTGTTTCACACTTTTTTGTTAAGTATATAATTTCACATGTGTTAATTCATAGTTTTGATGCCTTCAGTGTGAATCTACAATTTTTATAGTCATGAAAATACAGATAACTCTTGGAATAAGAAGGTGTGTCCAAACTTTTGGTCTGTACTGTATGTCTGCAAAAAGAGCTATATATGTAACATAACAAAAGAAAAAGTCCAGTCCACCAGCATCTTGAAAATTGATGGATATGTCATTTTATTAGAAATAGCACACACTGATCAACTCTGGTCGCTGTATAGGGGCCATGCGCCGTCTCCACAGCTTCACTAAGTTCAATGGGAGCTGAGCAACAGTAGATCCCAGCCACTACACAGGGCACAGAGCCATCTATTTCCAGCCCTGTGTTGTGTATAGTACAGAAACATGCAGCTGATTGGTGTGGGGACCACCGGACAACCCCCTTCCCCACGATCAGATATTTATGCTCTATTCTAAGGATAGGCCATAAAATCCATATTCCTGGACAACCCCTTTAAGCAAATTTATCCTTCAAACCAGACCTAAAAGAGAACCTAGTTTGTCAAGCAGGTTTCCTACTGAATGTGGGTTGTCATCCTAGTGAACTAGGTTCCATGCTGCAGTATGATTTTGGAAAATGTATCAATGCAAAACTAGTCAGTCTAAAAAAGTACCATAATAACTTCTGTGGGCAGCCTTTCTTGTATGTACTTGTTGCTGTCATGGTGCTGGGCATCCTCCTTCTCTAGGGTCATACGAGACATGCCAACACTGACTATCTACAGTGTTGCACTCATATTGTTTACCATTTGGACAGCATGTAAGATAAGTTTACTAATGGCATTCATCAGATTAGAAGCTCATTTCGGTGTGAAACATGAAGCGTGGATTTCTGTATGTGACTGCCGTGCCATCTGTCACCTCAAGTACCCACTGCTTGAAAAATTCCAGTGAACACACAAACTCGCACTCAGACCATATCATTCAAATTTCAACAGTCAGGCTTCAATGTCCTTTCAGTTTTCTTCAACTTTGACCCAACTCTACCCTTCCTCCAGAGAAAAGGGGAAAGACAACAGCCCAGCAAGTGGGACACGCAAAACAGACAGTCTTTGTTCATTTTTTTTTTCTTCCTCTAGCCCTTTTCTTTTGAGGTAAATAAATGAAAAGGCTTACCCAGCCTTTAAGGAGCAGACAAAAAGCAGCGGCCAGCTTTAATCTACCTCACAGAATATTGTTACAAATCCTCCAGATATACATCTTAAATCAGAGCAAATTTGTAACTTGACCAAAATAACAAAGAAAATGTGTGCTAGGAGCGGAGGATTTACCACACAGAAACCATAGACATATCCATACACCACTGCCTGGCACAAAACCTAAAAGTGACAATATACTTCCTTCAAGCAGCATACCTACAAGTGAAAGTGGCAGCAATCAAAGACATGCTGTGATGCCCCGACAAAAGAAAAGAAATCATTGTTTATCCTTATCGCTCAGTACAAAAAGTAGTGTCCCAGGCCTCTGCTGAAAGAGTGTGAGAAAGCAGGAGAAATATTATCAGACAAAATGATGTATGCCGCATTGTTTGAATAGCGAGCCCACTGCACAGGGTTCCAGATTCATGACATCTTTCATAGCTCATGACCTCCCACGGTATTCCCCAGCCTTCACTAGGCTAATGGCTTTTATTCTTGTCCTGCACTTACTTCACTAGCTATTAGCTATTTAGACCCTTCTACTCTTTAGAGTAAGACAAACCTTGAACATTAGTGACAAACTTTGCTTTTCAATCACAATTTTCCAGACAAGTGTTCACAAGATGGATGAAAAAAAAGAATAAAAAAGAAAAACCAGAAAAGTTAAAAATAGGAAAGAATATTGAATAAAAAAGTAGCAAGTATTTATATGCCAAGTGCAAGCATTTACTGTTTCGGGTTTATTTATTTATTTGTTTAACATACATAAAGTTTTAATACTAGGGAACGTTTTTGAAGAGTCCAGAATCTTTGCTTTGAAATACCAGAAATCTAATGCTTTAATCTCAATCATAATTTTTGGAAAATGACCTATAATTTATTACAATTTGTAAGTCTGATCTTTTGATGCAAATTCAGACATACAAAAGTTAGTGGAAATGACCTAGCAAGAGAAGGCTGCAGGTCTGTACACTTTACCAAAAGACAAAAAAAAATCTGTACCATCTTAGAAAGTTATTTGCACTTGGGTAGCATCTGCAGGGAATACAAAAACAGCTCCTCCATTTACTTTCACTGGCAAACTTTTGCACTCAGTAGTCAGTCTTTTCTGCAAACATTAGAGCACAGTGAACATATTCGTATGCAAATTCTCATATTGTCGTCTTTAACCAATTAGCTGCTTGCTCATCAATGTGACATGCAATGTTTTACATGCGAATGAAAAGCGGCTCAGGGTCCTATAGTTCTGTAGCACAAATGGCAGCTCCAAAATATAACGCCCTTCTACCCAAAAGGGATCAGCTCTCTGCATTCCAATACAAGCTGGAAAGAAGGAAACTTCTTACAATAAGCACTGACAACATGGAAAGCACTGGCAACACAAGGAACAAAACTGGTGGTAAAAACTTTCAGCTACCTCATCCCTTTATAAAGTCAGTTTATAAAACACAAAGTATGATTTTCACTAACCTCAGATCTTGTAACAGTTAATAACCAGTGAGTTCTGCTTCTAAATCCTAGCTGTTTAGAATGATAGTATTTCAGTGTTGCCATTTATACCCTTCTCTCCTGTCATCTTTTGATCATGTTTTGCTAGTATCCGTAAGAACTACCATCTAAAATTCCCACACTGAAGAGGTATCCGGAGTCCTTTAGTCCTACTGCCTCCTGTACATAATTATTGAGTGACTTTATCAGAAACTGCCCATTCTTCACAAGTTATACTAACTAGATCCCCAAGAGCTAGAGACGTTCTTGCAGATCTTTGGCTAATAGGTGTGGGTCCAGAATTGAGGACCCTATTGACCCAGATAGATAAGTTTACAATGGGTTGGTATTCACAAGCACGTCATTTAGCTGTATGGTTCAAAATGCCATATACACATGGAAAAATACTGCAAGTAAGGCATTACACATATCACAATGTAGATTTAGTCTATTTTTACCAGAAGTATATTTGGATAAAATCGCAAAATGAACTAGGTATAAAAATTGATGCCTGATTCCTCTATAAAAGTGTGTACACCACTATGGGAAGTTATGTGAACGCAGTTTGGTGTGCACCTAATGTAAGTACTGAAACTGAATATAACACACATAATCACAATGTAAAATCAGATGCATCAGAACCCCATGCACCGTGAAGGACATTTAAATCAATTATTTCCAGCTTGAGGCCAAAACTGAACTTTCTAGAACTGTGGGATGATTACTACATTAGCTTCTACCAGTACAGCAAAAAGCTAAACCAAAGTGAACTAAGTATGCAGTATAACTGTAAATAATATTATTGCATATTATTACAGTTTATTTTATATATATATATATATATATATATATATATATATATATATATATATATATATCATATATAGAATATGTACAGATGTATCAGAGTTAAAGGTGTTATCCAGCTTCCAAAAATTATCTGTAAATACATCCACACCAGTGCTAAATACTCACTGTTCCCTTGTGTAGCCTTTGCTTGGCTTTATTTTACTTACTGGTCCTTGTATCACTGTTATTTACATGCAGTCAATCTGTGGACAAACTATATTTCCCATGATTCATCTGTCTGCTCCCACTCTCCACTCTGTGTTTGCTGTTCACAGGAGGGAGGGGAATGAGCTTGCAAACCAAATATCACAGCAGCATGTGACCTCAGATGTGGGAGTGATTTATTACTGGTGATTTCATTGCAGGGGAGAGTGGAGAAGGGAGGGGTACACAGAGAGAGAGAGCAGGGAGAGGAGTCATGGGAAATGTAGTTTGTCCACAGATTCACTGCTTGTAAATAGCAGTGAAACAAGGAGCAACAAGTAAAATAAAGCCAAGCAAAAGCTGCACCAGCCTAGCCAGCCTAACCATCCTGGTACAGCTAACACACCCAGAGGATGCACAAGGGAATAGTGAGTATTTAGCATTGTTGTGTATATATTTGGAGATAATTTTTGGAAGCTGGATAATCCCTTTAATCTGAATTTCTTATCACAGAAGGCAACACATGTTTTCCAATAACTTTTCATTGTTATTTATTGTCTTCTATGAAAAGATACCACACTGCAGCAGTTTAACCATT
This sequence comes from Leptodactylus fallax, assembly GCA_947044405.1. NCBI lineage: Eukaryota > Metazoa > Chordata > Amphibia > Anura > Leptodactylidae > Leptodactylus > Leptodactylus fallax. Next base: position 8,980,193 of record CAMRHE010000036.1, read on the forward strand.
TGTGGAGGTTTGGATTAACTCTGCCACATACATAAATATTTTATTTTTAATACTATTATTATATTATTATATCTGAATGCTGTTTCCATGTATTTTTATATCACTGAAGAAAATCCTCAATATAGGCCTTTCGGCTGTACGCATATAAGCACTTTAAGTTTCTTTACAAAAAAAAAAAATCAGATTTTTTTCCCCATAGCCCTCTTGAATATCTTACATCTGAGGCTGTGTTTAAATGGCACCTTTTGAAATTGACCATGGACTGTATATCACATGATCATGGACTGATTTTTATCCACTAGAGGTAAGCAGAATGAATGACATCAAGAAGTGATCTAGAAAACCGTATTTTGGAAATTGTAAAACTCTTCAGTATACAAATAACATTTTTCTGTTCATATACAGTACAGACCAAAAGTTTGGACACACCTTCTCATTCCAAGAGTTTTCTGTATTTTCATGACTATAAAAATTGTAGATTCACACTGAAGGCATCAAAACTATGAATTAACACATGTGGAATTATATACTTAACAAAAAAGTGTGAAACAACTGAAAATATGTCTTCTATTCTAGGTTCTTCAAAGTAGCCACCTTTTGCTTTGATTACTGCTTTGCACACTCTTGGCATTTTCTTAATGAGCTTCAAGAGGTAGTCACCTGAAATGGTTTTCACTTCACAGGTGTGCCCTGTCAGGTTTAATAAGTGGGATTTCTTGCCTTATAAATGGTGTTGGGACCATCAGTTGTGTTGTTCAGAAGTCAGGTGGATACACAGCTGATAGTCCTACTGAATGGAGTGTTAGAATTTGTATTGTGGCAAGAAAAAAGCAGCTAAGTAAAGAAAAACGAGAGGCCATCATTACTTTAAGAAATGAAGGTCAGTCAGTCCGAAAAATTGGGAAAACTTTGAAAGTGTCCCCAAGTGCAGTGGCCAAAACCATCAAGCGCTACAAAGAAACTGGCTCACATGAGGACCGCCCCAGGAAAGGAAGACCAAGAGTCACCTCTGCTGCGGAGGATAAGTTCATCCGAGTCACCAGCCTCAGAAGTCGCAGGTTAACAGCAGCTCAGATTAGAGACCAGGTCAATGCCACACAGAGTTCTAGCAGCAGACACATCTCTACAACAACTGTTAAGAGGAGACTGTGTGCAGCAGGCCTTCATGGTAAAATAGCTGCTAGGAAACCACTGCTAAGGACAGGCAACAAGCAGAAGAGACTTGTTTGGGCTAAAGAACACAAGGAATGGACATTAGACCTGTGGAAATCTGTGCTTTGGTCTGATGAGTCCAAATTTGAGATCTTTGGTTCCAACCACCGTGTCTTTGTGCGACGCAGAAAAGGTGAACGAATGGACTCTACATGCCTGGTTCCCACCGTGAAGCATGGAGGAGGGGGTGTGATGGTGTGGGGGTGCTTTGCTGGTGACACTGTTGGGGATTTATTCAAAATTGAAGGAATACTGAACCAGCATGGTTACCACAGCATCTTGCAGCGGCATGCTATTCCATCCGGTTTGCGTTTAGTTGGACCATCATTTATTTTTCAACAGGACAATGACCCCAAACACACCTCCAGACTGTGTAAGGGCTATTTGACAAAGAAGGAGAGTGATGGGGTGCTACGCCAGATGACCTGGCCTCCACAGTCACCAGACCTGAACCCAATCGAGATGGTTTGGGGTGAGCTGGACCGCAGAGTGAAGGCAAAAGGGCCAACAAGTGCTAAGCATCTCTGGGAACTCCTTCAAGAATGATGGAAGACCATTTCAGGTGACTACCTCTTGAAGCTCATCAAGAGAATGCCAAGAGTGTGCAAAGCAGTAATCAAAGCAAAAGGTGGCTACTTTGAAGAACCTAGAATATAAGACATATTTTCAGTTGTTTCACACTGTTTTGTTAAGTATATAATTCCACATGTGTTAATTCATAGTTCTGATGCCTTCAGTGTGAATCTACAATTTTTATAGTCATGAAAATACAGAAAACTCTTGGAGTGAGAAGGTGTGTCCAAACTTTTGGTCTGTACTGTATGTGTGAAACTGGACAATCCTTTTAAACCGAAAACCATTGGTTTCTGTTCATTACTATACAGGGGAACTGCATAATAACAAGCGCTACTCATAACTGCAATGAAATGCTGCATGAAGTTCTTCAGTAAAAAGCACGGTGTAAATCCTGGCTGAAGTCACCAGTGACGTCCCGTTTGTGCTAGGGTACCACTGCAGCCAAACATAGGTCTCAGCGGTGATCTCTGTGATGTGCTGCTTGTAAAGAGGTGACTGCAGAAGCCTGTGAATGGCTACAGCGACCATCGGGTACAAACAGCCATGGGACTTGTACACTGAAGACCGAAGCTGCCGCTGCTGGAAACAGAGGCTCAGGGAGAGGTGAGTAAAGTTTTATTTTATTTTTATGACCCCTTTGAGAAACCTATTAAATAATAAAAATATGAGTTGGAAAAACTCTTTAACTCTCTATATTTTTCCTTTTAGTGGATACATCTGAGGATTTCTTACTGCCAGTTGTACACAGTCTTTTTCCATCTGTATATCGGATATATTTCCAAGTCTGAAGGCAGAGTGGTATGGCCCATTCGTGTCAGCCTGTGATACAGAATTATATGTATTTAGCAAGTTAACTCCAGGCCTTCCAGAGGCAAAGGTTTCTATAACACTGCAGCATGGATGGTTGCACAAATAACCCCTACATATATATCAAGACAATGTAAGCAATTTCTTTTTTTGTGGACTACAATGGTCTTCTGTTTTAATACAAGAATACATTGAGGAGAACAAGGGGTTAGCTGGCAAAGCGAAATCCCATTATGTGTGCATTTCTCTGAAGATTATACAGACTGTCCAAAATGTCAAGCTAATTTTTAGAATTGAAATTCTTCATTCATTATCGACGTCTTCAAACTCCCCAATGAAAAATGTAGTCAAGTGCTGTGTTTGCTAGGAAGTTCCAAAAAAGTGTAGGCTGTTGCCTAGTTTAACTACTTAAGGCTAAGGCCCCACGTTGCGGAAATGCAGCTTTTTTTGTTGCAGATTTTTTTGCGTTTTTTTGACCAAAGCCAAAAAAGGCTACAAATGGAAAGGGAAATATATAGGAAGCTCTTATATTTCTACCTTTTCCTCACTCCACTCCTGGCTTTGGCTCAAAAAAACGCAACAAAATCTGCAACAAAAAAAAGCGGCGTTTCTGCAACGTGGGGCTTTAGCCTTAGGAAACTTCCCATTTTGGGCTTTCACCAGACAGTATTTTTGGCTTTTTTCTTTTATCATCCCATTTCATATTCAACTTTTCTTTTTATTCCCATCAAGGAACTTAAAGATGTTATTACATACATATGCCTTTGCAGGGGTTAAGGGTATGTTCACACGGCAGAATTTGCAGATGACTTGGGAGGCGGATTCTGCCCCTAATCAGCAATAGATTCCGCCCTCATTTTGCCTCCCACTGTTTTCATTGTAAGCATAGATTGCAGAACGATGCTGAAAAGATAAGTTTCCTGCTTGATCCACAGCATTCATCTAGGCCTAATCAGTGGTGATAACCAGAGCCGTGGGGTGGAAAATGTAGAGGAATCCGAGGCATATGTCCACCTCAAATTCCTCATTTTCCACCATGTGCACATACCCTAGTGGGGTTTTCCGTGACTGTTTGATCCACAACCTAGATAGGTCATCAATTGAAAATCCCTGTGGATCCAACACTCAGGACCTCTGAGGATTAGCTGTTTGAAAGAGGTAGTAATGCTCCCTGTGTGAAGGAGCCACTGTGGACCATTATACTGTGTGAAGGGGCAGCTATGTGATATTATACTGTGTGAAGGGGCTACTATGGGACATTATACTGTGTGAAAGGACCGTTATGGGACATTGTACTGTGTGGAGGGGCCATTATGTGACATTATACTGTGTGGAGGGGCCACTGTATTACATTATACTGTGTGGAGGGAATACTATGGAACATTATACTGCGTGTAAGGGTCCACTATGGAACATTTTACTGTGTGGAGGGGCAGCTATGTGATATTATACTGTGTGAAGGAGCTACTATGGGGCATTATACTGTGTGGAGGGACCGTTATGGGACATTATACTGTGTGGAGGGGTCATTATGTGACATTATAATATATGCAGTGGCCGCTATGGGACATTATACTGTGTGGAGGGGCCGCTATGAGACATTTACTGTGTGGAAGGGCCACTATGGGATATTATACTGTCTGGAGGCCACTTTGGGACATTATAGTGTGTGTAAATGGGACGTTACACCATGTGGGGGCCAAGAAAGGGGGCGCTATGTCATGTGGGGACGGGGCCCCAAGTCAAAAGTTTACTATGGGTCTCAATCCCCTGTTCTTATGATCACTGGGGATCCAAGAAGTCTGATTCCCAGCAGTCTGGCACTTATCTGCTATGGAAACGAAATACTTTAAGGGTCTCTGTAACACAACCCCTTTAATATAAGTTGTAACTCAAAATGAAAGCAAAATAAGAAACCTCTGGTTCCAATCATTTAACCCTTTAAATGTAACAGTCAATAGCAAGCCCTACTACTATCATCTCATTGGCTGATGTTTGCCATGGCAGAAGGGACAAACAAAGGTCTCCAGGATTGCCATAAGCACCTGCCTATTTACCAATATCAGGTAATAACGCTTTGGCATACTTTGTATGCCAAAGCATTATGCATACAATCAAGCAATCACTGTCTCTAAGTGGGCGAAACAAAAAAGTAATATTACGTTTATTAAATTAAATCCCTGCCCCACCCCACAAACATAAAAATAGCCCACCATTAGAAAATACTTATTTGATATCACAAATTGTAGTGACACATAGAATAAAGTTAACTTATAATATGTACCAAACAACACAATAAAAAACTTTGCTCGATTTACAATTTTTTCATTTTCCCTAAAAACCTAATCAATAAATTATATGACACTGAAATTGCATTTATAAAAATTACAACCCATCTTGCAAAAAAAAAAGCAACCTTGATATGGCTACAATACTCAGAATACAACACATAACTTAAAACAAAACAAAATATAAATAACTTTTTTTCCATTTAATTTGCAAAATAACATAAGATAAAAACTCTACATATTTGCTATTGCTGTAATGGTTTTGATCCATAGAATAAAAGTAACTTTTTAGTTTTACCAAACAATAACCAGCCATTTGGATTTCCTAATTTTCCATGCTACTACCTATATTAATTAAAATCTTTCATACAGCTTTCATACAGTGGCCCCAGGCATCATAATCTTCCCATCATGATAAATTCACCCCAATGCGGCATATCCAGACACTGGTGTCCAATGTCCATATGGCTACCATAAAGCGGATCACTAAACTGGTATTCACAGAGCAGAACAACAGCTGAGGCAACAGGACTGTACCCTTAATCATGTACAGAAAATAAAAAAAAATCATTAAAAACTATTAGAAAAAATTATGTTTTGGTATATAGTTTTAATCATAAATCAAAATAAACATGTTCCCTTAAACCAGTTGAGGACATGGCATCTTGGACTTTAGGACAAAGCAATTTTTTTTTATCTACAGTCATATCATAAAGCCTTTCTTTTCTCTGTCAACGTATGAGATCTTGAATAAAACAGGAAGAATTGTATTTTTAGATGACACAATTTTCCCTATAGGTTTAATAAGGGAAGAAAATCTTCAGTGAAAAACGTTGTGGAAAAAACACAATGCGTTTCCGCTGTGTGAGGCCTTAACTTTACACATATTTTGCTATGGTTTTTGTTTCCACAAAGTAAAAATCCTTTTCTTCGGGGGCTACCATTTTCTGAAACTTTATTATTTGTTAATTCATAGAGCTGTGTGGGGAGCTTATTTTTTTGCAGGGTGAACTAAAGTTGAGACCATTTTGGGACTTTTTGATCACTTCTTATTCCAATTTTTGTGGCGGAGAGATTACTGAATTATGGCATTATGTTTCTTTTTAAACAGTGTTTACTGTAAAAATAAATAATTGAATGTAAACTTTTGGATTTTTACAAATGCAACAACAATTATTTTTATTGTTTTTGAATGCTAATAGAAATGGGGGTTGAACATATTTTTTTTAAACATTTTATTGCCAACAAACTTTTTAAATTTATTAAGGGAACCTGAACATGTGATTACTTATAGCTTGTATAATATACTGCAATACTTTTGTACTGCCGTAGAATGTATTTTTAAGCAGATACCTATTAGCCCCTCCCGCTTTTTATCATAGCTCCTAATGGGTTTATCTTTCAGACCAAGTTCAGCATGTGGTTACAGCTCCTAAGCTTGTGCCGTCACAGGACTGTACTACAATGACGCTGAGTTTTACCTACCTGCATTGTAAGGGCAGCTCTCTTTATGGAGGACCAGGTGTATTATCATTACATGTATAGTGTGTTCACACATAGGAATTTGATGTTGAATTTGAGGCGCCACCTCTAATTCCACCTGAAATCTTCCTCCCATTTATTTTAATGGGAGGCAATAGCTGATTTTTTTTTCAAAAACGGCAGCGCGGACCATCAAGATAAAGATAAGAGATGAATCGCCTTTATAAAGGCTTTTCCTACATGCTCTTAGTTTAAAACATGTTTTTTAACGATAGAATCCCTTTAAGGTTAACATTAGGGATATCTTTAACCCCCTGAGATTACAACCGTGTGGCTCCTTTGTAAGATGTTTGAACATCATAAAAATGCCTTCACTCACTGAGTGAACCACACAACTCAAATCAAAAGGAAAATAGTTGATGATGACATTTCCATTCACTAACTCTGAGGCAGGTATATGCAGTAATATAGGAGCATTGCTGTACCATCACCATGTATTCACTAAAGTCTAAAGTATATGGTGAAACTTCTTGAAAATATCATGCTGTTAGGATTTTCAGCATATTCTTCTCCCCATGAGCACTGCCTGCTGCTGTTGCTTTAAGATTGCCATGCCGACAGGTGACGCTTTTATTGACTCTGCAGCTAGTCAGAATTTTGAGAACCTGAACCAATCAGCAACTAAGGAGGGATATTTAAAGTTCAGAACTCCTCATATTCCTGCTATTAGTTAATTGTTACTAATTAGGTTCCTGTGCACTGAACATATCTGTTGGTTTGCTGTGCTCCTGATTTTGGCTTGTTTACTGGATATCTGCTTTCTTACTGATTTGGTTTTGACATGTTTATTCCTTTGGTTCCGATAACCTGGGTCCATATCCAGCCAAGACCAACTGGTGAAGATGTCTGGGTAGCCTTAGAATCTATCTCCCAGGACAGTGTGAGATTTAGGTAGCTTGTTCTACCTAATGCTTTATGTCTTCTGTACTTGCATGTATAGGAAAAGTAAACCCAACTTTGTTTATCTTGATATCTTGTATATGGGCACAGTATTGAGCAAATAACTTTACCGATATCCTGTGAGCTTATACATATAGTGCCACACATCCATCTTTCCAAATATATGCATTTTTAGGTGATTTCCATTTTGGCAAAGGATTATTTTTTTTCTCCATTATAATGAGAATGAGATCTGACCTATTTTCTTGGAACACTTGCCACTTCCCTCTTTCTGCGCCCTGCTCTCCACTTTTTACAAAAGTGGTCAGATCCAGGGGAGAGCAAGGTGGGCCAGAAAAGTGGTAAATTTCACTAGTTCCTGACTGTTGTAGATTTCCATTCTGGAGTGTGCAAGGAGTGCAACTGAATTATTAAGAGGCCTGCTTAATAATTCAGGAGCAGTTAGTGCCAGTCAGGGACTTCATTGAGACTGGTGTACAAATCACTAGTCTTAATAAATTCTCTCCGTCCAATGTAATGTACTTTGTACAAAAACTGTTGTCTTTTGCAAATTCTAGATCCAAAAATTTTGTAGACTTAAAAAAATTATTTTTTGATGTGATAAAAAAAATAGATGCTCCTATTAGTTGAAGGTGCCCACTCCTATGTCACCATTTGCAATCATTACAGGAAACATGTTTGTAATAAGCACTGAAATAGTTGTCTCAATATGGCAACCCCTTTCCAACTAAGGATGTCATAAGGGGTGTCCTAGTAGAGAGTAGTAACAAAAATTCTACTAAGATTACTCATTTTGCTGTGATTTGAGTATTCTTGGATACAATACCACATTAATGATGGAAAAGTGGTCTAACATGACTTAATCTATCACTACAGGTTACAGAAATTGAAGGATCTTTTTATTTAGACTTTTATAATTTGATCTGCCTCCTGATATAATATCAAAAGATCCAATATTGACTTTCAGGCTAAGGCCACACATAGTTAGCTGCAGCCAAAAAATGCTATGGAAAACACTGCAGCTGAAACGCATTGCAGTTTTTTCCACAGCACTTTTCAAAGAAAGTATGTAGAGTTTTCCTCTGCAGACTTTCTGCCCCTAATATTCCTATAGGAAATCGCCAGTGTTTCCATAGGTATAATTGACCTGTTGTGATTTTCAAAAATGCAAGCATTTTTGAAAACGCAGCTTTCTGCTGCAGATTTTTTTCTGCATTGTATGGATGGGATTAGCCAGAATCCCATCCACTTTGCAGATAATGAAAAACGCAACGTTTTTTGCCGCTATGTTTCCACTATGGCCAAAACACTAGGATTTCACTATGTTGGGCCCCAAGACCTCATGATGGTTTTATAACTTGTGCCTGATCACTTATCTGACATAACACATCTACTATAAAAGGTGTTTGCAATTGCTTGAACACCATCTAGATGCAGATCCAGTTGTCTCTCTGTTGCAAACATACAGCTGATAAGAAACAAGTAGCTTGCCTGGTATACAGACTCATTGTTTATATCCTCACTGATCTATTGCAGATCACATCAGCAAATCCGACACTCTGATTCACTACCACACCAATCCTTTCCCACTACTACTTTACCTTTTGCAGCTTGTAAAGAATATGGCCTGGTTCACATCTGCGTTCAGGTTTCCGTTTGGGGGAGTCCGCTTGGGGACCCCCCCGAACAGAAACCTATACGCATAAAAAAGCGGTTTACCCGGGAAACCTGAACGCAGATGTGAACCGGGCCTATTAGTCTAGTCTCCATTAATGGCTTAAAGGGTTATGAAAACACCAGAGCAATTCTGCTGTATGATGTTTCTGTAACTAATACAGAAGAGAATGGGAACTACGGAAACAATGTAGCACATTTAGCTATTCTGTTTTAGTAACTGTGGAGCTATATAAACAGTGTCCCTCAGGTGTGCTACGCTGTTTCCATAATTCCCATTTACCTCTATGGGAGTTAAGGAAGCAGCGCTCACCTGTTTCAGTAAGTCCCACCCTGGTGGTCATTCCCGCCTCGATCATGATTTGTTGAGATGGGAATAACCTTTAATATATATTTGCTCCATTATTTTTGTACTATATTTACAAATAAATTCAAGACATTGAAGATGACTTCTTTGCTGTGTTGGTTTGTCTATTTTATTAAATGGTCTAACACCACCAAAACTGCTTCTAAATCACTTATATGCTGCTGCAGGGGCAGTTAGTGGCATAGTGGACATACCTTTCTTGTGTCAAAGTGCAGTCTTGCTGCTGAGAAATTCAATGTTTATTCCTTCCACAAAAGAGTAGTTTAGTGCACTTGAACAGAGTCACACTTGCTGAAGCACCCATTTTCTTTTCTGGTTACACCTCAGCACTGCCAGAAAACAGAGAGGCTGACATGTCACATGAACAGCAATTTACAGTGGCCACAAATGAAAATTGGCACTCCAGCAGGCATGGCCTTGCCCCGAGCGCACCAAATATTGAATCTGCATATGCAAAAAAATTGAAATTCTCAGCAGCAAGATTGCACTTTGACGCAATAAAGATATGTTCACTGTGCCACTAACTGGCCCTACAACAGCATATAAGTGGAACTGAAGCGGTTTTAGTCATGACTTAATAGGATTTCTAGATTTGTGAACAATCTGGGAGAATCTTTTCTCAAAACTCTGCATTGGCCCAACCCTCTCCTCTGTTGTTCCTCATAGAAATGTATAATCAACTTGACAACTGGGTGTTACCATTCCCCTTATCAAAAAGGTGTGTCCCTACAAAGTCTGACACTTTTAGCACTGATTGGGCAGTGTCAGAGTAAGTAGGGACACACCCAAACTGATAACACTATGGTGTCAATTTATTCATAAATTTCTTGAAGGAATAACAGAGGAGCAGCACACTGCAGAGTTCCAATAAAAGATGTTCTGAAATTATTACATTATAGAAGACTTTTCATCACCTTCACCAACTCCAGTTCTTTACATCATTTAATAGATGCTGCTCCTCTGACTCTGGTACAGTTGGAATTTTTACTCTAATCCCGACCATTCCCAAACAATCAGTGCAGTTAGTCTTTGTGCCTCATGTGCCAAATAAACTCTCTACTCTTAAATGGGTGGACTCAGAGGTTGACAGCGTCAGAGCTCAGAGTCACGCTTCCTTCCCTGCTCCTACCTTAGATCACCCACTTAACAGTTCAAATTATATTGGGCACCAAAACTGCACAAAAAGGTTCTCTTTAATTAATAGATACACAACATATAAGTGAAGTTTAACTCACTGCAACTCATTGCCTGGCAAACAGCTTTAAAATTGTATCAGTGTTTCTGTAGTGTCAGCTGTGTCTGTTCTTGCAGCCCATCTATACCATATCTGCCTCCATGGAGACAGAGCAGTGAGCATATTCAGTTTGTATCTAATACAACTCCTAGCTCGGAGCTCGGAAAAGGTAGAGCCCCAGGAGACTTGCAGAATGTGACTTCATTTATGTATCAGATAGAGTACTCACGTAAAATGTATAGGGAAAGCTCCATAAAGACTGTTACCAAAGCCGTTGCCTTCCATCTACAATACATGCACATGAATGCCAAGTTCTTACTTATCAGTGTCTTCCCATGTGAATGGTGTGATGGCCAATCAACAGTGAGGTATTCTGACATACATAAGAGATGGGTAATGGAACACTGGATAATAGAATACAATGAACTAATCCAAGTATTACTTTCCAATAAGACAAGACACAAAAAGAAATGTACTCTGCTACAGCCGGTGCTGTCAGTCCTATCACCATTAAAACTTGTAATGGGATATCCTATTATGCCAATGTGGACTGTATCTGCCACAAGTAGCTAGTATCAAAGATGCCTTTATGAGACTGCCCTCAACACAATAGTGACACAACCTGAACATGCTTGTTCCAGCAAACAGTTCAACCACTGTTCCTTTACATAAAGAGGATATAGGGAAAGTAAAAGTAACACAGTACATTCACTGCACTAGATAAACATTCTAACTGACATACATGAGGGTCTCCCAGCATCCTAATTATAAGATTTTCAGAGTACGGCGGGAAGTTGAAAGTTTTGGTCCTCTACCTCTTCTCTGATTCTCCAACTCTGTTTCACATGACCAACTACTCTCTACTCTATTTAAAAACACCTGGAGTAGAGCAGAGCTGAAGATGTCAAAGAAAGCCAGACCATCTGCAGGGGAGACAGAGCACTGAGACTTCTGGAACCCGCCAGATATGTCCTGATGACCCTTATCTATATTAGTAAAAATGTTTATCCAGTGCAGCAAATGCACTGTGGAAAATTTACTCTCCCCACATCACCCTTTTAAAGAATCATTCCTACAATACAGTACCACTTACCACAATTTACTTGTTTCTCTTTTGTAATATCTCACTGAGAAATGTTTATCTGGACAAGACATTCTTAAAATGAAGTTGCTTAGAGAAAATGACAAAAAATCAACGCCGAGCGGCACATAGTATAATACTGTTTGATACTAATGCTATCACGTGCTCTAAATAATAGACAGCAGTGAAAGATATCGTCTTTGTAATAAATCGACAGAATGAAGGGTCAATACACAACATATAGTGATTGATTTGTTTAGGTTTTACCCTCACCTGGTTCAGTTGTGAGTAGTCACAACTGCTATATCCACTTTAGCTATAGAATGCAGCAGGGTCTCTCAATGCCAGGGTTCCGGAGATCTGGATACAATGTTTGTAGATAGAGTAGGATACAAAAAAGAATCCAAAAAATAGAGGAACAAATCCTGCGCTTTCCAAATATAATTTCTTCTTTCTTTTATGTGTTGAGCTAATAAAAGAAAGAAGAAATTATATTTGGAAAGCGCAGGATTTGTTCCTCTATTTTTTGGATTCTTTTTTGTATCCTACTCTATCTTAAAATGAAGTTGGTCAGACTTCTCTAAACCCTAGTAATCTAACCATGGTAATAAACCATGTAATAAATGGTTTTAATCCACAGTGTATGTTAATTGAAGTATCTGTCTTAAACTGAGGATGGGGGGCATCCATATTTGGGCACATGTTGAACAGTTTTCCTAATTTTGTGCAAACTTTATAAATTGTGTTCAAAAAGGTTACTCAGTCTAAAAAATAAATAAAAACCAATGCAAATATGATAAGTAAAAAACATTGCCTTTCTCTTCATTTTTCCCCCAGCAATCCAGCGCTTGCACTCTTGGTGGTCCTCTGTACAAGTGAACAGCATAAGATTGCCTCAACCAATCAGTGACACAGCAGTCACATACTCAGCAATGGGAGCTAAGATGCCAGTAGTAGGGCAAATAACCACTTCAGCCACTGACTGCTACTTGTAAACTAAGAATGGGGAGACAAAAACTTTTCACAACTAAGAAGTGGATAAAATTGTAGGCAATGCCCTGTGAGCTAAATAGTCTGTGCTTTAGGCTTATACATTTTCCCCACACCGATTCGCTATAGAAAAACGCACATAAAGGGGGGATCTGTGCTGCAACTGATGTATATTGCCCAGATATACTACTACTGTATCCATTTTTTGGGTGTGAGAAGTATTAAGAATGCACTGGCATTCACACTCTGAAAGAATGTTTCCATAGTAAAAAGCTTGAAAAAGGTAAGGAATGAAATGGAAAAGGAATGAAAAAAGGGAGACTTTATCAAGCAATTTGCGCCAGTTTTAGGGCATAGAAAAGTCACACAATTTGTAGCAACTCTGTTCCATGTGGAATACACTCAGTAGTGTTAAGTTTTCAAAATTACAAACAAAAAGCCCACATCAGAAAAATTGCTTAGAAAATCACTTACTAGACAGAATATAATAAATCAGCACGAAAGCATATTAAACAGTTAAATACATTCCCATCATAATTGCAGGGACAACCCCCCTGATAAGCTATTTTGAGAGACTGAAGCATTCATCTTACTAAACACAGTATCATATATATTGTATAGTGGTTGTACTTGGAATTACAGCTCAGGCCCCATTTAGTTGAATAGGTCTGAGCTACAAACAGGAGACTAATGAACGTAACGTCACTTGCCTGTGAAGCAGAATCGGTGCACTGGTTCTTTGGAAAGCTGATTGGTGGGGGTGCATGGAGCCAGACCCACGCTGATCAGATATTGATCTCCTACCCTAAGAATAGGTCATCAGGTCCCAAAAAAATGTAAGCTTTTGCTTAATTAACCATTTATACCCGTGTGACTGTGGGAGCCAATCACTGGCTGTAGTGGAGTCTCCATACTGTAGCCAGTGGTAGGTTACCACAGTCTTGTAGGCAAACAAGCAAAATGAACAGAAACCATGGTAATGGAGCTGAATTTAAAGGGTAACTATATTACTTTTTTAGGCATACTGAACCTGTTGAGTCATAGTTTTTGTGCTTGATATCCCCTTTAAAGGGGTTGTCTCATGAAGACTACCCCTGTCCATATGTTTTAATAAGACATATGTAAGCCATAGAGAGGTATCCCAGCAATGAGTCACAATGAAGAGCAGCCCTCTTTGGCAAACATCTGAATGGCTGCCATGTAACACCACATTTCCCCTAGAGTCGTCACTCTACATAACATGGCATACTATAAATTCCCAGAAGAACTGCCATTTTCAATGTGCACCATGTGTGTCTATTCACAGTTCTCCCACTTGTGATCAGAAAGGGCTGTGACTAGATGTCATTTGTCATACGTAATATCTAACTCATCACTTTTCTATGATAACCTTAATACCTTTTTCAGCTTCAGGGACTTTTATCACATGGCATACACTATATGTATAAAAAGTGCACCACTATCTCTTCCCAGTGAAGAATAAGCACACAGGTTACAGCAGTAGTAAAGCAAGCACAGAATCTTGCAAATATTGTTTATATTTCTATGTATATAAAGTGACAAACAACTGTAATACTTCAGCTCCTGTAAACAACAGTATGGAGACCGTCACGCCATGCCCTCACTATGTTAGGCGCAGATATATGTAAACGTCTTGTACTCATTAACATGAGAACTTCGCTTCACACACAGAGACATTTACAAGCACGTATTGGCACCCTTGGGCAGTTAGTGATACCCTTTATAATGCCATAAAGTAAAGGGCAAAAATAACTAAACTGATATTTGTAAGTGGGGACATGACTCATAAATAAAACTCTACAGTAGTTGTCAGGAAAGTCTATAAAGGACAGGGAAGGATTCAATTTAAGGTCAGGATACAGCTCTTAGTAATAAGCAATGTATACAGATTGTGAAGATCATGTGGTCCTGTGTGTATATAGACAGTGCAGTCCATGGAGCTAGGTCCTGAACTACTGCATAATAAGCATTACATGGTGTACCTATATATAATGCTTATTTATATAGACAGCTGAACATTTACAGAAGACCCCCCTTTAATGTTTATTTACAGATAAAACAATGAGTGGGGACAAGTGACCAGTTCAGCTCTGCTACATCTGCAGTATAGTATACATTAGATCACAGCAAATGTAGAGAAGCCGCTAAACTACAATATCTGTGTGATGCCATAGAGAAGCATTCACTGGAGCCATGGCAGGTGCACATCACCATCTACCACTACTAGGGCAGTAAGCTAGAGATGAGCTGGTACATAGGTCTCCATATTTATTGGTCAGGTAATATTTAAGGAAAAGAGGGAACCCCTGCCATGGGGCCTGGGCATAATCCCTAGGAGCAGAGCAGCAGACAGGCCGGATGGCTGCCCTCCTCTAACAGCCGGAGACAGTATTGAATGCATATTGAGGAGCAGGCTGCCAGCAGACCGTCCCTAATGCCAGTCAATAACCCCTCAGGAAATCTCTCCTGACATGTCAGAGCGCAATGATCGATCCGGGAGAATTAATGTGCACAGTGGGCACCTACATCAGGGCACGTCCATTACTGAACTTCCTATGGGCAGAAATAAATGCGACCATGGGGTCATCGCTGACACAACCATCAGAAGAGCTGTCATTAAACTTCCCCATGCATGCCCTGTATGTGGGCGCCAGTGGGGTGACAGATCACTGACGGACGTGACCAGAGCAAGAACTCCGAGCTTAGCTGAATTAAAGCGATTACTGCAAAATGCATCTGTTGCCCTGCAGCACATCATCCCGAGGGGGAGCACAGCTCTGACAGCTCAGCTCCCCACCCACCCACACACAGACATCTTACCTGCACTGGAGCTGCACTCGCTGGACGGGAAGATGATGCTGCTGCTGGGTGTAGATGCTGCTCTGTCCTCCTGAGCGCTCCCTCCGCCGCCTCTGCAGCCTCAGCTCAGACCAGCGGCATCTCCAGCGCGCTCCCGACCCCGACTCCCTTCTCCACGAGACCGAGACATCAGCCAGGCTCGTCCCCACACGCGCACGCGCTCTACGGTTGTGCGCTCTCTCGGTGCCTCACTGCCAGCACCTGGGGGGAAAGTGTGAGTAGTGGCTACAAGGTGCACGGTCTCATACCCCTCTACCTGTCGTGTATGTACCCAAGTATGGCTAGGGCTATGTGCAATGCAAAAAACAATTCTGCAACTTACTGGTAATGACACAGTCGCATCCAACTTTTATAGAAGGCTTTGGTGAAAAAGTTGCCTGAAACTTGTGACCAAAATCCAATTGTGATGGGCTGGGGTTACCAAGCTATTTTAGCTGGGACTCCTTACATGCTGTTTCGCCCTGTGACCCTATTCACTTACATGAGTGACGGAGCAGTTGGATGATACAGCAAGGGAGAAAGAAGTATAAGATTCTTCCTAGATATTTTTATAGCCATTCTTGGCTTTGGCTCAAAAAATGCAGCAAAATATGCAACAAAAAAAAGCTGCGTTTTCGCAATGTGGGGCCTCAGTCTAAGAAGGACGTTCCACATTATTAAGTAGGCCACAGGTTTCAAATAATATGGGAAAGAAAATGGATCTCCCTGCTGCCGAAAAGCATGAAATAGTGCAATGCTTTGGATAAGGTATGAAAACTTAAGTGTGATCATCGTACTGTGAAGGCATGGCTGTGGCTGATTCTGATAAAGGCATAATGTGGAAGGTTTCTGCCAGACAAATTCATCGGATTAAGAGAGCAGCTGCTAAAACACCATTACAAAGCAGCAAACAAGCATTTGAAGCTGCTGGTGCATCTGGAATCCTATGAACCTCACGGAGTAGGATCCTCCAGAGGCTTGCAGTTGTGCATAAATCTAATATTTGGCCACCCCTAAACAGTGCTCACAAGCAGAAATGGTTGCAGTGCGCCCAGACACATATGAAGACTAATTTTGAAACAGTCTTGTTTACTGGAATATGTTAGCGCTATATAAATAAAATGCATTATTATTATTATTATAATATTACTGATGATTGCCGTGCGACATTGGGTGGCCCAGATGGACGGAGTAGTGGATGGTTGGTGGATGGCCACCATGTCCCAACAAGACTGCGACATTAGTAAGGAGGCAGTGGAGTCATGTTTTGGGCCAGAATCATGTGGAGAGGGATGTGAGGCCCCTTTAGAGTCCCTGAAGGTGTGAAAATGACCTCTGCAAAGTATATCAAGTTTCAGACTGACCACTTTCTTCCATGGTGAAAAAAGAAGAACTCTACCTTCCGCAACATAATCATCTTTATGCATGATAAAGCACCATCTCATGCAGCAAAGAAAAGTCATTGGCATAAAAGGAGAGAAACTCATGGTGTGGCCACCATCCTCCCCTGACCTCAACACTATCGAGAACCTTTGGAGCAGAAACTCAAGCAGAAACTATCCAAAAACTCACAAGTTCAATTGATGCAAGTATTGTGAAGGTGATATCAAAGTAGGGGTTGTATGTTACCATGCAACTTGGTTTGGAATAAAATGATAATGTAACCCTAAACTAAACACCCTCCTCCCACCTAACTTCTAACTAACTTACTTTATCAAAAATATATATTTGCCCAATACTACCCCCCCCCCACCCCATCATACTTACCTGTCTTCATGTCCTAGTCTTCTGGGCACGAATCGTCACTTCCTTCACTTCTGCTTGCTCAATAGAACCAGCAGACGTGAAGAGGAGAAGGAGCCAGCCTCCCACGCCTGCACAATAGAGCTGGAGCACTCTGGCTCTATTGCGCAGGCGCCAGAAGACGAGAAGAGGAGAGGGACAGAAGGATATTAAGATATTTTTGATTGAGGCTAAGGCCTCATGTTGCTGAAAGGCAGCGTTTTTTGTTGCAGATTTTGCTGAGGTTTTTTGAGCCAAAGTCAGGAATGGATTTAACAGAAGGGAAACGTCTAAGTGCTTCCTTTATATTTTCTACTCCTTTTCAAGCCACTACTCATTTTGGCTCAAAAAAACACTGCAAAATCTGCAACAAAAAATGCTGCATTTCCGCAACTTGGGGCCTTAGACTTAAACAGCATATTTAACAGCAAATCACTCTGAATCTGTAGGGGCTATCATGATGATCTTTAAAATGAATGCAAGGTCATCTTCATAGCCCTAACGGATCTTGAGATATGGGGCTCTAAAGTGTCCACCCCCCCTCCAGCCATCTTAGCCGGATGCATGAAGGAGGAAGGAGGGGGAAGGAGTGGAGCTGCAGACTGCAGAGATAAATCATCATTGTCTGTGTATAACCTGTATGTGACCCCTGGGGTGGGAGAGGGGTAGCGAGGACTTCTGTCCATGATATACCCTCTCCTATCAATCAGAGAGCATGCTATACTTTTGCTCTCTCATTGTCACATAATCAGAGGGGTATTTTTATGTAACACCCCTTTGAACATAACATAACCAGGAAGTTTATTGGCTCTGTGACCCAGACGTTTACCATAGTCCAGGTCGCAGCACTAAAAGAGTTGCACCAAACATACAACACATTCACAAAGTCATCAATAAAATGTAAATTTTTTCAATGTCCCTGTCCTGTCAATATCTGATCTTTATAGAGTAAAATACGTCGACTGCCTCTTTAGCAATATCCGTTACATGCTAAAATAATAGCAATAACGATTATTACTAGAGATGAATGTATAAAACACCTGTGACAGTCAGAAAGTTCCATCAGACAGATAACACATTTTCCCCCATTTAATGTCTCAATATATAATCCCAGTTTTTGGCAGCTTTCAGATGGGTATAATAGCGGGTGTTTTTCTTTCTGTTTTGTTTTTTTTTAACCCACAGTACAAACGAGACACCTGGACTTCCAGAAGTCTGGGGTTAAAACAACATTTTACAGAAAAAAATGTCAACTTCTATTTTCACGGCCCAATTCTGTGAAATATCTGTAGGGTCAAAATACTCACTATACCCCTTGATAAATTTCTTGAGGGGTCTAGTTTCCAAACTGTGTTTTTTGAGTATAATAAAGCATCTTTGGTGAAGCGCGGTCCCTACACCTCATTTTTTGGGAGATTCTCCTACCAATCCATTACCTAGTATCCAAACTGGGGTCACATTTCAGGGGTTTCCACTGTTCTGGCAACTCAGGGGCTCTGAAAATGCGACATGGTACCTAAAAACAATTCCATCAAAATTTGCCCTCCAACAGCCAAATAGCTCTCTCTCTGTTCCAAGCTCTGCCAGCCATGTACCCATACAGCATGGGGTACTGCTACATTCAGGAGAAATTGTGTAATGAACTGTGGGGTACTTTTTCTCTCTTAACCCCTTGTGAACATGAGAAATTTGGGGCTAAAGAGACATTTTACTGGAAGAGAGTATTTTTTCCTTTTCATGTCCCAATGGTAGTAAATACTGTGAAATAGCTGTAGGGTCTAAGTGCTCATTAAACCCCATGATAAATTCCTTGAGGGGTGTATTTTCTTAAATGGGGTAATTTAATGGGGGTTTTATTGTTCTGGTACCTCATGAGCTCTGCAAATGCAAATCTCCCCTCTGAAAGCTCAATGTTGGTCCTTCCCTTTATGTGTCCTGTTGTGTGCCCAAACAGCAGGTTACATCAACACATGTGGTATTTTTGTGCTTGAGAGAAATTGTACAACAAACTTTCAACAAAATTTTCTCCTTTAACCCCTTGTGAATGTGCAAATTTTAGGGTTAAATAAACA
Source organism: Leptodactylus fallax (assembly GCA_947044405.1). Taxonomy (NCBI): domain Eukaryota; kingdom Metazoa; phylum Chordata; class Amphibia; order Anura; family Leptodactylidae; genus Leptodactylus; species Leptodactylus fallax. The sequence goes on from CAMRHE010000036.1 coordinate 8,999,577, forward strand.
TAGTATTGAAAAAAATTGAATATATTTTTCACCTTTATTTTGTTTTAATTCCTGTGAAGCGCTTAAAGGGTTAACAAACTTCTCAAATGCTGTCTTGAATTGTTTTGGTGGTTCAGTTTTGAAAACGGGGTGTTTTTTTTTTTTTTTTTTTTTTTTTTTTCCATGCGGGGGGGCGGGGGGGGGGGGCCCGGCCCCCCCCTCCTCCCCCCCCCCCCCGCCCCCCCCCCCCCCCCCCCCCCCCCCCCCCCCCCCCCCCCCCCCCCCCCCCCCCCCCCCCCCCCCCCCCCCCCCCCCCCCCCCCCCCCCCCCCCCATTTATGGGGGTTTCTAATACAAAGACCTTTCAAAGCCCATTTGAAACTGAATTAGTACCTTTAAAAAATTTATTTTGTAAATTCTCTTGAAAATTCCTGTTAGACTGTAAGCCTTATAACATCCAAAAAAATTAAATGAACGTTTAAAATTTGATGTCAACATAACGCAGAGATATGGTAAATTATGTTTTTTAACTAATTTAAGTGGTACGACTCTTTATTTGAAAAGAGGATAATTTCAAACTTTGAAAATTGCATTTTTTCAAAATTTTCACCAAATTTCTTATTTTTTCATAAATAAACACAAAGCATATTGACCCAAATTTACATCAAACACGAAGTACAATGTGTCACAAAAAAACATTCTCAAAATCCCCTGGAAAAGTTAAAGCGTTACAAAGTTATCACTTAGTGACACATGTTATATTTGAAAAATAGGGCTGTGTCATAAAGTCCAAAACTGGCTGCGACGCCAAGGGGTTAAACAGTTTCAGTACCATTCAAGTCAGTTTGTTGTTTTACATTAATTTATTTCACAATATGCACATGAGCAATCTGGATCACTGAGGGCGGCTCTGTAGCTCTAAACTGCTATGCTCCACACTGCTCTAATATGTCAGTGCAGTGTAGAACATAAAAGTTTGGAGCAATGGAACCTTTGGTGCTGCAGACATTGAAATAAAAATAGATAAAAATAAACATAAACAAATGATATATTCCCGAGTCTGAAAATGCCCGGTCTACAAACATATAAAACATCAGGCATTCCCCAAAATGGTAGAAATAAAAAGTACATCTGGCCCCACAAAAAAAGACGCCATATGCAGCCCTGTACATGGAAATATAAAAAAAAGTTATGCGTGTCAGAATATTGCAACTTCAAGAAATTTTTTTTTTTTTTAAAGTTTTGAATTTTTTTCAAACGTAAAAAAACTATATAAATATGGCATCCCTGGAATTGTACCAACCCATAGAATACAGGTGACATATCATTTTGAGGCTGTTCCTTTATTGTTGCAGGCTGGCTCCCATGTGGCGAAATCGCCAGAGCAACCTGTTCTTCCGATAGCCGGGAGCCTTCTGAAGGCTCCCAGGCTTGTCATAGAATTATAGCTACTGAGGCTGGTCTATGACTGCAAATCTCCCATAGACTGCAAAACAGTTGTCATTTGATTGCAGGTTCAAGCCCCCTAGGGGGGGGGCTAATAAAATAGTAAAAAAAGATATTACTTTGAAACACATACACAATAGGTATCCCTGTGTCCGAAAACACCCAGTCTACAAATTTGTCAAAATATTTTTCCCGTACGGTAAACACCGTAATGGGAAAAAAAAAAAAGTTGCCAAACCGCCATTTTTTCACTGCTTCACCTCTGATAAAAATTTTAATAAAAAGTGATCAAAGCAATAGACATTGCCCAAAATGATATAACTAAAAAGCACACCTGACCCCGGAAAAAAAAAGACACCCTATGCACCCCCATACACTGAAATCTAACACAGTTATGTCATTTTGGCTGCAGGGTGAACACCGTAAAAACAAAGCCCGTAAGAAAGTCGCACAAATGCACTTTTTCTTCAAATCCACCCCATTCTGAATTTTTAACTAGCTTCCCAGTACATTGTATAGAATAATAAATGGTAGCATCGTGAAGAAAAACTTTTCCCGCAAACATTAAGCCCTCATATGGCTCTGAAAATGTAAAAATAAAAAGTTATGGGGTTTGGAAGGTGGAGGCGAAAATCGAAAAATGTCACCGACAAGGAAGGGTTAATTGAAATGCATTCAAAACAGCAGCAATTCTTCTTGTTACACTTGCACACAGTTTTTGAAGGAATTCAACAGGGAGGTTGTTGTAAACATCTTGGAGAACTAAACTCAGATCTCCTGTGGATGTAGACATTATACTGTGTGAAGGGACCACTATGTGACATTATACTGTGTGGAGGGGCTACTATAGGACATTATACTGTGTGGGGGGCCGCTATGGGACATTATACTGTGTGAATGGGCCACTATGGGACATTATACTGTATGAAGGGGCCACTATGGAATATTATACTATGTGAAGGGGCCACTATGGAATATTATAGTGCGTATAAATGGGGTGTTATAACGATTGGGGGTCAAGAAAGGAGGTGCTATGCTATGTGGGGGGTCAAATGTTTGCTATGGGGCCCAGTCTTTGCTAGTTGGTCCTAACCCTAACCTGCCTGGTTGGATGTGGACACAAGGGCTGGTGCCTTATACTAACAATCACAGGAAAGGGCATAGATACAGGGGGTGGTGCCCAAACATGGGTCATTATTAAGTATTTCGCCACTACCGATACTTTATACCTGCCAGGACCTTACACTGTGAGGATGATGTCACCACAGATAATAAAAGCTGCACCAACTGCTGCTGATAACACAAGGAAAGGTAATGGGGATTTAGACTTCATATCGCCTGCTTTTGACATTGTTATAATTACTTTCTTGGCCATTATCCTTGTACTTTGACAAAACTGAAGAGATTATTTCTCTTGTGTGTGTATTATCCATGTACTGTGACATCATTGTTTATATTATCCCTTTACCGTAACATCAATGTGTATATTATCCCTTTACTGTGACATCACTGTGTATATTATCCATTTACTGTGACATCAGTGTATATATTATACCTGTACTGTGACATCGCTATGTATATTATCCATTTACTGTAACATCATTGGGTTTATTATCCCCGTGCTGTGACATAACTTTGTTTATTATCCCTGTACTGTGACATCACTGTGTTTATTATACCTGCATTGTGTCATCGCTGTTTTTATTATCCCTTTACTGTGACATCGCTGTGTTTTTATTTTTCCTGTAATGTGACATCACTGTGTTTTATCCATTTACTGTAACATAATTGAGTTTATCACTGTACTGTGACATCACTGTGTACATTATCTGTTCTATAAAATTACTGTGTGCAAAGATATCAACCTGGGAGAACCCTTCACAAGGTGATTTGCGAATGGCATTTTACTGCAAAAGTAAGAGTGGCTTTATTGGGGCAAATTTGACACGAACAAAAATCTTGCAAGACGTGAGGAGTTCTTGCATGTCACTGGTATAAATTTACTGGGCATAAGTTTATACATCTACTACAGCTGCAGATTTGCAACAACAATTTTGCACATACAAATGTATTGAAAGCCATAGTTTCTATAAAAGAAATACAGAGATAAAACACATTACAGTAACACAGTAAAGTATATGTGATTTCATTTTGCTTTCAACTTTAGAACTGCCACAACTCTGCTTCTATATGTGGTGTCATCCTATCTAGTATTATATAAATGGAAAGCTACCTTATTTTAGTTTTAGCCAATAAAAGTTATTTTTATAAAAAATATTTTTTTATTAAAGGGACACCTGACATTTGTTGCTACATGTCATCTTGAACAAAAACGATCTACACTTAAGTGATTTTTTAAGTACAATCAGAATAATGATAATCCATAGTACTTGATAATACAGAATTGCAGCATTCTAAAGGGCCAATTACATGGGCAGATTATCAGGCCAATTATTGGGAACAAGCCTTCCTAGGAACTCGTATTTCTGATAATTGGCTTGTGTAAGGCTGACTTCACATGGTGCTTTTTTGCTGAAGAACTGTGCGTGGTTTTATAAATGCAGTAATGAGTAGCACATGTTACTATGTATTTCACCTATATATGAGCTGCCAGTGAACCTGAGGTTTTCAGTTTAATGCTTGTTATCATACAGGTGACATACCTATCAATTTAACCTCATCCTGACAACCACCTTACTATTACAGCGGATGCCAGGTCTTTAAAGAAGGTGGCCGCTCTGCTGCAGTTTACTCTGATCGCGGGCACTGCACTTCTGTGTGGCCCCCAAAAATAAAAAAAATGACCTCCTGGGTGGCGAGATCACTGGGACCAGACCTGTTCCTATGACAGCTGGGAGCCTTATGAAGGCTTCCAGGCCTATGGTTTATGGCCAGCCTCAATTGTTTGAGTGACATCCACTTTGTCTACAGTTAAGGGTGGATATCTAGAGCAGAGAGCTATAACATACCTCCCAACTTTCAAAGGACAGATTTAGCTCCATCCACTTCTATGTAGACTCCGCCCATTCCCATCCATTTAAACTGGGGGCAGCTAGAGGGAGACATTAATTTGGGGCAGCTGGAGGGGGACATTAAACTGGGGGCAGCTGGAGGGTGACATTACACTGGGGGTACCTGGAAGGGGACATTAAACTAGGGGTACCTGGAAGGGGACATTAAACCGTGGGGGTAGCTGGAGGGGGACATTAATATTCCCCTTCAGCTTCCACCAGTTTAATGTCCCACTCCAACTGTCCCCAGTTTAGTGTCACCCTCCAGCTCCCCCCCCAGTTTAATGTCCCCTCCAGCTGCCCCATAGTTTAATTTCCACTTCCAGCTGCCCCAATTTAATGTCCCCCTCTAATTGCCTCCAGTTTAAATTGAACATCAGAAGAGGGACTTTATACTGTAGAGGTAATTGGAGGAGAACATTATAATGTGGGGCATATAATGTTAGGATGACTGTAGAAGTGTTATACTGTGTGGGGGCACAAAGAGAAATGGATGGGAATGGCTGAAGCTAAATCTGTCCTTTGAAAGTTGGGAGGTATGTTATTGCCCTCTGCTCTAGATATCCACCCCTAACTGTAGACAAAGTGGATGTCACTCAAACAATGGGGGCAAAGCTGGGAGGAGTTAGGGACATCTAGTGATGAGTGAAGCCCCAGCAGGTGAAGAAAAGCCCTAAAGCCCTTTTCAGCTAATTTGCATAAGAATAAGAATAATATACTGATTTGCATATAAATGAATCTGCAATGCAGAATAAGGCATCTTTGGAAAGTGTAGAATCAGCCCTGCAAGGTACTGTCATGAATTTGATACCGATTTTCCTGTGATAAACTCCCTCTAACTATTCTGTTCTAAGAGATTATTCCACATTCTTCTGGAGTAAGATTTCAACAATTTTTGTGATTTTTTTTTAAAAAGCCACATTTGATTAATCTGATGTACATCAGCTAGATGCTAGTAGCTAGCCACTTTCCTACTGACTTTTTGACAGTGGAGCAAGTAGCATAAAATATTTTGTGCAAATAAGCCCAAAATGGCATAAATAATATTTTTGCAACTTTTGAGCCTGAATTCTTGAATGCAAGGCTTGAAAAATTCCCTCGGTTATCTCCTTTAATGACCAGACCCATTTCTCATAACTAGCACCATTTTAGTGGTACAGTTTACACTAAAGTGTGTTGTAAATTGGATGTGTGGAGGTGTTTGTCACAGATACACAACTATCTACTACATTACAGTATGTGTGAAAACTAAAATGCTGTGGAAAGTGTAAAGAGCTGTTACAGGTTTGATAAATAGCTAAATATTAATGTCAGTACCTTAGTAGACACAAGGACTGAATACATTTATGGCAGTAATCTATAATGAATAATGTTTTATTTAAATGACGAGATTGCTTCAATGGTATATAAATCTCATTTATTTTACAGTAGAAAATGTATAATGTTTTCTTTAAAAGATTTTATTTTAGATTATATGACCACATGATTTTAACTGTTGATTAAAATAGCAAAATATAATACATTTGTTTCACGGTCTAATATTTATCACTATACACCAAATAAAACAAGATGCCACCGAAATCATCTATTGTGTTCCCAAAATGTACACTGGAACTATTCAGTGATACAAAGGGTCTGCCAAATAGTGTGCAACCTTGCCACAACTGGTGGGTTGGAGAGGGCAATTACTGAAAAAAAAAAATCAGTGAGCATGGTTGGCAGTACTCACCTCTCCTCACTCTATGGTCCTCTTCTGCTCTGGATGTCTGCAATTGATGGCACATATAATGTTATGTGCTACTACGCAGGGCCGGCGTTAGGGGGGGGCAAACTGGGCAATTGCCCAGGACCCCGACGCCAAAGGGGCCCCCGGGATCCGGAGCCTGATGACTCCGGATCCCAGAGTCAGGACCGGCCATATCGATAACAGAAAGGGACCCAGCGTCATGTGCCGCAGGGCCCCTTTCCCAGGTGAGTAAAAATAACAAACATTTTTACTCACCTGTCCTTGCATCCGACGTCATCTTCTGGCGTTCCGGACATCACCGCTGAGTCATTGAGGCCTGGCCTCAGCGGTCACGTTGGGCGTGCCTCACGTAACCGCTGAGGCCCATTCACAGGCTTCAGCGGTGACATCAGAGGCGTAGCTAGCGGGGGAGCATAGCGATGCGTCGCCGCCGTGGTTTTTCCCACAGCTCTTTTTTGCTGTGGTACGCCACGTGGGGCCTTAGCCTTAAGGCGTTTTCCAGCTCATTTTTATTGATGATCTATCCTCAGAATAAAACATCAATAAGAGATAAGTGACTCCCCGCTGATCCGCTGTATGAAGGGGCTATGGCGCCTGTTTATATCACACGCTGTCTGTTTATAGTGACTGTGTGATGTAATTCCAGTCTTGTCACATAGACGTATATAGGACGAGGCAGTAGTTACATTACATGGCCACTATGAGATGACACTATGTAAACAGAGAAGGGGTCACGGCGCTTACACAGGTACCACAGTTCATTCAAACAGTTGTTCCTTGGAGGTCCCGGGTATTGGAACCCCTAAAAAATTTTTTCCCTTTTTTTTCCCTTTTTAATTAGGAAACACCTGGGGCATTACTAATAAAGGGCACATTATTTAAAGAGGACCTTTCACGTCCTCATGTATATGCGGTTTTACATACCGCTAGAAAGCCGACAGCGCGCTGAATTCGTCCATAGACTTGTGCTGGGTCGGCGTTCCTCACAGCGCAGCTAGACTGTCAGGAACGCCCTTCTGACAGTGAATGGTGAAATTTAGACCCCTGATATCTCCAGCCCCGGGGAATATAACGGGAAAGCCAGCAGTGCGTTGAATTCAGCGCGATGTCGGCTTTCTAGCGGTATATAAAACCGCATATGCATGAGGACGGGAAAGGTCCTCTTTAAAGGGGTGCAAAGGGAAGTTATTAGTTTAAAGATGCACTTGGAGGTATTATTCATTATAGGGGGTTATATTATATATTTTATAATTGAGTAGCAGCAGGATGGGGGCTTTGTATAGGTGAGGACAATGTGGGTCATGTGCCTGGAAAAGTGAGGAGCCAAAGATGTCTGTGCTGCAAACTTTACAGAGACTGGAAGAAGTGGTCATGGCCGTCCAGATAAAAGAGATGGGGAATGTGAAGGATTATTCAGAGACGTCACCGGTAAGTCACTAAATGTTACTGCCCTGTATTCACCTAAATGGTCTGCAGAGCCCTGTGTAGAGCCGCTATATAGCACTATACGCTCACCGTATTCTGACAGTATCGGCATACGAACATGACCAAGTAGGGGGCCCACTTGGACATGTTCGCCCCCTCGTGCTAAACCCCTAGCTATGCCTCTGGGTGACTTCCACAACGCGTGACATCAGTCGCAGACTGAGTATAACTGTTTGTTATTTTCCCTTACCTCCCCCGAGCCTTTGATAATACTCTGTGGTCTGAAGAGAGTCCCTCTGGAAAGCATATTATACTGTGTGGAGCCACTATGGAGCATTTAACTGGGGGGGGGCCCTCTGGATAGCATATGATACTGTATGGGGCCTCTGTGGAGCATTATAATGTGAGGGGGGGGCTCTGGAGAGCATGTCATATTCTCTGGGGCCACTTTGGTGCATTATACTGGGGGGCCCCTCTCGAGAGCATATTATACTGTTTTGGGCCACTGTGGAGCATTATACTGGGGGAACATCTCTGGGCAGTATATTATACTGTGTGGAGGCCATTCTGGAGCATGTTATACTGTGTGGGGTCACTGTGGAGCATTATTCTGGGGGAGCCATCTGCAGAGCATATTATATTGCATGGCGCCACTGTGGGGAATTATTCGGGGGGGAACTAAGGAGCATTAAACTAGGTGGTCCTCTGGGGAGTATATTATACTGCGTGGGGCCTACTGTGGAGCATTATACTGGGGGGACACTCTGGGGAGCATAATATATTGCGTGGGGCTACTGTGGAGCAAAATACTGTGGGGGGCACTGTGGAGCATTATACTGGCGGGGGCCCTCTGGGGAGCATATTATACTATAGGCCACTGTGGAGCTTTATACTTGGGGGGCCCCTCTGGAGAGCATATTATACTGTTTTGGGCCACTGTGGAGCATTATACTGGGGGGACACTCTGGGGAGCATAATATATTGCGTGGGGCTACTGTGGAGCAAAACACTGGGGGGGCACTGTGGAGCATTATACTAGCGGTGAGTCTCTGGGGAACATATTATACTATAGGCCACTGTGGAGCTTTATACTTGGGGGGGGAAAGGGGCAGTGTGGGGAGCCTGTTATACTATTTGAGGTGCGCTTCCACGCATACCTTTTGTGTTCATTGGGGCTCAACTCTGTTTTTGTAATGGTTACAGGTAATCATTAGTACTTTATACTCATTCATTGGTTTGTTTGACATGTTTTCCATTTACTGCTGTTTGTTTTTTATTATTCTATATATGGTATATATCAATATCTAGCGGTATATGGATTATGGTGTCTTAAACTTTACATTTCCATATACAGTCATATGAAAAAGTTTGGGCACCCCTATTAATCTTAATCATTTTTAGTTCTAAATATTTGGGTGTTTGCAACAGCCATTTCAATTTGATATATCTAATAACTGATGGACACAGTAATATTTCAGGATTGAAATGAGGTTTATTGTACTAACAGAAAATGTGCAATATGCATTAAACCAAAATTTGACCGGTGCAAAAGTATGGGCACCTCAACAGAAAAGTGACATTAATATTTAGTAGATCCTCCTTTTGCAAAAATAACAGCCTCTAGTCACTTCCTGTAGCTTTTAATCAGTTCCTGGATCCTGGATGAAGGTATTTTTGACCATTCCTCTTTACAAAACAATTCCAGTTCAGTTAAGTTTGATGGTCGCCGAGCATGGACAGCCCGCTTCAAATTATCCCACAGATGTTCAATGATATTCAGGTCTGGGGACTGGGATGGCCATTCCAGAACATTGTAATTGTTCCTCTGCATGAATGCCTGAGTAGATTTGGAGCTGTGTTTTGGATCATTGTCTTGCTGAAATATCCATCCCCGGCGTAACTTCAAATTCGTAACTGATTCTTGTACATTATTCTCAAGAATCTGCTGATACTGAGTTGAATCCATGCGACCCTCAACTTTAACAAGATTCCCGGTGCCGGCATTGGCCACACAGCCCCAAAGCATGATGGAACCTCCACCAAATTTTACAGTGGGTAGCAAGTGTTTTTCTTGGAATGCTGTGTTTTTTTGACGCCATGCATAACGCCTTTTTGTATGACCAAACAACTCAATCTTTGTTTTATCAGTCTACAGGACCTTCTTCCAAAATGAAGCTGGCTTGTCCAAATGTGCTTTTGCATACCTCAGGCGACTCTGTTTGTGGCGTGCTTTCAGAAACGGCTTCTTTCGCATCACTCTCCCATACAGCTTCTCCTTGTGCAAAGTGTGCTGTATTGTTGACCGATGCACAGTGACACCATCTGCAGCAAGATGATGCTGCAGCTCTTTGGAGGTGGTCTGTGGATTGTCCTTGACTGTTCTCACCATTCTTCTTCTCTGCCTTTCTGATATTTTTCTTGGCCTGCCACTTCTGGGCTTAACAAGAACTGTCCCTGTGGTCTTCCATTTCCTTACTATGTTCCTCACAGTGGAAACTGACAGGTTAAATCTCTGAGATAACTATTTGTATCCTTCCCCTGAACAACTATGTTGAACAATCTTCGTTTTCAGATCATTTGAGAGTTGTTTTGAGGAGCCCATGATGCCACTCTTCAGAGGAGATTCAAATAGGAGAACAATTTGCAATTGGCCACCTTAAATACCTTTTCTCATGATTGGATACACCTGGCTATGAAGTTCAAAGCTCAGTGAGGTTACAAAACCAATTTTGTGCTTCAGTAAGTCAGTAAAAAGTAGTTAGGAGTATTCAAATCAATAAAATGATAAGGGTACCCAAATTTTTGCACCGGTCAAATTTTGGTTTAATGCATATTGCACATTTCCTGTTAGTACAATAAACCTCATTTCAATCCTGAAATATTACAGTGTCCATCAGTTATTAGATATATCAAATTGAAATGGCTGTTGCAAACACCCAAATATTTAGAACTAAAAATGATTAAGATTAATAGGGGTGCCCAAACTTTTTCATATGACTGTATACCTTTTTGTCCATGTGGCATAAACTATTATTGATTGGGTAAATTCCCTATCTGATATTTATATATGGTTTGTAATTTTTTGTATCTAGTATTATTTAATTTATAGTATATCCTGGGCCATTTATATATATATACTGTCATCTTTATATTATTGTTGAGCCTCTTTATGTGATACATGTGTCTTGTGTTATGTCTTATCCTTCTTTGTCTGTATCACCTGTATTATTAGATTAAGTATATATTTTTTCAATGTATTATTTATTACATTTTTTATTAATAAATATATATTTTATATATTTTTGAGATTTTTGTTTTTCCTTGACCAATTCTTTTTTGTGTTCGAATATTAGTTTTGTTGTCAAGTATATATGGAGGTTTTCTTTGGTTATGATTGTATATAGGACTGTACTGCTGACATGGCTGACATATTTACTGTCGTCTCTTATACTTCATTAACCCTTTATGACTGGAGGTATTATGAGCCAGGATGCCAAGAGCACAGTATTAGTATTTAAATAATTTTTATTAATATTTATCTCATTTTGTCGCTCATATTGATGCAACATCTTCTGTGTAACATCTGGGGAGCCATGACTGGAAGTAACGGGGTGCAGAGCAGATTCATCGGCTGCGTCTTCAGAGATTTTGGGCCACTGTTACATCTTCTGGTGGTACAGGCACAGACATGGTGGGAGCTAGAGGTGTCCTCCACCTGATGTATGCCAAGGGTGAAGAAGTTAGAGGTCGACCATATGCAGCTCAGAAATATGCATCTATCCTGGTCCGCCATAAGGCCACGCCCATATGATGGGGTTGTTGGCGATGCTTTTCTTCTATAATACCCCATGAGGATGGTATCACAGACCTGACAATGTTCTCATTCATCAGTATTCATTCTAAAGCAGCAGAGGAAGACTCTGAAGAACCTGCAGGAGAGAAGACCGAGGTGAAATGGGAATTGTGGTGACAATGGTGACTGGTGAAGAGGGTCTAGACTGGTGGTAGGAGGGGGAGGTTCCTAGGGTCATTACTTTGGGAAAACCTTGGGATAGATCCTAGAGACATGAGATGATTATGGGGTGTCCTGCTGCTGGGTCCCCCCTGAATCTACCGGTATTACCGGAGGAAATATTTGGGAACATGAAGTGTTGACTGTAGGGGTGAAAATATCCTCTAAGGTGAGAGAAGATGCTGTAAAATGTCTCTGTGGTATAGGTAATAGATGGGGATACTGATGGGGAGCCCCTCTATCATTACCTCTGTATGGCCAGGAGTAAAGGGGGTCATCCAAAGTCTTGTATTTACCTGGACGGTTGTCTGTACTCTCTGATACTTCTGCTGTGGAAAGATAAGAATCCATTATTAATAAATTCACTGCATGGCCAAGAATAGGGTGAACCTAATAGCTGGGGTACTCCCAGACCTGAAATAGTTCATTAAACCACCACTAGAGGGGACTAGACTGATCTACTATACCCTACAACAGGCGCTGTACAAACCCCTATGCAGAGAGCTCCCTCTAGTGGTGCCTGAAGGTAGGCTGAAGAAAAACTGTCACTCACATGTTCCTGTGTTGAGGTCTCCTCAGGCATTTAGGTAACCACCACCTGCGTCTTGTCCTAAGGGAGAAATACAAGTAAATAAGATCAGCTCCATGTGATGACCGGAGGACGCCTCCCTGGATCGATTTATAAGGTCTATATATGGAGATTGTCCTGAGGCAATAAGACAAAGGTCGAAACAGAAATTTTTGTGAACTAAGCTCTGAGACCAATGTATGGACTCTGATGACATGACTACAACTATCTACAATGACTGTATATAATCAGCACATCATATATAGACTCTGCACTCACTGACTTGTGCTCTCAGGAATGTTTTCCTCCTCCAGCTCTTCCACCATTTCCTCCAGATGTTCCACAACTTCCTCCTCCTCCTCTTCTTCCAGTAGTTCCTCTACTTCCTCCTCCTCTGTTTCCAGTTGTTCCTCTACTTCCTCCTCATCCTCTTCCTCCAGATGTTCCTCTATTTCCTCCTCCTCCTCTTCTTCCAGTTGTTCCTCTATTTCCTCCTCCTCCTCTTCCTCCAGATGTTCCTCTATGTCCTCCTCCTCTTCCTCTTCCAGTTGTTCCTCTATTTCCTCATCCTCCTCTTCTTCCAGTTGTTCCTCTATTTCCTCCTCCTCCTCTTCCTCCAGATGTTCCTCTATTTCCTCCTCCTCCTCTTCTTCCAGTTGTTCCTCTATTTCCTCCTCCTCCTCTTCCTCCAGATGTTCCTCTATTTCCTCCTCCTCCTCTTCTTCCAGTTGTTCCTCTATTTCCTCCTCCTCCTCTTCCTCCAGATGTTCCTCTATTTCCTCCTCCTCCTCTTCTTCCAGTTGTTCCTCTATTTCCTCCTCCTCCTCTTCCTCCAGATGTTCCTCTATTTCCTCCTCCTCCTCTTCTTCCAGTTGTTCCTCTATTTCCTGCTCCTCTTCCAGATGTTCCTCTATTTCCTCCTCCTCCTCGCTATGTGACATAAAACATAAATCTCTATTAGTAATCTGTATTTTATTCTCACCCCTATTGTGGTCACAGATTATATGGAGATTGGGTGGGGTAGATTGTGGGGCAGTATTTCCATTTTCTTCTCTACCAGAAAGTGAAAATGCAATAATCCCTTTTCTAATGTTCTGGGGTCAATGTTTTCAGGTGGCAATAAAGTTTGTGACCCCCTGGGCTCTGTAGTGCCAGTTTATATACTTACATGGTCTCCATTATAAAAGGAGGCCTCAGCCTCATCACTGTTCTTATCCTATAATAGAAAACACAGCGCTGGTTACTGGAAGTGCCCAACGTGTACCCCAGATACCCTCTCATGGCCCCCATAAGATATCCATATCTATAATGTAACCCCCTATCTGGATAGTATAGAGTATAATTACCGTTCTGGCAGGTCAGAGCAGAACACATTAAACCACGACCTATAGGGGAAGCATGAGGAGAAACATGACTCTGCAGTCACCTCCTCCTCCATGATGTTACTCTCCTCCATGATCTCCTCCACCTCTGTCTCCTCCTCCTCCAAGATGTAACTCCACTCCACCATCTCCACCTCCTTCTTCTCGTCCTCCATGATGTTACTCTCCTCCATGATCTCCTCCACCTCCGTCTCCTCCTCCTTCATGATGTTACTCTTCTCCATGATCTCCTCCACCTCCGTCTCCTCCTCCTCCATGATGTTAGTCCAATCCACCATCTCCACCTCCTTCTTCTCCTCCTCCATGATGTTACTCTCCTCCTTGATCTGCTCCACCTCTGTCTCTATCAAAATCTCCTCTCTATGCTCAATCCTATGAGTAAATAAGACAGTGTAGGTCAGCATGTACACCATGACATCTCTACATGGAGAAATATATACAATAATGTCCCATTACAGGAATATTACATAGAAGGGATGATGCAACCAGTAGAGGTAACCATGGAGTTAAGTAATAAAACCTAGGACGGAGCCAAGGATGTACCATAGAGGAAATAGGCCCTTTATTGTTTGGATTGTAATGCAGATCTTAAGATATTACTTCCAGACTTCATATATGGCTCCCATTAGGGGGATCTCTATCTATTTAGAAAGCTTTCCCTAGTGGGGGTTGAAAATGAAAAATTTCTCAGCATTTTGTAGGCCACGCCCACTTGTACAAGAAATTGCAGATAATACTAGACAGGCTAAATCTGTCAGAAAATGACGTAAAAGGATGATGAATATGGATAATAGTTTTTACAGGTGAAATTAGGTGGAAATTACATTATTTTTTTTAGACAAACCATTTCATGACTCCTCCCCATTGTACATTTAAAAAAAGATGGATTTACCTCAATATCAATCGCTAAATCTCTCGCTCCAACCTGCAGAAGAGGAAAAGTAAAGAAGCGGCCATTACTGAAGAGGAGGAGACATGATAGAAGAGAAGAACAGGAGCTGAAGACAACGTGACTTACCTCCAACACCAACTACAACCCTCAACGGAATGTCAGCTCTGAAGCTCCTTATATAGCATGGATGATGTCATAATGTGGGGGAGGAGTCAACAGCCCCAACATTTCGCGACATTGTAAAGAGATCAGGTGATGCCGTGCAGCCAATCACATTCCATATAGAATATTCTATTTTTTTTTCTTAAATAAGCGGTGGGATTGTCCTCTGTTATCAGCCACCACTAAGAGAATCACTTTCTGAAATGTAACAATAAGTAAATAAACATAATCCGCTGTCTTCAGTGTTCTAGTGATACTGCAGCCCGTTCGGTCGCGCAGCGTGCCTCATTCCCCTGCACCCCATGTGACTACTGAGGCTAATTAGGCAGTGGCTGGAGAGGATCAGTGATGTCACTCACATATGTCACCAGTCCCTCTCCAGCGGTCATGTGGGGTGCTTGGGTTCCGAAGACAGAAGCACGGTGAACGACCAAACAGGCTGCAGCAGCGACACCAGAGCACCAGGGCTGCCCCAGCCCCTCTGGAATTTGTCCAAATCCTGAGAGCCTGTATATTGGGGAGTCAGAGGACTGTGAGTGAGATGGCGGCGGCTGCTGCTGAACCTACTGCTTTATTGTACCTACCACTGCCTGTAACTTACCTTACATAGGACTGCTGATTTACCTATAAAGCAGGCATCCCTGTGTAACAGTAATGTCTGCTATACATGGAGTGAGGCAGCAGTCCTGTGTAAGTAACAGTTCCATTCTGACATGGTAACTGACATAGGACTGCTGCCTCTCCCTCCAGTCATCTCCAAAGTCACCGATGATAACATTGTTGCCGATCAATTTCTAAAGTTCTCCCCCAGTAAATGTTTACCCAGCCAAGGATGTACATTATGTCTGCACGCTGAAAAAATATTTATATTAGTGTATAAATGTGTGCATGTGAGTAAATGTATGTGTATGAATGTATATATTAGTGTATGAAAAAGAGTTTATACATGTTTGTAAAAATGCCTGCTTGTGTATATACCTGTGTATATATATGTTTTTATTAGTGTATAATTGTGTGTATATACAGTACAGACCAAAAGTTTGGACACACCTTCTCATTCCAAGAGTTTTCTGTATTTTCATGACTATAAAAATTGTAGATTCACACTGAAGGAATCAAAACTATGAATTAACACATGTGGAATTATATACTTAACAAAAAGTGTGAAACAACTGAAAATATGTCTTATATTCTAGGTTCTTCAAAGTAGCCACCTTTTGCTTTGATTACTGCTTTGCACACTCTTGGCATTCTCTTGATGAGCTTCAAGAGGTAGTCACCTGAAATGGTCTTCCAACAGTCTTGAAGGAGTTCCTAGAGATGCTGCGGAGGATAAGTTCATCCGAGTCACCAGCCTCAGAAATCGCAGGTTAACAGCAGCTCAGATTAGAGACCAGGTCAATGCCACACAGAGTT
Source organism: Leptodactylus fallax (assembly GCA_947044405.1). NCBI lineage: Eukaryota > Metazoa > Chordata > Amphibia > Anura > Leptodactylidae > Leptodactylus > Leptodactylus fallax. The sequence continues at coordinate 9,015,616 of CAMRHE010000036.1, forward strand.
CTAGCAGCAGACACATCTCTACAACAACTGTTAAGAGGAGACTGTGTGCAGCAGGCCTTCATGGTAAAATAGCTGCTAGGAAACCACTGCTAAGGACAGGCAACAAGCAGAAGAGACTTGTTTGGGCTAAAGAACACAAGAAATGGACATTAGACCTGTGGAAATCTGTGCTTTGGTCTTATGAGTCCAAATTTGAGATCTTTGGTTCCAACCAGCGTGTCTTTGTGTGACGCAGAAAAGGTGAATGAATTGACTCTACATGCCTGGTTCCCACCGTGAAGCATGGAGGAGGAGGTGTGATGTTGTAGGGGTGCTTTGCTGGTGACACTGTTGGGGATTTTTTCAAAATTGAAGGAATACTGAACCAGCATGGTTACCACAGCATCTTGCAGCGGCATGCTATTCCATCCGGTTTGCGTTTAGTTGGACCATCATTTATTTTTCAACAGGACAATGACCCCAAACACACCTCCAGACTGTGTAAGGGCTATTTGACCAAGAAGGAGAGTGATGGGGTGCTACGTCAGATGACCTGGCCTCCACAGTCACAAAGACCTGAACCCAATCGAGATGGTTTGGGGTGAGCTGGACCGCAGAGTGAAGGCAAAAGGGCCAACAAGTGCTAAGCATCTCTGGGAACTCCTTCAAGACTGTTGGAAGACCATTTCAGGTGACTACCTCTTGAAGGTCATCAAGAGAATGCCAAGAGTGTGCAAAGCAGTAATCAAAGCAAAAGGTGGCTACTTTGTAGAACCTAGAATATAAGACATATTTTCAGTTGTTTCACACTTTTTTGTTAAGTATATAATTCCACATGTGTTAATTCATAGTTTTGATGCCTTCAGTATGAATCTACAATTTTTATAGTCATGAAAATACAGAAAACTCTTGGAATGAGAAGGTGTGTCCAAACTTTTGGTCTGTACTGTATGTATATATATATATATATATATATATATATATATATATATATGTGTGTGTATATGTGTTTATTAGTGCATAATTATGTGTGTATTTGTATATATGTGTGTGTGTGTATTTGTGTTTATTAGTGTATAATTGTGTGTATAAACGTGTTCATGATGGTATAGATGTGTGTATAAGGGTATATGTATATGTATATGACATTTTGCAGCCCCGCAGATTTACTATAATTTATTCTAGAAGTTGGGGTAATTATAGTGGAAATCTACACCAAATCCGGGTCTGGTAATCTGTGTGCATGCAAAACAGGGGCTCTGCCGTTTCTACATATACCCCTGTATAAGAATATGGAATTGTTTATATAATCATTTACAGGACAGTGTATAGAAGTATATATATATAGGACTGTGTATAAGACTATGTATGTGATTGTGTATACATCTGTATATAGGACTGTTTATATTATTGTTTATAGTACTGTGTATATGATTGTATATAGGACTATGTATAAGACTGTGTATACATCTTGTGGGGGAGGTAGCTCGGTAACAGCAGTTTTGCGGACCCAACCGGTCAGAGACAGGGACACAAAAAGTCTGGTGCAAATAGGTTTATTTAAAAAACAGCAAAATAAATAAACCTTCAGTTCAGGTACAACATAAAATATAGCCTTAATTTCAGGCAAAACGTCAAAAAGAAACCCTGCTCGTCCGAGCACTAACTAAACAAGATAAAGCTAACTATACGTGTGGCTTACTGTCAGCCAAATGCACAAACAAAATGGCACAGTTTGGTCTCACCAGATTCTCAATATCTCAGGACACATCCAGAGGCCTCCTCTCACTCCCAGGATCTGCCCTGAAGTGTAGGTTCTGCAACCTTTTATGGGCCAGTAATGAGCCCAGTACCCACAGCTGGGGCTGAGACCTATTCCAGACCCGCCCTGGACCACACATATGTCAGAAACCTGGGGCTGATATAACGTGATTCCAGCAATCTGCCTGTCACCGCTCCCCTTTGTTCGGACCTGTAGGGGCGGACACTTTTAGCCAACATACAATGGGTCCTGGATAGGGCATCGGTATTCCCCTGCAGCTTGCCTGCCCTGTGTTCCACAGTAAACTTAAAATTTTGTAACGTCAGAAACCATCTGGTGACTCTGGCATTTATCATTTTGGCATGGCACATCCATGTAAGAGGGGAGTGACCAGTGACCAGTTTAAAATGTTGGCCCAGTAGGTAATACCTCAGGGATTCCAGGGCCCACTTAATAGCTAAGCACTCCCTCTCCACAGTGCTGTAATTTTTCTTAGCTGGCGTAAGCTTCCTACTCAGGTAGGTAATCGGGTGTTCTTCAACACCCACCATTTGGGACAGCATTGCGCCTAACTCTACATCAGAGGCGTCAGTCTGAACCACAAATTATTTTGTAAAGTCAGGTGTAACCAAAACCGGCTGTTTACAGAGAATCGACTTCAACACCTGGAATGCCCCCTCAGACTCGTCACTCCACTTAACCATTATGGAGCTAGTTCCCTTAGTCAGGTCTGTCAGTGGGGCTACAATAATTGCAAAGTTAGGGATGAACCTACGATAATACCCGACAATTCCCAGAAAAGCTCTCACTTGTTTTTTTATTTAAGGGTTGTGGCCAATTTTGAATGGCTTCCACTTTGTTAACCTGAGGTTTTATTACCCCTCTTCCTATTATATACCCCAAATATCGGGCCTCTTCAAGACCCAAAGCACACTTTTTTGGGTTGGCTGTTAAACCGGCTGCCCGGAGGGAATTTAGTACGGCTTGAACTTTTGGTAGGTGACTTTCCCAGTCTGTACTAAAGATGACAATGTCATCTAGATAAGCCGAAGCATACCTTCGATGGGGCTAAAGGACTCTGTCCATCAACCTCTGGAAGGTTGCTGGAGCCCCGTGTAAACAAAACGGCATAGTCACATTTTGGAACAGGCCACCTGGGGTAACAAATGCAGTTGTTTTTCTGGCCGTCTTAGTGAGTGGCACCTGCCAGTACCCTTGGGTTGAGTCGAGAGTGGAGAAGTACCTAGCATGTCCCAACCTCTCGATTAACTCATCGACTCTGGGCATCGGGTAGGCATCAAACTTTGAAACTTCATTCAGCTTACGGAAATCATTGCAGAACCTTATGGTACCATCTGGCTTAGGAATCAAAACAATGGGATTGGACCAGTCACTCTTGGACTCCTCAGTTAACCCAAGTGCCAACATATTTTTGACCTCCTCAGATATGGCTTGTCTACGAGCTTCAGGTACCCGGTACGGATTTACAGTAACCCGTACCTGCAGCTTGGTGACAATGTCATGTTATATCACATTGGTTTGTCCAGGCAACTCAGAAAACACATCATTGTTTCTCCGTCCAAATTATTTTGTCTCCTGTCTCTGTGCCTTAGATAGGGACTCTGATATTTGCACCTCGGGTGAAGCCTTACCAGGAGTATTTACCCCTTCAGTAGTAACCTTGCTAAGAGTAGCTACTGCTGTCAATGCCTCCTTGGCCTTCCAGGGTTTTAGTAAATTTATATGGTATATTTGTTCGGACTTCCTCTTGCCCAGCTGGTATACCGTATAATTCACTTCTCCCACTTTTTCAATAATTTCATATGGCCCTTGCCATTTGGCCAGAAATTTACTTTCTACCGTAGGAACCAAGAACAATACCCGATCACCTGGATTAAAGGTCCTAAGTTTAGCCGTTCTGTTATAGACACGGCTCTGAGCCATTTGGGCCTGCTCCATATGTTCCTTCACAATTGGCGTTACCACTGCAATTCTGTCCTGCATCAGGGTAATATGTTCAATTACACTCCTGTAAGGAGTTTGCTCTTGTTCCGAGTGTCAGGGGTTAAATTCCCCCAGGATGGATGTCACCGTAATCCAAATTAAGTAAAGAACAATATCGAGCTCGGGAAACAAACGTACAGACACACCCAGGTATCTAGTAAGAATGGTTTCGTTTATTGCATAGTTTACACAGTTCTTAAAGGCAAGCTGGTTACACAATAATCATGTGATCAATGTACATATTTGGTCTTTCCGGTTCCGCTGCTGGGCAGATTTGTTCAGTTTCTCATAACATATGTTTCCTCTCCTCGCTTATCTGTGTGTTTCCCTTATCTTTTCTGAGAACAGCACAACCTTTGGGTGCCGTCCCAGATGTAGTGTCTGCATTCTATCTCCAAATTGTGCTGACTATCTACAGAACATTTCACTCTCTGTGTATACAGTGTATAGAATATAATACAAGTTATATTTTAACCCTTACAATTCCCCCATTTTAGGAATTATTTTTAATCAAGTTCAATGAATACCTTCACACTGTTTGTGTGCCATCTTTGATGGATTCTCCATTGAAGAGGTTAAAAATAACATCCTATCTTACATACTGGTTAACTGTGTTCCATTTCCTTCTCATGGAGCAAAATACATATAGATTGAATAATGATAACAACACAAATAATATCATTATTACTATCAGGGGGTTAAATAACCAATTAGTAATTTTTACCATTGTTGGTGAATATCCTTTGAATATATCGTACCAATGGTGAGCAGTCAAATCTTGTATTTGTGGAGCTATATTTTTAAGATTACCTCTTGCAATTACTGCTCTTATCTGGCTATCTTGTAAGGTATGATTAAATGTATCAATATGATTTTTCACTAACCCCGACATGTCCAATAACCTTTTTAAAGGATTTAAATCTATTTCATAATCCTTTATATTGTACACCTGGAGTCCAAGTAAAAGCAAAAAGTTCAACAGTTACTGTGCTCAATAGAAAGAGCCAAAGAGTCCTCATTCTGGTGGCGCTTCAACTTTCTTGCAATGTGAAGCGTGTATCCAGGCGGGTTTCCCTTCAAGTTTCACTGAAGTGGCAGTTGTCAGCAATACCTGGAAGGGACCATCATATCTGGGTTCAAGAGACTTCCTGGTGTGTCTTTTCACGACCACCCAATCACCAGGCTGCAAGCTATGCGTTCCTGAAAAATCAGAAGGGTCTGGAATAGAAGAGAACACTTGTTTATGTGTTTCTTTAAGTCTTTGACACAAATTCTGTACATAGCTGGCAATACTATCATAGTTAAGCTGTAACGTCTGAGGGAAGTACAATCCTGTTTTGGGTGCACTTCCAAACAATATTTCAAATGGTGACAACCCTGTCCTCCTGCTAGGAGTAGTTCTTACTGAATATAAGGCTAGAGACAGGCATTCAGGCCAAGGATTTCCTGTCTCTGCCATGGCTTTCTGAATCTTCAACTTGAGTGTACCATTCAACCTCTCCACCTTGCCTGAACTCTGAGGATGGTAGGGTGTGTGAAAAGCTTGCTCAATCCCTAGCGCAGACATTATTTCTTTCATTATCTCACCTGTGAAATGTGTACCTCTGTCAGATTCAATTACCTTGGGCACTCCAAACCTACACACAAGTTCAGACATCAGTTTCTTGGCAGTTACTTGTGCAGTTGCTTTGCTCACAGGGTAGGCCTCAGGCCAACCTGAAAACAAATCCACACAGACCAACACATACTCATATGTTCCAGACTTAGGCAACTGTATGTAATCTATCTGTATTCTCTGAAATGGGTACAGGGACTTTGGTGTACACTTGGTGGGTGTTTTAACTACCTGTCCTGGATTGTGTAGAGCACATATGTGACATGCTTTTACGTGATTACTAGCAGCCCTTCCAAAACCTGGGGCAAACCATAATTTACCTACTAATGACTCCATGGCATTTCGAGAGGCATGCACCTTACCGTGGGCCAAGCCAGCCATCTGGGGGTAAACTGCTGCAGGCAGACATAATCGATCCCCCATTTTCCACACACCATCATCTTCTGTAGCACCTGCTTTCTTCCATCTTTCAGTTTCCACACTGGTAACCTTTGAGTACAGCCCTTTAGGGTCTGCTAGGTCAATGTCCATTTTGCTCACCTGGTTGGACCCTTTCTTGCCAGTAGTGCTGCTGCCTTGGCAGCTATGTCAGCTCTCTCATTTCCATGGCTTTCAGGGTCCCTTCCTTTTGCGTGAGCTCTGACTTTTACAATTGCCAACTGCTTTGGGAGCAATATGGCCTCCATCAGCCGACTTACAACATCTCCATTCTTAATTGGCTTGCCCTGGGCCGTTAGGAGGTTCCTTGACCTCCATCTCGGACCATAATCATGTGCAATGCCGAAAGCATACCTGGAGTCAGTGTATATGTTAGCTGTTCTACCTTTGGCTATCTTACAAGCCTCCATAAGGGCTTTGAGCTCAGCTTCTTGGGCTGGCATGTGTGGTGGAAGAGCTTCTTGGACTATGATGACATGTTCAGTGACTACAGCATACCCTGTAACAAATTTGCCTTCATCAGTTAGATACCTTGAGCCGTCCACAAACATCTCATAATCAGGATTTTGTAATGGCACATCCGTGACATGGTCAAATCCCACTGTTTCCTGTGACATAAGAACCACACAATCATGTTCATGCTGGCTTTCAAACAGTTCTTCTTCAGAGAGGGAGTTTAAAAATAACTCATCTTCCACTCTCCCCTTGAATCATGAACTCCTACAGGAAGAAGATTTGCAGGATTCAAAGTTAAATAGCGTTGAAAAGAGATGTTTGAGGAGGACTGCAGGGCAAATTCCATTTTGCTCTGCCATGCCAAAGAGAGGTGACGTCTGTCTACCTGTGTGAGGATAGCATGGATGTCATGAGGTGTATACACAACCAATAAATGATCTAGGACAATGTCTGAGCTCTTATCAAGCAACACTTGTACTGAGAGGACAACCCGCACACAGGAGGGTGTCCCCCTGGCTACAGCATCTAACCGTGAGCTGTAATAGGCCACAGGGCGTTTCTTATCCCCATGTTGTTGTGTGAGAACTGCAGTTGCGTGTCCCATCATCTCAGTCACGTAGAGCTGAAAAGGTTTCTGATAGTCAGGTAGGCCTAAGGCCGGAGCACTGACTATCTGCAACTTCAGCTGGTAAAACGCATCCAAGGCCTCAGATGTGAGGCTGAATGGTTTTGAGGAAAGGCAATCATACAGAGGTTGCATGGTCAGAAATGCAGATCTGATCCATGGCCTACAGTAGGATACCAATCCCAAAAAGGTACGTAGCTGAGCATGAGAGGTTGGCACCTGCAAGTCTCTCACCACCTTTGTCCTCTCATCAGACAGGTGCTTGGTACCCTGGCCAAGACAGTGTCCCAGAAATAACACTTTTTGTTTGCAAAATTGCAACTTATCCTTGCTGGCCTTGCAGCCGTTCTGGCAGAGGAAACACAACAGGCTGATGGTCGCTGCTTCGCAGGTTGATTTGTCTGGAGCACAAAGAAGAAGGTTATCAACATATTGTAACAAAACAACATCATCATGTGGTGGATACCAAGTACTCATGATTAGTGTAAGACATCTTGTAAATTGATTAGGACTGTTTTGCGCCCCTTGTGGCAGTACTGTCCAAGTGTACTGTTTTCCCCTAAATGTGAATGCAAACAAATACTGGCAATCGGGGTGCAAAGGTACAGGAAAAAAAAAAACATTGCAAAGATCTACAGTGCTGTAATAAGTGGTTCCAGCAGGGACAGCTGATAACAGGGTATGTGGATTGGGCACTACAGGTGTTTCAAGTAATGTCACTTTGTTCAATTCCCTGAGATCATGAACCATACGGTATGTGTCTGGTTCTCCCTTTTTGCCCTTTTTCTTCACTGGAAAAGAGGAGTATTTGCTATGGAGGTACATTCCTTCAATGCCTCTGCCTTCACTAATTCTACTATTGTTACTGCTATGGCATCCTCTTGGGCATGAGTCAGAGGATATTGTTTAATTCTTGGTGGCTGAGCTCCAGGTTTCAGGGTTACCATAACAGGGTGTACGTCTAATTTACCTAAATCTGTTTTCCCAGTTGCCCATAATGCTGTTGGCACTTGGGATAACAGTACATTTTCTTTTTCAGTAAGGACAAAAATACAACTTGGTGTACTTAACTCGGCAGATAACAAGCATAAAATCTCATGATTGGTATGTGTGACTGTTACATATGCTTCCCCTGATGGATGCAACATGATGTTACAACCTAATGCTCCCATCACATCTGTACCAAGAATATTATCTGATGTGTCTGAGACTAAATACCTAGTGAGTATCCTGCTACCCTGAAATGAAGTTTCTACAGGATCAGTTTGATCCAGAGTGACTGGTAGCCCCGATACCCCTTGAACCACTTGGCTGTCTCCTGAGAGTGGTAATTTGAATGTGTCGGCAACCTATTTGCTCACACATGATTTTGTTCCCCCAGTATCTATCAAAAATGGCACCTCCTTTCCATTAATCAATACAGGTTGAAAAAAAAAAATCTGAATTCCCCTATCCTGTCAAGGCAAAAGGGATACTGGGGCGGGAGGGCCTGTCTTTCATTGCGTATCATTCTGTGCTTGGTAGAATGCCTCACAGTCTCTCTCTGTTTCAGTTATATCTTATAACACAGGTAAGATACAAATATCAGTAAGAAGGTAAGACAAAAAGCCAAAAAGCAAAGAAAACAACTTCCACATCATTTACAGGTGACATGTCCCTTATTAGGTTCTTCCGTACTATTCAATTGGCGTCGAGATGTCATATAAACATGCAGCAGCTTACCTTACTCGTCGATACAGAGTATAGACACACAGGAGCTCAGATATACTAACTTGGCAAGACAAAGGCTTACCTCACAGTACTGTTTTTATCTATCTGAGGTCCTCTGGTCCCGTCCTCAAGTCGATCGGTGAGTGGGTTGGCACTCTATCGGCTGCACATCAGACGATCTCGTCGCCCCATGTTGGTTAGCCAATTTCTGTCAGGGGTTAAGTTCCCCCAGGATGGATATCACCGTAATCCAAATTAAGTAAAGAACAATATCGAGCTCGGGAAACAAACGTACAGACACACCCAGGTATCTAGTAAGAATGGTTTCGTTTATTGCATAGTTTACACAGTTCTTAAAGGCAAGCTGGTTACACAATAATCATGTGATCATTGTACATATTTGGTCCTTCCGGTTCCGCTGCTGGGCAGATTTGTTCAGTTTCTCATAACATATGTTTCCTCTCCTCGCTTATCTGTGTGTTTCCCTTATCTTTTCTGAGAACAGCACAACCTTTGGGTGCCGTCCCAGATGTAGTGTCTGCATTCTATCTCCAAATTGTGCTGACTATCTACAGAACATTTCACTCTCTGTGTATACAGTGTATAGAATATAATACAAGTTATATTTTAACCCTTACACCAGGTTTCCTTAGCTATGTCTAGGAGACCACGTGGGTGTCTACCATACACCAACTCAAATGGGGAAAAACCTGTGGAGGACTGGAGTACCTCCCGGATTGCAAACATTAAATAGGGCAGTAGGCAATCCCAATCTTTACCATCCTTGCTAACCATCCTCTTTAACATGCCCTTAAGGGTTTTTTTGAACCTCTCCACTAGGCCATCTGTCTGGGGGTGATACACAGAGGTTCGCAGGTGTTTAATTGTCAGGAGCTTACACATTTCTTTCATTACCTTGGACATAAAAGGAGTCCCTTGGTCAGTCAGGATCTCCTCGGGTATACCTGTCCAAGAGAACATATAAAAAAGCTCCTTGGCAATTAGCTTAGCCGAAGTATGTCTCAAGGGTACGGCTTCAGGGTATCGTGTAGCATAGTCTAACACCACTAGTATATACTGATGACCCCTAGCAGACTTTACAACAGGACCTACCAAGTCCATGGCCACTCTTTCAAATGGTACCTCTATAATAGGTAGGGGTACCAAAGGACTCCTGAAGTGTGACACAGGAGCGGTTAGCTGACACTCTGGGCAGGAGTTATAATACTCTTGTATTTGTTTATCAAGTCCTGGCCAATAGAAACGTTGTAGAATGCGCTCTTTGGTCTTTTTGTACCCCAGGTGTCCTCCTAACACATGCTTATGTGCCAGATCTAAAACCACTCTTTGATAGGGCCGGGGTACCACCAACTGTTCAACAATTTCTCCCCGTATTTGGTTTACCCTATACAGTAGGTTCTGATTCATGGACATATAGGGGAACTCCTTGTCAGCCCCTGGATACTGAGGTTCACTATTTACCACCTTGACATTTTCCCGAGCATGAGACAGATTAGGATCTCTAATTTGAGCAGTCCCAAAATTGTCATGGGACACCTCGAGCTCAGGCATCTCGGGAACTCCCTCCTGACCTTCAGCATCATCAGCTAACACAGACAGGGGAAAATTATTACCATCTTGGGTCACTCCTACAGCTGGTGTTTCCCTGTCAGGATCAAAGGGTTCAGAGTTAACCTTAGGCAAGACATCACCAACATTAGCATTATTAGGACATGGCAGCCTCTGTTTTTTTCCACATATCCCAAAACAGAGAAAAATCCCTCCCTATGATCACACTATGGAACAGGGATTTAACCACACCCACTTTGTGACAGGCTGTGCCAGAGGCAGTTTTTATGGTGACCTCTGCAATAGGGTACTCTCTAGTTTCACCAAGTATGCACAAGACCCCAATAGAGTGCAGGGTCGACCAGATCATGGTGCACCAGGAGTACTAGGCTCCCAGAGTCCAAGAGAGCCAGTACAGCATGCCCCGCCACAGTCACAGTACATATCTGCAGTTCAGTCGCAGTTTCTGCTGAATAAGCGGGTTGAGCAAATAGGGACATCCATCTTGAACTGCTGCAGTCCATGGGCTCTGTTGTCAGGGGACAGTGGGCAGCAACATGACCCAGTTCATGGCACCGCCAACATCTGAGACAGTATGGGTCTCCATTTTGAGACCTGGAATTAGAGTTCACAGTCCCTGCTGCCTGTTCCCCCTCTGAGCGTCCTCCCATCACAACCTTACTCACCCCCACAGTAGTTGGTGCAGTCTTACCCGTCTTGGGGGTAACATGTCTGGGAGATGACTGCAGTAGCTCCTCAGTGGTTCGGTACCGTTCCACCAAACATACCAGCTGGTCAGCCATTGTAGGTCCCACTTGTCCAACCCAGCGCTGAATCTGAGACGGCACGATCTGGTGTACTTGTCCAGTACCACTCTCTCCACTATCTGTGTGGTGTCCTCAGGCTGAAGCCATTTCTTTACTAAATACATGAGGTCATGCATCTGGGATCGGGGTGGGAGACTCTCAGAGAAAGTCCAATGGTGCACTTTCCCAGCACGTACATGCATGCTCATCTCGAGACATACCAAGATCTCACCTCTCAGTTTAGGGTAGTCCTTAGCCTCCTGGTCACACAGGTCATAGTAGGCCTTTTGAGGTTCCCCGGTGAGAAACGGTGCCACTACATCGGCCCACTGATCCTTGGGCAATTTCCCCCGCTCGGCTACTCGCTCAAACACTCGTAGGTAGGCCTCCACTTCGTCTGTGGACGTCATCTTTTGTAGCATACTCCACACGACAGCTTGGGCAGCGGTCTGTACCTTCTGGGTCTCTCTGGCACCAGCACACTCTCCTGCCATCTTCTGGTCAATCAAGGCCTGGCTGAGCAGCGTCAGCTTCTCCATTAGCAGCAAGTTCACCTCTTGCTGCTGTGCCTGGGCTTGCTGCTGCTGTAGGATGACCTGCCCAAACTGCTTCACAAAGTCCTCCATGCTGATGGTGTCCTTTTTAATCTCTCCTGCAGCCTTCACTCTGGACATAGGAGAGGAAAAAAAATGGGTGTATGTCTCTTTAAAACTGTTTACAATTGCGTTGCCCGCATCCGAAGCGCCATATGTGGGGAAGGTAGCTTGGTAGCAGCAGTGGTATGGACCCAACCAGTCAGAGACAGTGACACAAAAAGTCTGGTGCAAATAGGTTTATTTAAAAAACAGTAAAATAAATAAACCTTCAGTTCAGGTACAAAATAAGCAAAATAAAATAAAGCCTTAACTTCAGACAAAATGTCAAAAAGAAACCCTGCTCGTCAGAGCACTAACTAAACAAGATAAAGCCAACTATACGCAGGGCCGGCGTTAGGGGGGGGGGGAAACTGGGCAATTGCCCAGGGCCCCGACCCCAAAGGGGCCCCCGCAATGCGGAGCCTGATAACTCCGGACCTTGGAGTTAGGACCGGCCATATTGATAACAGAAAGGGACCCAGCGTCATGTGCCGCAGGACCCCTTTCCGAGGTGAGTAAAAATAACAAACATATTTAGTCACCTGTCCTTGCGTCCGACGTCATCTTCTGGCATTCTGGACATCACCGCTGAGGCACTGAGGCCTGGCCTCAGCGGTCACGTTGGGCGTGCCTCACGTAACCGCTGAGGCCCATTCACAGGCTTCAGCGGTGACGTCCACAACGCGTGACATCAGCCGCAGAGAAGAGGAAGCCGGCGGGGATAGCGGAGCAGCGCGAGGAGGCCCAGGAGAGGTAAGGCAAGGTAAGTATAACTGTTTGTTATTTTCCCTTACCTCCCCCGGGCCTTTGATAATTATAGTCTCGGGTCTGAAGAGAAGATTATACTGGGGAGGGGTCCCTCTGGATAGCATATTACACTATGTAGGACCAGTGTGGAGCATTATACTGGGGGCAGGTCCCTCTGGATAGCATATTATACTGTGTGGGGCCACTGTGGAGCATTTAACTGGGGGGGCCCTCTGGATAGCATATGATACTGTATGGGGCCTCTGTGGAGCATTATAATGTGAGGGGGGCTCTGGAGAGCATGTTATATTCTCTGGGGCCACTTTGGTGCATTACACTGAGGGGCCTCTCTCTCGAGAGCATATTATGTTGTGTGGGGCCACCGTGGAGCGTTATACTGTGGGGGGCCCTTCTGGAGAGCATATTATACTGTTTTGGGCCACTGTGGAGCATTATACTGGGGGAACATCTCTGGGCAGTATATTATACTGTGTGGAGGCCATTCTGGAGCATGTTATACTGTGTGGGGTCACTGTGGAGCATTATTCTGGGGGAGCCATCTGCAGAGCATATGATATTGCATGGCGCCACTGTGGGGCTTATATTCGGGGGGGAACTAAGGAGCATTATACTAGGGGGACACTCTGAGGAGCATAATATATTGCGTGGGGCTACTGTGGAGCAAAATACTGGAGGGGGGAGGGGCAGTGTGGGGAGCCTGTTATACTATGTGGGGCCACTGTGGAGTTTATTATATTGTGTGGGGCTTCTCGGGAGCATATTATACTCTGTTGGGCCATTGTAAAGCATTATACTGTGGGGGACTGTGGGGAGCATATTATACTGTGGGGGACCACTGTGGAGCATTATACTGGGGGAACCCCTCTGGGCAGTATATTATACTTTGTGGAGACCATTGTGGAGCATGTTATACTGTGTTAGGACACTGTGGAGCATTATACTGGGGGGGCACTGTGGGATGCATATTACACTGTATGGAGCATATTATATTGTGTGGGGCTGCTGGGGAGCATATTGTACTGTCTGGGGCCACTAAGAGGTAGTATACTGTGTGGAGCCTTATATACCATGTGGGGCCACTATGGGGGGCTCAGGGGAGTATTTTATAATGTGTGGGTCCACTGTGGAGCATTATATACCATGTGGGGAAACTGTAGAGGGCTCAGGGGAACATTTTATACCGTGGAACATTATATACCATGTGGAGTATTATACTATGGGGGGGCTCAAAATTCCTGCTGACAGCCCTGTGTGCTATGTCTGCATCACAGCTCCCTCACTATAATCTTGCACATACATGTAGTGCTCAATGGCCTTGTCATTCCCCATACAGTACTGTGCATGAACCGGCCATGGAGTTATTGGGGCCTGCACAGTACTATAGGGGCTGTCTATACTGGGAACATACTCAGTAGGCTATTAGTGATAATGGGGACTATTATTTATAAGGGTAACTATTATTTATGAGGGGGCTATTATTTATAAGGGAGCAGTATTATTTTTACGGGGTGACTGTTACTGATAAGGGGGAATATTACTGATATAGGGCACTATTTATCATTTATAAGGGCGCTATTACTGATAAAGGTGTAATATTATTTATAAGCATGGACTATTATTTATAAGGAGGTGCTATAATAACTGATGACTGGGTGCAAAAATCTATTAGGTGGTACAAAGGTGCTCAATTGAATTGTGTGTGGTAAATGATGCTTGTTATTACTTTTTTGTTGGCAGAAAGGAGGCACTATTATAGGGGTTACCACTGCAAGACAATGGTGTTGTTTGCATATCAGCATTTGGGGCCCGCTCTTAATTTTGCCCAGGGCCCCACTTTGTCTAAAACTGGCCCTGCTACTACGAGAAACATAACCCAGGGTGGCAGTTTTGCCTGAAGCCCACACTACTTGTTGACTCTATTCACCATCATGACCCAAAGTAGTGAAGGTGGCAACCAGAACAGATAAGGTGTAAGGACAAGTGAGTATTTTTTTTTTTCTTTGTTTTGGTCTCGCCGAGGTCTAAATTTAGAGGACGAGGGTTACTAATGTAGGGTTCTTTTTAATTTGGGGTCAGGTCTGATCTGACTGGCATATGTATTGATTTGAAGGTCTGATTGGAGGCTCTGTATTATATATTATAATTTTGGATTCTGTTTAGGAATCTGATTTGACTTTAGGGTCTGATCTGGGATTTGAACTAATTTTGAGGTCTTAATTTGGATCTCTATTACAGGGGTTGTCAAAACATGTCAAGGTGTGTGCCAAGGAAAGATGAGTAATTTTTTTTTTTGGTCTGTCCTGAGGTCTGAATTTAACCATCTCTGATATGGTGTATGATATGGCTCAGTATTAATTTTGGGGTTTATTCAGGGCTCTGAAAGGTATTTGAATTAATTTTGAGGTCAGCTATAGAGTATGTATTAAAGGGATTGTTGAGTCATGTAAATATTTATTTGAAAATTGCTTATAGGTTTACGCTACCACTTGGGTATTCGTTCTTCGGGTCCGCTTGGGGACCTGAAAAAATGAAACCCAATCCACTTAAAATATGGTTATCCAAGGACCCCATAGACTATAATTTTACAGTTTACGGCCGAAATTCTGAAACTTCCCAGCCTTTTATCAATTTTCGATTAATATTTTATAATATTCTAATTAGTTTTAATTTTAAGTTCTAGTCTGGGGTGTGAATTAATTTTGGGGTCTAATTTAATTTTGAGGTCTTGTCTGTGGTTTGATGCTTCTCTTGACCATACTATATTTTATTAGAAGATGTTTGCTTTGAGCTTCAGCCTTTTTGTAGTTAGGCCCCTGCTTTGATCTGTATCTGCATCTTTAGGCATTATTATATTTGGAGCAGCAGTAGTATTTGTTAGCATTGGGCGGCACTGTAGGTACAGAACTGAGAGCCCATGTTGGAACACCTGGCACAGTACTACTAATAGCAACATAATGGCACTGCTAAAGGGGGCAGTAGGATAGAGGGCTTCTTTTCGGTATAGAGGGAGGAGATGGACTGCAGAAGCAACAAGCTAAAGTCAGAGTTATAAAATCTGCACCCTAATGCAAAAACTGTAACAGTTTCCCAGCTACCATATGTCAGTTCTAATATTTGTGTCTTCTTGTTTGGCAGAGGGGCTTTAAGCCTTCAATAACTCATCACTCCATGCATCCCATCCTAATCTCCCCCTATCTTTCCACACGTAATCTCTGAGCCTTACAGGACCTCCTCCTTCACTCTGCTCTGATTCAATCTTCACACAATTGCCTCCAAGATTTCACATGCATCCCTCATTCTCTGGAGCACACTACCACAATTCACAGGACTGTTCCTCACAATTGCAACCTTCTAACACAATCTGAAGACCCACGTCTTTACAATTGCATACAACACACAGTAACCCTGTCGCCACTATACCACCATATCAGCAACTGTTACCATCACCCATTGTCTCCACTTCCCTTATTGATTGCAAACCTGTGGGCAGGGTTCTTTTTACTACTTGTATCAGGTTAATCTTCTTGTTAATTTTGTGTTTATTGTACTTGTTTTTCTGTGCATGTAGATCACAAATATACAACAGCATGGAATAAATGATGCTATATAAATAAATAATAATAAATATGGGCTCTCTTAGGCTCCAGGGCCTGAGCGTGACTGCTCTATGAGGGGAACACTGAAACAATATAAAAACTAAAAAGCTACAGTTTTTTAGTGCACCACTAAATGAACATCATTGGGGGAGATCAACCCCTCTACATCAGTTTTCTGGTATAGAGGGGTGATATACTGCAGCTAGCTCACTACATTGTGTGCCACATATTTATTATAGCTCACACCAGTTTTCTGATGTGAGTTATAATGGAAATCTTCACCAGTACCTAACTGTTGTAGATCCATCCTTGTGCTTCATAAATCACTTGTTCCTTTAGCCAGTCAAGGCCTTTGCTAAGTGGACGATAGACTGCAGTCTTGATAAATCTTCTCCAGTGTGCTAAAAAATGTGGCATTTCCTGTGACAATGTAGATTACATTTTTTGAAAATCTCATTCAGAATATTGTAACATTTCAGCTATCAGAGCATAAAATATGCATTGGATTTCGAGCGTGGCTATGTAAATCACTGTTACCCATGTAAATTTGTAGTCCCTATGCAGAAATAGCCATGCAAATCTTAAACTATTGCAGCTATAAATTAATTAATACAAATTAAATGGGTTGTCCAGGAGTAAATAAAAATTAACCCCTAAACTAAACCCTCTCCCCCGCCTAACTTCTAATTTACTTGTATTAAAAAAAAAAAATCTATAATTATCCATATACCTGGGGCGATCATGTGACTGCCCCAGGCACACTTTCTGATAATCCGATGACGTCACCATTACTCCCCCCCAACCCCATCATGCTTATGTAACTTCCTCTCCGGAATGGCTCCTACCCTCTTCCTCTCTGCAAGCGCTTGTGCAGTCTGAATGTGCCTGCGACACATGTGCAGTGGAGATGACACTCCATCTCTACTGCGCAGGTGTCAGATGTACTTCCAGTCTGTGTACATGCTTGCAGAGAGGAAGAGGGGTATCTCCAGCCTACGCACAGTGAAAGAAAAGGAGGAGCCATCTCCCGGAGAGGAAGACAGATAAATTTGATGCGGTGGGGGGTGGGCTGAGTTAGTTAGTTGGGAAGGGATAGTAGTGAGCGGGATAGCTAGGGAGACAGGGAGGGGGGTGTAATGGAGTGAGAGAGGGGGGCCATGACAGGGAGGTAGTGTGGAAGATACACAGGAAGCTACACAGCAGGAAGCTGCGCCATGTAAACAAATGCAGAAGATGCCAGGAGCTCCCAGAGAAACCCAGAAATCACCCAAAACACTGCTAAAGGTATATGGGTGTACTTATTAACCCATTAATAGCACTAACAGACCTTTTTTTTTTTTAAAAAAAAAAAAAGGATTTTTTGCCTGGAAAAAAAATTTAAAATTTTACAAATGTAATTAATGCATTACCATGTATGAGCGTATGCAATATAAAGCCTACTAAATAGTCACCTTTGACAGTATGTACAGAAATATCAAATAGAAAATAAAGGGGTATATAAGTAAACAAAGATAGTATTGTATCAGTATTATGTAAACGCAATTATCAATAACATTTATTACAGTTATTTTAAGGACCGAAGTCTTTATTAACATATTTCAAAGAGATAAAAATAAAAATAAACCAAATTCAAAAGATCAGTATAGGTCTTCAGTCAGAACAAGCGTGGTATGCCTACAGTGCTGGCCAAAAGTATTGGCACCACTGCAATTCTGTCAGATAATACTCAATTTCTTCCAGAAAATGATTGCAATCACAAATGCTTTGGTAATAATATCTTCATTTATTTTGCTTGCAATGAAAAAACACAAAAGAGAATGAAAAAAAAGTAAAATCATTGATCATTTTACACAAAACTCCAAAAATGGGCTGGACAAAAGTATTGACACCCTCAGCCTAATATTTGGTAGCACAACCTTTAGATAAAATAACTGCGAACAACCGCTTCCGGTAACCATCAATGAGTTTCTTACAATGCTCTGCTGGAATTTTAGACCATTCTTCTTTGGCAAATTTCTCCAGGTCCCTGAGATTTGAAGGGTGCCTTCTCCAAACTGCCATTTTGAGATCTCTCCACAGGTGTTCTATGGGATTCAGGTCTGGACTCATTGCTGGCCACTTTAGAAGTCTCCAGTGCTTTCTCTCAAACCATTTTCTAGTGCTTTTTGAAGTGTGTTTTGGGTCATTGTCCTGCTGGAAGACCCATGACCTCTGAGGGAGACCCAGCTTTCTCACACTGGGCCCTACATTATGCTGCAAAATTTGTTGGTAGTCTTCAGACTTCATAATGCCATGCACACGGTCAAGCAGTCCAGTGCCAGAGGCAGCAAAGCAACCCCAAAACATCAGGGAACCTCCGCCATGTTTGACTGTAGGGACCGTGTTCTTTTCTTTGAAGGCCTCTTTTTTTTCCTGTAAACTCTATGTTGATGCCTTTTCCCAAAAAGCTCTACTTTTGTCTCATCTGACCAGAGAACATTCTTCCAAAAAGTTTTTGGCTTTCTCAGGTAAGTTTTGGCAAACCCCAGCCTGGCTTTTTTATGTCTCTAGGTCAGAAGTGGGGTCTGCCTGGGTATCCTACCATAGAGTCCCTTTTCATTCAGACGCCGACGGATAGTACGGGTTGACACTGTTGTACTCTCGGACTGCAGGGCAGCTAGAACTTGTTTGGATGTTAGTCTAGGTTCTTTAGTCACCATCCGCACAATCTTTCGTTGAAATCTCTCATCAATTTTTCTTTTCCGTCCACATCTAGGGAGGTTAGCCACAGTGCCATGGGCTTTAAACTTCTTGATGACACTGCGCACGGTAGACACAGGAACATTCAGGTCTTTGGAGATGGACTTGTAGCCTTGAGATTGCTCATGCTTCCTCACAATTTTGCTTCTCAAGTCCTCAGACAGTTCTTTGGTCTTCTTTCTTTTCTCCATGCTCAATGTGGTACACACAAGGACACAGGACAGAGGTTGAGTCAACTTTAATCCATTTCAACTGGCTGCAAGTGTGATTTAGTTATTGCCACCACCTGTTATGTGCCACAGGTAAGTAACAGGTGCTGTTAATTACACAAATTAGAGAAGCATCACCTGATTTTTCAAAGGGTGCCAATACTTTTGTCCACCCCTTTTTTATGTTTGGTGTGGAATTATATCCAATTTGGCTTTTTGACAATTCTTTTTGTGGTTTTCCATTGAAGACAAATTAAATGAAGATATTATTACCAAAGCATTTGTGATTGCAATCATTTTCTGGAAGAAATTGAGTATTATCTGACAGAATTGCAGGGGTGCCAATACTTTTGGCCAGCACTGTATGTGTATGGGACTCCACCAATGGTTTTAGAATGCTAATGAACAGCAGTCTATGGAGTATAATGGCTCAGAATGTTAGAATAATATACCCTCATGTAGCCCCGCCTTTAAAAAGAACTTGTCTCATGAAATTTTAGTAAATAATAGTATTCCCCATAAAATACTTCAGATGCATCTTTTGATAGATCTTAGGGATGTGTTCCTTCCAAACTGGCACCAGTTCCTTACTCCTGTCTAAAGCAGACATAAAGAATAATGACCAATAATCTATATTTGCTGATTCTGCTTTATTATTACTTTGATGTGTAGCATTTTTTGGAATCTGAGACAAATGTATCTGTTTTTCATTTTCTATTGTGTGACTCTAGCCTAAATAAGCATACAGTGGGGAAAAAAAGTATTTAGTCAGCCACCAATTGTGCAAGTTCTCCCACTTAAAAAGATGAGAGAGGCCTGTAATTGACATCATAGTTAGACCTCAACTATGAGAGACAAAATGAGATAAATCCAGAAAATCACATTGTCTGATTTTTAAAGAATTTATTTGCAAATTATGGTGGAAAATAAGTATTTAGTCAATAACAAAAGTTCATCTCAATACTTTGTTATATATCCTTTGTTGGCAATGACAGAGGTCAAATGTTTTCTGTAAGTCTTCACAAGGTTGGCACACACTGTCGCTGGTATGTTGGCCCATTCCTCCATTAAGATCTCCTCTAGAGCAGTGATGTTTTGGGGCTGTCGCTGAGCAACACGGACTTTCAACTCCCTCCAAAGGTTTTCTTTGGGGTTGAGATCTGGAGACTGGCTAGGCCACTCCAGGACCTTGAAATGCTTCTTACGAAGCCACTCCTTCGTTGCCCTGGCGGTGTGCTTGGGATCATTGTCATGCTGAAAGACCCAGCCACATTTCATCTTCAATGCTCTTACTGATGGAAGGAGGTTTGCACTCAAAATCTCACGATACATGGCCCCATTCATTCTTTCATGTACACGGAGCAGTCGTCCTGGTCCCTTTGCAGAGAAACAGCCCCAAAGCATGATGTTGCCACCCCCATGCTTCACAGTAGGTATGGTGTTCTTTGGATGCAACTCAGCATTCACTGTCCTCCAAACACAACGAGTTGTGTTTCTACCAAACAGTTCTACTTTGGTTTCATCTGACCATATGACATTCTCCCAATATTCTTCTGGAATATCCAAATGCTCTCTAGCAAACTTCAGACAGGCCCGGATATGTACTGGCTTAAGCAGGGGGACACGTCTGGCACTGCAGGATCTGAGTCCCTGGCGGCGTAGTGTGTTACTGACAGTAGCCTTTGTTACGTTAGTCCCAGCTTTCTGCAGGTCATTCACTACTAGGTCCCCCTGTGTGGTTCTGGGATTTTTGCTCACCGTTCTTGTGATCATTTTGACCCCACGGGGTGAGATCTTGCGTGGAGCCCCTGAACGAGGGAGATTATCAGTGGTCTTGGATGTCTTCCATTTTCTAATTATTGCTCCCACAGTTGATTTCTTCACACCAAGCTGCTTGCCTATTGCAGATTCTGTCTTCCCAGCCTGGTGCAGGTCTACAATTTTGTTTCTGGTGTTCTTCCACAGCTCTTTGGTCTTCACCATAGTGGAGTTTGGAGTGTGACTGTTTGAGGTTGTGGACAGGTGTCTTTTATACTGAATACAATTTCAAACAGGTGCCATTACTACAGGTAATGAGTGGAGGACAGAGGAGCCGCTTAAAGAAGAAGTTACAGGTCTGTGAGAGCCAGAAATCTTGCTTGTTTGTAGGCGACCAAATACTTATTTTCCACCATAATTTGCAAATAAATTCTTAAAAAATCAGACAATGTGATTTTCTGGATTTGTTTTCTCATTTTGTCTCTCATAGTTGAGGTCTACCTATGATGACAATTACAGGCCTCTGTCATCTTTTTCAGTGGGAGAACTTGCACAATTGGTGGCTGACTAAATACTTTTTTTTCCCCACTGTACTTTTATTCTGGTAAAGTAAGTAAGTAATAATTATGAATACCAAAATTAATTTCCTAATATGCAATGAAACATGCACAATGAAGCCACACTTTTTATATTGAGTAACTTCTTGGGCATCTAGGCACCCAGGCTTTCAAGCAAAATTCCTAAAAAGTCATACTTAAAAAAATAAAAGATGAAAGGACTAAGGAATGAAAGCTGAAAATTAATATCACAGACATAAGATCAAAAATCATATTTGCAAAGAAGATATCAGACAACTTAGAAATTCTTTTAAAGCAAGACTCTCATATAAATCAGCATTCTTGTGCCCATACTAGCCTAATAAATATTATCTTTGTTCCATATTTTGTTGTGATTGTCTTGTACCTTCCTTTAAAAAAAATCCATAATGCAAACTACCAAAAAACAAAATCCATAGAAATAAATACAGCTTCTACTGTATACTGTGAAATATACTTTCCATGAAGTACACATTTATACTGGTGTATAATTATGGTCAGTTGTAATTACATATTACATTACACAGCGACCTCTATGAGGTCAGTTATATTTGCATAAATTATGCCTTTCATAATTTTAAGTGCCATATTTTATTATACCATGTTACTAATATTGTCTGACACTAAAGAAATTCATGACAGTATTAGATCTGTACATTGATTCAAAGAGCTATTTTGTAATATTCTTTTTTTATTAATTTTTCAGAAATTTACAGACCAACTACAACATTGCATTAAAAAACTGAATATTGCAATATCATAATTTGGTTATGATAGAAAGCTCATACTTAGCTTCAGTATCAGATTTAACTGGGTTGCATACAGCCGTGTGCTAGCCGCAAGCTGTGAATGAATGGCGCGGCTGGCACACAGGCGACACACGGATGTGATCCATGTGCTGGCTGTTCCCCAGCCGTGCTTTCGTGGCCCCATTCATTCACTGAATAGAGGCTGCAGAAGCACGGCCCCAAAATTGGACAGGAATAGGACTTTTTCCATATTTTGCAGCCCGGACTATCGGCCCGCACATGGGACCGTGTAATTCACGGTCATGTGCACGGGCCCACAGAAATGAATGGGTCAGTGTGCTATCCAGGAAAAACCCAGATAGCACACTGACCTAGCACACGGTCATCTGCAAGGGACTTAAGCCTGTGTTTCTCTTTCACTCTGATCCTGCTAGCAAAGTCCCCTTCCCTTAACCATAGACTTCTATAGGGGTATAATCTATGTGTAATCTGAATCATGTGGAGGGAGGGGGCAAGAAAACAGCCTGGTAAGAGCAGAAAGAATAATTTTCCTCTGATAAGATATATTACAAAGTTTTCCTGTACTATCAATTTATCCAAACCTTGTTGAAAAGTTAGTGACCAATTAAGTTACTGTGTAATAGTTACAAAGGGATACTATACTGTATATTTAAAGCTGTTGTGTAAGGAATGGTGCACTGACAATGACTATATTTCAGGGATGTATTGTGAGGGGTTGCAGTCCCATGCAGGCATGGGAGCCTTAGGGGGCCCATAAGTAATGACATAACTATTAAAAGATTGCAGTGGTTGTAGGTACCACCAGGTCCATAAGCCAGGGAGACCAACAGGTCATCCTCACCACAATAAGGCTGATTAAACTTATTTGACCTCCCTTCTGATTTACTTTGATGTCTGGCAGTCTGTGCATATAAAATTTATTACACCTGTCCTCTGGTGCTCTTGATGCCAAGGCGTAAGAAAACACTTATGGGCCCTGGTGTAAATGCTCACAATTAGTAACCATGCCTCCTTTTGTGCCAAAGCCTCCCCTAAAAAATCCTTCCGGTGTGGGGCAAAGTTTGCAGTGGAAAGTATTCCAATCACATCTGGAGTGACATCCGAGTGTCATCCGCGTGAACTCCTTTATGCATTCACGTCTATGGATAGGACCTTCTCTATAATCATCCGTGTCATTGGAACGGGATGACTCTAAAGCCCCCCTAGACATGAATGCATAACAAACTGCACTTGGATGACTCCAAGTGTCATCCGAGCGCAAGCCACGACATCGGATGCACACTGGGTCATGTGCATGAGGTCTAACCATATGCTGACCAACTGCCCCTTTTGGCATTGAAAGGTTATATACATACATAGTCATATAACACATAGTAAAATCACAATGGCAAAAAATAGTGTTACTTCTCATGCAAAAACGTGGCAGCCAAGGGCATAACTAAAGTCTTAGGGGCCCTGGTGCAAAAACCTCAACCAGGCTTCCCTGTGCAGGTACTCTGCCTGACTATTAACCTCTCCCATCTGTGCATTATAGCAGCATTTTCATTTCTATTTTCTTCTATATCTGGGCCAGACTATGATTAAGAATTGTGCACAACATACCTGTGCATACAAGCTTCCCATCATTCCTATGCCCTATTTTTCTTTAGATAGTGAAAGGCCGTGCATCATAAATCTTCTTTCCTTTCTGCCCTCCAGGGCACCAAAGAACAGGGATGATAAATATACAGACTTCCAGCCATCAAAGAAAATCATAAAGGAGATCAATGAAGATTAATCAGTCTTAGTTTGGTAAGGTGACCTGTGGGCCCCTCTGGCTACAAGCACTGCAACCCCTACAGTTATGCTTAAGGGCCCCCTAAGGCTTCTGGGCCTGGGTGTAACTGCACTCCCTCAAGTTACACCCCAGTAAAGAGCTGTTTGGTACACCCAGAGTGTGGCTGAGTATGCTAGAGAAGTCATTTTTACTTATGGTGACCACATATTATGTCTTGTCAATCTTTATTTTAGAGGTGTATTCTTTGAAATAACTGGCATAGCTGACTTTATCTTATTAGAGCATTTTGGTGTATCTTATGTTTAATATTACGGACTGCTAACACTTGACTGTACAAATGAGCACACTTACATTGTATAGCAAAAGAGAGCAGAAAATGTGTCAAGCTTTGAATGATGGTGACATAAATATGCAAAGCATTAATTATATGGCCCTGACCTTGTTTCACTGCAACGTTTTATGTTTTATCTAAAGTATTAATTGGACAACCACTGATCAACAGCCTGCTGGCAGGATTATACTGTCATTACGCTGATCAAAGTGCAGGATGACATTTTCATTGTTGTTAAAGCAGCATATAGAATGTTTTATTTTACATGTAGCTCTCTCTTTTTTATGTACACTGTGATAACTAATGGAGTTAAGATAACATTTGGTGATAATGCAAAG
Source organism: Leptodactylus fallax (assembly GCA_947044405.1). Taxonomy (NCBI): domain Eukaryota; kingdom Metazoa; phylum Chordata; class Amphibia; order Anura; family Leptodactylidae; genus Leptodactylus; species Leptodactylus fallax. The sequence goes on from CAMRHE010000036.1 coordinate 9,040,097, forward strand.
CTCAGCGTAACCACATCTCTAAAACAGACAACTGACTGAAGTCACCATTAATAAATACTAAATGACATTTTTGGGCCCATTCACACAGCAGAATCTGTGTATTGCACCCAACAATTAGCAGACGATTCCGCCCTAAATCTGCCTTCCATTGTTTCAGTGGTGCAAAGTCGAGAGACAGAAAATGAAGATAAGTCTGATGACAGTATTCATAGGGCTGCTAATGGAAGAGGGCAGATTGTACGTCCATACCTGCTGCTGTTATAGGATGTGATAACTATATAGGACAAAGCATCAGTTTACTCTCTATCTTTGTCTTGTTTAGACAATATAGAACTATGCAATATACTATAGCATACAGGTGTAAGGCCACATCCAATAATAACTTGTGGTCCTAACAAGTGTGATCCATACAAAGATGGACAGGCAAAACTAGACAACCTACAATTATATCTGTACACCTATCAGAGAATCAGACAAACACTCCAAACACTATATGAATAGATTTTATTACATTTCTAAAAGGACATACAATAAATATTAAAAATTAGGGATGGTTTCCACATTGTAAAACAACAGCATCATCACAGAAGAACAATATAATGCTTATATAATATTGTATCACCTCTCCATATACCACACAAACAAAGCCAAAGCACAACTATATAATAAAATATTAATATGTATCTAACAGACCTCAAAAATTCAATGTAAACCAATGGCAATAAAGAGTATGGAATAAATTCCAAAAATGTATAGAAGCCACTGCTTTACATAATACTTATTAAACACATGCTGATAGTGTGATATAAAATTCATCGGCATCTTCTCAGCAGCATCTTTCCCCATCCCTAAATTTATTGTTACCAGTTCTTAATGTTAAGGCCATACAGCTACTGTTAGGCATATACCCCAATGTATCATAAGTTGTATCTGTTATTGTTTGGGCAGCAGGCTCTATACTCTTTGGTAGTATAGTGCCTGCTGTTCAACACCCATTCATAATCTTTTGAGGTTAGTTGTCTACTGCCCCCCACTTTGAGGGATTTTGGCTGTTCCTTCCCTGCAAGATATTGCAAATAGAAATATTTTAGTTTACTAATTTTGCTAGTATTTGATGTAGGACCCTCTCTGAGCCCGTATAGTTATTTCTGCCTAAGGACCCTGTATAGTCTATTTACTTGACTGTTTATTTTGATTTTTGTTTGTATTGTGTCTTTCTTCTCCCTTTTTGAGACTCCTCTCCCTCTTGGAGACTCTTTGACTTAGGTGCTTGTAGAGCCTCACCACTTCCCATAACTCTGCGGTCTGGCGAGTGTACAAGGTCGACTTTTCTTTATCCTCCAACCATTCATCAATGAGGGAATGACTGCCTATGTAGTGGGGCTTTGACAGGCAAAACAGCTGTTTAGGTTTGAAGATATAGTGGATTGCGGATCCAGTCAGCTGCTCTTGTTTTCTGCCCTACAGTCCAAATTCAGATGCTTTCGAGTCACTTCAGGCACTACAGTTACAAATTAGTCATCACTTGTATGCCCTTCACAGATCCAAGGTAGTCTCCATTCTATCGATCTTTGAGAAGCTATAGAAAATGAGCACATCAACTAAATGGTTGATTCCTGCTATCTACCACATACTTATTGACTCTACCTGAAAGATTTGATACGGCACCCATATGTGAAAATGTGATTAAATGGAAGAATTACCTGGGTACAAGAATTTCTGACAAGACGTGATGTTTGATATAGAGGCGAGCTGCTAACCTTTCAGTGTGTGACATATAGCGAAAATCAATACACATTGTTAATGCATTGGTACTACACACCATATCTGCTACACCCCAAAGTATGCAACCAAATCACAGATGATGGGAACCAAGCAGACGTCTGGAATGAATGGGTTGGCTGGCATAGCATAACCCAATATTTTATAGTGTTCCACCCAGCCCCCATTCTTAATACATAAAAAGTGATCACAAATTCATACGTACCACAAAATGGCATCAATAATAACTACATGGAACAAAAAATAGACTCCGTCAATAAGAAAATAAATGTCATGGTGCCCACAAATACATTTCTTTTTCACCAGAAAGGTGTTTTATGTGACAAATGTGAAAAACCATCGCATCGCCCATATAAATTTGGTACTGCCAAAATCATAACTGCTCAAAAAGTTACTGTGTCAATAGATACACATCACTCCACCAGTGCTCGAGTAGGGTTCCACCCCTTATGATGCATTCCAGATAAACTTGGCACTTAGTGGAATTGTGGTGTAATACAATGGCTTTTATTGAATCACAGATTTAATAAAATCTGGGTCTGTATCCAACCTTTATCAAACAATAAAATAAATAAAGAACAATACATGATATCAATATACTGTGCACGTATATAATATAATCAAGTCATTTGTATATAGTAAAGGCATATGGAACAATTCTGCAATGTATCTAGTAATGGGAAAAACCATATGGAAATTGGTCATGATTGGTGATGTTGTGTAAGGGGGAAGAGAAGCGGCATAAGATTGTGTAATATAAATGATCATAACGGTATGCCATACACATGGAGAGATATGAACAAAAGGATGTATTACAGTGCTGCTTTCCAGAATGTAAATTGTGCCACATGCTTGAAAAAACATAGTGAATAAAAATTAAGGAAGAATTGAAATATACTGTAAGTGATGTACTAAAAACAAAATACAGATAGAGATAAAACTAAGGTATAAAGGATTCAGAATAACTGTCATTGCATACATTTCAGAGCCAGTAAGTATATAAAATATATACAAAGAGCCAGAAGCATATACATTAGCAATGGTGGGATGTGGTAAAATGCTTACTGGATTGCAGAAGGAGAAGCCAAGAGGTGTGGCGCAAAGGAGAAAGGGCTGTGAGGCCAGAGGAAAGTGCGCTGAAGATAATCCATATGGCCTGGGTTTAAGTAGACGCGGTCATCCGATGATGTCATCAAGGCATGACGCAGTCACATGACCACATGGTCACGCTAGACCTGTGTGAATGGTGTATGCGCCGTCCAGGCACATTGGAGTGATGTGTGTTTGGGTGACGCATGCGCCACTGTAAGAGCTGCGCAAGAGAACTACAGAAAATGAGGAAAGATGTTAGTACACATGCATGCATGCGCAATATTGTACAAGAGAAAGGAGAAAAAGCAAGGGGAAAAAACTGAAAGGAAATTATTAAAAGGGAAATAAAAGAATGGGAAAAAGAAATATGAGGATAAATAAGAGGAAAGAAAAAAAGAAGCAAAAGGAAATGAATGGCAAATTGTAGAACAATGAAAGGATAGTGCTGAAGTGCAGAAATAGTGCCCCAGGTGCAATCCAGTGAGGTGGCTCCATTATTTGGTCTGCAAAAAATATAAATTATGTTAGCATCATATCACAAATATGTCACAAAGAACATCTCATAGAAAGTACATCTCAAAGAAAACTTTGTCAAATAGTCAATGTTGAGACCATTTGGAGCAAGAGAATTGAGGCACTGGATCCATGAGACCTCTCGTGTTTTAACTCTCTTGATTCTATCCCCTCCTCATCTGGGGACCGGTATCTGCTCAACTACTTGAATTCTGAGTTGACTCACATTGTGGCTAGCCTCATGAAAATGAAAGGTGAGCGGCAAGAGTAGATTCTTGCATCGGATGTTCATCTTATGTTGAGGTATGTGATCTCATATATGTTGGGTGGTCTCCACAACATATACAAGACCGCAAGGACACTTGATCAAATAAACAACATATGCAGAGTCGCAAGTAAAGTAATCGTGTATCAGAGTCCCTTGACTGGTATGGGGATGGAAGACTTTGTCACCCTTGAGGACATTGTTGCATTGTAAACAGTTGAGACCTTTTTGAGGATATGCAGGAATTGCTGTTTACTAGTTTTAATGGCTGATCCAGAGTTGGCTTTAACTAACCTGTTTCTGAGGTTGTTCGGTTGCCGAAAGTATGGTAGGAATGGGTTCTTAAATTACAAAATGTTGGAGTTGCCTGTGTGTAAAATAGACCAGGGATGATGGATAGATTTGTGTATCTGATATGTAAACAGGTGGAAATCGTGTACTAGGGGAACATGTGGGCCCATAACGGTTTTCTTGGTTTTATCAGAACCTCGGGATTTGTGTAGTATCTTGTCAGAGTACCTCCTGTAATTAAATTTATCCCTCATCTCTTCTGCGCAGATTAATCTTGCCGAACTAAGGTTTGGGAAGGGCCTGTTTAGTAGCTTCTGGATGGCAGCTCAAGAAACAAAGAAACGCATTTCGGTTAGTCGGTTTTGTACGAGGGCGCCTGAAAAGTTTGTAGCCCACCCATGAAATCTTTTTCACATGGTCTTGCTTTGCAATGCAATATGTTATTTAGTTATTTGAAAGGTCTCATGAGCAATCTGGATTTATTTAGATTTTTTTTTGTTTCAGGTACAACATTTTAAAGTTAGGTAGTGAAACTGAAATATGGAAATGGAGAAGTTGGTGAAGCGAGCAGTCATTCAATACCTTCTGAAAAAGGGACTGACACCACAGGAAATTCACAAGGACATGCTGGAGACATTAGGGGACAATGCTCCTTCTTATGCAATGGTGAAAAAGTGGGTTGCAGATTTCAAGCGGGGCCAGACATCAATTGTAGATGATGCGCGCAGTGGTCGTCCCTCAACAGCATGCACAGATGAAAATGTCCAAAAAGTGCAAGACATTGTAATGGCAGATCGACATGTCACACAGCGGCACATTGCAGAATGTGTGGGCATATCAGTGGAGAGGGTTGGCTATATCCTAACACAGCTGCTGAACATGCACAAAGTTTCAGCTCAATGGGTGCCAAGACTTTTGACTTTAAGGAACAAACGTCTGAGAGAACTTCGCTCTGCAGAAAATGTGCAACTCTTTGAAGCTGATATTCAACTTTTCCTGCAGAGATTTGTTACAATGGATGAAACTTGGGTACACCACTTTGATCCTGAGTCAAAAGAACCCTCGAAACAGTGGAAACATCCCATCTCCCCACGCCCCAAAAAGGCATGGCAAGGTGATGGCATCAGTGTTCTGGGATTCCAAGGGTGTCATTCTTCTGGAATTCCTCCAGAAAGGTAAAATCATCAATGGGGAATATTATGCAGCTCAGATTCATTATCTGAGGTCAGCAATTAAGGAAAAACCGCGAGGGATGCTCCAGAAAGGGGTGTTGTTTCACCAGGACAATGCGTCTGTTCACACATCGGCTGTTGTAATGGCTGCAATTCACTCCTGTGGTTTCCAACTGCTTCAGCACCCACCCTATCCTCCTGATTTGGCTCCCTCGGACTACCACCTATTCCCACAGATGAAAAGGCACCTTGGTGGAAGTCGTTTCCCTTCTGATGAAGCAGTCATGGATGCCGTAAAGGACTTTTTGGAGGAGCAGGATGGAACATTCTACTACAGTGGAATAATGAAACTCCAAGAGCAATGGCATACATGTGTGACCCACAAAGGAGACTATGTTGAGAACTGACTGCAAAATTTTGGCCCACTACTTCTGGGTCGGGCCATGAACTTTTCAGGCGCCCCTCGTATATAGGTCAGAGTGTAGAATGCCTTTGTTTTTTTTTTGAAGGTCGCAAAACTGTGCCAACGAATCACCCCATGCATGACAAAAAAGTGGGAGTGCCACTGAAAAAAAACATGCTCAGGATGTGGTCTATCACAAAACCCATCTCCAAAGAGAATAGGTCTCCCGAACTGTCCCCAGACTCAGAGCCAAAAGGCCAAAAAGCCCGGGGGCTATACTTGCCCAACTGCCGAAACAGAAGGGCCAACTTGCTCAATTTCCTCCTAGGCTGCCACCACCAGGAGTACTACCAGAGCCAGCGACTTGCTTGGCTTCCTCAAGGGCTGCCATCCCAAGAGTACCACCAGAGCCAATAACTGTTGTCCTCCTCCACATAAGCAGAGGCAGACCGGGCAAACAAGGAAGGAGGGAACCAAAAATGGCCACACAACTCCAACCCCTAGACTTCGGGTAGGACCCAAAAGGGTTTCCGCACCCCTTCATCCACAGCAACAGTGACAAACGTGACATAAAAAATCATAAAGTAGTGAACAGAGTGCCTGTGTACAGGCCCGGTCTATCCGCCGGATCTATAAAAATTACCCGTGCTGGATAAACCAAGCATCAGGGTGGAGTGCTTCAAAAGTGATTCAAGTGCGGTGCAATGTGCCTAACTCAGTGGGTTTCCCACGCCCAGTGAGTTTTGGCATCTCAGGGGCCACCAACCCCCGAGGCACTTGCACTTTGAGACTTTCGAAGGCATCCTGGCCTCTTGGCATGATCCCAGGCGACGCATTCCCTGGTGTGTTTCTCTGACTGTTTTTGCAGCTTTCATTGGAACCCTACAGTGGGCTGGCGCACCACTGGTGGAACCAGCTACTCACTGTTACTGGCAGAACAGATACTACAGTCATGGCCAAAAGTTTTGAGAATGACACAAATATTATATTTTCACATGATCTGCTGCCCTCTGGTTTTTATGTGTGTTTGTCAGATGTTTTTATCACATACAGAAATATAATTGCATTCATATTATGAGTAACAGAAGCTTATATTGACAGTTAGAATGAGTTAATGCAGCAAGTCAATATTTGCAGTGTTGACCCTTCTTCTTCAGGACCTCTGCAATTCTCCGTGGCATGCTCTCAATCAACTTCTGGACCAAATCCTGACTGATAGCAGTCCATTCTTGCAGAATCAATGCTTTAATTTTGTCTGAATTTGTTGGTTTTTGTTTGTCCACCCGTCTCTTGATGATTGACCACAAGTTCTCAATGGGATTAAGATCTGGTGAGTTTCCAGGCCATGGACCCAAAATCTCTATGTTTTGTTCCCTGAGCCATTTAGTTATCACCTTTGCTTTATGGCAAGGTGCTCCATCATGCTGGAAAAGGCATTGTTGAGCGCCAAACTGCTCTTGGACGGTTGGGAGAAGTTGCTCTTGGAGGACATTCTGGTACCATTCTTTATTCATGGCTGTGTTTTTAGGCAAGACTGTGAGAGAGCCGATTCCCTTGGCTGAGAAGCAACCCCACACATGAATGGTTTCAGGATGCTTTACAGTTGGCATGAGACAAAACTGGTGGTAGCGCTCACCTCTTCTTCTCCGAATAAGCTGTTTTCCAGATGTTCCAAACAATCGAAAAGGGGATTCATCAGAGAAAATGACTTTACCCCAGTCCTCAGCAGTCCACTTCCTGTACCTTTTGCAGAATATCAGTCTGTCCCTGATGTTTTTTCTGGAGAGAAGTGGCTTCTTTGCTGCCCTCCTTGAGACCAGGCCTTGCTCCCAGAGTCTCCGCCTCACAGTGCGTGCAGATGCACTCACACCTGCCTGCTGCCATTCCTCAGCAAGCTCTGCACTGCTGGTAGCCCGATCCCACAGCTGAAACACTTTTAAGAGACAGTCCTGCCGCTTGCTGGTCTTTCTTAGGCGCCCTGGAGCCTTTTTGGCACCAATGGAACCTCTCTCCTTGAAGTTCTTGATGATGCGATAGATTGTTGACTGAGGTGCAATCTTTCTAGCTGCAATACTCTTCCCAGTTAGGCCATTTTTGTGCAGTGCAATGATGACTGCACGTGTTTCTTTAGAGATAACCATGGTTAACAGAAGAGAAACAATGATGGCAAGCACCAGCCTCCTTTTAAAGTGTCCAGTGGTGTCATTCTTACTTAATCATGACAGATTGATCTCCAGCCCTGTCCTCATCAACACCCACACCTGTGTTAATGGAGCAATCACTGAAACGATGTTAGGTGGTCCTTTTAAGGCAGGGCTGCAATGATGTTGAAATGTGTTTTGGGGGATAAAGTTCATTTTCTAGGCAAATATTGACATTGCAAGTAATTGCTGTTAAGCTGATCACTCTTTATAACATTCTGGAGTATATGCAAATTGCCATTAGAAAAACTGAAGCAGTAGACTTTGTAAAAATTAATATTTGTATCATTCTCAAAACTTTTGGCCATGACTGTACACTTGATCTTAGCCAAAAGGCCGAGAAGCGAATGTAGAATGTCTTTGTTGTCCTTAATGATCTTAGTATCCAGAAAATTAATCTCAATGTGGTCAAATGTTAAAGTGAAGCCAAGCTCATTCCAGATACCATTAAGATAGTAATGAAAGGCCTCAAGGGAGTTTTGTGGGCCCCCCATATGCAAAAAATATTGTCTATACCCCACTTCCAAATTATAGAATATTTGTGATAAATTGGATGAGTCTATACACAGGCTTCTACAAAATGGTCCAAATAGCAATTTGCATATGGGGGTACATTCAAGTCCATTGAAGTACCTTGGATCTGTAAATAAAAATCATGTAGAACTAAAGATAGCATTTCTAAACAAAGTTGTGTTATATAATCACTGGTGTTGGACTGCGATAAAATGGATCTGACTGCTGTTAACCCCTTCTTGTGAGCGATGGATGTATATAGACTTGACATGTCCTATGTGACAAGGAGGGAGTCTTTAGGTATGTTATGTAGTTCCTAGATCATGCATAGGAATGCCCCTCTGTCTAATAAGAAATATTCTTTGGTTTTGGTTAAGGGGGTTAACAATTTCTCCAAAAATATTGAGAGTGGAGGCAATATTCACTTGGTTGAGGCCACTATTGGTCGTCCTGGGGGTTTGTCCCATTTCTTATTTATCTTTTGGAGTGCATAGACCGGTATGATGGGATCCCTTTTGGTCAAGTACTCTTTGTAAAGACATCAATAATGCCTAGGACCTAGGGTTAAGTATTGTGTGGTAAGACTCATGATTTTGTTGATTATGTCAACAGTAAGGTTGCTTGGTAATTTATGGTAGCCCCTGATGTCATTGAGTTGTGACCTAATCTCCTCCAAGTAGTCTTGCTTGTTCATGACCACGATTGTTATGCTCTTATTAGCAGGTTTGACTACTATATCCTTGTCTTGTAGGATGGGGTTTAAGGCTTGTTTATCTGTACCCATAAGGTTAGGGGAGCAATGAAGGTGTCCCTTTTCTACGTCTGCTCTCAGTTTGTGTTTTCAGGACTTAAAGAGGCCTCCACAACTCTAACTCTTCGCATCATTCAATAGTTGCTGCTCCACTGATTCCAGCATAGTTGAAACTTCTTCTCTAGCACCCTCACCATTCCCCAGATATCATTCCTATTAATTTCAGAACAATTATGTTCTTTGCTGTCAGGTGGGAAGCCCTAGGCTACCTACCCTAGTCTGGCACCAACTACCTGATATTAGAAAACTTAAATCAACATATTGGATACACCAATTATTCTGTAATTTTGGGGTATGGAGAAAAAAATTCAACTGCACCAGAAATCAGTGGAGCAGCGCCTACTGAAGGATGGAAAGACTTGGAGATGGTGGTGGTGCAAAAAGTTCTCTTAAACTATTGATGTCCTATCCTAAAGTCAGACCCCCCCCGATCTAATATTACATTGATGTAATCTGACACCTGGCATTCCCACCAATCACCTGTTCAAAGCAGAATTCAAGTGAGTGCCATTTCCTCTTCACAAGCCTGTGACATCACGTTCATAGTGCATGACCTGTGTGCATGTGCTTGGTAGGCAGCAAAGAGGCCTCAGTGCTCATCTGAATAGTGTCGTCTCTTCAAACTGCTGATTGGAATATAAAATTTGGGACCCCACTGATACTGATGACCTTTGCTAAGGATAAGTCATTAATATCTTAGCCCTAGAAAATCCCTTTAAGGTCCAAACTAGGCTGCGTTGTTAAGGTATTAACAAATTAAATTCTTACACATATACACAGATACAAGAGAACAGGTAAAGGGGAACTGTCGGACTCTCACACAAAAGATATCCGACTCACTGTATACCAATTCTGTGGGGGTAGCCATACACCTTATTACTCACCACACACATGTGATCATAAAAGATGAACTCTGCTTTTACACTCACCTATCACACTAAGCTAGACAGGAGTGATGCGATCCCTACAATCACACATCCACATAAATAGCTGCCCCCACTTCCCACTTAGGGTAGACGAGACACCAATATACCCAAACCACACACAAATAGCAAACAAAAGGGTAACAAGCCTGAGTGATATTTACTTTCTTAGGACCTGTGGGGATGTTTAGAGCCAAGGATAAGTTTATTAAATTTTAGATTTCATATACATAAAAAGTACAGTGCTTAACAAAAAAAAAAAAAAAGCTGTAACAAGAAAGACCTATACATACAAACAATTTAAAATAAAATGGGAAGAAAGTACAGATCTGTTTTAAAGTCTGGCGATGCGTCAGAAAGAAGGACAGATGACACTCTAGGCTGTGGCTCCAAAATATCTGGTCATGTATCTTCTCACATTTATGGAGCCTCAGCTCTGCTCACTTCCTGTAACCTCCCACCTGTGATGACACAATTTTCCTTTGTTGGATATCATTTTTGGCTTCTAAACTTATAAATGGAGTCAAACTGTCTGCATCACCAGCCACACATAAAAGACTTGATAATTAGATTGCCCACAATTCAATTAGCACCTGGGATCTCCTTTATTCTCACTCTGTAGCCTGAACTGTCCAGCTGTACTGTACACAAGAAACACTCAGACCAATCTCCTACATCCATGAATAAAAAAAAAACATAACTATAAGAAAAGATCCATAACTCATGATACAGTATACTGTATACATATTTAATCACAGGAACCAAAAGTATAATGTTGTTCTTTAACAAGACATTAAATGGTTATTATGTGCCCTATGAGAGAATACATGTAAGCGTTAAAAAGTGAAGACAATACATGAAATATGTATTTGGACCTGCCAACGAAAGTAAAACCTACTCCATGGATGTACCTTTTATACAGATGCATCTATCTTTACACCTCTGCTGGGTTGGTTTTGTGTCGTCTTTGTGTGAAAGCTCACTACCAACTGTATATTGTAACTCTACAAACATGAGATGGTTATAAGACAACAACTATGGGTTTAAAAGAATTATCACAGAATTCTAGACAGATAGGAGTTCTAATTTATCAAATTGTTCCATAGCAGAACAATCTGAAATGGCAATTTCATGCTTTGTGCTAACATGCAGACCTTGGCAAGTTGACTCTGTCCTGGAAATAGTTTTAATGTACTTATACAGTATACTGAAATGGTAAACCTTTTATCATATTATGTACTGCATTGTTACAAAGTATTTTGTTGTGCCTTAATAGTCCTGAGAAGTGCAGCATATTTTAATAATTTACATTAATGTAATATTCTGACTCTCTTCATTGTCATACCCGCAGTGCCTCCTGGTGCTCGATGAAGAAATGTAAATTTTTTATGCGGTTTTACCTTTTCAATAGTAGACAATCTGAATTTGAATATATCTCATATGACTACAGTGTTGGATTTTTAAAAATTTTCATTATAAAAAAAAAAAAAAAAATACTTCCAGGGCATTACATGGACCTGGGATTTATTGCCCCAAATAGCCCTGTTGTAATGCCATTTTTTTTTAAATAAAAATCCTTTATATTTATCCAGGCTCACTGGTTCTCAGGCTTCACTAAACAATAGTGCATGTGCTGTGAGCACCAGAGGTGAGTCTCATCTGTAGGTAAGTATATAGGTTTGATTTATTTTATGTGTAGCAACAGGGCTATGTGGGTCAATAAGGACCATGGGCGGTTTAGCATGCCAATTCGGCCTGTAAGGATCGCTTTAAGTTCTTGTAGTAAACAGCAATCTGTGTGCAATAAATATGCAAATCAACAATGGGAGAAGACCCAAACACAATTTTCTGTATATAAAGGTATAGTGATGATCGATGTTTTGGTAAAATGTTACACTCTTGGAGGTTCTCCACCTATAACTGTTTGTTTTTGACTGGGTTTCCATGGTCATGTTTTTGCATGCGGTTTTTGAAGCCAAAACCAGGAGTGGATGGAAGAAAAGAGAAGGAATAGCACAAGTCCTTGATACTTTCTCTCCTTTTGTGATCCACAAAAGTTGCAAGCAAAATGTGGAAACTCACCCTAATAGAATTTCTAGTGACTGAAGTGTAGAATATCAGATAATACAGCACCGTTACAGGATTTGTACTGTACTGTTGATGGAGTCAGGTAAGGATTTCTCTACAAACTGTACATGGCATATTTTCTGTTGCCTTTTGTTGAGCAGCTGTTTGCTCCACTTTCCCCTCATTCCCTCCGGTATTACTGTTGATGAAAGTAATGTTTACAAATTCAAAGGATCCATTAGAAAGAGTGGGCTATTTCTGTTTCGTGCAGACGGTGTAGATTTTGTTGGCATCTCTCTTACATTATACATTTTATTTACTAGGTACAGCTTTTCCTGGTGAAGTGAATTATGTGCTTTAAGTGGATCACAGCTATTGATTTGTTAAAGCATTTATAGATTATAACTCCTCAAGGGACACCATTCTCTTTTTGTAAGTATAAAGCTATGGGTTTCTTGGTCAAGAACACGGTACTCATGTTTATACAATGTTCATCCAAAAAAACTGCCACAAGTTATATGCATGTGTGACCGACAGCACATTTTAGAATGGATATGTCCTGCAAATTAAGAAATGTTATACCGGTGCCCACGATATGGTACGATACTAATTGTTATAACAGTGACACCTACATCAAATATGAAATCAGTCATGTTCCTGCCAAATACAACCCTAACTGGTAATATACTCTATCTGGACAAAAGTATTGGGACACCTACACATTACACCTACAGGAGTTTTTATGACATTCCATTCCAAAATCACAATTAATATGTAGTTGGTTCCTCTTCCCCTTCACTTTTCTGGGAAGGGTTGCTACATGATATTAGAGTGTGGCTATGTGGGAATTTAGATGTGCTCTATGGGGTCAGGGCTCCATGCGGGAATGTACCCATAAATGCTGAGTGAAATTGCAAATGCATCTTAATTCAGGAATACACAAAGTTATGCACCTGAGTCGTGGAAACAAGATTTACAGTTAATATGAAATAATATAACACTGGGTAAAAACTACCACTTGGGGATATTGGTCTCTGGGTGAATGTGGTCTCTTCATTTATACAATGGAGACATGGAGAGGTGTGTATGTGGATAGATAGATACACACACACATACCAACTCTCTACTGACACATACTTACCTTATAGTGCAGAAGTTTTAATATCTTGATGTGGCACACATATGACCCCCTACTGTACTACAAGGGATCGTGAAATTCTTATTTTGGAGCAATTTAGGTTCATTTTATTACAATATCGCTCATAATTTGAGCTTTGTGCAAAAATTGGGAAGACATTAGATACATTTACAATGCATAAATGTCCTACTTACACAAGAGGTGACACATTATGGGTGATTTATTAAAGCTGGCCAATTTATAACCAACACAGTATAAACGGACTCTTAGCGTCTAACTTAGAAAAGTGTGCATAACAATCACATTTTTACAGACTTTCTATTGGTGGTATGGATATTAATATATTGCATATGCTGGACTTACTATTTGTTCACAGTGAGGAATATGGAACCCCTCACTTCATAGGGCTATTCATCTCCTTTTGTTTTTATACTGTTTTATAACTACACAACGTTTATTGTAATTTGGCACTAAAATACTAAGTTTTATTGATATTACCGTCACTGCCCTTTCCTCCTTTTTTGTTACTTACTTCTGCCGCTGCAGAGGCTTCAAACATATGAATTGTTGGGAGAGATCATTATATTGTACAGTGGAGTAGTATATGTTACTAGTGGTTGACAGTAAACCTAATTTTAGCAAACACTTGCTGCCAAGATAGATAATATCTTGGGCTACATCGAGAGAGGAATAGATGCTCATGACAAGGACATTTGTCTCTAAACATACCACTATTGTACTGTGCACAATTTTTGGCACCTGTATATAGGAATGACATTTTTCTGGTGTTAAAGTGTAACTAATCTTTCAGACAACTTTTGATTTTCTGGCAGCTTCTCCGCTCCTTTCTGTGACCGCCTGCTTTTTTTCAAGCTTTCCCTTGCTTCACTATTGAGAGCTGTTCCCTCCTTCTCATTGTGTATGGGCTGTGTGAAACGAAGAGAAAATGAGGGTGGGAGAGGGTCTCTTCAAACAGCTATATCTCAGGCATTATAATACATAGAAAGTTGCTTTTGGTGTCATATGAGAAAGAGGCAACAGTTTATGCTGCATATAAAATTCACATTCCTGACTGTGTTTTTAACTAGTAATATCTCCATCAGTATTTTAACTAGATCTACAACCTAGGCAACATGTGAAATGTGAGAATCTCAGCTTTCATGAACCGGAGATACAGCCATTTGAAATGACCATTCCCCTTTGGCAAATACTTCAGCTTAATATACGGCACCAAATGTAAGGAAAGACTCTCCCTGGCAATGCTTAGAGCATTGCTAGAGGGAACTTTACACCTTGTTTTCTAATAAAATTAAGCTTGATAGGTTAATTAAGTATATTACAAAAATGTTCACCAAACACCTCCAGACAGAATAGCAAATTAAAAAAAAAAAAAAAAAAGTTACGGGAGTTATGTGATGCATCATATACTTCTTTGGCACTGATAGTATTAAAGGAAAAATTAAATGAGACCGCAACCTGGTCACGAGGCCAGGCCATATATGCTGGGTTCTTGCTGGTTTGTTCCCCTGATGAATCCTTTTGGAGGAAACGCACCAGAAATAGTTTAATTTCCATGAGGAGTTCACCACCGTACCTGTTGGGAATCCACTTTAGTAGTGGAATTCACACCTACCTCCACTAGTGTCCTGCCAAATTAATTGCCCTTTTCAGGGCAGCTTAAGGATTGTTGTGAAGGTTTGGGTGGTTTCCATCCCCACTAATGCATTGTCATATGTACTTAAACGTATGCTGCACTGCTGTATAATGTTAGTTCTGCTTAAGCTACAGTTACTGTTTGGGAGTCTCCAACAATTTATTAAGTGTATCTCCATAAGCACATATATGCACATTACTATAAACGGTACTGCCATTTAGAGTATACCCTGCTATAGCCACAGTGGTAGTTGGAGCATGTCTACCAAGTTTGGAAATGCAAGATTCTATCAACAGTGCTATGTGCAACACACTGTTACATTATATCCCACTGTAGCCAATAATGTCCCTCAGTGTGTTAAAACGGTGGTTTTTACCTAGATCACTATCCTTAGGGGCTCTTTGGCACATTGAGTGACTAGGTTGGTGGTGGATAGGGCCCTGTATCTGTGGCCTTGAGCAAAATCCTACCTGCCCAGATATTTTAAGTTTTAGATACCACTTTATCTTCTCGGAATTATTGTCTTCATGAAGTAATTAGGGCTAGGAGGAAGACTATTTGTTCAAACAATTCTTACCCCTCAGACTGGCAAACTGGAAAATTAAATCTATACGATATTCTGATATGTCATAAATACATATTAGAAAATTATGCTGATGTAGTCGGTTCTCTAAGATACAAATGATTTTCAGAATACAAAAAAAAAGTGCTCAGACAGCTCTAACGCCTTTGTTACTAACCATAGATTTTTGTTGATAAGAATCTCATACAATACTCTAAGCTGGCACTTCTTTAAATGGTCCTCTGTTTAAACTTTTGATTTTCAGCAACAGAAATCTGTTCTGTGGCATTGGCATACCAATGGGGATAGCCACTTTGTGAAGGCCTTTCACCTTGGAAATCAGAGGCGGTCATGAGATCACAGGCTTCATGGCTATGTATTATAATGTATACTTCATAGATAGTTTACAATAAAAAATTATGCATTCTTATTTTATGCAATATTCAAGGGTCCATTGGACAGATATCTAAGCCTGGGGCTACTCCTGTCATGTCATCAAAGATCAGTGAGTAGTCCTGTGACTTCTTCATTAATGTAAATGAATGGAGTTGCACTGTGACTGTGATAATGCTGCAACCACTAGCTGGAAAAAATGAAGACCAGTTGCAGCATCTTCGGGTTACCATGTGACTCCTTTCACTTACATTAGTGAAGGAGTCACAGGATAACACTGCAATCTTTTGTCTTGTGACAGGAGTCACAGCTACAATTTCCATATAATGACTAACATATATCTACCACACAAATACGAAAGACAGAAATTTTGTGATACAAGTTTAGAATATCATGTTAGCACTGTCTGACAATCATCCATTTTAATGCAATATTTAACATGTTCATTAAAATGTAGGTAAAGTTCACTGCAATGCTGCACAAATAAACTAATATTGTTCAATAGAGATTTCAAGCATAAACCAGAAAGCCCACTGTAGCAAACTCTACAAAACTAAAGTATGCAAAAGTAATAAAAGTATTTACAGAGTCCAAATTAATTTATCAAGGTTAATAAATCAGATGTAATTCTATCTATAATTCATTACTGTCTTGAGTGACTCAAGAATCTTCTCATTAAGATGCTGCAAGATGCCCTAAGAACCAAATCAGACATACCAATATCAGTAAGGAATAAGCATATACATCTATATGCAATTTTAATGAAATGGTGATAACATAATACAGTATATCTAGTAGGAAATCTCTAAGGTAGTTAGCATAAGAGGATTTATAGCATCTGCACTGTAGTAGCAGAGCCTGTGGACTTCTCATCTTAGTTATTATATATCCTTAAAGGAAACATATCACATTGGACATGCTATCTGATCAGCAGTATAGCAGAGCACAAGGAGCAGGGTAGAAAGTTTTGTGGAAAAAGATTCAGTATAATATATATTTTATTCTTTTGAATCTCTGCTCATTCTGGGCTTTGCCATCCATTTGTCAGTCCTAGTAAGTGATTGTTCATATAGAGATAGCTGCCACTCATAAAGGGGAAGACTGTCAACGAGTAAGACCGCCCACTGGACTCTTGGATTTATATTACTATAATACATGTTCTGCTGAATCATTTACAACAAAACTAAATCTTACCTCCACCATGTCTACAACAGGCTGCCTGCAGATTAGACTTCATTGTCAAGATGACTGATATGTTTTACATATGTGAGTGAATCCATCAATTCTGAGGTTTATTATATAAACTACTTATTTGTGTAACAATATTGTACAATATTTTTTCTTTTGTCTTTGGACAAACTGTGAAAAATATCATCATAAAAATCCAATTTTTAAAGCGCATGACCACTTTTTAATTCAATTTAAATATACTGTAGATATAAGCTACCTAAAATAATTAGCAAATTTGTATATACACATTAGAAGCTAAGCTCCCAATGAAGTCAATGGCAGAAGCGCTGTAGCTAGTAGCACCCGGGTATTAAACAGGGCACAGAGCCAAAGAGCAGAGGCACCTCCAAACAGCTGATCTGTGCGGGATAAGGATATTCCATAAATAAAAAAAAAAAAATAATAATAATAAAAAAAAAAATATATATATATATATATATATATATATATATATATATATATATATATAAAGGACAACAACTTTTACCATCTTGTACTGGTCCTGAGTTTGAACAAGCCAGGCCTAACAGTCCAGAGCTACACTTTTTAGGATACTGGACTCTAATCTTACACCAATCCCTGCTTGCAACTGCCTGCACATAGTTTGTGCTGGTAATTCTGGTAAGTGTAATCTTTACAGAAGGCATTGTACACTAGTCTAACATACAAAAAAACTACTTTATGCATATTGCTGGGGATCCAGGTACTAAGACCCCCACTGAATACTAAAATGAAGGGACAGAAGCACTCAGCTGAGCACTGTGCCCCTCACTGTTTTATAGACTCAATAACTTTCTATGAGCCTATACATCATTTGCACCTCTCTCTGATGAAGCACAGCACTCAACTAAGTACTTCTGAGACACGTCACTATGACATGTGTTGTTGACGGATTCTAGCAGAATCTGAATTAAGCACTGAGGTATAAGATATACAGTCACTCAGGATCAGTACCAGATAAGTAACGCAACCGATTTACTCAACTTGTGAGTACCGATTTATTCCATATATTTAACTGAAAAATTAAAGTTCAAAAGGTGAATCGGCACTTTGTCATAATATCCTGAAAATATCAATTTACCATGAATTAACACTTTCTGTGCACACTACTGTAACCCTTAATATATGCTGAAGAAGAAGATGGAACTTTAAGTGCATTAGTCCTATGACAGGATGGAAACTAGGACGGAAAACACATTGTTTTAAATAAATAATCATATATAAAGCTAAACTAAGCATATCCAATAGGTCAATAAAATACAGTAAAAGTGAGGAAATATTTATAATATGTACATTCCTTTTTTCAAATGCAATGTCCATCAGTATACAAATCTGTCTAAAATGAAGTATATCTATCTTTCTAGCTCTACATTAAGCTTGAAAAATAACAAATTTACAATGATCCCTTTACCTCCTGACTACAAGAGGAGATGTAAACAGCACACAAGTGATGTGTTGAGTAGTAATGGACATATACAACTCCATGTAATAACATGGCTGTAACTCTACAACTTAGCAAGTGGAAATCCATCATACATGTCTATTTTCAATTTACTCCAATCACAAATACGCTGGAATGTTGTTCTATCTTGTTTCAAGACCTTGGCAGCCTTTTTGAGTTTCTCTTCATTTCGCTCGAGATAGTTCTGGCCATCTAACAGTAGCTGACTAAGTTTTTCCTTGCGGTTTTCATCCAGTGGTGTGTCTTCACTCATGACTGGGTTAAATCGGAAATAGGTGTCTGGTGGTAGCAGGGCGTCCAGTGTTTTATGTACCTCTGTGGTGGAGAAAGAAAAGACTGTACAATTATAAAATCCATTACAATAACTATTCAAGAACAGTTTTCGACATGTTATCATGTCATAATTTCTGAGTTTTGCTAATGAATAATAAAACAAAGCAAGAACCATTCCATAAGAAATCCCATCTTAGGAGTTAATAAAATAGTTCTGTATAATGCTATGTCCATTAACTGGGTTATCTTTCTGTCATTTCAGAGCTGTAAAATAAGCAGGCTCCAACATATCAGTTGCTGTGTTAATATTAAAGAATACTTAAAGAGGACCTTTCACCACCTCCAACAAGTCCAGTGATTTCATAGCAATTAATAGGAGCTGATATACTGGCGCACTTGGAACTTTTTATCTAGCCCCCACCATTCCTGAGCAATCCATGTAGTTTTGGTGCCTGATATGCTATTTAGGCTCTGTACTGTCAGATGGGCGGAGTCAGGCAGGATCAGGGAAGGAGTGTGATTCCAAGCACTGTCACTGGCTGCCTCTGATTGGAGCTCTGAATCATGCCCCTTTGCCTTTCTGACATTACAGAGCTTAAATAGCACATCATGCACCAAAACGAACTGCACTTATTGCTCGGGAATGGTGGGGGCTAAAGAAAATAATCCCAAATGCACTGGAATCAGTGGAGTGGCACCTATTAACAAATGCTAATAACTAGAATTGGTAGAAGTGGTGAAAGGTCCTCTTTAACCTTCCAACAGACTTTGCAGGTTGTCCGTATGTGTACTTGTGCTTTGCATTTTAGCAATTTTCCTCTCTGCATGCTCCATCTCTAGATTTTGGCAGTCTCAGAGCTGGTGGGTGGAAACTACCTGTTTTTATACCTCCCACAGACAACAGACATATAGAGAAGCAATGACATGTATTGTTATGAACAAAGTACTTGGAAGTGAGGTACAAAGCATATGGTTGGCTGTAGCAGTCTCTGTCTATGCCCATTTCTCTTATCCCTTCATATTCTGCTCAGTTCTCCCTCTCCCTAGTGATCAGATGTGAGCAGTAATATGAGGTTTCTGTGACCTTCTCTTAAATTCTGAGATTTTAAAGTGAAAGACACGTGAGGGTGGAGATGTGGGGGGGGGGGGGACTTGGGGTGTGAAGGATGGCAGGAAGAGAGTTAATTTTTCTCTAATATATTACAAAGTTTATTATATTTTCTTGTATTATTTAATATTATTGAAAAGTTCGTTATTCAAAGTTTAAGTGCAAATAGCTGGAAGGAGAGGAATGTTGTTAAAGGGCTTGTCCAACTGAACATTTTTGATTCTGATGACATATCTGCTACAGTGTACATAGCTGTCCAGCTTATACAGAGCTTCTTGTTTGTACAGTGTAGTGGTGGTGCCTGACACTACAGCCCTGCTCCCATTCACTTAAGTAGAAGCAGGACTCCTTCCATACTTTATATATGGTTTCCAGTGACCACATCAGCTGATCGGTTCAGGGTTTGGGTGTTGGATCCCTACCAATCATACTGTAGATAGGTCATCAGTATCAAAAAAAGCAAAAAATGTTGTGATCCTGGACAACCTCATTAAGAGAAGAGTTGTTTAACATTATATGTGTGTCTGCATACGTGTGTGTGTATATATGTATATATATATATATATATATATATATACACACACACACACACACACACACACACACACACACACACACACACACACAGTTGGGGTACGGAAAGTATTTAGACCCCTTTAAATGTTTCACTTTTTGTTTCATAGCAGCCATTTGCTAAAAGCAAAAAAGTTCATTTTATTTCTCATTAATGTACACTCAGCACCCCAACTTGACAGAAAAAAAAAACAGAAATGTAGATATTTTTGCAAATTTATTAAAAAAGAAAAACTGAAATATTACATGGTCATAAGTATTCAGACCCTTTGCTCAGTATTGAGTAGAAGCACCCTTTTGAGCTAGTACAGCCATGAGTCTTCTTGGGAATGATGCAACAAGTTTTTCACATCTGGATTTGGGGATCCTCTGCCATTCTTCCTTGCAGATCCTCTCCAGTTCCGTCAGGTTGGATGGCGAACGTTGGTGGACAGCCATTTTCAGGTCTCTCCAGAGATGCTCAATTGGGTTGAGGTCAGGGCTCTGGCTGGGCCAGTCAAGAATGGTCACAGACTCTAAGCTGTATGACTTACCCCCCCCACGAGCACTACTCCCTGGGGATGACTCAACACTACTGGAAGACTATTTAAAGGATTGTTGTCTCCCACGCCTTCCTCCTGAGGCCCTAACCTCCCTGAACACCCCCATCACCAGGGAGGAACTAGAAGGGGTCCTGAGGGACCTCCCAAATGGGAAAGCCCCAGGCCCAGATGGGTTCACTTACAATTATTATAAGGTTTTCCAGGGTGAACTCTCTGCTCATCTATTGTCCCTCTTCAATTCCTTCCTTTCAGGTTCCCCTATACCCCCGACTATGCTCTCTTCACTACTCACATTGGTCCCTAAACCGGGTAAGGACTTGCAGGATTGTGCTAACTACCGACCGATTGCTTTGCTGAACACGGACCTGAAACTTTTCACCAAACTCTTAGCCAACAGACTGAATGCTTGGCTCCCTCTGCTTGTCCATAAGGACCAGGTGGGATTCATCCCCTGTCGTCAGGGTGGTGACAACACCAGGAGGACTGTGGATTTGGTGGAGGTGGCCAATCATTATTCTACCCCGGCCCTTCTCTTGAGCCTGGACGCTGAAAAGGCTTTTGACCGCATAAATTGGTCGTTTATGCATACTACGCTTAAGGCGTTCGGGCTTACGGGACCGTTTCTCACAGCTATCCAGGCCCTTTACTCCTTACCCTCAGCAGCAATTAAGCTTCCCCATGCATCTTCGCCCTTCTTCCCTATTCGAAATGGCACTAGGCAGGGTTGCCCCCTGTCACCCATCATATTTGCCCTCTGCATTGAACCGCTAGCGGCCAAGATTAGGCGAGACCCTAATATCAAGGGCATCATGGTCCAAGATAAGGAATTTAAGATATCTCTCTTTGCGGACGATGTACTCCTCACTCTCACCTCCCCTCATACTACCCTTCCAAACTTGCTGCGCTCGCTAGAGACCTATGGTGATCTCTCAGGGTATAAGGTGAACCCCGCGAAGACTGAGGCACTCCCACTTAACATCCCACGGGACCTTCTCCTTCTCCTCCGCAGTAATTACGATTTCCAGTGGCGGGAGTCCTCTATCCGCTACCTGGGAGTCCATATATCCACTTCCTATGCGACCCTCTACTCGGCAAACTACCCGCGGTTGTTTTGTGAGCTAAGAGCCCTATTGGACAAATGGCAACCCTTGCCTATCTCCCTTTTGGGGAGAATTGCTGCGGTCAAGATGACTCTCCTCCCGAAGCTACTGTATTTTTTCGAGACGCTCCCAGTCGCGATACCTCGGGGAGAATTACGGAACCTACAGAAAGCTATCTTCCAGTTTATCTGGAAAGCAAAACGACACCGAATACCTAGATCTGTTATGCTGGCGGATAGGGGGTCTGGGGGTATGGCTGTCCCACATCTGTTACATTATTACTGGGCGGCCCACTTACGCCATATCCCATTCTGGGCGGCTATGCCAGCATACACCAGATGGGTGCAGATAGAGAAGCTATGGCTGGCACCCATGCATCCTAACGCGCTTCTGTGGGTCAGCTCCCCCCCCCCACCCCCCCTGCCTCGTACCTGTTGGTCCCCATTCGGTTTACTAGATCTATCTGGTCTACCTGTTGTGCTAGATTCTCCCTGATGTCCCCGCGCTCATCTATGGTCTCCATACTATACAACCCCCTTCTCCCAGAGAGCCTGACTTCTGCCATGACTAAAGTGTGGTCTGAAGCTGGCCTTTACCGGATTGCTGATATGGTTGACCCTGGAACCTTGGAACTCAGGTCCTTTGCTTATCTTACAGCTAATCAAAACCTGCCAAGTACTGAATGGTTCCATTACTTGCAGGTGGTTCACTTTGTCCGCTCCCTCCATGGGTCTCTTAAGGTGTCACTCCCCACCGCTTTTGAAAAGATTTGCCGTGCAGGCACGTCCACTAGGGGCTTTATATCCTCTATTTACCAACTTCTTAACTCACAAACTACAGGCTCTCCTGTTAATCATCGCTATATGCTTAAATGGGAGGAGGCGGTGGGTAAACCCATCTCCCAGGAACAGTGGCGGATTGTATGGTCTCGGGCCCAGAAATCATCTCAGTGCATTACGTTTAGGGAAACGCAGTATAAGCTGTTGATGCATTGGTATCATACTCCGGCTCTCCTTCATACTTTAAACCCATTAGTTCCCCCATGGTGCTGGCGCTGTGGAGCTGCGGTGGGTACCCTGCACCATATCTTTTGGACGTGCCCTCTCATCCTCGGTTTTTGGAGGGAGGTCAGGACTCTGACGACTGCTCTCTTTTTGCAAGAGGTTCCTCTTGACCCTCTTCTTTATCTCCTGAACCTTCCCCATAGACACCTGAGCAATAAGTCATCCAGGCTTTTCTTGCATCTTTGTACTGCAGCTAAAACTCTCATAGCTAGAAACTGGAAGAAGGTGAGTCCCCCATCTAGTCTTGAGCTTGTGGCTAGAATGAAGGATGTGAGGAGTCTTGAATACCTGACTGCTGGCCTACATAATTCACGGGAAGCCTTTGGGGCTATTTGGGCACCCTGGGACATGTATTGTACATTACAGGGTCTCTGATCTCTAGTCCTATCCTTCCCTCCCCCCCCCCCTTCCCTTTGGTCCTACCCTTGTCTTCTTAACCCCTCCATTCCCCCCTCCCTTGTTCACTGCTTAATTTAAATGCATATTGCTTAAGGGGGAGGAGGCAGATAGCCTCTATTTACCTCAATGCTTCCTGTTTGTTTGATTATTATTGTTTTTTTGTTTTTTCTTTATTCCTTGTTAATGAAAAATTTTTCAATAAAATTACAGTTATATAAAAAAGAATGGTCACAGAGTTGTTCTGAAGCCACTCCTTTGTTATTTTAGCTGTGTGCTTAGGGTCACTGTCTTGTTGGAAGTTGAACCTTCGGCCCAGAGAACTCTGGAAGAGGTTTTCTTCCAGGATATCTCTGTACTTGGCCACGTTCATCTTTCCTTTAATTGCAACCAGTCGTCCTGTCCCTGCAGCTGAAAAACACCCCCATAGTATGATGCTGCCACCACCATGTTTCACTGTTGGGATTGTATTGGGCAGGTGATAAGCAGTGCCTGGTTTTCTCCACACATACCGCTTAGAATTAACGCAAAAAAGTTCAATCTTCGTCTCATCAGACAAGAGAATCTTATTTCTCATAGTCTGGGAGTCCTTCATGTGTTTTTTGGCAAACTCTATGCGGGCTTTCATATGTCTTGCACTGAGGAGAGGCTTCCTTCAGGCCACTCTGCCATAAAGCCCTGACTGCTGGAGGGCTGCAGTGATAGTTGACTTTGTGGAACTTTCTCCCATCTCCCTACTGCATCTCTGGAGCTCAGTCACAGTGATCTTTGGGTTCTTCTTTACCTCTCGCACCAAGGCTCTTCTCCCACAATTGCTCAGTTTGGCTGGACGGCCAGGTCTAAGAAGAGTTCTGGTCGTCCCAAACTTCTTCCATTTAAGGATTATGGAGGCCACTGTGCTCTTAGGAACCTTGAGTGCTGCAGAAATTCTTTTGTAACCTTGACCATATCTGTGCCTTGCCACAATTCTGTCTCTGAGCTCCTTGGGCAGTTCCTTTGACCTCATGATTCTCATTTGCTCTGACATGCACTGTAAGCTGTGACGTCTTATATAGACAGGTGTGTGCCTTTTCTAATCAAGTCCAATCAGTGTAATTAAACACAGTTGGACTCCAATGAAGGAGTAGAACCATCTCAAGGAGGATCAGAAGGAAATGGACAGCATGTGAGTTAAATATGAGTGTCACAGCAAAAGGTCTGAATACTTATGACCATGTGATATTTCAGTTTTTCTTTTTTAATAAATTTGCAAAAATATCTACATTTCTGTTTTTTTTCTGTCAAGATAGGGTGCTGAGTGTACATTAATGAGAAATAAAATGAACTTTTTTGCTTTTGGCAAATGGCTGCAATGAAACAAAGAGTGAAACATTTAAAAGGGGTCTGAATACTTTAGCTATGCCGTCTGCCTTTAGAATGATTCATTTTTTCACAAATGTTTGTAAAGAGCTCACTGGATTCCAGTGTGGTACTGTAATAGGATACCACTGCTACAACAAGTAACTTTGTGAAATGTATTCTCTCCTAGATAATTCACCATCAACCATGAGTGGTGGTAATAAAAATGGAATAGTTTAGAAACCACAACTCCTCAGCCACAGTGGCAGCTTGCATAACGTTACAGAGAGGTCACCAAGAGCTGAGGTACATAGCACAGTCACCAAGGCTTTGCTGATTCAGTAATTGCAGAGTTCCAAATCTATTCTGTCATTAACATCAGCACAAAAACTGTGTGTCTGAAGTTTCCTGGCATGGGTATCCATGACTGAGCAGCTACATGCAAGCCTTCCATTTCCAAACATCAAATGGAATGGTGTAAAGCATGCCACTAAACTCTGGAGAAATGGCTGAGATAGGTGAATGCCAGAATGTTATTGGTCTGACTGTATTGTGCCAAGTATAACATTTTACAAAATGGAAAAAAGGACTCCAGACAGTCCAGTCAGACCACCAGTAGAGAAGATAGTACTTTCATTACACACCCATGTCTCTGTCTGAACCACTTCTAGAAGCTTAGTAGAAGGAAATTTGGTGTCACAGCGCCCCTTAGCATCCTGTGGCCACATGTGTTGCCTTTCATTGAAGGGCTTCCAACTGGCATTTTTCAACAGGATAATGTTTGCCCACACACAGTAGGGGTTTCCCAGGAATGTCTCTGCCAGATTGCAACACTTTCTTGGCTTGGATGGGAACCAGATTTATTGACAATTGAGCACTTATGGGACCAGCTGGGATGCCAACTTTGGCAGCGTATGCCTGCAGAACCAACAGGCCCAGCTGCAACATCTGTGGGCAAATGTGCCACAGGATAACATATGGAACTTATATGCCTCCATGCCCAACTGTATTTCATCTTGTACCCAGGCTAAAGGTGGCCAAACACGGTACTAGAGCCTCTTTTCAATTCTACAGTTTTTCCCACATAATTTAACCTTTCATTCTAATACTGTAATAACTTAAATATATCATGATAACATATATAAAGTTTCATTTGATTTCAACAACTCTCTCTATATATATATATATATATATATATATATATATATATATATATATATAAATGAGTTTCTGTCTATCTGTCTGTTCTTTATGCCCGACCAAACGACTGGACCGATCCTCACCAAATTTGACGCACAGGTACATCAGGCGTCTGGGAAGATTTTAAACCTAGGACGTACCGTTCCTGAGATACAGTATTCCCAAAAAATGACCTGCATTAGCTAATACAAGCCTGCAAGTCTTTCACTCATATTCCAACTGCCATACACACGGTCACATGTCCCTTATCAGACAATAGAAGATTGCAGGCGCTTACTCTCCTCAGGCATACAGCTTTACTCCAGGTTTCCATAGCAACCAAGCTATGACCTGTATGAGTCAATAGCAGTTCGCAGGTCTTTAAATATTCAGTCATATCACGTGTATCAGCCAATATAAGTTCACATTTCATTTGCCAGGTTTCTATAACAACACAGCCATAAATAGACTATACCTATACTGGACTCAGTAGCGTAACTAGGAATGGCTGGTCCCCAAGGCGAACATTTGACATGCCCCTCCACCTGCACAAACCGCATTCCTGCACAAAATTTTATGCCCCATAGTGGCCCCTGCACACAGTATTATGCCCCATAGTGGCCCCTGCACACAGTATTATGCCCCATAGTGGCCCCTGCACACACTATTTTATGCTCCCTCACCTCCCCTGGGCCTCCGATCATTATACTCTGGTGTCTGAAAACACACACACAGCTTTACTCCAGGTTTTTCCTAACAATCGATCGCAGGTTTTTGACGGATATCCAAACTGAGATACACATGATCACATGATGCTTATGGACCAATGGAAAATCGCAGGTTCTTCAGTCTTGACATACACACAACTTTACTCCAGGTTTCCATAGCAACCAAGCTATTTATGACCTGTAGGAGTCAATAGCAGTTCGCAGGTCCTTAAATATTCAGTCATGACGTGTATCAGCCAATATAAGTTCACATTTCATTTACCAGGTTTCCATAACAACACAGCCATAAATAGACTGTACCTATACTGGATTGCCATAGGATGTCAAGTGCAAAACTGGCCAATTCTTATGGGGCCACTACACAAACAAAAAATTAAATATAGCCGTGCAAAGCTGGGTCCTTCTGTTAGTATTAAATATTTTTAGAAACAAAAACTAGATTTAAAAATCAATTTTGGAATATACTTTTCAGTTAAAAAATATTTCTAGATCTAGATATCTGGTGATTCAATTAATTGAGATGTATTCTATTTTTGCAACTACTCATTATTGCAAAAGGAGGTCCAAAAGACAGAAGGATGATACTTCAAGAAAAAAAAAAAAGCAAAAGTATAATCTTTATTTTCCCTCCATCATAACCACAACTGCTGTGAAAATGCTTCATGTGAACAACTCCTAAAACTACTGAAATACTTTCTATAGTGGATGGAGGACATGCTCTGTTAAAAGCATTTTCCTGAATGGTAGCTGGAATATATTTAAAGCAAAATATGTTACTGTCCTGAATCAGCCCTGCAATGCGTATCAGACAAAGGTTTCAGTCAAATTAAATATTGGCCATACCCAGAACTGCAATCCACTCCACTCGTGAATATGCTGAGCTGGCACAGAGGGACGACATCAGCAGATTAAAAATAGCTTCAACATCACTCTCTTTGTTTTCAAGAAAGATTGCTATAGTCACTGTGGAATCAATTCACAGGAAAGCTATCCAGGCCTATTGAAGAGCTTACTCTTCACAATGCTTAAATGCCACTTGTTTTGTAAGGAACAGACCAGTTTTCATAGGACTGCTATGTGGCAGCTAAGCTGGTATTAACTCGCTTATTTGTTAGCATTGGGTACATCATAAAATCTGCTATACCCCCCATTTTGAGACCAAATTTATTTCCACAGGGGTCAAGCAAGCATAAGGTCTTTAAAATGTGTATATTATTTCCCAGATTAAATCTGAATTATACTGACGTTAAGACTTTGCAGATTACTTAGTAGAATTTATCATCTACTGCTGACACTTTCTAAGTAACAAAATTTCATCATATGAAGCTTTTACACTTTATAATGTTATAAACACCAACATTTCTTATGTATGTAGCACAATTCATACATAAACTTGCATACATATTTGACTACTGGGGTTGAGCCCTCGATTTAGAGAGGTTTATGGCTCCTATTGACCTGAAGGCTAGGACTCCAGGGCAACATTTATAAACAATTTACAGCTTTAAAATTTCCCTATTAGGAAAAAATTGAGTGTCAATTGCAAGAATTCAGACATCTTTGGGAGTGTATAACTTTTTTTCTCTATAAAGAAACACTGATCTCTCATGACAGTCTTAGTCAAACATGATTTTACCGCAGCCATTGTGTGCTTTAGCACTGTATTCCCTATGAAAAACCATGAAGCATCCCTTTTTAGAATGCTGCATTTTGTTGATACTTTATTATTGCTCCTGGAAACGAGGCAATGGGTGGAAATGTTTCTAACTGATGACTCATAGTGGTGCATGGAGACCTATTATTTAGGCATAAAAGTATTCAAATAAGTTCGTAGCAGCAAAACCAGAGATACACATCTGTAGAGAGCACTGGAAATGTACAAATACACTGACAACTTAGTGTTACCATCCACCTTGTCAACAAGGCCATCAATGGTCATAGTGTCAGACTGTGTAGAGACACCCCTTACTGACAAAGCAAATAAAGCCTGCCAGAAGTCGATTATTCACAGAACTATATTGTATAAGAAAGAGTTCGAAGGAAAATATTCCAGCATTATTTCATGGGGGAAAACAAGTATTTAGTAAAAGAGACATGACAGGTCCTCTTAAATCGATGTGACAGCAAGAGCAGTTTTGGTTTCCTTGAAGAAAAAAAAAAAAAACTGCATAATTTGGGTACAACTTTCAACAAGAAATGTGTCCAGCAATGTCTATGCAATCAACAAAATAAAATGTAGTTAATGACTGAATAGTTCCAGGGCTGTGGAGTCAGAGTCAACACCAATTTTGGCTGGTAGGAGAGACAGTAGGAGAAATGTTACCTACTCACACTTCAAAAATAAAATTATTCTTTTTAATTATATTATACAATTACAAACATTGTATAATTAAATAGATGCCTAGCTTGTTACATATTAAGTTCTTAGGAACTCATTCACTGTCTTTTTAATAAATTAGTGAAAGAGCCAAAGTCAGAGCAGGAGTCAGAGTTGGACTGTGAAAAAAAGAGGAGTGGGAGAAGGTGGTTTGGCCCATCCACTCCACAGCTCTGAAAAGTGGATTTATCAACGACCTGCTCATATGCCCAGATGGAAAAGGCTTAGAGTGTCACTACAGTATATGTGAGCTGCCTTGTCATTCATCATTCAATAACTTTACTAATTTTACTGAATGTTGGTATTTAGAATATAATGTGTGACAATATACAGAACATAACATTACAGGTGCACACGATCCTTCAGACAGATCTTGGAAGTCACATGGCATATTTTGTATTTTACAGGTTGGTTGTACCCATGTGCAAGGAATTTTACCTAGCAATACTAGTAAGGTCCTCCTGTTGCGCTCTTCTACTGTATTCCTCTGTTTGCTATGAAAGCTCTTCTAGAGGACCCCCAATTTGGTTGTGGGTCTTAAAGTATCTTTCTAGGTTACATGAATGGGTTCTCTAAACCAGACAACATTTTTACATCTCTATAAGGCAGGGTTCACACTACCGTTGGAGTCCGTTATGAAGGTGTCCGTTAAAAAAAAAAAAAAATGGACACCTATCATAATGGACACTAACTGATGTTAATGTATCCATCTTTTTAACTGATCCAATTAATGGTTCAGTTAAAAAAAATGGACACATTAGCATCAATTAGTGTCTGTTAGCATCAGTCAGCGTCCGTTTTTTAACACTGTCCATTTTTTTTTTTTTTTTTTTGGTTGTTTGTTTGTTTGTCCTTTCTGAGCATGCGTAGGAAAAAAACGGACATAAAATAACGGACAGTAACTGATGGCTATCAGTTACTGTCCGTTATAAGTCCGTTACCCATAGACTACAACGTTAAAAAAAAATAGAGGACACTTGCTGTCCGTCAAGAATCCGTTTTTTTCAAACTGACAAAAAGTCCTGCATGTAGGGTTTTTTGTCCGCGAAAAAAAAAACCGGACATCTGACGGATTTGGTGTAAACGAACACAAACGGACACTAACGGACACAATATAAAAACCCATTGAAATGAATGGAAATTGTAACAGATTTCTGACGGTTCAGCTAGTGTCCGATGCTAAAATCTTGTAACTGACAATAGCAACGGACACTACTGACGGTCAGCAACGGTAGTGTGAACGCCCCCTAAGAAAGGATTCTTACTCTTAAAAGATGGGAAGGATTTTCTTTACAGGTATTTATAAAATTTATTCTAATGAAGATGTTACCCACCTTCTGTGTCAGTTGCACTACTGATCACGTTATTCAGTTTGGCTTTCAGACTTGTACTTGTAGCTGAAGTCTTCATTGCACCTTCATACCTCCCTGTGCCAAGTGAGACTATACATTGCAAAGGCGCATCTGGCCATAGGCACTTACATTCATGAATAGCTAGTGCACATGGGTTATTTATAAGCAGTCCTCCATCCTGTAAAGTAAGTAACATGCTTTAGGAACAGTCAGCATCACAAGCAATAATTAATCAATAGAGAAAACTAATATTGGACAACAGAGGATGGAATTGTAATGGTTAAATAGCTTGGTGCCAACTAAGTGGTGATATAATCATAGACTAGAGAGTCTAAAGAAGCACCTCATTTATCTTCCAGCTTCAGGCACCATCATAAAACTGGTGTATCTATACTGGTCTAATTTAGGTTTACACTGTCTAAATCTTGGACAGTATTATTAAATGTGCCCCAGTGTAAAGGATAGAACTTATAAATAACGGCAAAAAAGGAATTTCACTCTTGTTTAACTTTTCCCATCAAGAATGAAATAGGCTGACCACATTTTATATTTCAGCCCATCATTTACAGTGTCTTACATCTGCTTAGAAATAGTTCACATTCAAAATCAGACATAGTAGAGCAACATCCTTACACAATAGAAAGTATTCACAGCTGTTCTTCTACGTCCTGAAGAAAATGACCTAAACTGGTATGTACAGGCATGAACAACCCTAACAGAAAACCAAAAATAATTCTCCAATACAAAAGATCATATATAATCAAAATTCATCTTTATTAACAAAAATTATATATATCCAATTCATTATGTTGCAAGAATTAAAAACAAGTAAAAAAAGCAAAAAAGCGTGGTCCAATGTGGTACACAGAAATGGAAGACATATAATTGTATAGATGACATAAGTTATGCAGTACAATTCACAAATAAATACGTAAATACCAAAATATATATATGTATAATCAAAAATTAATATAGCATCAAATAATGAATTAATCAAATTGCACCAGTGCCATGTGCAAATGTGCACAAACAAGGAATTGTAACCGACTACAGCCAAAGGCTAATCACATGTGTTCCACTATAAAGTAAATCCCAAGTTCGTGAATAATACCAACCAGCCATTATACCATCTGCGACCACATGGACCAGCCACACGTTTCGCAATAGCTTCCTCATCATGATTTCTTACAACAGAATCCCTACCTTGTTTATAAAACTCAAGATGGTGTCAATCATGTGATCTGCCTTCCTGGCTGTGTCTTCTTCTGCACTGGCTCTGAAAGTGTTCAGAACATTCGCAGATAAGAGATTATCCTGCCAGTATCTGCACATGTGCTGAATACTTTTGGTCTCCGTGCAGGAGAGGATATAGCAAAGGAAGGGGAAGGGGCATATGTTAGTAAATCAAATGACTGCCACCATCTAGAATACCAAGGATGGTGCCTGTCGGTTGCTTTCTGCATACAATGGATCTGGCAAATATTTATGTCATAGCGCAGATGTGAACAGAGCTTTAGAAGGCAGGTAAGACTTGCAACATAATTACTATCCATCTTTAACCTAGAACAACTAATTTATACCACATAAAATACATTCTGCTAAACTATTCTATAAAGGGAGTCTTGTATTATTCAGTCCTAGCTATCTAGTGTTAAAAGGAGAGATTTCACTGTATAATAAGCTGGATTGTGACTATGAGCATTTTCAAAGCAGAAACCTGGCCCTGTTCCTTCCCCCACATAAAGCAGGTCTCTTGTTTTGATTTCTTTTGAAGAGAACCTTGAGCGAGGATCATACATTATTTAGTAGCGATTCACACTGAGCAGGATCTTATTTTATTACGGCTGTGATATTGTAGGTACAAATGTGGTGATAAATGGATCAGAAATAAAGATTCCCAGCAATCCTTTGCTAATTTGTCAGAAAACTAAAAAAGACTCGAAAACGAGCTTACCACTAATGACTTGAATTAATAGGACATCTGAATCTGTATAACAAGCCCTATTTACATAAAACATGACTGCGTCTATTCCCAGTTTACCAAGCATGAAATCATGTAGAAGAGGAAATGCACAAGGACAGGCATATATCATTCTGTACAATGTACCATAAGCACGGCACATTACTTCACTTTACACTATAATCACACTTTTTCAAGAAACCTGATAAAGCTGTGTTCACATCAGCTTTGGAGGGTCTGTTGCAGATTCAGTTAAAAATACCAGATAAACCAGAAACCCAATGGACCCCATTATAGTCAATGAGGTCTGTCAGGTACCATCTGTGTATGTCATATGATGGCTTTGGCCCTGCTGTCATTTTCATGACTCTGCTCCCATGATGGAACAGAACAAATTAAAAGGATTAGTGCAGATATGAGCAGAGCCCAAGATGCAGAATACAATTTTTTTACCCAGTTAGAGTCCATTTCCCAGAAGTTGTCCCCTCCTGCCAACATCCTTTGAAGCATAGCACCCTCATTGCCTGGTCAATGGTCACCATTTAACAAAAAGTGCAAAACTTCACTAATACTACAATTTACCCAAAATTTCTAATCAGGAATCATAAACTGAGATTAATGTATTGTTCCAAAGTGCTGTAAATTAGTTGTTTAAACCTTTAAAGAAAATAATGCCTAAATACTGTATTTTAGCTACATATACACTGTATATATATGTTGCAGAATTTTTGAGCAAGTAAGCCATACATTGCATTGCATCTTTGACAAAAGAATTCTGGAGTGCAGGCCTTGATAAATTCAATGCTATAGGCTTGTTAAACAGCTTGGTTAAAAATAGAAATGCACTGCGTAATCTGACAAAACCCAATTTCTGCTCGGGGCTGTGGAATCGGAGTCAGGACCAATTCTGTGTCAGAGCTGGAAAAAGAGTTACCAACTCTGACTTCAAAGTAAAATGGTTAATTATATCATACCACTTCTAATATTATATAATTAATTAGATACATTGTTTGTTGCATATTTACTTTCCTAGGATTCAGTCAGCCTTTTTAATGAATTAGAGGATCTTTACTGCTGACTGACCATGACTGTCAGCTATTTATGAAGGATTCAGAATCAGAATCAAGCTCTAGAAAAAGAGAGAAGTTGATGGTTTGGCCTACCAAATTCACAGTCGCCAAAGCACGCAACTACAATGTTATTAGATAACCTTCATGATCCAACAATCTATTGACACAAGCAGAGGACCAAAAGAACTATAAAACTTAACATGAATATTTATTATTATAATTTATATTAAAAGTTAAGACGGTCAAAAAAGCATCACCAATTTAAGTGCACATAACAAACCGTGCTCTAGATAAAAAAGGAAAGGACCTACTGAGAGACACGATGTGGACTCAACTGGATTTGCAGATGAAGGGCTGGTGTAATTATACCCTGTCTCTCACCTATGTCCCACAATGACTCCTGTCCTTACAAGGACAGTCCCCAGAGCTCTCCCTGCGTCTCCCTATCAAACTGAATCCTCTTCGCTTATTTATTTCATCCTAACGTGTTTGTGTGTCTTGCATATAAAATAGCAATCACAACTAAAGCATTTCATCCCAATTAAGTGGCAGTGACACAAATGAATTTGGTAACATGAGAGCAAATTGCAGTATGCATTGAGAAATATATGACTTGGCAGACCCAACTGTAATATTTGGGCGCAAGGTCTTTTGACTCCATAGTAACCATTTCACATCACTACTTGGTTAGACATGCTTTGCATTGCTAGTAACTCTCACAGATCAGCCCCTTTGTTAATAGAGGAATGTAAAATTCTGGGAGTTACTAAAAAATATTTCCAGTCACTAAGTAAACACTTTTTTGGCTGCATGTAGTACAGTCTATTTGCATCATTTTTTAGGAGCTACATGCAAATTGTCTGGTAAGATACAACACGGATTTTCTTGACAATGTAGTCAAACTGTTGTAACATCACTTTTTTTAGTATGAAACATTAGTGGGCTGATGAATGAAAAACACTCCAAACCATGAAAGATGGACTGATAATCCAAAAAGTTGGTATATATATATATATATATATATATATATATATATATATATATATAAAACAAAAAAAAAATATATCAGATTTACTGTCTAAATTTAGATTTACAAACACTTGGTAATTATGGCAGAAAGTTCAGGCAATTCTTCCTTGAGATGAGGACTTGAGTAATGCGAGATTCAGTGTGGCTTATTCACTGAAAAGACTTTTTAGGTAATGTATCCCTAGCAACTAGACTGTCAGACATGACTTAATGCAAAGTTGTATGTGAACATGTTCCTAATGAAAAAGTCAATGGACTACTGATATGTAGTGTGACCAAACTGAGCCAAAAAGTTTTTCATTTATGATTTTTATTTACCCATAATGCATCTACGGGTATTCTCAAGTCAAATCGCACATGACTAAATTGTTTAGGATGGTTAGCTCTAAGTAGGGGTATTAAAATAAGTAGATATTGTAAGAACAATTTCTCCTAATGGTTGCTAGCCACCAGTAGCCTCAGAAATCAAAAAGTGAAATTGTTTGTGTCCACTGAGATAAGTCTGCAGAGGGACTCCAGCACACATGCATTGCTCACAGTCAAACCAAGGCCAGTACACCTCACTTCACTGAGCATGCGACTACAGTGAAGTCAACGGACCTCAGCCTTATTGTGTGCAATGTGCATGCACTGGAGTCCCTCTGTAGCCTTATCTCAAAGGACACCAGGCAATTTTTCGATTCCTGAGGATACCGACGGACTGATACAGTTGTTCGGAATTCTAAACCCCAGCTTAATGGCATGCTGACCATGTAAAGTTGTCCCTAAAAGCCCCTTTAAGTTTATGACATACTGTATAAGTTGCTTACCTCTGGATCAATATTGAAGGCTAGCACACCCACCTGGATAGACATATCTATTTACAGCCTCACAAATATGCTTTGACAGGCCAAGGGTTATACCGTTGTACCCATGGCAGCTGAAAATTATGACATTAAGGTGTGCGCATTTGTGAAAACGGAGCTTGCTTTAAAACAATACAATAATCTTATTTGAAGATGCAATAGTTTTGAAAAATATATAATTTTTTTAAGGGAAAATGTCTAATATATCTCAGAATTCATCTTTGACCATTTTCTAAGGTCAATTAGATAAGAAAGTCATATCATTCATGACCACCAACTCATAAGGATATAACATCAAGCCTAGTCAATTCTACCAGCTTTAACTGAGATATAAAAAGAAAGCCCATTACATCCTACTCCACCTCCATTTATGAAGAATCTGGACAATTCAGCTCTTACTTAGTTGTGTTACCATACTCATTTGAGGCTTGTGCTGTCAGAATGCAGCATTTTGTTTGGCAGAAAGGTCAACTTCCAACAAGTCTGACATACAACCATTCTTCTAGTAGCATTGTGAAGTCTTGAGATGGCCTTGACATAACTATTTTTATGGAAAGCTCTGGCAAGCACACAACATTTACTCAGAGCTCCCCATAATCAAATACTCTAAGTATATATATATATTATATATATGTACAGTTAAAAAAATAAAAAAATAAATAAATAATACATGTAGTGATATATTTTCTAGGAAGAGGGACATTGATGGCATCGTAATAATTAGTAAACAGAGGACACTGTTTAGCATCACCTTGACAGATAGTTTGGGAAACACGGTTTTACCTTAAATGGGTTGTCTAACTAATTTTTTTCTATAGATGACCTATGCTCAATAAGAGATCACGGGGGTCCGACATCTGGGAGCCCGCCAATTCTCTGTTTGAAGTAGCTGTGATGCTTGTTGAGCACTGTAATCTCTTCACTGTTTACATTGCATGCTGTTGGTTTATTAGCAGCGGTGCGATGTCCCAAAAAAGTGAATGGGACAGAACTGCAATTACATTGCATGGCCACTATAGAACAGAAGTCATCTGATGTAAATAGTGAAGAACTAACAGTGCAGCAAGTGCAGCAGCCCCATCAAACAAGTTGGTTGGTTGAAGTAATGTTCTTGTACAGCAGACGTCCCCAATGGTTTCCTTGAAATTTTTGCTGCCACTAGAACGCATTAGTATTTAGAGCCGTCACATGAGAGAGCCGCATGAAGCTAACCTTGGTGCCATCGGTGGCTCCTGAGCATTTGGATGGGGAACACTGCCCTATACTAACATATAGGAGAGCTGTTGAGATCTTGAAGGACTAAGAATTGCACTTATTATAGCTATGCACAGACCCAAGCATATTCTTCCACACATCATTGCAGCTTACAGAAGAAGCCCTTGGGAGATGTTTCTGCTGAGGATGAAAAGGCTTCAGCTGAAGTACTTATTGTACTCAGCTTTGTACATAATCAAAACATATTGTGTAATAAAGCAAGAAAAAAATGATGTGGTAAAACTAATCCAAATCAAATCTCTTGCCTTCTGACAGCTTAGCTAACAGTGGTCAGAAGCTGTCAGAATAAGAATGGTGGGCACTAAGTAGGCATGATAGAGAAGTTATAAATGCAGAAATAATAGCAGCCTATGACCAAGCACATAAGGATAATGCAGGAAATGATGCTGACAATAAGCAGGCATCTACATTTACAGTAAAAGGATATTAACACAACTCACAATACAATTCACTCTTAAATGGCAGTAAACACAATATGCACAAGGCAAGGGAAAAAGTGACGGATAAATCATGATGTCCACATAGACAGTGGTGCACTGGAGAGGAACAGGCTTTGCTCTGTCAAGGGTAACATAGCTCTTTTATTTAGGAATCCAAGCAAGTGATGCCAGAAGGCACAATATTCTGTTCTTCTGTAATGCTTCTTATTAGTGTCAGGGCTGTCAGGCAGCTACCGAATAATATCCGTTCAGGTTTTTTTTTGTTTTTGTTTTATAGGATTAGGTCAATCTCAGTCTGTAGAGGAATAATGATGTGAAGAGGAGGATGTGTTTGACATGATTATCAAGCAGCCTTCAGGCACATTCTGAAGACTCTGCTCACTAAGGATGTTCTACTAAATCCTGAAGTCTGTATAATGTTATCAGGTGCATAACAACTGGTATTACAAAACCACACAACCGGCTAAATTGACAATTACGAGGCGGAAGATATGCCACTTACCTGGTGCAAGTCATTCCCCAGTACATACTCCTGGAAATACCCTGGTGCTGCAGATGAAGCTCGAATTGCTTGCCACAGATTATACTGACAGCCTCCCATGTAAGGGGATTTAACACCTGGAAAATGGTTGTAGTTCCTGAACACAAATGCCTTTAATGGTATTCCTGTGTTAACTAAGGTACTCACAGCAGCAACCTACAGCGATAAGAAGATAAACATTGCAAGATGAGACTGAACATGTATTGATTTTATAACACAACCATGCTTAATAAAACCCCTCTCTCTTCACTTGAATTCTAAAAATGTTACACATTGAGAACTAAATGGCAAAAGATTCCAAACTACAAATCTTGCCGAAGCTTGAAAGTCAAAAATGACTAATTTGGAAGCCAATATCCAGACGCTCTCCAGAAAAGGTTTCATCCACAAATTTCTCTCAGGAAGGTTTACTTTGTTGGATTAAGACTTTAAGCGTGATGTGTGTGTGTGTGTGTGTGTGTGTGTGTGTGTGTGTGTGTGTGTGCAGACACACACACACACATATATATATATATATATATATATATATATATATATATATATACACCACATATATATATATATATATATATATATATATATATATATATACATAGTACAGACCAAAAGTTTGGACACACTTTCTCATTCCAAGAGTTTTCTGTATTTTCATGACTATAAAAATTGTAGATTCACACTGAAGGCATCAAAACTATGAATTAACACATGTGGAATTAAATACTTAACAAAAAGTGTGAAACAACTGAAAATATGTCTTATATTCTAGGTTCTTCAAAGTAGCCACCTTTTGCTTGGATTACTGCTTTGCACACTCTTGGCATTCTCTTGATGAGCTTCAAGAGGTAGTCACCTGAAATGGTCTTCCAACAGTCTTGAAGGAGTTCCCAGAGATGCTTAGCACTTGTTGGCCCTTTTGCCTTCACTCTGCGATCCAGCTCACCCCAAACCATCTCGATTGGGTTCAGGTCTGGTGACTGTGGAGGCCAGGTCATCTGGCGTAGCACCCCATCACTCTCCTTCTTGGTCAAATAGCCCTTACACAGTCTGGAGGTGTGTTTGGGTTCATTGTCCTGTTGAAAAATAAATGATGGTCCAACTAAACGCAAACCGGATGGAATAGCATGCCGCTGCAAGATGCTGTGGTAACCATGCTGGTTCAGTATTCCTTCAATTTTGAATAAATCCCCAACAGTGTCACCAGCAAAGCACCCCCACACCATCACACCTCCTCCTCCATGCTTCACGGTGGAAACCAGGCATGTAGAGTCCATTCGTTCACCTTTTCTGCGTCACACAAAGACATGGTGGTTGGAACCAAAGATCTCAAATTTGTACGCATCAGACCAAAGCACAGATTTCCACAGGTCTAATGTCCATTCCTTGTGTTCTTTAGCCCAAACAAGTCTCTTCTGCTTGTTGCCTGTCCTTAGCAGTGGTTTCCTAGCAGCTATTTTACCATGAAGGCCTGCTGCACACAGTCTCCTCTTAACAGTTGTTGTAGAGATGTGTCTGCTGCTAGAACTCTGTGTGGCATTGACCTGGTCTCTAATCTGAGCTGCTGTTAACCTGCGATTTCTGAGGCTGGTGACTCGGATGAACTTATCCTCCGCAGCAGAGATGACTCTTGGTCTTCCTTTCCTGGGGCGGTCCTCATGTGAGCCAGTTTCTTTGTAGCGCTTGATGGTTTTGGCCACTGCACTTGGGGACACTTTCAAAGTTTTCACAATTTTTCGGACTGACTGACCTTCATTTCTTAAAGTAATGATGGCTACTCATTTTTCTTTGCTTAGCTGCTTTTTTTCTTGCCATAATACAAATTCTAACACTCCATTCAGTAGGACTATCAGCTGTGTATCCACCTGACTTCTGAACAACACAACTGATGGTCCCAACACCATTTATAAGGCAAGAAATCCCACTTATTAAACCTGACAGGGAACACCTGTGAAGTGAAAACCATTTCAGGTGACTACCTCTTGAAGCTCATCAAGAGAATGCCAAGAGTGTGCAAAGCAGTAATCAAAGCAAAAGGTGGCTACTTTGAAGAACCTAGAATATAAGACATATTTTCAGTTGTTTCACACTTTTTTGTTAAGTATATAATTCCACATGTGTTAATTCATAGTTTTGATGCTTTCAGTGTAAATCTACAATTTTTATAGTCATGAAAATACAGAAAACTCTTGGACTGAGAAGGTGTGTCCAAACTTTTGGTCTGTACTGTGTATATATATATATATATATATATATATATATATATATATATATATATACACACACATACATACATACATACATCACACACACACACACACACACACACACACACACACACACACACACATATATATATCCTTCGTAGGATTGCCAAGGAGCTCCAACCTGTGCTACATAGGGACAACAGACTCAAGGACATATTTCCAGTCCCCCCTCTCCTCTCCTTTCGACAACCACCAAACCTGAGGCGCATTATCGTCCGGAGTGCCCTGAAGGCCCCAACTGAAAATGGCACCTCACCTTGCCTACATAAAAGGTGCATGACCTGCAAGCACATCCACACCGCTGACAGTGTGCCTATCCCACAGTCACAACAGGTGCACAGAATTAGGGGGACATTTTCCTGCAGGTCTTCCAATGTGGTGTACCTCATAATGTGTATGCAATGTCCCACCACAGGCCTCTATGTGGGGGAAACAGGGCAGAGACTCAGTCAACGAATGAACTCACACAGATCCACCATTAATAACAGCAGAACAGATCTCCCAGTGGCCGCACATTTCTCCGGAGAAAACCACTCTATTGAAGATTTGCGGGTTGTGGTTTTAATGGGACATTTTAAGACACAGGAGAAAAGGAAAGAAATGGAGTACAAATTTATGCAAAAATTTCAAACTCTGCAATTTGGACTTAATATTCATGCCAGCTTCATGTCACACTATGTTTGAACCATGAACTGAACTCAATATTCATGCCAGCTTCAAATCAAACTATGTATGAACTGTGAGGGACACAAATCACCTCCTGATAGCAAACAGATAACTGCAAGAATTACTGATCCCTCTGTCACGCACCACAAGTTTCCAGACTGTTTTTTTGACCTGTTGTAAATAACTTCTCTACTTAGATTGCAATTTTTTTTAAGGACTCTAAAATGCTTTGAAAACCATGTGTATAAAAATCTGTTAATTTTCAGTTCTTGTATCACACCATGTCTGATGAAGGGAGCGAGTACTCCTGAAAGCTTACTTATAAATATACTCAGCTGGGCAACATGGACTTTCAACTCCCTCCAAAGGTTTTCTTTGGGGTTGAGATCTGGAGGCTGGCTAGGCCACTCCAGGACCTTGAAATGCTTCTTACGAAGCCACTCCTTCATTGCCCTGGCAGTGTGCTTGGGATCATTGTCATGCTGAAAGACCCAGCTACGTTTCATCTTCAATGCCCTTGCTGATGGAAGGAGGTTTGCACTCAAAATCTCACGATACATGACCCCATTCATTCTTTCATGTACACGGATCAGTCGTCCTGGTCCCTTTGCAGTGAAACAGCCCCAAAGCATGATGTTGCCACCCCCATGCTTCACAGTAGGTATGGTGTTCTTTGGATGCAACTCAGCATTCACTCTCCTCCAAACACGACGAGTTGTGTTTCTACCAAACAGTTCTACTTTGGTTTCATCTGACCATATGACATTCTCTCAATCCTCTTCTGGAACATCCAAATGCTCTCTAGCAAAGTTCAGACGGGCCCGGATATGTACTGGCGTAAGCAGGGGGACACGTCTGGCACTGCAGGATCTGAGTCCCTGGCAGCGTAGTGTATTACTGACGGTAGCCTTTGTTACGTTAGCCCAGCTTTCTGCAGGTCTTTCACTAGGACCCCCTGTGTGGTCCTGGGACTTTTGCTCACCGTTCTTGTGATCATTTTGACCCCACGGGGTGAAATCTTGCATGGAGCCCCTGATCGAGGGAGATTATCAGTGGTCTTGTATGTCTTCCATTTTCTAATTATTGCTCCCACAGTTGATTTCTTAATACCAAGCTGCTTGCCTATTGCAGATTCAGTCTTCCTAGCCTGAAGCAGGTCTACAATTTTGTTTCTGGTGTCCTTCCACAGCTCTTTTGGTCTTCACCATAGTGGAGTTTGGAGTGTGACTGTTTGAGGTTCTGCACAGGTGTCTTTTATACTGATAACAATGTCAAACAGGTGCCATTACTACAGGTAATGAGTGGAGGACAGAGGAGCCTCTTAAAGAAGAAGTTACAGGTCTGTGAGAGCCAGAAATCTTGCTTGTTTGTAGGTGACCAAATACTTATCTTCCACCATAATTTGCAAATAAATTCTTTAAAAATCAGACAATGTGATTTTCTGGATTTGTTTTCTCATTTTGTCTCTCATAGTTGAGGTCTACCTATGATGTCAATTACAGGCCTCTCTCATCTTTTTATGTGGGAGAACTTGCACAATTGGTGGCTGACTAAATACTTTTTTTCCCCACTGTAAATCAGTAACACGAACAACCACTTTTAGTAGCAATAACTTGAAGACGATGATTTCTGTAGAAATTTATACATTTTCTTACATTGTCTGGAAAGAATTTAGACCCACTCTTCTTTACAACATTGCTTCTGTTTAGAGATATTTTAGAACGTTTCTTTATGTACAGCTCTCTTAAGATCCCACCACAGAATTAAAAAGGGTATGAGATGTGGACCTCTGACACGTTGAGGTTTCTCTATATGTTGATTTTTTTGGTTTACTTGGTTTGGTTTACATTCTGCTGCATGACCCAATTTCAGCCTAGCTTAAGCTGCGGAACAGATGGCAGCTGGTATAAAGTGGAGTTCATCATTGTCACAATGACTGCAAGTTTTTCAGGTCCTGAGGCTGCTCAACTCATCACTACTCCTCTATCAAACGTAGTGCTTTGGATGACAAAATATCTCCACCTTGGGTCTCATAAGTCCAACGAATAATGTTCCAGGACTTCTGTGATTTGTTTAGATGCAATTTTGCAGACCCACCTACTCTTTTTGAAGACATGAAAGCCATACTTGTCCAGTCTTTTTCTAATTGTGCAGCCAGACATAAACCTTTTTGCTTACAGAGGCCAGTAAAATGGGCCACGTATTACTAATTCAGATGGCCAAGATATGGCTGTACTGTATCCGGTCATTAGACCCCATAATATGAACCATCTGGTAGGCAGCATATTGGACCTCTCAATCAGTCCTTGTAATTTCCATTTGTACAATGATGATTTTCACATTGCTTGGAAATGGCCTTATACATTATCATTTACACTGATATTCAATTATTGATTATTGCTTGTTACCTGTTACCGGCCACATAGTTTTGCAGGTTTGTTAACAGAAGAATCAGCAATAATCAATAAATGAACAAGAATGTAAGTGAAAATACTAGGAACTTGAACTATAGCATGTCTGGCACCACACTGTGGGACTTCACTCTCAGTTCTTAATGATTAACCCATGTTGTTCTTTTATTAGTGACACTTGGATGATTGTGAGGCCTAAAGTGGATCTCCCAGCATAATATGCTGCCCTGTATAAGGCAGTTGTCAAACATGAGCAACATCGCTTCATTCAGATGGGACATTTAGAGACCCCTGTTCTGATCGCTAAGAAATCCAGCAGTTGAACCCCCAGTGATCAGACATTTATTGCTATTCTGTGGATGGGGGCTATGTGTTGTGGAAAAACACCTTTTAATGGTCCACTTGTTAGACTATTGTCATGTATAAATGACAAGTAACATGTCTGCAACACTAATACTTGAGTACAAAATGGAAAACAAGGTTTTTCAGCAGCCAGGAGGGTGGTTTTAGAGACTACATTTTTCAGAAAAATTCTGCAGTTTGTGATTAAGTTATTTGAGCCAAAGTCAGAAAAGGATCAAAGTGGATGGGAAATATAAAGCAAGGACTTATACCTTTCCATCCTGCTGGATCCATTTCTGGCTTTGCCTCAGTAACTCATTGAAAAACTGTTTGTTTGTTTTTTCCCAAAATAGTTGTCTGTGACAGCTTGCATCCTTACAATACCATATCTCCATACAGTCATTTTTATAACCTAGCTTCATTTTTATTGCAATGGTATGTTATTATGCACATCAATATTGTACAGTGTCATTACACTAAAATTACAATGTGGTTTTGTCATGTAAGTAGCATGCTACCCAAAGAGCTGAGCATCTGCACTACTGCGGCCATTCAGAATGTTCCACAGAGTGTCAGACTGTGGAATTGACATGATGATACAGTACTTCCTTCTGGGAAGTTCTGGTCAATATAGGATGTTGTTGAACACAGAAGTAAGACTCATGAGGAAGTTTTCCAGTGATACACACGCACAGAGTGGCTGACATTCAGAAGCACAGTACGTCTGGTCCCTCCGTCAATTGAATTACTATTTGCGAAGCAACATTTTATGAAGCGGCCTTTGTGTTTTACTGAAGCTTAGCAGCATTACATCAGCACTTGATAAAGCAGAACATAGCAGTGAATAAACTCCCCATCCCACAGTTGTATTATACTAAATGAATAATTGATCCACTTAAGGGTAAGTGATGCTTTTCAAAGCTGGAGAACAACATCTCTCACAAAAGGCCACTTTGTTGCGAAATGCAGAGAAGTAGAAATATTCATTTTTCTAATATTCGGATTCCTGTCTAGAAAGAATAAATAATGCGGAAACCTTCATTGGCTTGACTCTGATGTGATACACGTATGTGTAGGTGCTGTGAAGGAGTTTCTCTATCACATGGCACCTTTGTACAGTGCCACAACAGGTACCTGAATATTCTT
This sequence comes from Leptodactylus fallax, assembly GCA_947044405.1. Classification (NCBI taxonomy): domain Eukaryota; kingdom Metazoa; phylum Chordata; class Amphibia; order Anura; family Leptodactylidae; genus Leptodactylus; species Leptodactylus fallax. The sequence continues at coordinate 9,084,585 of CAMRHE010000036.1, forward strand.
CTAGTTTTAAATGGAGGCATACAGATTTTTGTTTCTATTGGATTGGATCTATTGATCCAATATATGGATTGCATATGATGTATGAATGAATATCACAAGCAAGCTTTCCAATAAAAGTTCCAGTACATATGATAGGTAAGTGTAAATATTCAATTCACATATACAGAAGATAGCAACCTATACCGATATTTACATTATGTATGATAATAATCAAAATTAGAAAAATGATGACAACATGTTTTTTTCAGTAGGACATATGCTTAGCAATCTCCATAAAAGTGCCAACTAACTGGTAATAATCAGGAAAATACAAAACGTGATAAATCTATAAGTATCTATAAGAAAGTAATAATGTCCTCTAAATACAGGCAAAAAGGTGTATGTTATAGGAATGAAATATACATGCTAATGCATGGAAATAATATTTTAAAATAGTGAAAAATATTTATGTTACATCTCAGTAGCACTGGCATAGTTTATTACTTAAAGCAAGAAAAATATGTGATCAGTGATTTGATGCTTTTTACAGGTTTCTTGTCTCAAAATTACATGAAGTAACATAAATATAGACAAAACGACAATTATAAGAAAAGAAACCTAGGAGAAAAAAAAAACCAAAAAAAAAAAAAAACAGACAATTATGTTGAGGAATATCTCTCATCCAAAGAATCCAGTCACTGACAGACTGCAGAGCTGAGAACCGCATCTATCAGACATTTTCGACATTCTGTTGATATGCCATAAAGGTCTATGATGAGAATACCCCTTTAAGTTCTGAGACATTGTGCTTGTCAATACTTTCCATGTTACGTTTGGGTTTAAAAAAAGTTGACACTAATGCCAGGTTTACACTAGCGTTCGAGTCTCCATACAAGACTCTGTCCCACATTCCGGTTAAAATCAATGGTGAGAAAAGTCCTGCAAGGAGGACTTTTCTCTCCGCCGTTTTTGGCGGAAAGCGGTCAGAAACCCGGCAGACCCCATTATAGTCTATGGGGTCCGCACGTTTCAGCGTGTAACCGCTTTTTAAGCAGACAGGGTTTCTGTCTTTCAGGTCCCCAAGCATACCCAAAGGACGGAAATCCGAACGCTGGCATGAATCTAGCAGAGTTTACTAAGAAGTAAGCACACTATTTGGTAAGCAAGAAAACAAAAATTAAACCTTTTCCCAACTATACAATTCTGTAACACAGACACCCCCAGCTGTGAAGTACTTACTTTAGGGCATAGTGGATTTCTTGCTGTCTCAATCATAAGGTCAGAACCCATTCTTTCCCTTTTCAGAAAAAACAAACATACATATGAATATGAGGAATAATAAATAACTCACTTAAAGACCATCAATATCTAAATCTTGGAAAACCTCTTAAAGCATAACTAAGCTTTCAGACAACTTTTGATATTGTCTGAACATTTTGAGTGATACTTTATTAATGAATGTTGGCTTCTTTCAGCAAATTCCTACACTTATTTAGGCTAGGGCTATATGGCAATTTTGGCTGTGAATGCCATTGTGCAACCAAAGAATGGAGTCGTATTGCAAACACAAGGATGCTGCAGTCTTTTTTGCTACTAAAAATTGCAGTCCCCACGGGGTCGCAATAGGACTCCATTACATTATTGAAGAAACCACAGGATGACAGATTGATCTTTGGGTGCGCTGTGTAGGCATAGTCTTATTATTTCCCTTGTTTCTGCATTGAGAAACAAGGGAAATGCATAATGCATGGAAGCTGAGGCTGGTGGGGGGGGGGGGGGGGTGGAGTTGATTCAAACAGTTCTTTCCCAAGCATTATAAACCTAGAACAGTGCTTTAGGTGTCATATGAAATATCCTTTCATATGACACCAAGAATGGTGTTATTTCTAGAGGTACCAGTTGAAAACACAGTCCACATTGAGAGTAGCTTCACCTGCTTATAAATATGCCTATCCTAACTGGTGATTCCTCTGGAGATTTTAAAGGCAGAAATGGGAATCTCATCTTTCACAAGACCCCAGAGCCACTTTCCTACCCTTCACTGCCTGAGATGTAACTTTTGGAAATAGACACTCTCCTTCAGCCTCAGCTGTCTTGCATTATACAAGAACCCACCCACCTGTACACCTAGTACAGATTTCAGCTATATATAAATAAACAAGGGAAAGAACAAAGAAATGCAGGATCTCACAAAAATGTGCCAAAATTTTTTAATAAAGTATACTATGAAATGTATTAATGACACAAATCTTGCCAGAAAATCGAAAGTTGTTCAAAAGCTTAGTTACACCTTAATGAAAAAATATATCAGTTTCTTTGCTGCAATGTGACTTCTACTTACTTACTTTCTGATCCCATCTTATTTCTCTTTCTCACAGTATTTGCATGAATTATGCATGATAAACCATCATCTATATTCCTCCCTGGTGATAGGTTAAAGAATGTTATTCCTTCATTATTATCTGACCTACATAACTAACTAGTTCACTGAAAGGAGCATATTGCATTGGAATAAAACACAACTTTTATTTGTGTATTTCGTTCAAAAAATTACAAGTTCATAATCTGAATCTGATATCACTCAATATCCATAGGTGGTGTGGGGCACCACACTACTGGGCACTGGTACTTCAGATAGCATGAGCTACAGAGGAAAAACATTGCAGTCAAAACTGCAGTTCCTAGTGCCCTGATGGTGGGCACTGGTAATTCAGATAAGAATGACCTCAAGTACCAGTGCCCACTACCTGAAGTACCAGTGCCCAAAACCAGGGCACTGGGAACCGTAAATTTTGAATGCAATCTTTCTCCTTTATAGCCTGTCATTATATATAGGCTTCTATTTATGTCGTGATTTGGGGCAACCTTTCTTTTATAGCAGCAGCACGGCTTCCTATCCAGGTTGTGCTTCAACATTGGATGCACATTTATGTGGTTGCTTCTACTCTAGACTTTTTCTAGCACTATATATCTTCCTGATGAGCCTATAGTGAAACACAGTGAGGATATGATGTGAGGAGTGGGGTTATATTTATTTATTTATCCTTACATTTCCCCAGTGGTGCGGTGGTGTTGGGACAGAAAAAAAAATATACTCCACTTCAGACCTCATTAAGGTATAGAGGTGTTAGTCGGATATTTAAACATCAGCCCCACACCACCTTCAGATATTGAACGATATCAGGTTCAGATTATGAACTTTTAAATTTTTGGAGCCAATTTTTTATGGAATACACAAATAAAAGTTATGCTTTATTCCAATGCAATTTACGCCTTCCAGTGAATACATTCCCCTATGAGTAAATATTCCCACAGTAAATTCATATTTTCTACATAACTAACTAGGCCTTAATGTAGCCTAAACAAAGCCAGGTAAATAACCTGGATTATGTAAATCCAGTGTTAGCCAGGACGATCAAGCAAATAATTTCATGAACTGACTAAAGGAAGGAGGGAAAAAATGCATTTATACAGCAAAACTTTAAAGCTGGCCATACATATTAGTTTTGTATTGTCTGAATAAGACTGGAACTGAAAAACCGGCTTAAGAAACTTGCACAACTCAACAGCGACATCTTCTTAACAAAATGCAAAAAGGAGAGACTCATCCCAAGAGGCTTCAATTTATGTAACCCAACACAGCACACCTACAACAGCTGATATGCAGAATAACTATGTATTCGGACATCTGAAAGGCTGCGGAACAAAATGATAAAAATTTCCGATAACAACAAAAGAAGAACACAGGAGGAGATACAGGCCCTAAAATCATCATTGGATAATGACACAGAGGAAATGAAGGCCAAACTCCACATATACTACCAGAAACTTCAGGACATGCTTATTAACAACAAAAAGAAAAAGCTCCTTAGACAGAGACATAAAGGCCTCATTACTACAACCACAAGTGTGAAGGATCATAATGAACTTTTTATAATTTTATACTTTTATATCTATTTTATATTTTCATATCTGCTTAAGGTGTATTGTGTGTAAAAACATTGTTATCCTTAAAACTGAATATTAGATATGGTTGTTTATGCTTGAAACTGAGTGTAATGTAATGTTACACTACCAGATAGTGTCAGCATTCCAAAGCAGGATCGATTGTGTCCAAGAAGACATGTGCTTGGCTTGCTGCCAGAAGCCAGCTCCCTGGATCACAGCGCAAGACAGGAGATGGCTGACCATATATGGAACTGCTTATATCTGTTATCTACGCATTCAAGATATACTACACCAATTAGGATTGAACATGAGGACTATGTTAACCCTTTCCTATACTTGTTGCTATATGAACCTATGTCGCCTTAATAAAGTATGTCAGTGCGCCCTTGTATTCAGCTAAGAAAGAGGGTTCATACCAACATTCTCTGTCTGGTGTCTATCCCTCGCCGCTAGCACTTAGCTCATATCAATTAGGACAACGCCAGTTACCTGGAGGACCTGGTCATCTGGCCCACAAAGGGTCATGACCTTATCACAAGTACTAGCCCAGCTCAGCAAAGCTGTGTTGTGAATCTTTCCTCCTATGAGCCAAACAAACACGAAATGTAAGTTCTCTCCAAAGGTCTCTCCTTCTGCCCCTCAGCACACACTGACCATATCAAACTCTGCAATGATATGGAGGAGTTTTTTATAAAAATAAGATTGAGGGAATATTTTTATGACAAAGACCTTCCATACAGCAGCGACTCTGAGATAGGATTCCTTATGGGCTGTTCTACCAAAAAATCTACCTGGACCCCACGCCCTGGAACTAACGCAGCACTGGATAAATATATTGACTGTTTCAGAAGCAAAGTAAAAATCAGAAATCCTGGAGAAACAAAAAAAAACAGGTGAATAACCTAACCCTGTAGGACCAGAAGGCTATTACTTCACTGAAAGAAAATCAGGATATAATAATAAAACCGGCTGACAAAGGGGGCGCAATAGTCATAATGAACACCTCAGACTATATCCAGGAAGCAAACAGGCAACTGTCAAATCCCATCCATTACTCCAAACTTGGAAGTGATCCCACAGAGGCCTATGTGAAACAACTAAAGGATATGATCAAGAAGTTTCCAATCCAGGTCCAGAAGCAGGTAAAAGTGCTTATCCCAGAGGATCCCAGGCCGGGCTGCTTCTATATGCTCCCAAAGATACACAAAGATGGCAACCCTGGGAGGCCTATCATTTCTGGCATATGGGACACTGACAGAAAACATCTCGGGTTGGGTGGAAAATCTCCTAAAACCCCTTGTCAGGGATACGCCAAGCTACAACCAGGACACCACTAACCTTAACAAACTGAATGTCCTGGGCCCACTACCTGAGGGTACCATTTTAGCCACCATGGATGTGGAATCCCTGTATACCAACATTCCCCATAGGGATGGAGTTGCAGCATGTCAGGTACACCTGGAAAAACAAAACCTCCCAACAAAACCAGTAACGCATCTCATACAATTCATCCTTAGCCACAACCATTTTACTTTTGGAGAGGATCTATATCTACAGCGAATGGGAACTTCAATGGGGTCCAAATGTGCACCCCAGTATGCAAATCTCTTTATGGCAGAATGGGAAGGAGCATATTTATCAACATGCACCACCAAACCTATGATTTATCTTCATTATATCGATGTCATCTGGACTGAAGGTGAGGAGGAACTACTTCAATTCCATAATGACTTCAATGACTTTTACCCTACCATAAACCTTAAACTTAGCTATTCAGAGAGTGAAATCCACTTCCTGGATACCACAATATACATTAAAGACCACCGGCTACTCACATCAATATACCACAAACAGAAAGGCCTACCTGAGAAACGACAGCTTCCACCGCAAGCACACAAGACAATTTATTATTTACAGACACGCTATACGATACAATCGTATTTGCTCTGACAAAGCAGACCTGGACAAGCACCTCCTGGATCTAAGGACAAAATTTCTCCGATTGGGATACAAACCAAAAGTGACGGACAACCAAACAAAGCGGCAGCCATTAACAGAGACAGTCTGCTCACATATAGAGAGACCCAGAAAGAAGCCAGAGTGCCCCTAGTTGTCACCTACAACCCACAGCTGGAGATCCTATGAAGGATTGCCAAGGAGCTCCAACCTGTGCTTCATAAGGACAACAGACTCAAGGACATATTTCCAGTCACCCCTCTCCTTTCCTTTCGACAACCATCAAACCTGAGGCGTATTGTCCGGAGTGCCCTGAAGGCCCCAACTGAAAATGGCACCTCACCTTGCCTACATAAAAGGTGCATGACCTGCAAGCACATCCACACCACTGACAGTGTACTTGTCCCACAGTCACAACAGGTGCACAGAATTAGGGGGACATTTTCCTGCAGGTCTTCCAATGTGGTGTATCTCATAATGTGTGTGCAATGTCCCAACACAGGCCTCTATGTGGGGGAAACAGGGCAGAGACTTAGTCAGTGCATGAACTCACACAGATTCAACATTAATAACAGCAGAACAGATCTCCCAGTGGCCGCACATTTCTCTGGAGAAGACCACTATTGAAGATTTGTGGGTTGTGGTTTTAATGGGACGTTTTAAGACGCAGAGAGAGAGAAAGGAATGGGAATACAAGTTAATGCAAGAATTTCAAACTCTGCAATTTGGACTTAATATTCATGCCAGTTTCATATCACACTATGTATGAACTGTGAGGGCCACAAATCACCACCTGATTACAAACAGATAACAGATCCCTCTGTCACACACCACAAATTTTCCAGACTGTTAATTTCCTGACCTGTTGTAAATAACTTCTCTACGTATATTGCATTTTGTTATTCCAAGATCCTTTTGAAGATCCATGTCTTCTGTGTATAAATAGCGTGAATTTTCTGTTTCTAGTATTACACCATGTCTGAAGAAGAGAGCTAGCACTCTCGAAAGCTTACTATCAAATACTGTATACTCAGTTAGCCTCTAAAAGGTATCGCCTGATTTCTTCACTCTTCCACTACTTTCTATGGTAACACAGTAAAACATTATACTACTTGTATTGTCCAAAACGGCTGATTTTGACAGGACTAGCCAACCACCTAATCTGTATGGGGCCTTCCATTAATCCCCAGTAGAGGAAGATAAGGATAGGGCATGCTGGATTTCAACTGCCTGATCCTTTTATTCTTTGGGAGCTAAGCCACAGCCAGAGGAATCTGGCAAAGGCTTTTTCTCCTCTCCAAATTCATTAAGGATGCTCTGACAACCTGCACATGCATGTGTATGGACGAGTTGGGCAAGTGCTCAGCCAACAACCAGCTTAAAGTACTGTTCAGACTTGGTGAATATTTAAAGATCTCAGGCACCTCAAAGCAGAGTACAATGTTAGTTAATAGGTTTTACAAAACCTCATTCACATGTAGCAGAAAAACATCATGGAGCACATCAAGAGCGTATTCTATTATGTTGCAAATTTGCAGCTCATTTTTGTCATTGATTTACCCTTCGCGATAGACACAGTGAAATTCAAGGCAGATCTGCAAGAAAATCATGCAGCACATGTGGCGGTCGATGTGGATTTGCAGACAAATTGGCTTTGAAAAATTTCCTCCACATTTGGACATGGCTTAAAAGAGGTTATAGACTATTGACTGCATCTATAATAATGCACTGGCAACACTTATTTTAGCTGGAGAGGGCATACGATCTTATTACTTAATAGACAGGTGTGATTTGGTAAAATGCTGCATACTTACTTAAGCATTTTTTCCCACATTTCACTATTATAGTAGGCATGGCTCCAGCCCATTTTAACTGTGCCAACAATAACATTCTGCTTGAAGACGTCATTTCCTAATTTACGATATAGGTCTTCACATTCATCAAGTGGTATATGGAATAATCCCAGCATGAATGCCAGTATAGCCCCTAGTAAGGAAGAAAATAATATGCATATATTACACAACATGCAGGAAAATACTTAAAGTCACATCTGTTCCTGTACAATCAGCCCCTATATGGAATAGGCACAGCAGCTGCTATACCATGGCTTAGTGCTTTAGACAGCCTCAAAACATCAACACCATAAGCAAATGTGATTTATCTCCTAGACATGAGAATCCAAAAGATCAAAAAAACATCTAATGGCATTTTACCATACCACACAATCTGGTTCTGTTTGTAAAGATACAAACTAGCCAGAATTTTACATACAAGCTATATATGGAAGCTCACATATCTAGGTGCTTTCCAAAACACAATGGCATAATAGGTTTTCAGAAATTCCATATAAAAAAATTTGTTATAAGGGAAGATACTGGGTTTTTAATACTAACAATGAATAAACTAAAAGAGTTCTCAAACAGAGTGTGCCATCTAGTGTGCACATGCAAGAACAACATCACAAGTATCAGCATCCAAAATATTAGCCATTAATATAATATTAGCAGCTATGTATAGAAACTATCACAATCAATGTCATGTGCTGCTACAGAAAATGAGCATGTATTGCTTACAGTTATAGAGCACATTGTTGTGATTTCTTTTCCCCGTACTTCCTACATTACTGATCAGGGTGCCTGAGTTCAATGTAAAATTCTACCTTTTTAGTACTGGGTTTATACCAAGCTTCTGTACTGAATAATTGCATGTAATTTTTATTTGCTGTTAAGGTCTATGCACACTGTATAGCTGGATGCAGTTAAATCGGCATCAAACCTGCAACAGTAACAAATGCATGGAGTTTTGATACAGTTTCTTTATTAACCACTTCCATACCGCCCATAGACTATATACATCCAAGAGGTGGTCACAGCGATCACATTGACTGGCGCATGAGCAGAATATGCTCCTCTGCGCCCCTCCCCTTCCCTGCATCTCCCTTGCACACAGCTCCGAAATTGTATTTGGCCTTCAAAAGCCAGTTTGCGCACCATTCATTGCAGGCTCTGCTGTAGGCCCACATAATGGAGAAAATACTCAAATGTGCTATCTATACAAACAGAAGAAATAAGAAAATATATTTTAGAATATATATATATATATATATATATATATATATATATATATATATACATATAATTAATTTTTTTGAGGTTATCATGTGTTTAAATGTAGGAAAAAGCATTTTTTTTTTTTAACTTTTTTTGCCCTTTTCCCTCTATATTTTTGTAAAAAGTAAAATGTATTGCTTATTTTGTTATAAAATGTGAAAGCCCATTATGTTCCGAGAAAAAGGAGACCAAATACATGTAGGGTGGCACAGTAATAGAAAAGCAATTTTCAGTTAAACTGGAACATGGCTAAAACTTGAAAATGTGCCTGGTCTGGAAGGGGGGTAAAGCATCTGGTATGGAAGTGGTTAAGCAAGTTTCACCTGTAAAATTAAAAAAAAAAAAAAAAGAAAACGCATCAAAACTTTTTTTCTGTTGCATTTTTGATGCAAATCTAACTGCACTGTATGTATAAACCCTTATGAGTAGCACTAGTATTTCAGTAAGGGTCCTATCACACTAATAATTTTTCAGGTGAAACTCGGTCGTGTGAATCTAGGGTAAACCAGAGGCTTTCAATTTAATGGCTGTTAGCATCCAGATGAAATGTAGGGCATCATGTGCTACTCATTACTGTAATTAGAAACTGCATGCAGTTCTTCTGTTAGCCTGGTTTCACACGATGCTTTTTAGCTAAAGTTGAACTGGGTGTGAATTTTAATTGCAGTAATGAGAAACACATGTTACTATGTATATGTTAGCAGCCAGTACACTTAAAAGGGAGTGCCAGAGATAACCGAAGCGCATCTCACCTGTATGATAACAACCCCTTTAAGTTAAATGGTTGTTATCATACAGGTGAGATGCATAGTAACACGTGCTACTCAATGCTGCAGTTAAAAACCACAAACAGTTCTTCAGCAAAAAGTGCAGTGGGAACCCAACATAAGGCCCCACATAGTAAAACGCAGCTTTAATGTGTATTGACAAATTAACATGAGTTAATGTCCGTTATTATCTGTTATTATAGATGTCCTTTTTTTTTTTTCTGCGCATTCTCAGAAAGCAAAAAAACAGACACATTAACATAAGTTAGTGACCTTTAATGTCTGTTATCATAGGTGTCGTTTTTTTTTTTTTTTTTTTTTTTACAGACACTATCATAACGGACATCCAAAGGAAGTGTGAACCCACCCTAAGGCAGGGTTCACACTGACATTGCATATCTGTTATGACAGTTTCTGTTTAAAAAAAAAACAAAAACATGACACCTATGATAACAGACATTAAAGGTCACTAACTCATGTTAATGTGTCTGTTTTTTTGCTTTCTGAGAATGCGCAGAAAAAAAAAAAAAAAGGACAGTAATAACAGACAGTATAACAGACACCCGTAGACTTTAACGTTAAAAAATAACGGACGCTTGACGTCCGTCATGAAACCATTATTATAACACACACAAAAGTGCTGCATGTAGGATTTTTTTGTCCGTGAAAAAAAACGGACATGTGACAGATTGGATGTATAACGGACACTAACAGACACCAGATAAAATCCCATTGAAATGAATGGAAATTTTAACGGATTTGAGACAGTTCTGCTAGTGTCCGTAGCTAAAATCTTGTAATGGATAATAGCAACGGACACTACTGACGGTCACCAGCGGTAGTGTGAACACCCCCTAACAGTTCCACCAGCACACATATAATATTTGCATAAAGTGGAGCAGACATGTCAAAACACAGAATCGTTGTATATTACTGTTTAGTAAATAGTAATATGTTGCCTAAACTTATCAGAGCTAGGAAAACATCAGCTTGGTGCTGTGATTTCCTTTTACCTGTGCTAACACCGCAGATGTAATCGAAAAGCTGATGCACTGGCTTCCCAGTCAGTTCTTCTAACTTCCTTAGTGTCTGTAGGGCAACAATTCCTCTGCAGCAAGAAAATAAAAGAGAAAGTCACATTTGTAAGCTTAATGGAAGGCTAAGTATGAAATGTGTACATTATTTATTATGCAAAACATAATAGAGATCAGCTTACTGCCAAGCAAGGAATTTTACTGCATTTTATTTACTTACATTTGTAAGGCTGTTTTCACAACTTTGTCAGAATTTGTGTTTTTACTGTTCCATTAAAGAAACAAAGAATCTGAAGTCCTGATAAGCGCAGACACATCAAATGATGGCCACAAATGGACCCCATTCATTATAATGGGTTTGTCAGGTATCTGTCAATGGGTCCCATTTATTAAGATTGGTATTTTATACACCAATGTTAATAAAGGCCTCAACATATGTAGAGCACAGCTGATTTACGAAGCGGCTCAGACCTTTCCATAAATCAAGCACACCCCTGCACCAAAATAGAGATCTATGCCAGTTAGGAACTAGCGCAGAATTACATTATAGCTCACACCAGAAAATAGAGTCTTCTATAAGAACCTCAGACACAGATGCGAATATTCTCCTATAAGCAGTAAAAACCAGTCACAATTACCTGGTTCCTCCACCATCAATAGTGAGCACCCTAATGCCCCTGCCCTTCACAGGGTCATTGTAACCAATCAAAGCTAAGGCCTCTCGTACAGCAGATCGGAGAGTTTCATCATGTGCTTGCCGTAGGCGCAGTAAGTAGGGAATAGCTTTTTCCTAAAATTAACAAAAAAAAAAAAAATTATTCCTGATTTAATAAAAGCGAATATTTCACACCAATTATCCCTGGAAAGATGTCAGTCATTGATATAGAGAATTTTTTTTCCACCTCCCCCAGTCTATTTAAAAAATAAATTTTTTGCCCAGACAACCTCTTTAAGGCCTGAACTATCATCTAGACTTGAGAGCACTCAATTATATGTAAATCATCTTGATCTCCCCCTGTCTGGATAGTATATACTATTGCACTGACCTGAGGATTTCTCTGTATGGTCCAAAACCTGTTCTACGTTTTCTTGTGTTAGAACATGTTTATTGTTGACTTATTATACACAATGTAATAGCTGTGCTATCTATTTGAGGTCATTGTATTGTGTCCTGACTGTAACCTATTGTAACCTACTGTAATACAGTAGCTTTCCTCTTCCACATACGCTTTGATTCCATTCAATGCTGTTGTTAGATTTTCATACACTATAACAGTAAAATGCTTTGTCCTACTTATTGATATATATACGGTATTGCATTGTGAGTTTACTAAAACAAGTTTAAAAAAACAAAACCAGATGCACGACGGAGTCCTTTATAGTCAATAAAGTCCCTCAGCCCCGTTCATGTCTGTTATTTGTGGGGTCCATTGTTGTCCATTTTTCCATTCTTCTAGTCCTCCAATGGGCCATAAGAATGGAAATCGAAATGCAGATTGGAACGTAGCGTCACATTGTAGGGCTGGTTGACCCTTATGATCCCTCTGGCTCTACTGCTACTTTCTTCTGAGGAATATGCCAATATCTAGCTAGAACAAACACAGGAAGGCAGCGCTCATAAATCCAATGAAAGTTAAAATGTAACTATTTTAGTGTTGCTGGCAGCACTGCAGTAGAGTTACACTTTGACTTACATTGGATTTGTGAGTGCTGCTTTCACATGTTTGGATCAAACACACAGATGGCTATATGGGTGCCGCTTCCTTCATGTTACCAATGTCTGTGATGAGGCAACATCTCTAATTAAAAGGATACTTCTTTTTCAGGGGTATTCTTTAACGCAATATTTATACAATTTTAATTTTTTTCCAGTTTTTCCTTATTACTGCAGTACTGTGCTATTAAAATGAAATGCAATGTAATTTTCTTCTATAGCAGTAATCACAGAGAGATAAAAGTGCAGAACAGTAGGTAGGTACTAATGCTGTTTCCACCATCTAATAGATCTTTCCCTGATATCTCCATTGCAGTCTCCGGCCTTACCATAACTCCTAGTCAGTATGCCCGCTGCCTCGGGGTTATGTTTGACTCAGACCTTTCCTTCCGCTCATGTAATCTCCACCTCAAAAACATCTCCAAAATACGCCCTTTCCTTACCAGAGATACATTAAAGACACTTATTGTTGCCCTGATTCACTCTCGCCTTGACTACTGTAACTCCTTACTAATCGCTCTTCCCCTTACTAAACTCTCCCCTCTATAATCTATTCTGAATGCGGCGGCCAGGCTCATCTATCAGTCTAGACGCTACAGCGATGCCTCCGGTCTGTGTCAGTCACTACATTGGCTGCCTATTCAATACAATATAAACTTATGACCCTCATCCACAAGGCTCTCCATAATGCTGCACCTCCCTGCATTTCCTTCCTCATTTCTATCGCCCAACCTGTACTCTCCGTTCACTCAAAGACCTAAGACTAACATCCTCTATTATCAGAACCTCCCACGCTCGTATACAAGACTTCTCCCAAGTTGCACCACTTCTCTGGAATGCTCTATCCCGGACTATCAGATTAAACCCGAATTTCTACAGCTTCAAGCGCAAACTAAAGACATATCTTTTCAGATAGGCCTATCACAATTCCTAATGTAAACCCTTCCGTAGTTAGAATCCCTAAAACGTACTCTCCTCTGTTCACGCTCCCACATTACGTCACAGGATAAAATGCTGTATCAGACTAACTATATGTCCAGGCTCCATCTGTACGTTAAAGGACACGACTGGTGATGGCTCATACAGCTTTATATATGTCTAATGACAGTAACCTCTATTACAAAATTGTCTGATCATTGTATAAGCAATGCTGCCTCCGAAGCCGCCCCTGCTATCTCTTGTGTCACCCCCTCTACCTCATAGATTGTAAGCTCTTGCGAGCAGAGCCCTCAGTCCTATTGTGTGAATTGACTATTTCTTTGTAATGTATCTTTTTTGACTGTACTTGAACCCTACAAATTGTACAGTGCTGTGAAATATGTTGGCGATATATAAATAAAATGTATTTATTTATTTATTTAGGTATAGGATGGGAATGACTGACAGAATGGTAGTTTTTTTTTTTTTTTTTATTGCCCTCTGGTTAGGGTATATTCACATGACCATGTTCTGCCCAGAAAACATGGTCGCGTTTCCCAGGCTAACCATAGCTGTGTGAATTGAACTTACTACACTATAGTTAGTTATGATGCAGTGAGCTCCTGAACGAGCAGATTGCAGCACTGTGCTCACAGTTTTAGCTCAATTCAGTACAGTGGCGATCTGGCTATTCGGGAGTTCACTGCATTATAACTACCCGTGATGCCAGGAGTTCCAGTCACACAGCAGTAGTCGCACAAGGAAAGAAGACCTGCACGCCAATGGAACATGATGACATAAACATGGAGTAAAGGAGACAAAGACAATAAAAATCATGACTAGAACATCAAAGCCAGAAATTTGTAATGACACACTAATCATCAAACCAAGAAAAAAATCCTGCTGCGCAAACAAAATAATATTTCACTAATCTATATTAATTTACAAGCTATACACAGCCACATAAAAACCAACTATATAATAATGAATAATACAAAATATAAATCAAAAATAAATAGATAGAGAGCATGCCCGGCATGCTTTAGTTCTATACAAATTGATAAATAAACACAAAATGGACAATGGTTAAAATGGATAGAACAAAGTAGTGACAAACTGAATAGATTGCAAAAAATGTAATATATGGTAGATATCATAAATGTGATTTTTAACTGCAGGGAATTATGCCTGTCAATATGTTTCAGGCAGTATACTCTCCTTAGCTCTATGTCAGACAGCAAATACCTGTCACATCAGCAGGGAAGGAGTTAGGAGGCCTGCAGCCATAACAGTAACCCACCGTGAATCAGTGCATGGATAGTATGTGAAGCTGGAGCAGCCACACTACTGGATAGCAGAGGGGAGAAGTGGTAGTCCACTCTGGCTTGGCTGATGGTCTGAGCGAGCCATTCTACCACGCTAAAGACACACAGACAGGAAGTTAAAGGACCAAGGCAGGAAGTAGTTTACATAGTGTGACTTTAAAATATATCTAGAAAACCATCTGCCCAGCTTTTATTAAACAAAATACACACAATGATAACAAAGATTTTTTTTTCTGGTAGTGTCCCTTTAAATACCATGGTTCTTTTTCCATCTGTGTAAATGAGGCATTGTCCAAGGATGGACAGATGACTGCGGTCCCTTGCTGCCCTGCTACATATAGCCTACAGTGTAACTGTGAGTGACACGGAGCTGTGTAAGTATGAACAGCAGCAGAGCTTGTGGCAGAGAGGCAGGGAATGCAGCTTTGTACATAGAAGGACGAGGACAACCAACGGAAGCACGCTGGACACCCTTAGCTTGACAGTTGCTTCACATATTATGGGGAGAGGGACAATGCAACCTGGTTTATATTTGTTCAGTGAATAAGAACATCTACAGAAGAAAGACCCAAAAAGTGAAAGATCCAGCAGCAAATTTCTTGTCACGCTGGCTTCCCAGCTAGGTGGATTTAGTAAGAAAAATAGTTCATCAGGCTTTCTTCCCATTAAAGCAGACTTTTTAAAAAAAATTTGTTATCATGTTAAGAAAATAAACATCAAACACAATGATGCAACAGGATGCCTAAACTGCTGTGTCCTGTAGACACCAATGGGATCCTATTGTCCAACAGAACTAAAAATGAGAAAGCCTCCGCTTATCTGTCCGGTTTGAGAAATGGGATAGAAAAAAGGGATAGCAAAATCTGATGTTAAGAGGCCTGAAAATACCTCAGTGACGTTATACCTTAACTGCGACTCCTCTGGTTTCGGGAAACTCTAGAAGGTGACAGCTCAACTCTTCCACACGATTGATGCATAGTCTCCGGTCCGAGGCTCTCTTCAATGATTGAACTAAAGATCTTGTCCTGTTATCGACGCTCACACGTGCAATAATCTAGATGTAACACAGTAAGAGACACATCCATTAACTCCCTCTGTGTTTCAGTAAACCACTCATCAAGGATAAACCTATTTGTCAAGGTGCCTCATAAAACTGATACTGGTATTTTTCGGTGGACAGATAGATCAGATTTGGAAGCTGAGTACACACTCATAGCCACTGTACACAATTTTACAATGAGGCGTGCAGGGCAGAAGGAGAAGCTGAACGACACATGCTGCTTTCTGTTATGCAGCAAGTTGCTGTCGGGCAGCAGAGAACTGTACAGCAATGATCTGTCTGATAAGTGCAGAGCTGGAAGAGAAGATGAAGATATGACAGGACACATTACCGAAGCCTGAGCCACCAGCTATACAACCCCATATACAAACATGTAAGCTCACACACAGCCAGACATATAAACAGTCAACCAATATAAACTCCATAGGGTCCAGTATGAAGTCTCAGTTATGGGTATTATGTGACTGGTACAATTATTGGGGCTCCGTGTCAGACATGGTCCTGTAGGCTCTGTGACTGGAACATTGCTGTTATAGGGACACTGTGGCTGACACTGTTATGGGAGTTGTAATTAGAAATGCTAAATATTTTTACATTATTTTTAGCTGTCTGAAGAATACAAAACAGTTGTATTTCTGGAATGAGGCTAATGCTTCCGATTGATATATTATCTTTTCCAGCAACTTATGGTATTGATACAGACACTGGTGGTTAAACCACACTCACTTGTACAGGAGAACATTTTTCCTGCCAGTTTATGCCCTGTTACTCGATTTCCTAAATGAAAAATGGCTCTCATATATAAGAAACATGTCCTCTGAATTCTCATTCATTTCATAATGGAAATGTCTGCCACTTGATAACTAATGGAAACCACGTCACTTGGCCAGGCCAACAGATCTTGTCTTTATCATCCAGTGCAAAGTCTGACTAAAATATTCCCCTTGGTAACCAAAAATCAAAAAGCTGTTATAACAAACAGTAGACGTTGGGGGTAGTCCAAAAAAATAAAAAAGAAAAAAAAAAAACCAAAAAAAAAAAAAAAAAAAAATTTTTTTTTCCCCCTTCCTTTCCCCTTTTAAAAAAAAAACTTCTAATAGTTGACAAAAAAAAACCCCCCCCCCTCCTTCGTAAAAAAAAAAGGTTTTTTGGTGAGAAGCCAGAAAGAAGGGGGGGGCCGGACCGAGGACGAAGGATGGAAGGGGAGGCCTGCATGACAGGAGTTTAGCCAGGAGCATAAGCTGAGGGTACAGGAAAGGGTTAAGTTGGTCATTTAGAGGAAGCGTAGGGGAGGGGGGAGGGAGTATTTAAAGTGAAGGCGGGAAGATTCCCGCCACTTTAGAGAAAGCAGGGAGTGAGTGAAGCCAACACACCTCTGCGGTTTTCTTGCTTGCCCAGGATGTTTGGGGTTGAAAATTGGTGGGCCCGCCCCGGGGGGGGGGGGGGGTGGGGGGGGCCCCGCGGGCCCTCCCCCCCCCCGGGGTTGTTGGGGGGGGGGGGGGGGGGGGCGCCCCCCCCCCCCCCCCCCGGGGGGGGGGGGGGGGGGGGGGGGGGCGGCCGCGGCGGGCGGGGGGGGGGGGGGGGGGCCCTCGGGTCCGGCCGCCGAATTATGGAGCCCCTCACGGGACCCTCCGGTCCAGGGCACCGCTCGGCGCGCTGCTGAGCGGCAGTCCCGGGCCGGGAGGAATCCGCGGCGACGGCGGGACCCGCAGCGGGGGAGGGGAGTCGCCCCTCCTGCATCACTGACCTCGTTGGAGTCGGGATTGGAAGCGGTGGGCCTTCCGGCGGCGGCGGTGACTCCGGCTCGGCCTGTGGTGCGCAGGAGGATCTCCGCTGCAGCCCCTGTGCGCAGGGGAGAAGCGGGGCTGGCACCTTCAGCGTCAGAGCAGCAGGCTGGGCCTAGCGCAACATCAGCCCAAGATGGCGCCCACAGCGCGGGCGCTGGGGGGCGGAGCGTCGCGGAGGCCTTGTCCAGGAGGCCCGACGTGGATAGCGGCGAGGAGGGCCCCAGTGAGACGGCTACAGGACGACAGGACCAGGATTCAGCGGCCGCTGGGTTCACAGCACCCAGGCGCCCAGGTGAGCGTTCATCTACTGTAACAGGGCCCTTGTTAGCGGTTTCAGGGGGAGGGGTTTAGAGGGGAACCGCGAGGAGCTAAGCAGGGGTATGTTAGCCTTTATGGGGGTGTTGGCGGAAATGGTGCGGGGAGCGGGTAGCGGCGGGGGGACGTCGTCGTCCCCAGCGATGGCGTGGGGGGCGGGGAAGTTCGCCGGCGGTATCGCTAGGGGGGCTTCCTCTGCGTCGGGGGTGTCTGTGTCGGTGCAAACGCAGAGTGAGAACAAAGGGGACGCGCCGCGGTTAGACGATGCGGTGAAGGGGGGAAGTATATGTCTGCTTTGAGGGTCCTTTAGGGGCTCACTTGAAGCAGGAGGTGAGGGAGCGCATTTGGAAAGGCGAATATGTTGATATATTTTCGCTTTTGCCTTTGGAGCGCTTTAATTTGGACAAGCCTAGGAAGGAAGAAAAGAGGAGGAGGAGGAGAAGAGGCGGTACCGCCTTATTCCTCGGACGTTTGCTAATTGGCTGCAAGCGTTCGCCATAATGGCAAGTGTCATAGGGGAGAAGGCGCCGGAAAATTGTTCGGCGCTTTTCTGTTATTTGGACGCAATAGGGGAGGCGCATAGGACGTATGGGGGGCAGGCATGGCTCCGGTATGACGAACAATTTCGTCAGCGGAAAGCGGTTCGGTCCAGCATTCGCTGGGACCATAAAGACATTGGGTTATGGCTGAGGATTATGGCGCAAGCGAGGGCGGGGCCGTCCTTTCCAGGGGGGACCGGGGGCCCCGAGTTTTCGGGGCGCTCGGTCGCTGCACAGAAGGGACTCTGTTTCTCATTTAATGAAGGGGGGTGTAAGTTCGGCTCCAAGTGTAAGTTTAAGCATGAGTGCTCCTCTTGTGGGGGCACCCATGGAGCCAACCGGTGCTTCCGCTCCAAGCAGAAGGGTTCAGATGGGGCTGGGAAGGGGGGCGACTCCGGTGCGGCTGGAAAGGATGGCGCCATTTCTAAATAGGTACCCAGATAGGGAGGCGGCGGCCTTGTTGTCGAGGGGTTCGAGTCGGGTTTTCGGATACCGTTTGTTGAGGCGGCGGTTTCAGGGGTGGTTAGGAATTTGAGGTCGGCACGGGAGCATCCGGAGGTGGTCTCAGAAAAGCTGAGGAAGGAGGTGGACCTGGGGCGCATGGCGGGACCGTTTCCGGAGCCTCCCTTGCCGAACTTGCGGGTATCTCCTTTAGGGGTGGTCCCAAAGAAGGAGCCAAATAAGTTTCGGCTTATTCACCATCTGTCATTCCCAAAGGGGGCGTCTGTTAATGACGGGATCGACCCCGAGTTGTGTTCGGTGGAGTATACTTCATTTGATGCGGCGATTTTCTGGGTCCGGCGTTTTGGCCGGGGGGCGTTGTTGGCGAAGACTGACATCGAGGCGGCATTTAGGCTGCTGCCGGTGCATCCAGATAGTCAGCACTTGTTGGGTTGTTTTTGGGGGGGGCGGGTTTTTTGTCGACTGTTGCTTGCCAATGGGCTGTTCATTGTCGTGTTCCTATTTCGAAAAGTTTAGTTCGTTTTTGGAATGGGTCATCCGGGACGTTTCTGGGTGGGCCTCGGTCATTCACTACTTGGATGACTTTCTTTGCATTGGTCCGGGGATTCCTCCGTTTGCTCGGTCTTGCTGCATTCGGTGGAACGGGTGGCGGCAGATTTTGGGGTGCCACTAGCGCGTGAAAAAACTGAGGGTCCGGCGACGGTTCTCAGTTTTTTGGGTATTACCATTGACACGGTCCGTATGGAGTGTCGTCTTCCAGAGGATAAGTTATGTGGGTTGCGGACGGAGGTTCAGAGGGCATGTCGGCTAAAAAAGCTGCGATTAAGGGAATTGCAGTCTCTTTTAGGCAAATTGAACTTCGTGTGCCGGATTATACCGATGGGGAGGGTGTTTTCTCGACGGTTGGCAGCGGCAACGGCTGGTGTGTCCGTTCCCGCGCATTTTATCCGGTTGGGGTGGGAGTTGAGAGAAGATTTGCGGGTTTGGGATTCGTTTTTAGAACAATATAATGGGCGGTCACTGTGGATGGAGGAGGGAGTGGTAGCAGGGGAATGGGATCTTTTTACGGACGCGGCCGGGAGCGTAGGGTTTGGGGCATATTTTAAGGGTAGTTGGTGTGTAGGTTCTTGGCCGGACGAGTGGGTTTCGGGGGGGCTGGTCAGGAACCTGGCTTTGTTAGAATTATTTCCTATTCTGGTGTCGGTGGTAGTGTGGGGGGAAATTTTCCGTAATAAGAAGATTCGCTTTCATTGCGACAACTTGGGGTGGTGCAGGCGATAAATCGGTTGTCCGCTGCGTCGCCGCCGGTGGTTCGGGTTTTGCAGCGATTGGTGTTGGAATGTTTGAGGTTGAATGTTTGGATTGTAGCGGTCCATGTCCCAGGGGTGCAGAATGATGTGGCTGACGCCCTCTCTCGTTTGCAGTGGGATCGTTTCAGGAGGTTGGTGCCGGAGGCAGACGAGAACGGCACGCGGTGGCCGACGGAGTTGTGGACCGTGCCGGTCGGGCGGCGGAGTGTTTGATTCGGGCATCTTTGGTGGACGGTACATGGGCGGCCTATACGAAAGCCTGGGAACAGTGGGAGCAGTGGTTGGGTTCTTTGGGGGTGGAGACAGAGGATTTCGAGATGCCGTTATTATTATTCGTGGGGCATTGTAAGGAGTCGGGGTGGACAGTTTCTAGGTTGAATACGTGTTTAGCGGGTTTAACCTTCGGGTTTAAGAGTAGGGGGATGCCGGACTTTACGAAGTCATTTCTGGTGCGGCAGGCGGCAAAAGGTTGGCGCCGTTTCAAGGCGGCGAAGGACACGCGCAGACCGGTGTCCTTTTCCATACTGCTGGGCTTGGGCTCCGCTTTGGGGACGGTGGGGGCGAGCCCGTGGGAGGTCTTGCTGTTCAGGGCGGCGTTTTCGCTCGCCTTTTTGGAGCCTTGCGGTTGGGGAAATTGGTGAGTGGATCCCGGACTCGTCCGGGGGGTGTGTTTTGGGAGGATGTGAGCCTGTACGAGGACAGGGTGGAGTTTAGGTTAAGGCGTTCGAAGACGGACCAGGAAGGCCGGGGGTGTGCGGTGCGGCTGTTTGCGGTGCCAGGGTGTTTGATGTGTCCTGTTAGTTGCTTGAGGTCTTATTGTTCGGACAGGGGTCGGGCGACAGGCCCCCTCCTGGTCCATGAGGATGGGTCGTTTTTGTCCAGGTTTCAATTCTTGGGAGTTTTTCGGCGATGTTTGTGTTATCTGGGTTTGGGGGAGGAGTATTTTAGTGGTCACTCCTTCCGTATTGGGGCAGCTACGGAGGCGGCCCGGAGGGGTTTGGGGGAGGACGTAATTCAGCGCATCGGCCGATGGGAATCAGTGCGTTTTAGGTCATATGTCCGTTTGGGGGGGCTGGTCTGAACAAAAACACATTTTGTATCGGGGGAGGTCCGCAGGTAGGTGGGTTAGGAAGAGGGGGTTTTTGTTCGAGCGGGTGTGTTAGTGCCTGGGGCCTGTTATTGTTATGTTGCTTTTGATGTTTTACAGGTGCTGAGCCGTGCTTGGTTTGGTTGATGGGCCATTCCTTTGTGTTCTGGGGCGCAGTGCGGGCGGCGGTGCGACCAGACGGTAGGCAGTTGGGTTTTGCGCGAGGGGAGGTGCGGTTGCGCTGGTTAGGCTTAAGGGGGATGGTGTGGGGCAGGGTGCTCGTGGAGTTTCATCGCTTCGTGAGGCTGGATAGACCTCCAGACATACTGGTACTGCATGTTGGAGGTAACGATTTGGGGGTCCGCCCTTTTCGGGAGCTGATTAACGATATCAAATTCGACTTATTGCGGCTCTGGGCGATGTTTCCGGGATTGGTAACAGTATGGTCGGATATTGTGCCAAGGAAAGTGTGGAGGGCGGCCCGGTCGGTGGAACGTGTGAACAAAGCCCGTATTAAGGTGAATAGGGCAATTGGGAGGTTTATGGCACGGAATGGAGCGGTCTCAGTGCGCCATAGTGAATTGGAATCTGGGGAGGGTGCATTTTGGAGAAGGGACGGGGTTCATTTGAATGCCGTGGGTATTGACATGTGGTGCCTGGGATTGCAGCAGGGCATTGAGACGGCTCTAGGGGTGTGGCGGGACGCCCGCCGATAAGGAGGTCATCGGTGGGCGTTGTGGCGGTGGGGGTCCTCGAGGCTGGGATATCGGAAATGGTCGTGGTGGGGAAGGCCCCGCGGTAGGGGCTGGACTCCCCAGACCATTTGGACTGTGGCTGGATGGCTCCGGTAGGGTTAAAGGGTATTAAGGGCTTTATGGCCTTAGGAAATAGAGCACCGAGCAGATTTATTTAAATAGGTGCCCCTGAGCTGGTGTGGAACGGCTAGGGGTAACAGCTGGTGCTCAGGAAGTATGGGGTTAACATTTTGGGTTTTGGGGCCTCGAGGTCCTCCGTCGTCGGGTCGGGTTATTTACTGTGTTTTGGGGAATATTTGTTGTGGCATTTAAATGGTTAAATTATTTTATTTAATAAACTGGCTGCTGTGGCCAATTTAATCCAACATCGGTGTCGAGTATTTATTTTAGGTAAAGAAAACAGAGAAGAGCGGGCGACTTGGCAATACCCTGGTCATGGAAAAGAGAAGAGAAAATGGGGGCCCCCTTTCAAGGGGGGGGGTAAAAGGGGGGGGTTTTTATAATTAAAAAAAAATCCCGGCCGGGGGGGGGGGGCCCCTGCGCCTTTTTTTTGTGGCGGGGGTGTTGGGGGGCCAGGGCGGGGGTGCCCCGCCCCGCCCCCCTTGGGGGTTTTTTTAAATTTTTGGGGGGGGGGGGGGGGGGGGGGGGGGGGGGGGGGGGGGGAAGAAAAAAAAAAGGGGGGGGGGGGGGGAGGCGCGCTCTGCTGTGTTGTGTGGGGGGGGGTGGGGGGGGTGGGGGGGCTGTGTTTTGTGTTTTTTTAAAAAAAAAAAGAGGGAAAGGAAAAAAAAAAAAAAAAGGAATTTTTTTTATTAATTAAAAAAAAAAATTTTTTTTGCTCCGCCTGCTCTGTCCTCTCTTTTTTTTCTTGTTTGTTTGTGTGGTGGGGGGGGGGGGGGGGGTGGGGGGTGGTGTGTGGGGGGGGGTGTGGGGGGGGGGGGGGGGGGGGGGGGGGGTGGGGGCGGGGGGGGTGTGTGGGGGGGGGGGGGGGGGGGGGGGGGGGGGGGGGGGGGGGGGGGGGGGTGGTGTTTTGTTTTTTTTTTTTTTTTTTGTTTGTGTTGTGGTGTGTGGGTGTTGTTGGGGGGGGTGATTGTGTATGGGGATGGTGTACAGGGCTTCTATTCTTTTTTTCTTTCCCTAGAAGTAATATGGTCTTCAAAGAAAAAAGTCATGTTTCCAGATGAAACCTAACAGAAAGTTACTCTGTATGAAATTACAAACAGATGGTGGTACATTACTGCTCCATAGACCTATATGAGGGTCATATTACAGCTCTGTCCAGCACAGAAATTAAACTGCATGTATGTCACACAATCCCATCCTTACCAAAAAAAACACTAAAGAACTCAAGGCTTTTGTAGGGTTTATGTTCATAAATGGCGGACCTACCTTCTCCCTCTGAAGAGACAATCGTTTGGCTTTTTCATCGACACTTTTATCCTTACTTGCTTCCTGCTCTGTCTTACTCTCAGATTCATCACTTTCTGGTTCTTTTGCCTTTTCCTCTAGTGCAGGCTTCTGCTCAGGCCTGAATTTGGGCACAAGCCCTCCAAGATAACTACCCACAAAAGCATGAACATTACTCGACTGATTTGACAGAAAGGTTGAAATACTCTTCTTTGCAGAAGGGGCAGTGTCTTCAGCTTCAGAGGCCAAGTCTTTTTCCTTGTCATGGTTTACATCAGTACTGTGTCCCTTATCATTCTGTATAATATTAGTTTTCTCCATGCTTGTTTCGCTGGCAAAATATGAGTTTATATGATGGGCCAAGAAATGATATGTCTCCCCAAAGTTAGTGGTAATATAGCTTGCATGGAACAGACCTTGTCTGGACTCAGTGCTATCTTGTGAAGCATCCACAGTACTGAGTTGGGTGAGTTGAGAGATAGATTCAGCTGTTCTATTTGACGCTGGAAGTGGTTCTTTAGTAGTATCCTGAATTTCTCCTTTACCAGAGTTGGACTGGGATGCAATTGCTTCCCTTATTTGGACGTTTTCTTCTTTCCCAGTATTGGCAGGATTTGGCTTTGGACGTACAATACGTGAAAGTAAGTCCCCATGTGTGCTTGAGACAGCTTTGGTGACAGAATCCAAAGTATTCTTAATCCGGGACATAGACTTCTTTGCTATAGTTATTCCCTTTGAAGTTGTGGTGCTAAATTTAGATCTTATTGAGTAAGAATGACCTTGGGATTTGGTGTGAATAAATTCCCTTTTGCCGGCTTTCCTGTACTGATTCGAGTGTTGTTGAAACCTTGAGGTAAAATTACTAGAGCGGACACTTGAGTAAATGCTGAAGTGTCTGCAGTAAGAGTATACAGGCTGTAATATACTCCTCCTTGTGGTCAATAAATACAGGTATGTATCCAGAAACAACAACATGGGCATCACTTAATATTGTCACAACTGCTCATTGCCTTGTAATAATCTGAAATAAGAAAAAAAAATAAAAGAGATCAATAACACAAGGTTATATACTACGTAATGTAGCAAAGTAAAATATAAAAAGGTTCTGCAGCATTTAGAAGTAGTGTTCAGTTACCAGAATTCTGAGTGTATACTGTAAGGGTATAATCACTACCATTATTACAGTCTATTGATCTCATCCTTCATAGGAGGAGAGCAACATACATTAACGGTACTAGAGTGACGGATGCAGATGGAGCACCCTCTGTCTGCCTCATTTCCCATTGACTATAATGTAAAAAAAAAAACATGAGGGGGGGTAAATGCAGGTGGACATTTAATGTCGATGTTTTCATCACGTGATGGATGAAAGCAACGGCCATAAAATGACGGTATTGTGAACCTACCATAATAAGTGACCTGTGCTACCCCACTTGACACATAATGGACTGAAGATGCTGGATTATGCATGTCTATACAGCTGGCTGCATTACACACATACAGATTCTGAACTGCAGTCCGTCAGACAAATGTTGTACTGCTTTTAGTGCACAGTTTAGCCCCTATGATCTAATAGATTTATAATGTAGCATTACTTTTTTCAGTTCTTTTTTGCAATAAAAATATCTAATTGCTACTTGTAAAACATTTCCAAGGTGATTGCATGTGGTTGATGATTCTTACTATACAGTGCTGGCCAAAAGTATTGGCACCCCTGCAATTCTGTCAGATAATACTCAATTTCTTCCAGAAAATGATTGCAATCACAAATGCTTTGGTAATAATATCTTCATTTAATTTGTCGTCAATGGAAAACCACAAAAAGAATTGTCAAAAAGCCAAATTGGATATAATTCCACACCAAACATAAAAAAGTGGGTGGACAAAAGTATTGGCACCCTTTGAAAAATCATGTGATGCTTCTCTAATTTGTGTAATTAACAGCACCTGTTACTTACCTGTGGCACATAACAGGTGGTGGCAATAACTAAATCACACTTGCAGCCAGTTGAAATGGATTAAAGTTGACTCAACCTCTGTCCTGTGTCCTTGTGTGTACCACATTGAGCATGGAGAAAAGAAAGAAGACCAAAGAACTGTCTGAGGACTTGAGAAGCAAAATTGTGAGGAAGCATGAACAATCTCAAGGCTACAAGTCCATCTCCAAAGACCTGAATATTCCTGTGTCTACCATGCGCAGTGTCATCAAGAAGTTTAAAGCCCATGGCACTGTGGCTAACCTCCCTAGATGTGGACGGAAAAGAAAAATTGACGAGAGATTTCAACGAAAGATTGTGCGGATGGTGGCTAAAGAACCTCGACTAACATCCAAACAAGTTCTAGCTGCCCTGCAGTCCGAGGGTACAACAGTGTCAACCCGTACTATCCGTCGGCGTCTGAATGAAAAGGGACTCTATGGTAGGATACCCAGGAAGACCCCACTTCTGACCCAAAGACATAAAAAAGCCTGGCTGGAGTTTGCCAAAACTTCCCTGAGAAAGCCAAAAACTTTTTGGAAGAATGTTCTCTGGTCAGATGAGACAAAAGTAGAGCTTTTTGGGAAAAGGCATCAACATAGAGTTTACAGGAAAAAAAAAAAAGAGGCCTTCAAAGAAAAGAACATGGTCCCTACAGTCAAACATGGCGGAGGTTCCCTGATGTTTTGGGGTTGCTTTGCTGCCTCTGGCACTGGACTGCTTGACCGTGTACATGGCATTATGAAGTCTGAAGACTACCAACAAATTTTGCAGCATAATGTAGGGCCCAGTGTGAGAAAGCTGGGTCTCCCTCAGAGGTCATGGGTCTTCCAGCAGGACAATGACCCAAAAGCACTAGAAAATGGTTTGAGAGAAAGCACTGGAGACTTCTAAAGTGGCCAGCAATGAGTCCAGACCTGAATCCCATAGAACACCTGTGGAGAGATCTCAAAATGGCAGTTTGGAGAAGGCACCCTTCAAATCTCAGGGACCTGGAGAAATTTGCCAAAGAAGAATGGTCTAAAATTCCAGCAGAGCATTGTAAGAAACTCATTGATGGTTACCGGAAGCGGTTGTTCGCAGTTATTTTGTCTAAAGGTTGTGCTACCAAGTATTAGGCTGAGGGTGCCAATACTTTTGTCCGGCCCATTTTTGGAGTTTTGTGTAAAATGATCAATGATTTGACTTTTTTTTCATTCTCTTTTGTGTTTTTTCATTGCAAGCAAAATAAATGAAGATCTTATTACCAAAGCATTTGTGATTGCAATCATTTTCTGGAAGAAATTGAGTATTATCTGACAGAATTGCAGGGGTGCCAATACTTTTGGCCAGCACTGTAGCTATAGACTTGTAACAGCTATATAAAGACCTAATGGTAATACTGACACTAGGTAGTGTGAACTTAGCCTTAACGGAGATTCATTGTGTACTAAGGTGTAGTAAACAGGCCAAAAACTATACACAAAGTAATAAGTAGGCTCTGTCACCCAAATATCATGCCCCGGGGGGGGGGGGAACCATGTCCAAGTGGGCCCCCTACTTGGACATGTTGGTATACCGATACTATCAGTATACGGTGAGCGTATAGTGGTATATAGCGGCTCTACACAGGGCTCTGCAGACGATTTAGGTGAATAACATTTAGGTGCAGTAACATTTAGTGACTTACCAGTGACGTCTCTGACTAATCGTTCACATTCCCCGTCTCTTTTATCTGGACAGCCATGACCACTTCTTCCAGTCTCTATAAAGTTTGCAACACAGACATCTTTGGCTCCTCACTTTTCCAGGCACCTGACCCATATTGTCCTCACCTACACAAAGCCCCCATCCTGCTGCTAACCCAATCATAAAAAATATAAGCCCCCCATAATGAATAATACCCCCAAGTGCATCTTTAAACTAATAACTTCTCTGTGCATCTCTTTAAATAATGTGCCCCTTATTAATAATGCCCCAGGTGTTTCCCAATTAAAAAGGAAAAAAAAAAACACAAGGGAAAAAAAAATTATTGGGGTTCCAATACCCAGGACCCCCAGGATCAGCTGTTTGAATGAACCATGGTACCTGTGTAAGTGCCGTGACACCTTCTCTATTTACATAGTGTCATTCTTTTCATAGTGGCCATGTAATGTAACTACAGCCTTGTCTTATACATATCTATGTGACAAGACTGGAATGACATCACACGGTCACTATAAACATACAGTGTGTGATATAAACAGGTGCCATAGCCCCTTCATACAGCGGATCAGCGGGGAGTCACTTATCTTTTATTGATGATTTATTCAGAGGATAGATCATCAATAAAAATGAGCTGGAAACCGCCTTAAGACTAAGGCCCTATGAGGCGTATCACAGCAAAAAAGAGCTGCTGAAAAACAGCGGCTTCGATGCATCGCGGTTCTTCCTGCAGTACTTTGCACAGAAAGTTCGCAGAGGTTTCCTCTGCAGACTTTCTGCTTCAATTATATCTATAGGGAAACCGCTTGCGTTTCTATAGGTATAATTGCCATTCTGCAATTTCCAGAACTGCGACTGTTTTGGAAATCGCAGCGTATCTGCTGCACATATTTTACTGCAAAGTGGGAATGGGATGGGGCCCCCATGTGGCGAAAACCCACAGAAAAAAGTGCGGCATTCTAGCAAATCCCATCCACACATTGCGGAAAAATACGTGCAGCAGACGCACTGCGATTTCCAAAATCGTTGCGGTTTTGGAAATTGCAGCATGTCAATTATACCTATGGAAACACTGGCGGTTTCCATATAGGTGTATTGAAAACAGAAAGTTCACAGGGGAAACCTCTGCGAACCTTCTGTGAAAAGCACTGCGGGAAAAAACACAATGTCACCGCCGCGGTTTTTCCTGCAGTGCTTTGTTTGCTGCAGCCCGGTACGTGCTGCAGTCCTAATAAAGCCCAAGTGCCACTTTAATTAAATTAATTGACCCTCATATTATGCCACTGATTCCCGCTGACATAAATACCGCACCTCTAATGACCCCATATATCAATGACCACCCCCTTATGTTCATAATGCCTCCTAATATATATGATGCCCCCCTAATGGCTCCTTACATAAATAACCTCCCCCCTTTTATTCATAATGGCCCCCCAATAACCCTTATATAAATGACCCCTCCTTATGTTCATAATGCCCCCTAACATAAATGATGCCCCCCTTGTATTCATAATACCCCGTAATAACCCTTATATAAATGACCCCCCATCGTTATAATGCCCCCTAATGAATCCTCCCTTTATAGTTATATTTACCCCTCCTAACCACCCCTTATACTATTAATATACCCACAAAAAAAAGTCACACTCACCTACCTGCGATCCTGTTGAATTGAGCCACTGCTTCCTCCCTGTCCACGCATAGGACGTCTGTGTTTGAGCACGAGCGGCGCGATGTTGTGACGTCATCACGCCGCCTGTGCTGAGAAGACGACATCCGTCTGTGGTCTCGAGGTCTTGTAAACCGCAGGCCTTAAGTGGCTTGCGGTTTACAAGACAGTTAAGCACCAGGAAGCTTTGTAACTACATCGGTGTCTGTAGATCTAGTTAGACATAAAGGATGTATTAATGGCGGCCCCGGGGGGGGGGGGGGGCCCAAAGAGTCAGTGGGCCCGGGGCAGCCGCCCACTCTGCCCCGCCGCTAGCTATGCCTCTGATCATGCCCTATTATTATCAGTTATAGTTAACAGCAATTTAGACTGAATACACTATTCACAGTTATAAGTCAGCTGTATTTATTAGCAGAGTCTGCTGTATTCATGAGGAGAGTGCTATCCTTTCCCATCATCAATGACTGAAGGCAGATACACAGCAGCCATTAGTCAATGGTGTGGAAGGTAGGAGGAGACCAGGTGAAAAAAGCATCCCCCTCATGAATACAGTGCAATGCAAATAAATATACCAGCCTTTCCTCATTTCATCTACTCCTTTCCAATGACCCCATTTTATCTCACGCTACAATTAAAACTGAGAAATATATAAGAAAGAAATATAGATATCTCCATCCCAGGAGATCAGCTAGGTCTCCCTTCTTCTTCCCCACAGTCCTGTCACAGGAGCCTCCATCCTTGCCTTGTCTTCAGAATTAAAAAAAAAAAAAAAAAAAAAAAAAGACTGTACAGCTCCGAAGCCTGGACAAAGCCCAACTACCTCAATCAGACCCTAGCTAAAAATTGAACAGGTCAGTAGGAGATTAACCCCTGTGGTTTCTGCAGGATTGCTACAAGACTATGTTTTAAGATCCTGCATGTAGGAAGTCTTGAGGTGCTATAAAGAACACAGGTAATAATAATTTTGGCTGGAATTTTTCTGCATATTCTAATAAGAGATCCACTGGGCTTTAATACCAGGGAAACCTTAAAAGAGACCCATAGCTACTCTTACAGCTTGTTGATAAGGCACATTCAATGTTGCTCAAGCAACGGGTATAGGGAAAAAATTTTATTGGGACGGACATTTCCTACACCAGTCTTAATAAAGGCCCCGACTGGCTCTACCTGAGGCTGAATTATCAAGAGGCTCAGTCAGGCACATGCTTCTGTGACAGAACGGAAATCTATGCCAGTCAGGTAGATTTCCTGTATAACTAACACCATTTTTCAGGTGTGAGAGTTATAATAAATTTGACAGGCCAAAGTGCACCTGTGCTGGCCCACCCTGCTCTCTGACCACATCAGCAAAAAGTGGAAAGCAAGGCACTAAATGGGGAAAATGGTACATCTTTGGTGCAAGAAAGGGCCATGTGCCAAAGATGCGCCTAATCATCACTCGTCTACAGCACAGAACGGCCGTAGATGGGTTGATAAATTGCCCCACCCGTGTCATAATAAGCATTAGCCTATTTTCACAATTGAGTATTGAAGCCACAACTGTCTGCCAGGTCTATCGTTAATGCACGAAATCTCCCAAACAGTGCCTATAAAAGCAGGGTGAACAGAGAAATTGGCTTAAATAAACACACATTACATTAATGTAAATAATGCTTGTTAACCATATATTATATAAAAAAATACACATTATTGCTATATCCACTTTAGTAACAACACGAAAAAATATAAAAAGGTTTTTAAATTTAAGAAGTTATTTCGTTAGAACAATTATTATACGTGTTTACACCCTTACTAGCTTCCAAAATGTGGAGAAGAAAATGTGAAAAAAAGGACTGCCCCATTAACTCCAAATACATCTGTGGGGTTTAAAAACATAGAAACCTAACTTGAAGCAAAGAGAAATCCTGTATGTAAAATGACGCATTTCCATCTACATGGAACGGTGTGCTACCGAGTTCTACTAAATGGACAATATGTACTCTAGTACAATTCCATTATTAGAAATGACTGCAGATGCAGCTGTCAGTCATCCCACACACTCTACACACTTCACAATTGCAATGGGATATTCTATCTACGCGCTATTTAATGGGAGTCTGTCACCAGTAAATTCATTATGACCTAATCACAGTACCTTATTGTAATTCGACAATTTCCAAATATGCCTCTGTTATTTCGTTTTGGAGCTCAATTTTCGAAACGACGAAAGCCTGGACAAGCAAAGACACGCCCCAAATCACTTTCCCTTCATTTGCATATACATCAAACAAAGATTTTATAGAAAATGGGGCTCCAACGCGAAACAACAGAGGTATAATTGGAAACTGTAGAATCGCCTTTACAGTGTAGTAGGATTAGGTTTATAAGCAATGTACAGATGACAGCTCCCGTTAAAGCTGTGCCAACCTCTGTTTTCTCAGCAAAACATTGCAAACTAAGTTTTAAAGAATTCAGACAGTTAAAGGGGGTTTCCCCACAAAATCAGATTATCCCTATAGGATAACTTGTAGACCAGTGGGGGGGTCCGACTGTTTAGATCCCAACTGATCAGACTGAGGAACTTTCATTCCATTAAAATGAACGGAGTGGTGTGCACTGCCCAATCATCACTCAATCCTGTGTGTGGGACGGAAGCACCCCATTTTCCTGATCAATGCAGGGAAAACCCCTTTAAGGCATAAATCTGTTCTCTACTTTTTATTGTCTGGTTGACATGTGTATGTAACTTTATGGGGTAAATTGGTCAGTGAGGGTCTGATCGTGTTTTACTCCCTTTCAGAATGTACAGTAATGTAACGGTGGATGCAGAATGTGTGTCCTTGCTGCATTCATTTCAAGGGGAGAACTGGAAATTGCCAAAGTACAGTACGTGGATATGTCTACTGAAGGCTTAAAGTTTTTTATTTTTTTTATATCTATTAGCTAATCCTTGAAGGTTGTTATGCCACAAAAATTATTTATCCTTTATCCATAGGATAGGGGATAAATTGCTGATCAGTGGAAGTCTGACCGCTAAGATCCTCACAAATTTTGAAAGAGAGGGTGTTGTACGGGGTTGGGGAGAGCTGGAGTCTAGGCTAGCTTTTGGTGGAGTCGGAAAAACGTAACTGATTTCTGCATTAATAATTATTTAATTAAATTAGAGGAGTTTTACTGTGTCTGACTGACCATTGCTGTCAGTTACTTATGAAGGAATCAAAGTCGGAGCAAGAGCTGGACTGTGGAAAAATCAAGGAATCAGAGTCCAAGTCCTGGTGTTTTACCCCCGTTTAGAATATAGCAGTGGGCGCAGAATATGTGCCCGCTCCAGAAATTGCTGAAGGCTATTCCCAGCATTCACATTGAAATGAATAGAGCAGGGGTGCTCATTCTATGTCACCCTTGTACTTTGGATCAGTGGCAGTTTATGTCGGTTACAAAACCAACAATCAGCAGTTTATCCCCTATCCCATTGATAGAGCATATATAATTTTCATGGTATAACCCTGTCAAGCAAAACCAGCTGACAAACTATACTAAATAAATGTAAGTGCAAATACTGGTGGCCTAAATGGCACACAGCCGATGCCACATCATGTGTTTGCACCCTAAGAGTGACTTGTTACTGACAAATGACCCAATAATATCCCCTCTCCTGTTTCTAGTGACAACATACAAGCCACCCAAAGGAAGCCTATCAAATGCCAAGCTCTACAAGTTTTTACACTAGTACTATTAGCCATACCTACTATAGATGACTGCACGTTTGCCAGCCAACACATGCACAGGTTTATGTCAGGGTGAACTTGCTGGCCTCACAACTGCTTTGTGTGCTCACAGGAAGGTATAAAAAGCCCGTCATGTGATGCAAGTCCCTTTCATCCTTCCAGCAAAAGGATTACCAGGCTGCAGTAATAATGCCAAGCAAAGCCAGGGTATTAATTTATACAGTCAGGTACATGAAATATCACAGCAAAATATCAAATATCCCATATTTGTCCTATAATGTCAAGTTGTTAAAATCCTCTACAATTGTTTCTTAGTGACATGTGACTTTGGGAAAGCTGGGTGATAACCAATATGGATATTCAACCTTTGAGCCATTAGTCACTGTATCTGCCAATATGGTTTTCCGCAGCCATGAATAACAAATTTACCTCATTACACCCCAAATCCCATAATAACACATTAGTAGCGCTAACTAAAAACATATCTTTTCAGACAGGCCTATCACAGTTCCTAATGTAAACCCTTGCGTAGTTAGAATCCCTAAAACGTACTCTCCTCTGTTCACGCCCTCACATTACGTCACAGGATAAAATGCTGTATCAGACTAACTATATGTCCAGGCACCGTCTGCACCTTAAAGGACACGACTGGTGACGGCTCATACAGCTTTATATATGTGTAATGACAGTAACCTCTATTACAAAATTGTCTCATCATTGTATAAGCAATGCTGCCTCTGATGCCGCCCCTGCTACCTCTTGTGTCACTCCCTCTACCTCATAGATTGTAGCTCTTGTGAGCAGGGCCCTCAATCCCATTGTGTGAATTGACTATTTCTTTGTAATGTATCTTTTTTGTCTGTACTTCAACCCTACAAATTGTACAGTGCTGCGGAATGTGTTGGCGCTATATAAATAAAATGTATTATTATTATTACTAGCCAGATATGTCATTCAAGAATCTAGAAAAGCTGGGTCACTGACATATATAGTTGAATAGCATGTGTTTTTCTTTTTTTTTTCTATTGTGAATTGATCAATATGACACCATAGTACAACGGTTGTGGACAAGATGTGAATAATACTTACATCCAGTCCACATTCTTAGAAGTATTATGACGCAGACATGGAACGGCTCAAGATAGCATGTTTATGTGTGTTGGCCAGGGAGGTCTACGGTGCTCCCCTCAAGGAGAGATTCTGTTCCTAACCCACTCATTGCCTCCCACTAAGCCCAGCCAATTCACTTTGCTCTGTACTGATGAAGGAGAGACATTCCGGAAACAGCGCCGGAAGGAAAAAAAGGAAAAAGGGGCGGTATCCCTTGCTGGCTCAAGGCTCGGTGGGTGAAAAGAAAATTGGGGGGCTGTCTACATCCAATAGAAGGCGCTGAGCTCCCCAGCCCTTTCCCAATGCCTTGTGAAGGCTCAGGGAGACTTCCTATGGCTTGTTTACCAATGAAGGCTTAGCACAAGGTGCACACCTCTGTACTATCACAGAATGCCTGAGAAAGCCCATAGCACACATGTGCCCGGAACCTGGCAGCCTGCTCAGGTTGTCATGCATATTATATATATATGGAAGGATATATCTCACAACATAACAAAATAGATAGAAAGTTATAAATGAAACTGTAACTTTCAGTTCATGAATCTTCTTTTTGCATACAGGCATAAGTCCCATAGTGACAATAAAAGTACAAAAACATAGCCCATTGTAAAATACAGGAATGTACTGTAAAACATAGCCCCTGCCAAATACGGTCAAAAAAGAATTCTATAGCTCACCCCATCCCCACCCAAAAAGGGAAGACACCTGCAGTCACAAGCTGGATTCATCTAACAGGACACTCCCATGACCTCCATGGAGAACCATTATGATTTAATCGCTATACTATATAAAGGCTTTCTTTTACAGTCTATGGCTACCATACACCTCAGCATGTGGGCATTCCCTTAATAAGGCTTCAACGTATTTGCAGTCACTACACATTCTTAATATCTAATTGAATTACAGTGGTATTTTGATCATAGATATATATATGGCATATCCACATGATAAACCATAAATGCCTAACGGAAGTGGATCCAAAATCTGCAACCCATACAAATCTCAAGAACAGGGTCCTCTGATGAATGAAGAGGTGGCGGCACGTGCATGGCTCTATCAAGACAAGACAAGCACATCTGAATTATAGGTAGGAACGCTGCAAGTGTTAAGGCCTTCTCCACATGACGGTAATATGTCCAGATTTTTCAGACCATATAATACTGTTCCAGTCTTGGCTCTAATCACCCAAACTTACGGCATCATAGGTCCCCTACTAGGTTGTAAGTCTGAGCCACAGTCAAGTTGGAATTTTTTGGCTGTAATAGTCTGTACAACTGTGACACATTACAGCCATGTTCAAGAGGCCTGAGAGGTCAATTCTCGACACTAAGGGCATGTTCACAAAGTGGAAAATGAAGAGGAATTTGAGATGGACATCTGCCTCAGCATTCCGTTGTGGCTTTCCTCCACAAATTAAGCACAGATGAATGGGTGGGGAGTCTCAAGTTGAGGAATTTGCGACTGAAGTGTCAAGCAGGACACTTATTTTTTCAGAGTCCTGCTGTGATCTGTGCCTCCGACTGAAAACAAATGTTAGGCAGCACGGTGGCTCAGTGGTTTGCACAGCAACGCTGGAGTCCTGGGTTCGAATCCTGCCATGGGCAGAGTTTGTATGTTCTTCTCGTGTTTGCGTGGGTTTCCTCCGGGTACTCGGGTTTACTCCCACACTCCAAAGACATATTGATATGTAATGCAGGCGGTCTCTCACTTTATGTCCTTTACTACAACTTAACAAAAATAAAACATAAGGCATACAACATCTAGACGTTTCTTTAAGACTGCGTTTAAAGTTGAAACAGGTTGAGCTATATGGAAATGGGAAACATCACATTTCATAACAGGCAAAAGTAAGATCATCTGCTGAATCTACAAGAATATATTAGGGAATCGCTTAATGTTACCCCTCTGCTGGAAGGTGACTTTTCACATCATGTCAGTTATATTTTATTAGTATGGAAATGTGCAAAAATTTGTCAACACAATTATAGCTGTAGTCATGGCAACAGATATCACCATCTTAGGGGACCCAGGGGGAAATGTCCATTCATGTAGCAGTGCTAGGGAGGAGTACAACAGGTCACAACCCAGGCAAGTGAATACTTTTAAACTTTATTTGCATGTAAAACAAAGTACTACTAGAGAAATGCACTGGAAAGACTTGCACCCTATAAAGTGAAGCCTCTTAGAGATGACCACCCAAAATTGCAGTGAAAAAAAAATATGAAGGCGTTTTTTTAAGAAATATACACAGAAGATAGGGAAATTGAAAATCGACCAGTAAAACCTAATTCAGATGAGGGGTGGTCTTCTCAAAGACAATTCAGTCTTTTACAATGGGGATGGCAGTGTCACCTACTAGTCCCAACTGTGTGACATATCTATCAATAACTAGGCACTCTTATGTCTTACAACACATGCCCCAGAGGTCAGAGCGGACACAATCTGTAGAAACAGAGAAATAAGAAACATCTTACAGACATAGCTCAGATTAATCAAAGATTTCTGCAGAGCCAAAACCCTTCCCTGATACTGTACTGATAAACCCTGCCTAACCTGCTATCTTTGCTCCCCTTCATCAAACTGCATCACAGGCTAAAACACCAACCAACTAGGAAAACATGTAAGTAAGTCCAGCATTTTATTATACCAAGCAGACTAAAAGGAAAATACCTCCGCTGCACACAGTACAAAGCTTTGTCATAAATATTACAATAAAATATAGGGATGATGAAGAAACATTAAATGCCTGACACTCCATTCAAGCTTTTCTGCGTACTTACATGTGATTCATCGGTAAGGTTAGTTTCCACCCCAGGAAGAAGATATAGGACAATGTAGATGAATCACACAACTACAGTATCCTCATATACCTGTATGAACTACACAAGTACAAAGTCGCTATATCATGGGAAATACTACATGAGTGCATTGCCCTCATGTACCTTTATGTGCTTAGCAAGAACAATATCCCTATATCACCAAATACGCTTCTGTATACGCGCATTGACAACATATTCTTATATGTACTATACAACTACAATGTCCTCATATTACTCTGCGTGGTGTACAAGTACATTGTCTCTATGTAACTGTATGTACCCTACAGGAACAGTGCCCTCATAGCTGTCTATATAACTCTCTACATTATACAAGTATAGTACTGTATGTACTACACCCTATATCCAAATATACTATACATGTATAGCAGTACATAGTTATATAAAAATGCACAAACATTACACTGCTCTTATGTAAGTATATGTACTATATACAATGCCCTCATAACTTTACATGTACTATACACATACATTTCTATATAACCTAAGTACTATACAAGTATAGTAACCCTATATAACAATGTACTATACAGTTGTAAATGAAATGTCCACTCACAGTATACTGCTGCAATGTATGTACTATATAACATTTCTATGTAATCTACTATACAAACCCTATATTATTACACAATCCATACACACACAAGGTCCTATACAATAGTCCCATATATAACAGTACGTCCCATACAATATCCCCTTATACAGCTGAATACCTGTATGCACTGTGGTTGTGTGTCCTCCGTTGACAGGCCTGTCAGTTAGGGTACTGATGTAAGAGTCAGTGTAGATGATATGTGTTGGTATGGCACTCAGTAGTATAGCATTACACGGGAGCTCACTCACAAGCAAACACAGTAGGCGGAGACCTGCAGCAGCTCTGTCACTCGAGCCCTATGTGTGTGAGATCACATCAGCTGTGGCCTGATGCTCGCCTTTTTTCCTTTCTCCATCACGTGACTTGCTCTAGGAAATAAGGAAAGCCAGCAAGGACAAACATCAGCAAGAAGCGTTTGACCGTGAGGCAGCTCGTAGGTGTGACGTGCCTAATGCATGACACAAATGAACACATCACGCTTATTCAGTGAAATAGCACCGTGCTCATAGGAAAGAATGATGTGCTACACGTGTCATGTCATACACAGCAACTGCAGCCTTATTACTACTGTAGATAAAAAAAAAAGTAGCTATATTGCATATGAATCTGAATATTTGGAGATGCTGAAAAATTTTAGGGGTGGCTACCTCTCTGGACACCGCCTATGGATTCAGTTTCAGATAGAGCGGACATGATAATTGAGACAGCAGAGAGACAGTCACTGGTGTTCTGTATTAGTGCAGGGGTGATGTCACGGGATGACATATATAATTAATATAAGAAAAGAGAAGTCACCTTTGGATTTAGATCATTGGAGACTTTTGTTAGGGCCGTTTCAGCAGAGTGCGGAAGCCAGATTGTAAGGGGTCAAGAAGAGAGCAGAAAAATAGCAGATTAAACGAGAATAGACCAAGCGTTCTAAGATTTTGGAGATGAAGGGGAGGTTAGAGACAGGTCGATAGTTAGCAGCACAGGACGGGTCAAGGGAGGATTTCTTCAATAGAGGGGTTATGACAGCATGTTTGTAAGAGGATGGGAAAATTCCAGAAGAGAGAGGTTAAATATTTTAGTAAGGTAAGTCGTGACAGCAGGAGACAGAGATTGGAGAATGTGTGAGGGGAAAGGGTCACTACTGTAAGTCATAGGGCGAGAAGAAGAAAGTAGCTGAGAGACTTCAAAAGATGAGAATGAACATTCTGAAGTGCAGTTGGTGAGGGGATCAATGCCACCTGGGGATTGGGCAGTTATTTCCTGACGGATCTCATCAATTTTGTCATGGAAATAAGTGGCCAGGTCATCTGCACTAAGGTCTGTGAATGGCGCCTGCACCTTGGGAGTGAATAAGGAGTGAAAAGTTTCAAAGAGCCTTTTAGGGTTACAGGAGAGATGAGAGCGGTGAAATAGGCTTGTTTGGCAAGGTGAAGGGCAGAGCTATAGGTTTTAAGCATAAATTTGAAGTGGAGGAAGTCTGCCGTGTGTACGTGATTTTCTCCACAGACATTCAGCACACCTAGAGCACCGCTGAAGAAAACGCGTCTGTGGCGTGTGCTAGGGTTGCTGTCTCCTGCGTCTAACTTTTCAAGTGGAGGGGGGAGCCGCCTCATCCAATGCACTCTTAAGGGTTTCATTATAGTGACTGGTGGCCAAATTGTGGCAGGAGAGTGAAGAGATGAGGGACAGAGAGGACTGTAGAGTATCTGAGAGGTGCTGGGTGTTAATAGCACATAAATTCCTATATGTATGATGAGTTGGTTTGTCCTGCGAAGGAGAGAAAGCACTGATGGTGAGAGACAGAAGGTTATGGTCAGAGAGTGGCAGAGAAGAGTTAGTAAATTTAGAAACTGAGGAGTCGATGGAAGACAAGATGAATGGTGTTGCCATCTACAGCACATGTGTGGCAGAAGAGGAAAGTTGTGAAAGAGCAAAAGAAGTGGTTATTGAGAGAAACTGTGAGGCAGCTGGGGAGACAGGGGTGTCATTGGGGATGTTAAAGTCACCCATGATGAAGGTAGGAATTTCATTGTATAAAAAGAGGGGAAGCCAAGAAACTAAGTGGTCTAAAAATTGGTAGGGTGAGCCAGGTGGACTGTAGATCACAGCTACACGTAAGGAGAGTGGGCAGAAAAGTCTGATAGCATGGACTTCAATTGAGGGGAATGTGAGTGAGGGTACCGGTGGGATGGCCTGATAAGTGTACTGTGGTGACAGAAGTATCCCTACCCCTCCACCCTTCCTGTTGTCAGGCCTAGAAGTGTGTGAGAATTGTAGGCCATACCAGACTGCTGGATCCAGGTTTCAGTAAGGGTGAGCAGGCTGAGAGATTTACTGAGGAATGTCATTAATGTATTCTAGTTTGTTACACACTAAGCGGGCGTTCCAGAGAGAGCAGTTAAAAGAGACAAGAGAAAGATAAGGAGAGGGAACACGGCAAATATTGATGAGGTTTGTAGGATTTCTATGTGTGCAAGAAGAGGAAAAATTAGGGAAAGAAAGAGGGCCAGGGTTTGGTGAGATATCCCCAGCAGCTAGTAGGAGCAAAATAGACAGAGACAGAAGGTGGTTCAGTGATTTATGTGGACGCTTATGTTTGGTTTCACTGCTAAAGGAAGTATAGGGATTGGGGTGGTTAAAGAGAGTGAAAAGTGTGTGAGAGTTGTACATGGGAAAAGGAAGAAGAGAAGGACTGATGTGGATAGTGTGCACTGGTGGTAGAGATGGTGGGGAGGTCTGCAGGCAGACAAATGCTAAGATAGTAAGTGACAGTGCAGCTCTATGATACCATGTGTTAAAGCTTGTTATTTGGGTTGAAGTTTACCTGGCGTTCTTCCATGGTTTGCCTGTCTCGTTCCCTGTCTAAGTGCCATGTATAAGTGCACTTTGTTTAATATGCACTTAGTTTAAGATGGACACTGCACTGCACTGCACTGCACCCCACTAAATAAATATACTAATAATACACTAAATAAATACAATGTCAGAACCACACCAATGTGCCATTACAAAGCCCGACTCCTTTACATTTAGATGTGTTGGGGAAAGTGGAACTTGGTGCTTGAACTGAAAGCCAGGCAGTGGACATAAACAGGGCTGTAACTATCAAAGACTGGGCCACCTCTACACGGCATAGCATGCACTTTCCTGGCCCCCACATGGTATAATGTCCCATTTACACACACTATAATATCCCATAGCGGCCCCTCCACACAGTATAATGTCACATAGCACCCCCTCCACATAGTATAATATCCTATAGCGGCCCCTGCACACAGTATAATGTTCCAAGGCAATCCCTTCACACAGTATAATGTCACATAGCGGCCCCATAACACAGTATAATGTACCATAGTGATGCCACAACACAGTATGATGTCACATAGTGGTCCCTCCACACAGAATTATGTTCCATAGTGGCCCCTTAACAAAGTATTATGTTCCATAGTGGCCCCTACAGTGTTTGTTGCAAATATTACAAAAATTTTGGGTTCAGCAAAATGGTACACCTCCCATGAACTTTGCAAAGGTGTATCAGAGGCCCAGGGGAGATGACAAAAATAAAAAAACAATGTTGCTTACTTCTTCTGTGCTTCAGCACGACTCCCTGTTCTCTTTGGCCTTCTTCACTGACGTCGCAGACATAGGTTATGCTGGCGTCATTATATGTCGAGACCCCGGGCCTGACTCACATGACATCTGTGACATCACTAAAGAGGCCCAAAGACAGTAGGGAGAGACGCTGGAGCCCTCCCCCAGCTCCCTCCAATCATTATACTCCGGGGTCTGAAGAGACCACAGAATATAATAAAATCATTTCCAGTTTGGACGTATTTGGTCCAAAACGGAAGCGCCAGGGGAACTTTGCAAGATGAATCTTGGGGAGTTTACCCAACAAATACTCTTGCCGTGGGCCCACGGCATTACTTACCGCTCCCCATTCCTTCTCAAGGCTGCCTCTGCTTCCCCTTTTGCCCTCCAGGGGACCCCATGCATCCCATATCATGTCTCTTTTAGCGACATTCTGACTCTGTTCAGTGTTAGCGACGTCATATGGGACGCACGGGGCCCCCTGGAGGGCAGAAGGAGAAGCGGAGGTGGCCGTGAGCAGGAACGGGGATCGGTAAGTAAATAGGGCCTATTACCTGGGTTACTCCAGCAGGTAACGACTTATTAAAGAAAAAAAAAAAAAAAAAAAAGCAGCAGGAGTCCATTGGGACCCCTAAAGGTCTCGGGTGCCATAGCAGCAGATATGACTGCTTTGGCTGTAGTTACGCCACTGGACATTAATACATTTCCCTATTACAGTAAATACTGGCTCTTTAGACTGTCTAAATGTACAGCTCTTGGATTGCATTGTAGAAATCTCTAGGAATCACATGGTCTGCCCTCTTGGTGTGCCCCGATTGTCATCATACGTGCTAACTATTATTGGGGGACGTTTTGTGATGTGATCATGAAATATACTGGTCATACACATTTTTTGTAACGTGACTGGCACATAAAGTGACCCTGTCACTTATAATACAATTGGGAGCTTGATGGATGCAGGAGCATTCGACCAGGCTTGGTAGATTCCACCACTCTTTGGGGACACCGTGAGAGGTCATCCCTTTTTTCAGGAGCCTTCCAGATGTTAGCAAGAATGATTGTCACAGATGAGAAGCAAGGAAAAGTACTGTGTATGCCACACTTATTCATAGTCAAGGCTTTGTGAGGGGCCCTGAATAAGATATCAATGTGGGTATCTGTGGCAAATGCATATCCATGTTTATTGGACAATTCTCATATATTATGTAAGCCATAGACCATAGACAAGCTGAGACCACAGAGAAGATGTCTGCTTCCCGGCCTCCTTTGCTGAGACGCAGCCATCCTCTTTGCTCACAGCGTCTTGTAAATAAGAATAAGAGAGGCAGTGGTGGCACCGTGCATCAAGAGATCAAAGGCAGGTGAGTGAAACTTTTTTTTTTTTTTTTATGTTTTTAGGGCAGTTTGGGGCCTTCTTATTACAGTCCCTGACAAAAGTTCTGTCACTTATCCATGTTGTGGAATCAAAATCTTATAACCTGACTTTAAATTCATCCATTGGTTTTAGAAATGACTCATATGAAAGCTGAAACCCTCCCAAATGATTTTTTGGTTAAGAAAATAAATTGGCTTCACTGCTGAAATATTGATCATTTAATGAACACAGAAAGGTCAGATTTTGGCAAGACAAAAGTTTTGTCGCCTTGTCATATAATGCACCCAATCCTAGTTTAAAGCCTCACCTGTGCTCACTAATTGATCGGTTAATTAGTGGGTGTGTATAAAAAGAACTCCAGCACCCCAGACCTTCACTTGAACTGCAACTTCACCTCTGACAACATGCCAAAAATCAACCCTGCGACCAAAGCCTTGATTATCAAGAGGCTGAAGACCAGATCCACTGCAGAGGTGGCTGGCACCTTTAATGTGTCTCTGCGTCAAGTACAAAGAATGAAAAAAAAGATTTGAACAGACTGGAGATGTTTTTGACAAGCCCAGGTCCGGCAGATCCCGCAAGACAACTGCTCAGGAGGAACGTTTGTTGGTTAGAAAATCAAAAGCCAGCCCCTCTTCTACTGAAGCAGAGCTCCAACAGGCCCGGTCACCTCAAGTCCCTGTGTCAACTAGAACAGTTTGTAGGATTCTGTCTCGAAATGGCCTCCATGGTCGAATCAGTGCCCAGAAGTCAGCACTAAACAAAAGGCAATTAAAAAAAGTGTGGCATTTGCCAAGGCCCACAGCCTGCTAAACATATGGACGCTGGAAAAGTGGCAGAAGGTGGATTTCTCTGATGAATCTTCAGTTGAATTACACCATAGCCGCCGCAAATACTGCAGGAGACCTACTGGAGCCTGTATGGAGCCAAGATACACACAGAAAACAGTAAAGTTTGGTGGTGGAAAGATCATGGTCTGGGGTTACATTCAGTATGGGGGTGTGCGAAACATTTGCAAGGTGGAAGGCAATATCAATAGCCTAAAATATCAAGAAGTATTAGCTTCCTCTTATATTCCCAATCATAAAAAGGGTCAGATTTTGCAGCAGGATGGTGCTCCATCTCATACATCCATCTCTACATTAAAGTTCCTCAAGGCAAAGAAGATCAAGGTGCTCCAGGACTGGCCAGCCCAGTCACCAGACATGAACATCATTGAGCATGTTTGGGGTAGGATGAAAGAGGAAGCTTGGCAGACAAAACCAAAGAATCTTGATGAACTCTGGGAGGCATGTAAGACGGCATTCTGTGCTATTCCTGATGACTTCATCAATAAATTGTATGAATCATTGTTGAAACGCATGGATGCAGTCCTTCAAGCTCATGGAAGTCACACAAAATATTAAATATGGCTCTAATAGCACCACAACTTCATTCACCAATGTTATGAAACATATATTTGTTTTTGAACAGAATTATTGGTTTGATTTTCACATTACTTTATGTGTGCGACAAAACTTTTGTCTTGCCAAAATCTGACCTTTCTGTGTTCATTAAATGATGAATATTTCAGCAGTGAAGCCAATTTATTTTCTTAACCAAAAAATCATTTGGGAGGGTTTCAGCTTTCATATGAGTCTTTTCTAAAACCAATGGATGAATTTAAAGTCAGGTTATAAGCTTTTGATTCCACAACATGGATAAGCGACAGAACTTTTGTCAGGGACTGTATATGTTGCATAAAAGGCACATTAGGGG
The DNA here is from genome assembly GCA_947044405.1 of Leptodactylus fallax. Classification (NCBI taxonomy): domain Eukaryota; kingdom Metazoa; phylum Chordata; class Amphibia; order Anura; family Leptodactylidae; genus Leptodactylus; species Leptodactylus fallax. The sequence continues at coordinate 9,128,347 of CAMRHE010000036.1, forward strand.
GCATTACGACTATAGAGGGGAGATCATTTATATAAGGGGGCTTAAAGAATATAAGGTACATTATTTATATAAGGGGTCATTAGGGGGCATTGTGACTATAGGGGGGAGAACATTTATATAAGGATACATAAAGAAAATAATAGGTCATTAGGGAGCATTATTTATATAAGTGGTCGTTGGGGGCATTATGAATGTAAGTGGATATTAGGGGGCTTTATGAATATAACACTTGTGACTCACACTGATTAGCTGTTTGAAGGGGCCAAGTCGCACATGCAGGCACAGTGACCCCTTCACTTATATCATCCTTTTTATAATGACCATGTGATGTAATTACAGCCTTATCCTATAGAAGTGTATAGTACGAGGCTGTAGTTACATTACATGGCCACTATGAAATGAACAATATAATGTAAACAGAGAAGGGGCCACAGAGCTTGGATATCGTAACTTCACTGATTTTCTTTTTCAATAGATGACCTGGAAAACCCCTTTACTTAGGAGGCACACAGGGGATATTATTAATAAGTGGAACTTGAGAGTATTATTCATTCCTGGGGACAGTTATATTATATACACTGACAAGCAAAAGGGTAACAATGTTTTGAACTTTTGACTTTCAGGCTCCATATCTCACCATCCACTATAGCTTCGGATGTGAGACTACCATCATTTTATAGACAATAATCTTGGCTATTTCATACATAAATGTGATTTGCAGCTATTTAGCAATGATTAGTTATACAGATTCTTGTCATGTAACTGCATTGTTACTGTTTTGCTCCTAAAAAAAAAAATCAAAATTTTAAATTTTTATTATTTTAGAATTCCACCTTTGGCTTTCAACAATGCCTGAATCCTCCTGGATATGCTCTCAATCAGATTCAAGCATGTTTTGACCGAAATCTGATCCTAGGTCTCTTCTGAACACACCAGAACCGATAGATCTTGTGATGAACTCACTTGTTGACTCTTGGCTTTTGAATGGATGGACGGACTTCATTTTGTATTCTTCCAACTGTCATGGCACACACATGATGCAGTTTGGCAATTTTCTTGGCCGTGAGACAGTTATCGATGAGCTGGATGATGCTGTTTCTCTTTTCTTGGGAAATATTCTTCATGACCGATGCTTGATTTGAACCAGTGATCTTTCACTTGGGAATCAACTTTAATAACACACTGATCTATTAGGGAATGTGAGAACAGTTTGTAATTTGTAGTATACAAGAAGAAAAAGATTTCTCCACCACCAGGAGCAAAACAGTAACAATGCAGTTACATGACAAGAATCTGCATAATTAATAATATGCTAAATAGTTGCAAGTCAAATTTATGTATCAGATAGCCAAGAAGATTATCTAAAATAAAGTTGAAAACATTGTTAACCTTTTGCTCAAAAGTGTATTTTATAATTTGAGGTAACAAAAGGATGGGGACCTTTGTATAGGTGAGGACAATGTGGGTCAGGTGCCTGGAAAAGAAAGTAGATAAAGATGTCTGTGTTGCAGACTTTACAGAGACAAGTCACAGTTGGAAGAAGCGGTCATGCCATGTGTATACTGTATCTACTGTGTGTAGCAGGCTGTGTATGTATTTGTATCTGTATGGAGCTTGGTTTTGTGGGTGGAGATTTGTTTTTTTATGTTCACCATTTTTTGGGGGGTAAGAAAAAAAAACTTGATAATTTACTTTTTCTTTTAGTACATGTGCCATTATTAAAAAAATGGTAATTACTTACCGGTAATTGGATTTTCCAGAACCCACGACAGCACCCAGAGAGAGGATCCGCCCCCAGGGACAGGAAACCTACGGTATAAAAAGGTGGAGCCTCTCCTACCCCTCAGTTGTTTTATAGAAGCGAGAGAGAGACTCCAGTTAACTTGTAACTCATGACCCTAAGGTCAAAACTTTTTTTTTTTTTTTTGCTTGCTACACCCAGTGCCAAACAAAAGTCCATCACCAAGAAAAAAGGGAGGGATAAAGGACGGTGCTGTCGTGGGTTCTGGAAAATCCAATTACCGGTAAGTAATTACCATTTTTCCCATCACCCACGACAGCACCCAGAGAGAATAAAATAGGAAAACACTAGGGAGGGACCACCGCTTGTAAAACTTTCCTTCCAAAAGAAAGATCAGCAGAAGCCCCAATGTCCAGCCTATAATGGCGAAAAAAGGTAGAAGGTGAAGACCAGGTTGCCGCTTTGCAGATAGATTCTATGGAAGCATCCGCTCTCTCGGCCCAGGAGGTGGCAATCGCCCTAGTAGAATGTGCCTTGAGCCCCACTGGGGGGGGTAAGGCCCAAAGAACTGTAGGCCAGGGAGATTGCTAGTCTCACCCACCTAGCCAGACTACACTTAGAGGCCGCCTTCCCTTTGTTGGGACCTGAAAAGAGAACAAAAAGGGAAGTAGATTTCCTCCAAGAGGAAGTAGAGGACAAATACTGGATTAGGCAACGTCTTACATCCAAACAGTGGTATTCCTGCTCTTTAGCATTACTTGGGTTAGCACAGAGGGAGGGGAGAACTATCTCCTGAGATCTATGAAATTTTGAGGCTACTTTAGGCAAAAAAGCTGGGTCTGGTTTAATTATTACCCTGTCCTCTGTAATAACAGTAAAGGGTGGATTAACTGATAGAGCCTGCAATTCTCCTATGCGACGTGCCGAGGTAAGGGCCACTAAAAGAATCACTTTCAGGGATAAGTTTTTAATAGGGATAGAGTCCAAGGGTTCAAAGGGAGGTTTAGTTAAGGCAGACAGAACTAGGTTCAAGTCCCAGGGAGGAACTCTGGACCTAACCACCGGTCTACTTCTAGAGGCCGCCTTGATGAACCTAATCACCCAGGGATCGTCAGACAATTTAACGTTTAGCAGAGCACTAAGGGCTGAAACCTGGACTTTTAAAGTGCTGGTAGAAAGCCTCTTTTCTAGTCCCTTCTGAAGGAACTCTAGAATCTGTTTTTTAGGTATATCCCTAAGCTCCCCCGGAGAACCCCCTAGAAATTCAAAAAACCGGAACCAAGTCCTAGCGTATATTTTAGTAGTGACCGGTTTTCTGCTTTTTAGAAGAGTGGAAATGAGATTCTGAGAAAAACCTTTAGAAGCTAGTAATCTCCGCTCAAATTCCAGGCCGTCAAATGTAAGTGGCTGGACTCCGGATGGAGAATGGGGCCCTGACATAGAAGGTCCTGGCTGACTGGGAGAATCCAAGGGTCCGAAACAGACAGGATCCTTAGCCAGGTAAACCAGGCTCTCCTCGGCCAAAAGGGGGCAATTAGAATAACCCTCGCTCGATCCTCCCTGATCTTCCTCAGAACTGCTGGAATGAGAAAGAAGGGAGGAAAAGCGTAAGCTAGATTGAAATCCCACTTGTGGGACAGAGCATCCACCCCAAAGGGGGATTCCTCTGGGTTTAGGGAAAAAAATCTCTCCACCTTCTTGTTTGACCGACTGGCAAAGAGATCTATTTCCGGGACTCCCCAAACCCTGGTGATCGCTAAAAAGATGGATGGGTTCAATTCCCACTCGCTCTGATTCAGACTGTGACGGCTCAAGAAATCTGCCCCGAAATTGTCTGACCCCCTGATATGCAGAGCAGACAAGGAGAGAACCAGAGGCTCTGACAGATGTAGAATCCGCGCCATTATTTTCTTAAGGGGAAGGGACCTCGTACCCTCTTGCTTGTTTATATACGAAACTGCTGTCATATTGTTGGACATGATCCTTACATGGCGATTCCGAATACCCTGACCTACAACTTTCAAGGTCTCCAAAATCGCCATTAGTTCCCTCTGATTTGAGGATGCCTGAGAAAGACTCCTTGACCAGCAGCCCTGGAACACCTGATCCCCCATGTGGGCACCCCACCCCCGAGGGCTGGCATCCGTGGTAATAATTAGGGGGTCTGAGATCTTCCATGGAACTCCAATTTCTAGGTGACCCCTGACTAACCACCAACCCAGGGTTTCTCTTGTTGGCTGAGACACCCACATAAATTTGTCGAGAATTTTCTCTTCCTGACACCAGGCTGCCAGGATTTCCCACTGCAGGTCTCAGGAGTGGCTCTGAGGCCAAGGTACAGCTGGAATACAGGCCGTGAGAGTCCCCAGGATGGACATAGCCTTTCTTATAGTGACCCTGGGGGACTGGATCAGGGTTTTTACTAGGGACAGAACCCTCTCTATTTTCTCTGGAGAGAGAAAAGATCTCTGAGCCGTGGAATCTAAAATGATCCCTAGAAACTTTTTCTGTTGAGAAGGAACTAAACTTGACTTCTCTAGATTCACCATCCAACCTAATTCCTCCAGAATGTTCAGAACTACTCTGACACTTTCTAAACAGTCTATTCTGGATCTTGCCACAATGAGAAAGTCGTCTAGATATGGAATAAACAGAATGTCTTTCTCTCTTACATGTGCCCCCATTTCTGCCACTATTTTGGTAAAGACTCTTGGGGCCATGGAGATTCCAAAGGGAAGAGCCTGATATTGGTAATGCTGAACCACCCCTCCCATCTCTACTGCTACTCGCAAGAACCTCTGGTGACCTGGAAAAATTGGAACATGGTAATAAGCATCTTTCAGGTCTATCACCGCCATCCAGCAATT